>OX104068.1:72748629-73151714 GCA_944474145.2 Dicrocoelium dendriticum | reverse complement strand
TGTTGGCGATGTTCCGAGTAGCATTCCATCTGATTCGCCTTTTCCGTCCAAACTACATTCTTAATGCATAGTAGCTCCTTATTCAATCCCGATCAAATTTTGCTATAATAATCCTGTTTCTCGTAGTCCGCAGGGTCATCCACATGCGTAGCAAATGCTGCAGTCTCTTTCGACACCAATTCACCAATGAGCGCACTCTTGACTTCAAAACAATTGGGCCGCTTACAGTTCGCGCGCCCGATCTTTTCCTCGGTGGCAGCCATCACCTGTTCATATATGCGGTGCCACAGCTCTACCAGTTATTTGATGTTATCGTGCGTAGCCATCGCTTCCTCCAACTCCATCCTCTTTTCAGCATTACCTAGGGAAAGTAAGTTAAACTTGCTCCTGATCATGGCATGTGGCCAACCAACAACTCTACGAAAATATACGTACAATTTGATCCGCATCAACGTGCCACGCTCAGCACCACGCAATGCACGTGTCATGTGCACTGCACGCATGTCACGCTGGCGTACAATGACATAGGAACTAGGAACTACATCCTAGGAACTACATCACTGGCACCCAGTGCAAACTGTATTAGAGATCGTCAGATCGTGAGTTGTGAACAGTGAGAGCAGCATGTCTATTCCCATTGGCTTTGCCAATACAATACGGATCGATTATATCGGTCCACACCGCGGCGTCACAACCAACACCCTGGTCGCTCTTCAGTACAAACCGTTACACTGACGATAGCTGTTCGTACAAGTGATATATTGTGTCATCGGGATAATACCTGATGAAATTATAGCTGTTAGTAAAAGTGACAAAATGATATCTTCCAAGTAGCAGGCGATGTGTCATCTATCGTGGGCTGATCCCAGTCGGCTCTATCACCAGCCAGCCATTTAGGCGGTCGGATAGTGCAAATCCGACTCCATGTTCACTTGACGTTGTGGTGCGTTTGGAACAATGGAACCATGGAATAATACAGATAAAAAAACAATAGTTGACAAGTTCCGTCCGATGGTTTGTGTGCAGTACATATGTCCAATCGAAAGTTACACAAAAATGAAACCCGTATCTGTGGACTCACCATATTATCCACGTTAACAGAGAGGTATATCCTTCCACACCGACTTCGTGGGAGTTGGGAAGGGTAATGTTTGCTTCGTCTTGTCATCACTCGACGAACAAAAATCGAAGCAACTAATGCAGGTGGTGTTATGCATCCTGGAGTCGTTTATTAAAAATTGATAGGGTGGGCGCAATAGTGACAAAGGGGGTCTGTCGAATGTATCGCCACTGTTCCTGGTCGTGATTGTTGGCTTCGCGCTCATCATGACCTGCAGCATCGAGAACACCATGTACCAGGATGGTCCTGACTACGGCTTATTCCGGTATTCTTCCAAGCCTTGCTTCGCTATCCGGAAGGATACGGATGGAACATGACCCATTCCGGAGGCGAGTGAAACCTGTAACCAGTATCAGTCTCTTGCATCTTACAGTGGTCAGCGACCCGAGTCTCACTGAGTGCGGTAATGCCAGTCCCGTAACACGCGAATTCAATCGCGACCAGGGCAATCAACCGCTCGGGCCGTTCACTCCTGCGCCGTTTGAGTGCAGCGCTTTGCGCGGTTGCATACAAATGCGATGGAGAACGGTCGCACGGAAAGTTACCTGGATTGGAATGAATAGTGGGTTAGATAAAACCTGGGCGGAGAGAGTATACACAAAGGAAGAAGAAAGAAGGAAGCGTCAGCGATAGCAAGTTTTTGTTTGTGTACTCTGTTGTATGCAGCCAGTAAGACGACGCTTATCCTAAGATCATTGTGCGACGGCCGACGCAGCCTAGAATTATTATTATTGACGTGATTCACACTTGGGTTTGGACTAGGATATTGCCAGTGCGTTCATATCTGACAGGGGAACGACTAAATTCCGCAGCCAAAGCCTATTTGATAACGTGTGCATCCGAAAGGCAGCGAGCCAGGCGCCAAGAATCAGTGTACCGACTCACGCGGAATTGTGTCCTGGCTCCTAGCTAGAAGTGGGGTGTAACACAATTCCCACCCAGAGGTCGCCACCATAAGGCGTCCAGGACATTGGCCCACGACACAACATTAGTGGCAGTGGGTTGATGTGTTGTTCGGACCTCATAACTACAAGTCTCAGCGCAACATTGACTGTAGACATAATGCAGATCTGACGAACACACCTTGACTGTTGTAGCAGTCTGGAGATTCCCCGGTTTGCTTGTGTAAAATTCTAACCAAAATTCTATAATTGTACACTTAGGCAACCGGTGTGGTTTGTTGAACTGATTGCTGAGTTCGAATGCTTTACTTTCTCATCGCCATTTTTGCTTGGCGCTCGCTTCGGTTGCAACGCGCAACTGCTCTGTGTGCTGTGCTTTATCCGTTCCCCTAGCTAGAGCGTCCACGGTGTCGTTCATTTATAGCTAGCTAACAGGGAATCTTTTGCTGAACCAATAAAAGTTTCCCTGCAACTCGATCTGTCTTCTGGAATCGCTCTCTGGGCTCCCGGAATAGGCAACCCTCTAAATTGGTGACCCCGAATCCGGATCAACCTCCGCGCCGGATATTTGGAACTTTTCTCTGGTGAGCTCGTTCCATTTATTTTTTATATTTTCCGGTTAATTTTTGCATACGGTAGCCTAATTTTTGCGTCGATTTTTTTAAGCCATGGATTCTGTAGACCCTAAGGTAGAGTCTCGGCTTAGCGTTGTATCTTTCTCTGTACCACCATTTTGGGACATGGATCCTCTTTTGTTGTTCGCTCATCTTGAGGCTGAGTTTTACAACCACAGAATCACTTCCGACTACGAGAAGTATTGCAAGCTCCTGTCCTATCTCCCCAAGGAGATATCAATGCAAGTTCGTGACGTCATCATTTCTCAGACCAAAAACCGCTATGAGGCTCTCAAGGAGGCCACGATTAAGCGTGTTATGCCCTCTGAGAAAGTTCGCCTGCAGCAGCTTTTCAGGGATCTGCAACTGGGCGACAAACTGCCCTCAACCTTGCTACGAGAGATGCAGCAACTCCTTGGTTCTTCAACCATGGATGAGACGTTACTTCGCGAACTATGGCTACAACGGCTACCGGAAAACACACAAGCGATTCTCGCTACAGTGAGCTCCGTTTCGCTCACTCAACTAGCAGATTTAGCGGATCGAGTTATTGAACGATCACAGCCACAACCCGACGCCAGCAAGATCAATGCCGTCGCGTCCCAGGGCACTTTTATCACGGGCTTACAGTCAACTATAGAAGCCCTGCAAACACAAGTTGCGACACTTAGTCGCCAGGTGCAACAGCTCACTATGAACCCTCGTCGTCATAGCCGATCAAAATCGCCCTGCAAACGTTCTAAGTCTAGAAACAGGCAGGATAGCTGTTGGTACCACCACCGTTTTGGTACCGCAGCTCGTAAATGTGTCAAGCCTTGCAACTTCGCCGAGAAGCAGGGAAAACTTCGCGGCCGCACCGTAACGGCGACGGACGCGACCGGCCAACACCAAAGTCGCCTCATCCGCGTTAGGGATTTAACTTCCGGCACCGAGTTTCTAGTCGACACTGGTGCCGAAGTTAGCGTCATACCCCGTAGCTCAGATGAGGTCGCCTCACCATCGCCGACCAAGCTGCGTGCCGCCAATGGCACACCAATCGCAACTTTCGGCGAAAAGCTGCTAACGCTCAACTTAGGCCTCCGGCGAACCTTTCGCTGGCCTTTCATAATCGCTGCCGTGCCTTTCGCCATCATAGGCATAGACTTTCTTCAACGCTTCGACCTCATCGTCGACGCTAAAAGGAAGAAGCTTATCAACTCCAGGACACAGCTCAGTATTATCGGGACCAGCGCCAACGTGGCTGCTATCACTCCCATTCGTGTCCTACCTCAAGCTTCACAGCCTTTTCTAGAACTTTTCAGCAAGCACCCTAAGCTCGTTCGCGTCCTGAACGACTTGCCTCCTGTGACGTCGAACGTCATGCATTACATTTGCACTAAGGGCCCACCTGTTTCGGCCCGCCCTCGCCGGTTAGCCCCGGACAAGCTCAAAGCTGCTAAGGCGGAATTCGAGCAAATGCTCGAACTGGGAATCATCCGCCCGTCCAAAAGTCCATGGGCATCACCATTACACATGGTGCCGAAGAAATCCGGTGATTGGCGCCCTTGTGGTGACTACAGGGCACTTAACAAAGTTACCGTCTCGGATAAATACCCTATTCCGCACATGCACGACTTGACCTCAGCTCTAGCTGGCAAGTCTATCTTTAGCAAAGTCGACCTAGTTCGCGCCTATCATCAGATACCTGTCGCGCCAGATGACATTGCTAAAACAGCAGTCATCACGCCATTCGGCCTATTCGAGTACCTCAGAATGCCTTTCGGCCTCAGCAACGCTGCCCAAACTTTTCAGCGTTTCATTCAAGAGGTAACGCGAGGACTCGAAGGCGTTTATCCTTATCTAGATGACATTCTTATCGCGAGCTCTTCTGATGAAGAACATCTTCATCAACTCGACGCTCTCTTCCAACGCTTGACGCAGCATGGGGTTACCGTCAACCCCGATAAATGCGAGCTTGGCCAAAGTTCCATCGACTTTCTTGGCCACCGCATATCCGCCTCTGGTATCGAAGCCCTACCAGACAAAATCCAGGCACTGAAGGACTATCCTGCTCCCAGTTCCTTCAAACAGTTACGCCGATTTCTTGGCCTGGTTAACTATTATCGACGCTTTATTCCTAACTGCGCGAGCATTGTCCAACCAATGACTGACTTGCTCCGCGGTAAACAACGGTCTTTTCATTTTCCAGACGACGCTAGACTGTCCTTTGAGAAGCTCAAAGACGCTATCTCCAACATAGCGCTTCTCGTCCATCCAGACACGTCTGCATCACTCTCTCTGACAACTGACGCATCAGACACTGCCGTCGGTGCAGTTCTTCAGCAACTCATCGACCATCGATGGATACCTCTAGGTTTCTTCTCGAAACGTTTACAACCTGCCGAATCGCGTTACAGCACCTTCGGTAGGGAACTGCTTAGCTATCTACCTAGGTATCCGACATTTCCGTCACTACCTCGAAGGTCGACATTTCACCGTCTTCACCGACCACAAGCCATTGATCTACGCAATCAATGGCGCAACAGACAAGTACTCGCCGCGGGAAACTAGACACCTAGACTACGTTTCTCAGTTTACGACAGACGTACGTCATGTCTCAGGTGCTCTCAATCCCGTCGCGGATGCGCTTTCACGCATTCAGCAGATCAGCTTATCGCCTAGCACCAACATTGATCTATCCGCTATGGCTGCTGCCCAACAAGCTGATCCCGACATAAGCAAGCCACGGCGCAACACCACTGAGACGATCACCATCGATCGACTCAAGCCAGCATTCCTCGACAAGTCTGACTCTTCGGTGCAACAAGCACCTTCACAGCCCGTGCCATCACAGCCGGCACCGCAAACGCAGACGAGTCAGCTCGCTCCAGCAGAACCGACAACCACAACCGACAGCACTCCTACCCGCCCTACTATCAATCGACGCGGTAGGAAGCTCAAGCCTCCAGTTCGTTTTTCGGACTTTGTTAGCACTCACTATTTTACGTGGAACGTGCCTTAGAAATTTTCTGCTCTTGCTAAACGTTTTGAAAATCCACAAAAAAAGATCAAAATCTTTAGAAACTACCAAAGAAGAGCAAAATCTTTTGAAAACCGAAAAACAGCTTTGCACGTTTTTTGCTTTGCACTCTTTTGTGTATTGCTATGCATCTATGCTGCTTTTTCATTTTGCTTTCCATATACACCGTCGGTTGGTTGCACCTCGGTTTCACTTTCGCTGGATCCCCGCACGTCAACTGCAAGTGGAACGAACTCCCTGCTCAACCACATACGTGAACTTCACTAACTGTCCCCCCCTACAAACAGTTTTTTTACCGTTTCGACACCGTAGGGAGGACACGGGTGGGAGCCCGCTAGGGTCCGATTGCATGGTTCTCCCCCAGCAGCTGCATCGGGTTTCACAACCTGGTCTCGCAGAAGGCTGGCCGGCGACGGACAGTCCTCACGTAGATCGAAGGACTGCTTACACAGTCCCTTCTGGGAGAGGGCTATGTAGCAGTCTGGAGATTCCCCGGTTTGCTTGTGTAAAATTCTAACCAAAATTCTATAATTGTACACTTAGGCAACCGGTGTGGTTTGTTGAACTGATTGCTGAGTTCGAATGCTTTACTTGCTCATCGCCATTTTTGCTTGGCGCTCGCTTCGGTTGCAACGCGCGACTGCTCTGTGTGCTGTGCTTGATCCGTTCCCCTAGCTAGAGCGTCCACGGTGTCGTTCTTTTATAGCTAGCTAACAGGGAATCTTTTGCTGAACCAATAAAAGTTTCCCTGCAACTCGATCCGTCTTCTGGAATCGCTCTCTGGGCTCCCGGAATAGGCAACCCTCTAAAAATGCTCTCCCAGAATCTGTAGTCAGTGCACCAAAACTGATCGAGTTCAAAAATCGAGTTGATAGTGCACTCACTTCATTGCACTATCTCCCATAGTACAGTCTAATTTTGAGAGATCAAAAATCCATATTTTAAAAATAATTTTCCCCCACGCTTATTTCAACAGTGGATTCATATTTTGACGCTTCAAACTCAAACACGTTGCCCCACGCGAATTTCAAGGGGCGGTGACTCTTTTAACCAAATACTGTCCATATCTCATGATCCCCTCCGGAGTTATAGTGGATTATTATTTTGACACTTCAAACTCGGTGAGTCCACAAGCTTGTAGTGACTCGTTGTTAAACGATTTTACTGAATTGGTTTCCATTGAATTCTTCACACTTCTATGATTTTCGCACCGATCACCCCACGGGATTTGTCAAGCTTTAGCTTTTATACCCGCATAAATCCATTGTTCCATTGTTCCATTGTACCTTGGGAGTGTGATGTCGACCGATCAGCAGCTACACAGTGAGCCGCGTATCTGCGTGTCGAATGCAGCGGCGGCATTCGGGAAGCTTGAGTACCGAGTGTGGAACAACCATCAGCTTACCAATGGCATGAGGCTTATGGCGTACAAATCCATGAAGCTGTCCGTTATTATATACGGCAGTGAAACGTGGACGATGTACCGGCGGGATGTACGATATCTCGAGCGGTTCCATCAGTAGTGTTTGCGACGGATTTTGCGCATCGGTTGGGGCGACAGAGTTGCGGACACGGAACTGTTGCGACAATCTGGGGTGCATGCAGTGATCTGCATACTTTTACTGAGACACCTGAGGTGGATCGGTCATGTCAGCCGTATGGATTCGACGCTGGTACCGAAACAACTCTTCTTTGATCATCTGCGTATTGGGAAGCAGCATGTGAGGAAACCAAAGTTACGTTACCGGGACATGATCAAAGTGGGCCTCTCACGTTCTAACCTTGACCGCAGGTCATGTGAATCGAAGGCGGTTTATCGGCGTGCATGGCGTGATCTAATCATGAAGGCGGTTGCCGAAGTGCGGGAGAAAGACCTTATGCATGCAGAGAAGAAGCGGCAAGTGCGGAAGCGGCAAACACTGATGGGTTGTACTCCATCGACATCGAGCGCATGGTGTTGTAGCACATGCGGTCGCGAGTGCTTGAGTTAGGCAGGCCTAGTGAGTCATGAGCGAGGATACTCGGGACCACTACAGAAGCGACGACGGGTCCTGCAGAGAACGTAGGCAGAACAGGCGCAGCGTTTGTAGGTACGCTGCATTAGATTTACTAACCGCGTGCTAGCATGATAAGTCTCTTTATTTCAGGTGGTGGGTTTTCAATTTTGTCCTAATGCTTTTCTTTCTCATATAAATGTCTATCTGTACTCTCTTCTATAAATTTGCACACGTCGATTAAGCCACCGCAAACAAAGTAGGCTGAATACGGTTCCACTCTGAAGTTGGTACACCGTTTGATGCTAGCCTCATACCGTCTGCGTACCGGGATATGTGGACATCGGGAACAAGACGGGCCTAACTCAGGAATTGATGTTATCTGTCCCAAGCTATTGATCATAATGCGGGCTTCAGAAGAGACGATCTCAGACAGGTCTTTGAATGTGATTTCTCTTCCATCTTTCAGGATAGTCTCGGCAGTGCGCGCTCATTTTGATCTCATATTTGTAGGCAAGATCCGTACAATTCTTTTGACAGTTACAATTGAATCTACCTCAGCGAGAAACCCTGTCTGGTTCAACGCTATATGCCGAATTTGCATTTTTAGGGAGAGATGAGAAATAGCTTCGGTATCTTGCGCAAGTGGCCTTAGATCCGTTAGTAATGCATCGATAAGTGATCGGGCGGCCAGGTAATTCTGATTAAATAAATCCCGAAGGATCATTCTAGCTCGAATGTATGCCTGGTCCGGAGGTAACATAACATACTGTCTGATAGCTTCCCTCGCCCGCTTTCGCCAGTAGTCCAACAAATATAAGAGTCGTTGCCCTTTATCCTTAACCCGCTTCTTAACGAAGTACTCAAATTGCTTCAGGAACCTCCAACGCGTGGCAGGATTACCGTCAAAAAAATTTCAACTTACATTTTAGGGATCTACAGTTCACAATTTTTTAAGCAGGATAAAGCAGGATAAATTACATTACACTTTAGTTGGTTTGTTCTGCCTACAGAATAATCTTCTATTAGCTGGCGACGTTGCGTACTATAATTGCGCTTATCTTCCGTAACTTTGTTGCGTATGTAACATTTTAAAATAACGTGGACATTTTTTCATTATCGCGGATTCGTTGCTAACCAACTTACTTCATATGCTAAGTGAGCGAAGAGTTATGTCACCGTATCTGTATGCAGTATTGGATTTATTTTATTTCATCTTGTCGTTTCAAGTGATTGGCTGTTGCATGATATCCCCGGTGTGGATGCGCTTGGTGTGCATGTTGACGAGGTGCCTACCTGTCTATTACCCACTACCTCATCCATACTGGCTCTAGGAGACAGTTGGTCGTTGCTGAAGGGGACGAGTTGCATGGTCCTTGTGACCGTGCTAGGCTCAAAGAGCGGTTCAATGCACTCATTGTGGAGCGGACTACGGTCCAGCCACCGCCTTGTGTGCGCTTGACTCCCAAATACAACGTGCTTGTGTTTGCCTGTGAAGGAGTGTGGGCCGGCTCCGTTGACGAAACGTGGCTCCCATCCACATGCCTCCCGGTCTTATTCCTTCGGGTTTACACTGGATATGAGATGTGTGGTTGGAGCTGTGGATGAGAACAGCGCAAGCCATCCATGGTCCATCTGTAGACGCAGGCGTCCTGTGCCTGGTCACGGTGACAGGCAAATCCGAAACCGGATACTGCCAACCATGCACGTATAAGCAGCAGCGGTAGCAGCAGCCCTTGGAGTAGAAGCGGTGCAATCGAAAATACCATGGGAATAAAAGTAAAGGGCAATTTGACCAACAATAGCACAAACGGTTTTTTGTTTTTCATGCGCCAATGTTGTGCTTTTGTTGTCATTTTCACTGCTCGAGGCCTTAAACAGCACAATTAGGTACACAACTTTTATACAGATTCCGGTTGTGAGCCATGTCTTCAAGCGTGCTGAGGCGCTGGCATACCTTATCATTGGGTTCACATTCAGTAAGTCCTACGGTTTTAACATCTGCTAAAGTTGACACCAGCGATTTCATCTGCTGCCGCCAGATAGAAGGCTGACCATCGCGCGGTCGTACCAAGCCAGGTCCTGTACGAGCGAATATAGCGTAGCACGGCAAACAATCAGGAGCCATGTATAGGTGTGCCAGAGCCAGTTCAACTGGCGCATTAAAACCATCTTGTTGAAGGGAATACTTGCATTCTTCAGAACGCGTCGCTTAACGTCATCACTGTGAACGCGACGTTGCCACCAAACACGAGCGATCGTCCTCAAACAACCGTTGTCAAAAGCGGAAAGACGACGCATGTCCTCCATGCGAATTAGCCAGAACGTACTTTCATACAACGACACTGAAGGCACAGAGGTACTGTAAACACGGTCCTTCACCGAAACGGAGAAGTCGCAACAACGGCACAAATGGTTCAGATTGACAAATGCTGCACGGGATTTAGCGAGACGAAGAGGAACTCCTTTGCTAATAATGCCTCTAGCAGAAACACAGCTCGCAAGGTAGACACGAATATCTACCAGTTCCATTTGTGCACCTTCAAAATAAACACAGGAGCAGACGAGGGTCAATCCTGGAGCAACATGATACTTTGCTGAGGCGAATCCCATGACATACTTGGATGCGCCAACCGCCAAACGATCCGAAATTAGTTGCATACTGTGTGGATTGTCACCAAATAAGACGAATCATCGACCTAATCTAAGTCGGTTATGCACTCACGCGGTAGAAACACTAGGCCAAAATTTTGGAAATCTTCCACAACGCACGATAAGACATCTTCGAGTGTAGCTCTGCGACAACCCTATATTTGCCGCGAAGGTCGAGGAAACCTTGCGGTAAACCTTCACACTGCAGTCAATATGAAGTGCGCATAGAATAACGGTATACGTCTCTGGCACACCATTCTTTAGCAAGCAACGCTATAAAGCGGGTCGATTAAGCGAGTCAAATGCACATGTGTCTAGAAATGCAATGATAGTGGGTCTGTGAGAAATGTTTCTGTGTTCCAGAAGTTGGCAGAGTTGGTGGAGCGTGAAGATTCGACCTGCGCATCCATGGCCGAAACGGAACCAACTTGTTCTTCACGATGGCTTGATTCATGTATTTGGAATATTCTATGATGCAGATTGGAGAATAATAGCTTGGTGGCAACAGAAAGGAGACAAATCTCTTAAATATTGACAAGCAATTGCAAGTGTATTGCTTGAAAATCGAGACAATAATGATTCACCCCAAGCGAATGGCACCTTTTCTTGAAGCCAAATTACAGGGAACAACAAGATTAATGGGCTTCTGTTAGCTGCACCATCGTAGTTAAAAAGCTCCAGAGAAAATCCAACTGAGCCAGCAGTCTTGAATCACTTTAAGCGCCGAACATCAAGATAGACTTCCGCTTCGTTAGGTGGATCCAGTTGGACAAGCCAGGGTAGGAAACAATTTGTACTGCGCGAGCGGATGAATGGTGGAGGTTGATTGCAGTACGAGTAAAACTGCGTGGACCAGTGGTCCAAAAGCCTCTGCTGATTAACGATCGAAATTGTATCCGCTTCGCAGATGACCTTACTGACACTAGGATCCTTGAGGCCAGTGGACCGAATAAGTAAGGAAAGTTTGCGCCATTTGCCAGCGGTCTGAGGCTCCAAAGCACGCTCAGACCATCAAACCTCGCGATGCTTGCGCAGACTTTGCTTAAATTGTTGGCTACTAGAATGGCGCGGCTCGTCGTAAGCTGATACTGTCGAAATATCTCTGCGGCGGTCAAACAGCTCCAGAGAGAAAGCAGAGATCCAAGCTTTAAAGAAGCATCGGGCTAAACCGCCGGCTGGTGAATTACATCCAAATATATTCAACTAGTGCGAACTAAGCTTGTAAACTGTGACAAAATTGACGTTGGTGAAGTTGTGAAGTGATTTATTTGGATGAAGGCTAGTAAAAACCCCTGTAGTTTCTTTGAAACACTTTATTTTCTGTGCGCTATATGCCAGAAGTGACTAATCTAGGCTGTTTTTGATAAACTAGAAAATTAGGTTGTGGGATATGGACGACAGCTGCTGGTTATGTTATACATTTAAACAGAAAAAGCATACTAATGATGACCTCTTTTCCTTGCGATACAATCAGTACACTAAATATTGAGTCGAATGTCAAATGACTAGTCATCAAAACAAAAAGTTTCCAGTGACCTAAACACTTTACATCAAACTCTACATATATACGAAACCAATACAAATAACTAGCCAAGCATCTGTCAGTATGCTTCGAAAAACACATGGCAGGTTTTTAACTCATTGTTGCCCCAATGTTTTGGTCAGTAACATAAAATTTGCTTTGTAACGAGCAAGTTTTGCTACAAAATGCTGTATCGGCTAGATCACGAGGAATATTGTCGAATTAATGCAATGTAAAACAAATAGTTTTATAGTACAATTGTTAAAAATGAATGAATAGTTACAACCTGATAAAACCATTGTACTCGGTGGATGGAACCAGTGCGCACTTTTCGAGGTCAGATGATCAAAAGTGTTTTACCTAGTAGCGTGTGCCACTAGTGTCCCCGAGGTAGTTTTAAATCAAGGATACAATTTCGCATGGGATGTTATAAAGATTCTACTATGCCAGGGTTAGCTACAAACATTGATATTCAACCACCTGCGCTCTAGTAAGTTAGACGTGTACTACCTCCGAGTCACGTGCGTGAAGCATGTACTCAATAAAAATACTCCACCATTCGGTTTCGATTCGGATAAAGCAAACTGAAAAGCTTACAGCTTGGATCGTGTGTATTCTGATTAGTAGAAGGAATAAAACGCAATTTACTAGAACTGTTTCCTTGGATAGCGTTTGTGATGGAGCAAACTTAAACTTTGATGCAATTTATTAGGCCTTATAGTTATTCGGTTTACTATTGTGTCGATCACATGCTGGGAGCATTCCAAACTGATTCCATATGCTTTATCATATCATATCCTTCTTATTACATCTAAAGTGAAAATGATCGTTATGAATGGAGCGAATTTTCTATCTGGCCACATATTCGCCTTCAAGCAGCTAGGTTAGAGCCACTTCTTTGACTGTAAAATTAACTATACCCTTGATGGTTGCATGTCAATTTAATTCCTACGGTAGCGCCGCATCTTTTCAGGTACAGCATTTGCATCCTTTCTCTTACTAGTAAATAAGCAACAATTTGTCTTGAACTTCCTTAAGCCTTGTTACCAAAAGTTCCAGAGGGCAAGATTTATTGCAAACTATACGGACGTTAATGCAAGCTGATTATTTTTTGACATTGTCTCTTTTTGCTGGTATTATTACTTATTCTTTTGGTCTTTCAAAACAATCAAACGCAAGGTTATTTATTTATTTTACTCCTAAAGTTGAAAGTGGAGGGGTAACTAAACTGCAGAGTTTCCTACCTGAAAAATAATTTGAGTGATTAAGCTTAAATTTTATTAACTTATTGTGTGTGTTGAAAGATGCTACTAAGGTTGTGCACACTTGTACCGAAGCTGACCACATACAAGACAGCTCTAAGCGACCTCTACTTCTCCAAGCAAGACAAGAAACAGCGTTGTTTGAGCATCTGTCTCGTGCCTGAGATTTCAACAGGTCAAGTCAACTTTGGTTCTGACGACTTTACTTCAAACTTAGCTCTTAAGCCCTTGACGGTCATATAATAGCAATGAGAAAAAGTGATATATTGATGCCATGGTAAACAACTGTTTTGTTGTTCAATCAAAAGTTAAAAGCATCAGCTGATTGAAAGCGTATTGTCTCACTAGACACCCTGTTGTAGAATACGACAGAGCATTTGTGAAGATTATCGCTACTGTGATTAGTCAAGTACCATTTAGGACAATGAAAACTACAGTTATATTATAAGAATAAAGAAATCTTAAACGTCCATGGAAACAGCTTCCTGCCAAACTAGTTACTTACTGGTGTATTTACCCTGTGGGCACAAGTGAACGTCCAGTGTTTTTATTTATACATGCTTTTAGGTATTCATTTGATTACGAAGAAAACCAGAAACTTAGTAGCATCGGTTGGATAAATAGGACAATGAAAATTTTAACGCAAAACGACACCAGCAACATTGTCCTGGGTATCGTTTCTATTTAGTGATACCGTACACCTAACTAGCGCGTTTAACTAATAAGCAGCTGCTGAAAACTCAAGTTGTTAACCACTATTCGTCCCAAGGACATACATTATGGTCGCCTTTGAATTATTCAAAATTATTGTGTTCAACGATATATCCGCTAAACTGTCTATTGACATCATGTGGCACGATTTCTGGCGGTGCTGTACGCTATCGGGCCTGTCCCCCGGTTGGGGATGGCTTGGCTTGCGGATGTAACTGCCAATAAGCCTCGTTTACCTTGCAGGCGAGATGAATGGGCAGTCGCGGACAATCAGCGCAAGCATCTCAGCGGGTGAGGAGTTCTTTGCTGGTCACCTGGTTTACCATCAAATAACACAAAATCTCGTACTGCGCTGTGTCAAAGCCAAAGTGACCGGCTGTAGGGTCACTGGTCACACACTGCTGTAAGCAGAGGTGAATATATAACGGAAGGCGGATGAACAACCTTGTTGGCCATCGTCTTCTCGATGGAGGGTTACAGAACACAAAGAAGGCAACTAAGCCACCCGGATGGTAACGGTATTCGTTACTCGGCACGCTGAGTTGCGGGTTAGGTCTTAAGACCAAAGGGGCAGGGTGGGGTTTTTTAAGTCATCCCTCTTCCTCGGCCTGGGCAAACTTGAAGATCTCCGCCCACACAGTACATTAACATTTTAAACGTTCCACGTCCTTTCACTGGCTAGCCGTTTTCCCCTTTTGTTGCTGTTAACTATATGCTGTGGCACTGTTAATGTACATTGGTCAAGTGTTGAATAATAATAAGGATGTAAATTTAGATTGCGTCCGCAGCCAGGGAAGTGCCTTCGCAACACGTGTTAATGCTACGTGATAAAATGTTTCCCTGAGTGACCGTTATGTGACCAAAATGTATAGTACAGAGAAAGTTAGGAAAAGTAGAACTGTTCACTCAGTAAGCTCCAGTTGTCCCTCCAGAGTATAGCCACCCCTTCCTCTTGTTAAGCGATAAGCCTTGGCAACTATCTTTATCTCTGTCAAATTACATGCCTTTTAGTTCTCTTTGGAAACGTTATGTATGCATCAACTGAAAGGTTATTTTCAAAGTGAAAAGATGCAATTATAACAGAAGCCGCATGCCGAACTTTGTCAATATACTGTGGCCAGTCGGTTGCAATTAACTTTTTTCTTCCATAAGGAACAAAAAAGGAAGCTATGAGCTAATGGCTATCAATTATATTTATACACTTTAAGATGCAATAAAATCCAACACATCTCTCAGTATGATGCTGAAACAACCAATTTCCGGCTCCTCCGGTTCCCCAACTGTCGTGATAAGCCATATTAAACTGGTGCTTCGCATACAAAAGCAATTATTGGTCATCCTCAAGCTGCCTTAGATGTAGTGTCAAGATATCCGTTTGTTTCTCTTGATTGTTTGTACGTCTGTTTGCGCCATCAAACTATTGCATATAATTTCTAGTTATGGCTAGCGGCCCTGTCGAGTAGATAAAAAAGCATACATTTACCATACTCCTTCTTCTCATTGTACTGGTCAAGCTACTTTACGAAACAAATTATTCAAAGATCCATTACCACTATTTTCTAGCTTCACAAGTGCGTCACAGTGCAGGCCAAAATTGTTTAACTTGGTCACGACTATGCACTCACATGACGCTGCAGCGCGCGCTACGGGATCGTCCAATTTTAGCTACTGTTGTACTTTGCCTTCGTCGTTTTTTAACATCTACACTGGCTAGTATGCCCTGTCAAGAAGTATCTATCCCAATGTCTCGTTCTCTTCAATTCTTCCACGCAAATTATTATCGAAGATAGATTAACGTGCGCAGTAACGTCATTAACGTGAACGAGCAGTATCGGCACGTCAGGCCTATGTATATCTAGCATGAATCACACTAATGCAATTGTTGTGCCTCGACAAAGGCTCATAAATTTTAAGGCGTACAAGTAAGTAACTGATAGCTACACCGGACAAGAACAAACTAAGCTAACTGAGCAAAATGCACTTTCTCAAAACTTAGTACAACTGTCTTTATGCTCACAGAAGTAGTTAGTCCAAGCTCTAAAGCTTCAGCGAAAACAGTAGATCTTGAGGTTGAATGCTTTAGATCAAACATCGTATCATGTAATTTACTTATTATGGTGTAGTCCGCTTGCTCGCCTACGATACTGATTCTTACGTAATCTATGCAGCTTTAGCCAACTGGGTCGATTTTAACTGTCTAGCTCCTATATATAATTAAACGGGCTGAGGATTAATCATTGAAGGCAACCGCTGACCAAAAAGTCTTTTGTTTTAGAAACAAATTAGTTTGGGTTCTGCCGCATACAAAGGATTATTACGTTGCTTTATACCACTCCTGCACTCCATGATGCGTTTTGTCCTGATTTAGACTCATCAGGTAGAGGCAGCTTGACCTTGGGGTAGAACTCGGAATGTAGTGGTTTGGGACTAACGCCATAATCACTATGCCACTGAGTTCCGTAAGCAGCGCTTGACGCAGGGAACTAGATGTGTCATGAAGTGCTTTTCTGGGAGAGAGCAACACCGAAAACGTCCACTTTGGATACGGTTCGTGCTCTGAAGAACAGTGGCTAAGTTTAAAGTCAACCGAGACCACAATTGAGACTACGTGTCGTAATCCAAGACATAAAGCGAGTGTTCCAAAATCTGACAATGCTGCTGCAGCTCTTCGGCAGATGCAACCAGAGCTGGTAGTTTGAGAAATTATTCTGTAGCAATATCACTAAATCGGCTTCTAAGCCTAATATATTTATACGGAACTGGCTCATAATTACTTACTCTTGTAACCATTGTTAGCCACTAAATAACGTATTTTTGCTGTTGCCTTTAAACCACTCGTTCTAACTTTGTCCCATCCTAGCCCCTTATTTGGCAGGTTTTCTGCATGTTAACCATTAGAATCTTTTATTCCATCATCCATAGCACGTTAGAATTACTCCTACTTAGACCGGAACTAATGTACGTTAAATCAGTTTTGATAAAATTTGGCTGTATATTTTTTAAAAATAATTTCAGCTAACTTTGTGTACCTGACTCAGAGTACCATATGAGTCAAACTGCACAGCAAGTTAAAAACTGATCCGCTGTCCTTTAGAGAACTTATTTGATACTTGTTTATGCTTTTTGGCTACAGCGATGACAAACGAATCTTAACAGTACTTGGTAAATGGTTGCTGATGAACTTTAAATAAACCAGAATTCATTTGAATGTTATTTCTGTAATACACACAAATATCAGACACAAACTTTGTAAGAATAATGCCCGTTTTAATAGAGTATGGGTGGCCGAGCGATGACTTAGTCAAGAGGAATGAAGTTCCTCACTTAAAACTTTGCGTCGATTGGAGTTTCCCGACTACTGGGCTAGGGTCCGAAGGACGATGAACACGTTTGGTTGGATACACTAGCAGACCTGGCGAAGACCCGACGGAAATGGCGCTTCAGTCGTGAGTCAATTTGTCTCGACACACGCCTTTAGTTTTCCTATCCAACAAGGATTTTAAACTTAATGAATAATTCATTTTCGGAATTATGTTGCTCTTTAGCTTTTGTAGTCTGTAAGGTTTAATTGTTTATCTTTTTGTATAGTAGACAATTAGCTAAGATTGTATCTCACCATCGGCTAACGTGTATTGATGATGAGGATGGTTTTTATACGACTTAAGTGTTTATTAATGGGTTTGTTGTGCTGTGTTACGAACTTATTATTTCAAAACAACACCATACATATACTTCTACTTGAACATTCCCAGTATGCTAGTCGATTCGTAGCTTATTTTGTAAGTTACTTAAAACGGTGTTGCACAGGTTTAAAATAATGGTCTTAGAGTTCAAACATTGTGTCCTTTTGTAAATATTATCAGTTTACAATGCAAACAGTTTCACACTTTGTTCCATTTTATGATGCTTTCCCATAACAACAGGTTACTTCTTTGGTTGAAACTTCTTCAGGAATACCTTACCAAGAGACGTTTGCAACTACGCCTAACAGTTATAGGTAATAAATATAAAATGCAGGAGCAGACTAGGAAAATTAACTGCGCCACAATACTAGGTCGCATAGCTTGCATGCAAATCATAGTTTGTTTACTGCCAAGCTTATCATCCATATTTTTAACGTACATGCACGCATAACAGATGTAGCCTATTAAGGTCCGCGTGACATTTGGTGAGTCACAAGCGAATATTTTGCGTCCCAGCCCATCAAAGTAATACACCGTTAAGACAAATTTTCTCAACCGGGAAAATTGTTTTCATTGCACTCTTAACCTATACCGTGAACCCATCGCTTCTAGTTGCAAATACTGTTCACATTGAGCGAAAAAAGGACTTCAAATTGTAATTATGTATTACCAAAGTCTTAAGGCTATATAAAGAAGGTTTAGCGACTGAAGTTAATCCGAAATGCCTCTCACTTGGATGGCCAGATGCACAATAATCGGTCACTCACAGCGCTGTAATGGTCATTATTGCTGACTGAATGCGCTAGTTTATTAAAAAGTAAGTAAGTATAGTGCTATTAAGGATGCATAATACTATTTAAGTATATATCTGGGCATATTGCACCACTTCTTTTCTTATTTTTGTCTATGTGGTTGACCAACTGCGCGCCAAAATGAGATGCATAACCGTCCATTTGTGCATACATTGTTTATGCTAAACACTATCAGTTGGTTTTCTTTCTGACACTAAAATGTCGAGCAGGTTGCTGCTAATGTCTTCGAGTAATAATTAAATATTAGGAACACAACCAAAACGATCATATGGGTGCACATTGAAAGACACATACAATAAGGTTACAGTAACTGCATAAAATAACATGTTGCACAACAAACGCAGCGGCAGCAAACTGACTTCTAATCTGCTCGACGAAAGATTAGATAGTACAAAACAGCAATATGGCAAACTCTACTGCCTTTGCCAGATTAAAAGCAAAGGTCGATTATCTTCCTATCCTCACTTGTTTTACGTCAAGTGACAGGCATGTTAAATTTAAGGTAAAATATAAGTTTTACATTGTGCCAGACTGGGCAAGCTTTTTCTACAGATGCAAAATACAACATAATAACGACTAAATTTAACAAACAGAGAGTTATTCAGAAGTGTTCAATGAAATAGAGATTACCAAATTTACATTCGACTTCCCGCTTGATATACAACCTAGCTTGTGATGCGGAAATTTCGCAAAAATTGCTATACACAAAAATTAAACATATTAATGCCGCAGTACTAGTTAAAGCAATTATGTAGCGTTTTGCATGTCCGTTAACATTTTGAAGCATATGAACCGAAACAACGTACTTACGGGGTTAGTACCTTAAATTCTGTATTTTAATGTCTTATTTATCCAATAAAAGCAATCCAAAGACGGCGAAAAATAAATACCCAAATGCGTTTTGCAGTACTGCATGCAACCTTATTCCAGATTGATTGTCATCTTTTAACTTCCCGTAGGAGGCGAAAGTCCAGTTCAAGTGAGACCGGAACGATAACATTAGTCCGTGATGGTTCCTTCCTTAGCGCGTCGTTCTACCAGGAAGTGCCGAATGGCCATGAAATTTAGATGGTCCTAAAACAAATACTACACTGCACCTTGCCCAATCAATTACTGCCTACGTGCCCTGCGCTCGCAGTCCCTGCTGCGTCAGTTACATAAACTAGAAAGAATGAAAAGGTAAAATCGAATACCTAGAAGGGGCTCGTAACTAAATAATTATGGTGCTAAGATACGTGAGGAATTAAACAGAAAACGGAGAGCTGAAGATAAGTTGGTTTGGAAAAAGGGAAGGTTTCATGTTGCTACCCAAAATCATCGGGCTGAAGCATACAAACCCTAACCATAGAGTTCTTATTCACTTGATCTGGAAGCAAGTTCCACCGCTCTACAACTCTGTGCGATAAACCAGGTTCCACCTGAATCTGCAAAGTGCGCGGTTTATACAGCTTCGGCGGTGACCACAAAGTCTAGGACAGTTGGCGGGACTAAATAAAAAGACAAGTGCGTGCCGATGTTTCCCGTCAAAATACAGTATGTGAAGAGCAAGTTCACTCTAATTCTTTGTTAGTGCCGTGAGTACAGCACCAAACTAAACAAATGTTTGGGATACGTCTGTCCATGTAGATATGCGCTAACCTAGTACCCACTGGTAGTACACTTGCCAGTTTCATTTTGGCTCGGATTAGACATGGTGGGCATACCTAGATCCAGTAGTCCAGGTAAGGTCGCCGGAAGGAAGAGAATACTTTCACTAGCAAAAGGCTGCTAAGACTACAAGGAAGCGGCGGATAAAATGTATCATACGGAACCCCATGTAAACAGTCTTCTTCAAATTGTCGCCAGATTGAAGGGCTCATGGTTGAACGATAAGTAAATCAACCTGCTACATGACATCAAGAAGTTCACCACACCGACAATCTAACGTGTAGGAGAAATAGCAACTCCTATTCAATGAGCAGAACACGGCTCGATTTATGGGCATCAAGCTTAAGGCAGAACAATGCCAGAGCCTATCCAAAGCACATTGAGTTGCCTCGGAACTTCCGGTGATATCCACGAAAGTTCAGAACTCAAGGTCGTCAGCAAACATTAGCGACTACACTGGGCTCTTCGGTAAGCCATATACATAACTCGCGAACAGCAATTGCCTCAATACCGAGCCCTGCAGAATGTCACCAAGAACAGCCTATCTAAACGTAAGACAACGTACCACGCATACACACTATTTCCTCCATTACAGGAAAGCATACACTCAATTAAGAGCGGGACCAGAGATATCCCGCAAGACCTCAACTTCAGTGTGATGCTACGCTGAGTGATAGTGTCTAAAGCTTTGAGATGTCTATGAATGGTAGGTCTATAGCGTTACCACTGTCTAACACATTCGTACAGCTTTCAGGAGCCACCATTCGATTAGTTTGGCACGAAAATGTGTTGCAGAATACGGGTTATGCAGTACTAAGAAACGCTTTTTAAGGTGGCTCTCTATCAAATCGCTTAGTAACTTTTCAAACAACTCGGCTACCACGTTTGTCAAAATAGCAGAACGGTAGTTCGTGGGCAAATTACAGACACCGCTCTTAAAAATCAGACAAATGTTGACCTTCCACCATTCCGAACGTAAGGCGCAGCTATCAAGCAATTTTGAAAACACGCATGCGAGTTACCTTCTAGTTCAACTGCCAATCCATGTAACAGCCCCGGATGGATTGAAGCAGAACCAAAGCTATGGATAAGTTTATAGTTTGCAGTAGCTCGACGACCTACGTCGGTGTTATACTAAACACAGCTAAACCTGAATCCTCTGGAACTCCCGAAATCAATTCTGCCTGTGGCAAAGTAGTCTCACGAGCAGACTTTAGTATAGTGTTCGCCAAGTATACAAGCGTTATTGTTGTCGGTGCGCGCACGCGTCCCGTTTGCTCGCAGAAAGGCTGATATAGAGATATTAGCATGACTGCGCCTCTTGACGCAAGTAAAAGCGCCCTGGGATTGGCTACGGCCGAATCAGTTAAAGGCCTCTCGTTTTCAAAATGATAAACCTTAAAGGGTTGCTTACATCTATTTTAAAGCACCCGATCGGTATCAAGGGTGCTAGCTTATAAGATAAAATGTACTATAGAGGAGGAAGGTCATCAACAACATGCACTTATTCTGTTAGCTCAATTCGATCTCACAGCGTTCCAGTTATTGTCGCTGTCTAGGTGATAGTAAAGCAACGAGTATGGAGAAAAATGAGCTGCTATACTTTAGCTAAGAAAAGCAAAACAGAATAAATGCAGTACCGTGCTACAACGGGCAAAGAAAAATGACAAACTATCCCAGAATGTTGTTACTGCGAAACACTCGTTTTGACAAATGTAATTATTTATGCACACAACAGTTTCCTTCTTAAAGTATCTATTAGGCATAACATATTCTTCTAGAAGGATTATATGCTCTACATACCGTCTTTGGTTCAATCAAACATATTACTGTGCCCTTAAAACACCTATGTGCTGACAATTTAACAAGAATACAGGCATTGCTAATTGACGTAAAAGATTTGTCTTTTTGCTCGCAGGAAGTAACCTTGAAAACTAGCAATATTTTCGAAAGTTAGGTTTGCTTGTAATATATATTTGTGGAAGTATCTCTTTGCTCACTATTTTGTCCTTAAACTGTAGTTAAGGCTAACAACTAAAAAGGAAATACCATACCTGCCCTTACCTCAATAACGGAGTCTCGGGAACAAAGACAAAAGTGTATAAACTACAACAACAATTTTGTCATGTAATTTATTGCGTTTGTTATGTAAGACAGAGGCAAGGAATAGGGTCATAGCGATAGTATAATATAGTAAATTGTAGTATAGTAAGCCCCGTGTGATTATGTAATTTTTTCCAATATATGTTACAAGTACAGGTTTCCTACGTGTAAGAGAATTAGGCGGCTTACGTGTTTGAATTTAGCTCCCGTTCGTTCGAATCAAACACACAACTTGGGCATCTGTATTTGCAACCGATCGGACGCGGATTGCGAACGTCACTCGTCCACCCACTCAAAACACGACTACAGCTTTCGTAGATTGCTTTCCTCTATTGCCCTAATTTTAGCGTTAGTTAGCCTTTCTTTACTTAGTAAGGCTTTTGCTGGCTTAATTTTTGCGAGTTCTAACGATTGTCTAGTTGGCCATCCAGCATCGTACCAGATATATAACGTTCGATCGACGCGCTATAATACGTTAGTGACTCCAACGCGTCACTGAAGCGAAAGAAATAATCAATAAAACTTTTTCTAATTATTTGAACAGCCAAACTTAGATTTCGGCGTTATAAAATACATCAACTAACCGCTGCTATTGGTTTTTGTCATACGGTACAAATAGCAACGACATGAAAGTACATTGGTGCAATAGTGGTTTACATTGTATTATGTAACAGGATTGAATTTGATAAACGGGCAGTATACTAAATCTTTAAAACCGCGCACTTACCAGATAGCTTTGCCAGATATGATGCGATGTTTGTCTTAATAGTTTGTGCTGATCTCTGCTAGGTAATTAACACACAAAATAAATTACTTCCAGTGTGCACATGGAATTGACGACCTTGTCACATTCTTCGATATTATCCTCCCTAAGGTTAACAACTAGAATATATGGCATTGGAATACAGATATATAGTCTCACCAGAACCGGACATCGTATGCATTATGTGTAATATTCCTCCGGTCCTGCGTTTCTGGCTCTTCCGTATTTTATTAGTATAGCGGGTCGTAACGAACCCTTAGAGCTGCAACACAAAACAAGTACCTCGTAAACGGCTGGATGCTCATTAGGCCGATGTAAGTGAAGCAACAAAGAAAACACGGAAGAGAGAAGGAATAATGCTGGAGTGGAATAAGTAATAATGATACAAAGAATTAAATCCGATAGACCATTTACCCGTTAACGTGTTATCGTGACGTTCGCGGACTGGCCACATACGCGAACACTCCGACGATTTTCAATTACGGTAAATAAACCGAATTTCAAGGCTGCAATCAATTGGTTAAGAAAAACAGCACTTGTCAAATTTAAGTAAGAAATATTGTTCCGTAAAAATATTAAAAGACCTTGCCTACATTTTTATTCGTGGCCGTCAATATTTGCTTCTTTTTAGCTCTTTGACGGAACGGTATTATGTGCAGCCGCTGAGGAAGTTCAAGTGGGACCGGAACGATAGGATGAATCCCGTAAGTGTTCCTTCTTGAGCGGGTCGTAGATCCAGAAGTTGATAGAGTGCTCCGACTTCTTAAAGGGCCTAAAAGGAAAACACCCGAAATACACCTTGGTCCACCAAGTTAATGCCCACGTTTCTTACATTGGCTGTCCCAGCTTATGTAAGTTACGTGAAGTAAGAGTGGAAGAAAAATCGAAGGTAAGAGAGTAAAGGAAATCAGTTAAAAGAAGAGAATAATACCGATTGCGAAAAAAAGTAAAGAAAATGGTATCGAAGTGTGAAGCTGGGAGTTAGCCAGGAAAAAGGAAAGGTTTCGTGTTGCCACCTGCTGGGCGGAGCCTAGGATACTAGTCGGTAAGCAATGACACGTAAGACATGTCAAATACACAGTATAGAAGTCGGAGGCGGCTGAACCTAACGTATATTGTGCAGGCTACAAGAATAGGAAGCGAATCAGACAGAGCGAGAAACATGCAGCGAGGTACTCACCAAAATGGTTTGTGTCAACGGACGTGCAGTCAGTAAAACAAATGGACGTTTCAAGGGTTAAAACAACCGTAATATCCAATGTTACCAAATACTGAAAGAGCTTGTTTTCCGGTACACTAAAAGGGCCTCCCCTAGTAGGCTGAAGAATGGAAGCCTTCGATGGAGCTGTTAGTGGTGTAAACGGAAGGTGAGGGTGGATGCGAATATTTGCAGCGGCTTGAGTAAGGGCTTCCAAAGTGGGGTGTGTAGTAGATTTCGCTGGGTCCAGGCTTTTGCTAGTTATTATTTATGACGATCGTGTGGACCAGAGTGCATCATCGGTGGGCCGTCGGGGCGGGCTGGTCGCACTGCAAAAAACTGGCTATTCCAGAAAAATGGCCGACAGGACTTTCCCTTTGCTGCAGACCCGACGGTGCGCTTGGGAGGTGTCACTCCCCCCACCGCACTTTAGTCTACGGCCCTCGTCCCACGAAGAAATCCAGGCGTCCTCGTCCCACGAAGAAAGCCGGCGTCCTCGTCGGCAATGCCACGGTGGCGTTTGGGGACCAATCCGTGCTTGGGTATCTGCGGTCGAGGGCGACAGTCTGTTCCTTGGGTGAGGAAGGGGGCTTTGGGACGGCTGGCGGGCCACTCCAGGGTTGCGTTGAGCCAGTTGGCGAGTCACTCAAGGGTTGCCTGGACAGTTCCGGCGGTTGAGTTTCTGGAAAGTAGGACTCAAAGGGGGTAGGCATGGGTCGGGGAAGTGGGTTGACGCCGGAGAGGGAACATGGCATGCATGATAAAAGCAAATACGCTTTTTAGGTTTTCAAATTTTTTTGGGTTTTTTGTCGATTTTGCATAACGTTTGTGGGTGAGACGCAGGATAAACATTTAAGACAAAAAAGACGTGTTAATGGAAATAGCAAACGCTTACAAAATCTGAAAAACGGACCGGACATTTGACTTGTCTACCGCTCGGTCGGTTGCCTGGGGTTGAGGCGGGATAGGTTGCGGGTCAACGGGTACGGAGCGTTCCGGGCTATCCAGTGCTCGGGAAGTCACCACAGGTGCGGGTGCTTGTGCGAGAGCATCAGGATGGGTTGCAAGTGACTCGTCAAAAAAGCCAATTTGAGGCGGTCGATGGACACCGTTCTGGTCTAAAGTAAAGTGTTTCAGAGTCTGTTGCCGAACGCTGAAAGAGCCAGTGTAGGGAGGCTGGTGAGGGCGCCGCACTGCGTCGGTGCGGAGGAAGACGTGAGTGCAGGTAGAGAGTCCGCTGTGCATTTGCACATCTCTAGTCTGTTCACGAGGCGCGGTCGGGCGTAGTGAAAGCATGCGTTAAGCTAGGGAGGACGCGAAGTTAGGCGTAGGCATACCCGACGATGTGCGAGGTGAAACGAATTATCCTGGTAACTTGAGCGTTGTGCCGTAAACCAGCTCTGCTGGTGCACATTGCAAGTAAGCTTTGATGCTGCTGCGAATGCTTGAGAGAAGGAGCGAAATGTTTTCGCTCCAGCTAGGGTCGGAGGAGGCACAGAGAGAGGCTTTAAGCTGCCTTTGAACATGTTCAACCAACCCGCTGGCTGCTGGGTGATCCGCTGTGGTATGAATGCGGCGAGAACCTAAAAAGTTGCAGAACGTATCGAATTGTGAAGATTCGAAAGGCGTTCCTCAGTCGGTTGTGATGGTGGCTGGGCATCCGTATTGCGAGGCCCACCGGTCCAAGAAGGCCCGGATAACATTCTCAGCCATTATTTCTCTCCATTTTTAAGTTCCGAAGATAGTGCCGGCGATGTTCATCCAGTTGGCAATGTTAACTGGTACTCTAAGGTCACACCGACTATTTCTTTTGTCATTTTCCTGGCAAGAGCTGTTCTAGCCCCCTAAGCAAAGAGCGATAAGGTAAATCAGGAGTAGAATAGTAACAAAAACCAGTGGGAACTGGTCGTTCACCCGCCATTACGCATAGCGCATGGTAGGCTTTGGAGCCAGCTAAAAGATAAATGACACACGGACGGCAAAGATAAGAAAAGTGGTGATGGAAAGTTTCTGGTGCTCCAGCCAGCCAGTGTGACAGGGGCCTCTCTGTCACTGGTTAGCTTTCGTGCCAGTGAAATGAAATCTGGAAATGCGAATGTTTTACGAGCAAAAGAGTTAAAGAAGAGGATCTAGTTTTCTTTATGCCTGTCTACTAGTGTTGACAATAGAACTTTTAAAGTGCGCTCATTGTCAACAATAAGAAAGGTATATTTTTTATTTTGCGGCTTACCTACTGATAGTGTTTGGAAACTGCTGACTATAGTAACTAGTGCTCAGACTTAATGAAACAGCTTCAATTAGGGCAACAACGCTTGAACCTGGCATTTCACATGAGGCTTAATGTTGTTAAAAGGTTTTTAGTAGACGTGACTCATGGGTCACAAGTATAAGTATTCGCAAGAGACCAAGTGGACTGGGTATTCGTAAAATACTAAGGGGTAAAAATGGAGACGAAGGAACCAAAGTGTAGAAGAGAAGGGAGAAGTGAAGTAAAGTTTGTCCGTTCGGATTGCATCCCCATTGCTATGCAATATCCTACCTGGTCAGTGCTTACAGGCTTACGATGCTCCCATTCAATAGTACTAGGCTGCTTTACGTGCTGATCTGTTGAGCAGTAAGAAACTGGGCGTCGTGTGACAGGGACCGCAAAGTATGGGGAGGACCTGTGAGCCCAAGATGCTCCTGTCATGGAGCCTAGTTGCTGTGCTTGTATGCATATTTGATCGCGCCTTCACAGTTGTGACTCGTTTTACCGAGAATATGCCATTCATTTATTTATTAGTTATAAGAAACAGTCATTCCTGATCGCTTTGTACCCTGGAAACTCAAGCACGCAGTGAGCAATCTTAACTCAGTCCTATAATTTACATATTCTGGACATTGAGCACCTTACTTCTCGATCTGTCCATGGCGGGGCACTGGTAAACGTTCTCTTTTGGTAAACAGTAACCACCTGCATAACACGCGAAATCACCTTGGAGTACGAACGTTCCACTTTTCATCTGGGTCTGAGGGTTGCATCGTATTTCGTCAACCGCGGTAGCGGCCGCTTGCAGGCCAAGTGGATCGCACGCCAGAAATTCCTGCGGAAACTATCGTGGTTGTGGTAAGTGAGGCGTCGACTCTAGTGGAACACCACAACACTATTCCCAACAGCCGGAAGAGTGGTAGTGTCTGCGACATCGCTTTGGGCCAGGGAAAGCACAGGAGCGAGAATATGGGGTGTCTGTCTAACAAGTGAACGTCTAGGCACCTCAATATGTGGAAATAGGTTAAGCTAGCGAACAGTATCCAAAAAGCTCGCAGCAAAAACGTCTGAGGAAGTAGCACAATGCAGCAAATCTAAATCGGCTCCTTGGGTAAAGAAGTCTCCTACTGGTCCGGAGTCCTTTCCCCTACCACATATTTTACTGGAATCCAGCTGCCGCACTTCGGAACCTAATAGAAATCCGTAGACCACACCGGCCCGCAAGGATCTGCATCTATAAATAACCCGGCACCACAGAGCTTCGAAGCCACCATTACCCCCACGAGTATCTTCAACTAGATGAGCCGTGCCGTCTGCATTCCAGTGTAGAAGCACACCGTTTCCAGATCAACCCCTGGCGGTCAGCCTGGCTGAGATGATACTTGGGGATCTGCACCTCCGAGTCCAAGACATCCGGGGACATCCAGGTCTGGGTGAGAACCATTATGTCAAAAAGACTCGCTGAGGCAAAAATTTAAATTTCAGCTTGTTTGTTGCTAATACCGCGCTCATTAGCGGAAATTACGTGTAATCCTTTCTACACCACTAACGCTTGAGCAGGAAACTAAGTGGTTTCCAGTGCATTTTTTCAGCATTCCAGACTACGCGAAAATCCAAAATATGTAAACCTGTCACACAGTCGTCTCGGCGGGATCTGAGTTCGTCAACCGCTTGTTTCATTTTCACCCGATCCTCCGGGTAAAGATCTCACAATGCATAAAATAATTCACCTTTAAGAAGCGGCGCTCGTCGAAGAATGCGATGGGCCAAGTCATCATTTCGACATACAATTGTAAGTGGACGTACCTTTGCTCGGTCTTCCTGTCTCTTGCTTAGGCGGACAGCTAAAACAAGGTTGATTCCTTGTTCCGCTTCATCGAACAGTAAACATGCATCCATTGTAGGTACTCCTGGTCAGCCATAGTCCTTCCAGTTTTGGTGGCCTTAGTAGACTCGGCTGCATTCACGATTATAAGGCAGCGGTTCCGGGTTGGCGATTTGGTATGCCCATGGACCTTCGTCTTCAGGACAGGTGGGCCATCTTTAAACAACTCCTCACTTGACCGACTTTATCGAGAATGAAGTTCAACTGCGTGTGAGATGATGACGACTTGGATGGAGCCTAGCACCTGCCTTGTTTTTACGTTCAGCATTTTGTAGGTTGCCCATCAACACTTCTGCGTACGTCTTCAGCTTTGGCTCCTCGCTCCGTTCAATAACCGTCGGCGTTCCAGTAGGTGAGATGTGAGGTGCTCGGCTACGCCTACCCGTCGCGGAAGCTGCGCCAGGAACGCTTTAAATAATGCAAGGGGTTGGTAGTGAGACAGCAGCAATGTTCATTTCGGCTTGAGCAGGATAGGAGAGCGGTCTGAGTACAATCAGTCCATCGAGACGGCATCTGTTGCTTATGGTTGACGCTCAAACCCCTAACCGTAGCTTCCTTGACAACCTTTTCTGGAGGCAGTTTCCAGCGCTCGATGACTCGACGCGATAACGGTGTCTCCGCTCTACCTCCATCGGACCGCGGTTTGTGCAGCTTCATACAATGCCCGCGGAAACCAGACAAATTAGGAAGACTAAATAGCCAGGACACATCAGGGCCAACCTTCCCTGTCAAAATACGGTAAGTTAGGATAAGGTCCCCTCAAATCCTTCGATAGTGCATTGACTGCATCCTCAAACTAAGTAGGCTTTCGGGGTACGTTTGTCCTCGTAATCCGCTGACCAACCTAGCACCTAGACGCAACACCCTTTCTAGTGCCATTTTGTCCCGGACAAGGCATGATGGACAGGCCTGGATGCAATATTCTAGGTGGGGTCGCGCAACAGCTGAGAACTTCATAAACAGATTAGCGGTTAGGGTCACGAAAGAACGACGGATAAACCACAACACCCGGAACCCTTACTAGCCACCTTCTTCCAGTTGTCTCCAGAGTGTAGTGTGGAACGGTGGACGACCTCTAGATCAATCTGCTTAGTCGCGTGAGGAAGTGGGCTCCCATCGAGCCCATAACTTGTGGAGGAAGCAGACACTCCGTTACGCAGCACTGAACACTTTAAATAAATAAATAAATAAAGAGGTATATTTCTAGACCTGATAGAGGCTGCACCGTAAAGGGTTCAGATCAATGCTAAAGGGTTCAGATCAATGCTAAAGGGCAGCAACCACAGGACAGACCATCCCCAGAGTCGATCCGGAGCCCGTTGAAGAGCCACAGTACCTCCAGGGATATCAACAATTTTCAAGAGCTTTAGGTCATCAGCAACTAAAAGCGATGGCACCTCAAGCTCCCTCGGCAAGTCATTCACGTAGACTGAGAAAAGCATCGGACCTAGGACAGAGCCTTGAGGAACGTCGCTAAGTACAGCTTGTGGAAGCGCAAGACTGCTTCCAACATGAATACACTGTTCCCGTCCATCCAGAAAAGCTGACACCCACTGGAGAGCGCGACCAGATATTCCATACGACCTCAACTTCAGTGAGAGGCTTGAATAGGGGACACTGTCAAGGACCTTGGCGAAGTCAATGAACACCACGTCCACCGCATGTCCACTGTCTACGGCCTCAGTCCAGCACTCACGAGCTACCAGCAAGTTCGACTGACACGAAAATCCTTTGCGAAACCCATGTTGCCCGACGCTAAGCAGGTTAAACATATTTAAATGGTTCTCCACTATATCTCGTACCAATTTTTCAAGTAACTTAACGACCACCCTAGTCAAGCTGACAGGCCTGTAAGTAGCCGGTAGGTCTTTGTCACCGCACTTGAGAATCGGGCAGACAACAGCCTCCTTCCATTCGGTAGGTAAAACGCAGCTGTTGAGTGACTTCTGAAACACAAGTCAGGGGTCCACTGAGTTCCACTGCCAATTCGTGTAACAATTTTGGATGAACAGAATCTGGCCCGGAAGCCTTAGTTGGGTTTACCTCTCTTAGCAACCGGAGAACTTGGGACTCAGTTATAGGAATTTTATCCAGACAGCAGTCCTCATAGACAATCTTGCTTGTGTTTCGATTCGGAGTTTTCGTTGACCGTCTAAATAACTCAGGACAAATTGACATGCAAAGTTAATTATTAGTGGCCGCGTATTCTAGTTTCAAGCCGTGATGCTCCAACCCATGGGAACAATGGTTCCTTGTGGTGTAGAGTGCACGAGAGAAGACCTTTAGCAGTTCCATCGATTTCGATTCACTGCAGGTTCGAAGCAACTGGCTGCGAAGCGGCATTCCTTTGGGGATCGTCGCCGTTACGGCAGGAGCAGTAGGGCCCTTCCGTACTTATCAGATGGCCATCAAGCAGCCGTTTGAAACTTTCTTGTGTCGGTACATCATCAATGGTCTCCGGCTGGCTGTTCCGATATTTCACTATACGAATTGAAGGGGAAGCCTCTAGACGCGCGTGAAGTATTCGGCTCTCGTACAGCTTCATCTGTGATCTCGTGTCGAACCGTCCACGTTGACCTAAAGTGCTTTTGTATCTCAGCGGCTTTGCGATTGGATACCACATGTACGATAGCACATGAGCCGCCGTCAGTCCTTACTGATGGGGATCTAAATCTGCCTAAGATATTTTGGCCAGACGTTCGACTTCGTTCCGGTCATGTCAACGTTAAGGCTTAGCTCGCTACAATGGCTATTGAAATCGGAGCAACGCAATATGTCATCCAGCTGAAACACGTAACTGAACCCTCGGCATCTTGTCTGTACCTAATGTTTATGAGCTGCGAGCAGAAGCTGGACGAGATCAGAGTCATCGAACCTCTGGCGCACAATTATTACTGCCCCGTTGTGGCAAGCTTAGAGCTGTCGTTACCATATTATAAGGAACGGAAACCGACATTCAACTATTAGAGGACGGACTTCAACGGGCTTGTCTAAGCCGCAAGTCAGACTGATCGGACACTACCACGGGATGCGTCGCTTGATGCCCGTTGGTCATTAATGAAGGGGAAGCTTAACTTCCTGTGTATACAAAAATCGGACCTGTAAAACCGCAATGGTTTGATGCGGAATATAGACAGTTTGCGCGACAGCGTCCCAAACTTCGGGAAGGATACATCAGCTCGGGTTGTGCTGAAGAGTACATGGTGTACAAGAAACAGCAAAACTTATGTAACGCCGCAAAGATCAAGTAACGCCAGCAGTCCGAAGAGGAGCTAGCATCCTCGGCCACAACTGCACCCAAAAGACTATTTACCTACTTGAAACATCAACTGAAACCTGGGGGCAACCAACCGGGCTTAGAGAGCTTGGACGGACAAACGCTTATCTCAAGCGCGGAGCGCGCGGTCGCCTAGGATATGCACTTCCTCACCGTATTTTCCAATAACTTGGCGGCAGTTCCAGCACAGACACAAGTTGCGCCAGTCTTGCTCGACGGCCTACAAAGTGATGCAGGTGCAGTATGTCAGCTACCCGTTAACGTTGATGGTGCATAGCTCCCCGGACCAGACGGACTTCGCCCACTAAAGCTCAAGTTCCTATCGATTATCATCTTAACAGCCGTGACTAATCTATTCAATAAACCATTCTCTATAGAATCCGTCCCCAAAGACTGGAAATACTCGATAGTGAGAGCGCTTCCCAAGAGTGGTGATCCGAGTAATACTGAGAACTATAGACCGATCTGATGGTTTACGACTTTATCTAAATTTCTCGAAAAGGTTGTAAAAACTGTCTCCATTTGTCCCCAAAAATTTGCCGTATAACTTAATCTCATTACGCGGACTAATGCAGTCTCGTCTGATCAGTCGCCTGCTCTCCGACTTTTCTCCGACTGTTTTGACATTACCGGCCATAGTTCAGATGACCGAACGCCCTCTGTTTTCAATCCTGCTTCAAGCAGTCGGCCAACTCGTGGTGCCAGCTGGGTGGTTCGGGTTTAACCGGTTCCAGCAAATAGTTGGGCGGCAGTGTTCCAGGACGTGGTGGGTTTTCGTCTGGCAAGCGTTCTCCCTATAAAAAGCCACAAATGTCTGTTTAACAACACTGCGACGTGGCGGATGTGACTCGCCACAAAATAAAGTCACTGGCCCGTAGCTATCCGGAAGTGCTATCCAACCCACAGACATCAATCGCTTTTGCTCACATTCCGGAGGATAACAAACAGTCAAAAATGCTCCGGCATATTCAAAGATACAAGCTACATTCATACAAAATTACATATGTATATACACCCATACACGCTGGATATCCGGAAAGTGCTATCCAACTCGCAGACCTCAATCGCTTATGCTCACATTCCTGAGGATAACAGACAGCCAAAAATGCTTCGGCATATTCAAAGACACAAGCTACATTCAAACAAAATTACATACGTATATACACTCATGCATTTACATACACTGTTGTGCCAACATGTACTTTTTGTACATTTTTGATCACATTATGTTAGCTAAGCATGATCACGCCTGTACAGGTGTGCCTCGCCTTGTCGAGAATAAAAGTTTATTTATTTATTTATTTATAATTTAGCCCCAGCTGACCAGTCAAATTCTCTGGGCCTACCACGAAGCTACCGCGAGGTTAACGGTCTTGGCTCGGTCGATTCAAAGCGGTGTCTCCCTTACCTCCAAAGCCCGCTGGACTTGTTCACCCTATGTTTATATAGCCACTTCTATCGCTGACCCGTACAATCCTACAGACCCACTCTATTTATCTTCTCAAATGAACTACACGATCCAACCATAATGCGCCGACTTATCCAGTCTTGTCTGATCGGTCTCCTTCTCGCCGAATTTTGTGACGTTACCGGCCATTGCTTGAAAGACTGAACGTTCTGTCCCATGACCTCGACAGCTAATTTATCGTTCCCATTTCTTATGTGTAAACGTTTTCTCGCTACTCTGTCTTCCCCTTATTGCGCTCACACTCCTTATTTCTTCTTTACCCGGAGAGTAAGCTCTCCGCGCCCTGCTTTTTTCTCTTTGCCTGCTTCCAAACTATCGAAATGTAAAGGTTTTAGACTCTGCATAACCAACGTACAATTTCTCTCACATCGCGAGCCTGCCTGACTTGCTTATCCTATATACGTATAACTTCTTCTTTCCCCAACCTGTCCTCTACCTACCCTCTTTATTTGTATTTCCATCTTTACCGTACGACTTCATCTCAGTGTGCCGACTAATGCAGTCTCGTCTGATCGGTCTCCTGCTCTCCGAGTTCTCTGAGACTGCAGTGACGTTACCGACATTTTTTCGGAAACCCGAATGCTCCGTCCTCATTACCTCGACAGCCTCCTTGACTTCTCCACACCTTACAAGTTAACCTCTTTCTATCCGGAACCTCTCCTCTCCTTATGTTGCTCTCTGCTTTCATTTCTTTTTTAGTCGGACTGGCAACTCTCAGTTCCCTACACTAACCCAGTAGCATCTGACCGGTCTGCTTCTTTGACCTTTTCCAGACCAGTGAGCTATGAACGGTCTAGGCTCAGTGGACTCAAAGCTACATCTCCCTCAACTCGACAGCATACTGGACTTGCTCACACTATTAATTATAGCCACTTCCATTACTAGCCTGTCCAACTTTTGACCCACTCCATTTGCCCCCTAAATTATTCGTATAACCCAATCTCATTACGCGAACTACTCAAGCCTCCTCTGCTTGGTCTCCTGCTCTCCGACTCCCTCCGACTACTTTGACATTACTGGCCATTGTTCAGATGACCGAACGCCCTCTGTTTTCAGCCCTTCTTCAATCGGACGGACAACTCTCAACGCCCTGCCCTAATCTAGCCCCAGCTGACCAGTCAAATTCTCTGGGCCTACCACGAAGCTACCGCGAGGTGAACGGTCTTAGCTCAGTCGATTCAAAGCAGTGTCTCCCTTACCTCCAAAGCCCGCTGAACCTGTTCGCCTTATGTTCATATGGCCACTTCTACCTCTGTCCTGCCCATTTCCTCTGATTCACTCCATTTGCCTTCCCAAAGTAACGGTACGCAACAATCTAAAGGCGCTGACTAATCCAATCTCGTCTGATCCGTCTCCTTCAACTATTGTGACGTTACCAGCCATTGTTCGGAAAACCTAACGCCCTTTACCCTTAACTTGAGAGCTTTTGACCCAGTCCCACACTCTGGTCTTCTGACTAAACTTAGATCCTCTGGCACAGCTAACCAACTATTGCTTTGGTTCACATCGTACCTTGCTAATCGCACACAGTCGGTTCGACTAGGATAGAGGGATTCAGAACCACGACCAGTAACCAGTGGAGTATTTCAGGGCAGTGTCTTAGGAACTTTGCTGTTCCTCTTTTACAGCAACAATGTATTTAACGCCTTTTCACACAGTAAACCGTCTCTATTCGCAGATGACATCAAAGCAGTCTTCACATTCGCCCCAGCCCACCCTCAAAACGAAAGCTCCAGTGTACAGAGACCTTAAAGCGCTTGAACATTGGTGCAGCCTTTGGAAACTGAAGTTCTCACCAGCAAAATGCAAAGTTATATCACACAATTGCAGTGTGCCGCCCGACGCACTGAAACTACGTGGCTCATCACTTGCTGGTCGCCCTACAGTTAGGAACCTTGGCGTGCATTACTCCAGTTCAGTTAACTTCGCCGAGCAGGTGAGATATAGCTCTGTAAAAGCTCGAGCAACTATCGTATAATTTGCAAATCTATGCTACTTGTGGCATCACGGCTAGCCTTCTACAACTCCTGCGCCTGACCAGTGTTTGAGTACTTTCAGTTGTGTTCACCATGTCGCGCAACCGTGACAGTAAAGAAATTGAGAGGGTGCAATGAAAGTTTACCAAACGTCTACTCGGTTCGTCCATACTTAGTTATCGAAGCAGATGCAAACAGATTAAACTGGAAACACTGTGGCTACTCAGCCTCAAGGTCAATCTCGTGCTTTATTTCAGATGATACAAGACCCAGGAGTCAATAAGGATTGGTTTATTCTACAAGTAGACAATGCTCGTTTCCCCATACGAGCCAGACCGTTTTCCGTAACCCTGCCTAGGCCTCGATCCAGCATCCGTTCCAACTTCTTTCTTCATAAATACGCCATCGCATGGAATCGGCTGCCGAGGACTATCCGGACAGACAAGACTATCCTAGAGTTTCGAAGTTCCTTACACAGATCACTAAGCACTACCACAACATCTCAGTTCTTAGGAATATGCATTTCTGGAGATGAGGTGTGGGACAACGGGCCTGAGCACTGCTAAAGTATAACCCCACACAAATCAGCCTAAAATTTCGTCGCCACTAAATTATTGGATTTCAAGTCCCACCTACAGCTTCCCCTTACTCCGACTGACTTAACTGTTGTCTTCTGATGTTCCAAGACTTCTAAAACAAATTGAGTGAGGCAGCTCACTCGCGTCGTTAGCATCCATTCTCATTTACAATCTTTTTAGGAATTTCCCATTCGCTTTTTATGTAGACTTGCAGACATATTACACAAGCTTTCTCCTACTCAGCGTGCCTTAGCACTCATCCCGCAACTAAGAACACTTTATTACTCAGCGTGATACAGCGCCCAGCTTAGTAGATGGAGCAGGTAGTTGGCGTAAGCTCCATGCATTTCTACGCATATCCGAAGCTAGCTTGGAACCACCACTTATTTCCAAACTTTATTCTCTTGGACAGTTTGCATCACAAATCACCTGGTTTGGTCTTATTCTGTGCCACCGTAGGATCCACTAGTAACTGAAGGCTTAACCCGAATGCCATTGCTGGCCACAGATCTCTCTCCTACCGCCGTTATCTGTCGTTTTCCTTACTCTCGTCAACCTTCATGGCAGCAGTTGGCCGTTGTTGGCTACAGGCATTTCTGTGCAAATCTGAAGCTTGCGTAGGGCCACCACATAATTAAAAAAACTTTTTCTGTTGGACCGTTTGCATCACAACTCAGTTGGCTCCGTGACTTATTCTGTGACACCGTATGTATGTACTAGTGACCAAGACTTAATCGCATAGCTCTACCCGCCAAATGCTACACTCTATTCTAGTGCCATTTTCTAGATTCTGCAGCAGTTCGTCTAGGCTCCATTCAACTCTGCGGATATCCGGAGCTCACTAGTATTCATTCCTATCCTACAACTTTTATTCTCTTGGTCTGTTTGCATCACAGCTCAGCTGGTTTGGTGACTTATTCTGTGCCACCGTAGGTTCCACTAGTAACTGCAGCCTTAATCCGACTGCCGTAGGTGGTCACCGTTCTCACGCTTTGCGCCGTTGCTTGGCGTTCGCCCTACTTTCAGCAACTCTTCTTGGCAGCAACTAGTCCTTGTTGGCTCCATGCATCATTGTAGCTTGGAAGGAGCCACTCATTTACTCTCCAACCTTGCTTTTTCTGGGATATCCAGCTACCTAATCTTCACTTGCTTGTTAATTTATTCATTGAAACCGTATGTAATTACTAGTGGCCAAACGACTTAATGCTGTGGCTACAAAAGTAACTGATACTGCTTTTCCTAGAGCTATTATCTCTGTTTAGGAGCAGCTAGTCGCCATAGGCTCCGTTCAAACCTACGGATATCCGGAGCTCGGTAGGAGTCACTCATTCTCCACAACATTTATTCTCTTGGACTGTTTGCATCACAGCTCTGCTGGTTTGGTGACTTATTCTGTGACACCATAGGTTTCACTAGTAACTGAAGGCTTAATCCGAATGCCATTGCTGGCTACTCAGCTCCCTCCTAGCTCCGTTATGTCGTTCGCCTTACTCTCATCAACTCTCCTTGGCTCCATGCATCTCTGTGCAAGTCTTCAACTTGGATAGGAGCCACTCCTTTTCTCTCCAACTTCGTTTTTCTCGAATGTCTGTCTCGCAACTCGTTACTCGTTTTGATTTATTCATTGGAACTGTAGGTTTCCATTAGTGACAAAACATCCTAATATGGCTACACCAGCCCCTGATACTACCTTTTCCAGAGAAATTAGTTGTCTTTAGCAGAAGTTTTTGCCGTAGGCTCCATGCAGCGGCGGATACGGTTGTCCTGAGCTAACTATTTGTCACTCCTTTCCTACAAAGTTTATCCTCTTGCATTACAACGCAGCTGGCTCGCTGACGTATTCCGTGACACCGTGGGTATCCACATGTGACCGGCTTTCTTAGTCGAGTGGCTATAGTTGGCCGCTGATGATATGTCCCCGAACGCTTTTATCTCGGTTGTCTCAACTTCAACACCACTAGCTACAGCGATTTGGCGTACTCGCCTCGCATTCCTGCGCACATTTGGGGCTTGCTGTGTGCCGCTCCTTATCTTTCCAACTGTATTCCTTTAAACTGTTTGCATCATATATTTTCGCTGGTATGTTGAGCTATTCTTTGATACTGCATTTATCCATTAGTAAGTAGAATGCTTAACCCAACTAGCAATATTGACCACGGAAATGCAGTCCATAAGCGCTATTTCTCGGTCCTCATACCTTTGACACTTAGTCCTCTGTACATTTCCATTTAATCCTAGCCGGCTTTCATTGTGCTCAGCTCACTATCCTCAAATACCTATGTATATGATAGTTACTAAGTGGTCTTATATCAGCCCCATCCCGTGGAGTATATTTAAATATCGCCACATTGTCACTGTATCCTCTGGTTTCCGATTGCAACCAACGTGATTACCTACCCACCTTCTGGTCTCCGGGTGAATTTTAACGCCATGAGCTACTATCGGAACCCTGCACTTCATTCTCATGTACATGAAAGTAATATATCCATTGGGCCATCCTTCTGCTGCGTAATCAAAAAACAGTTTCAGCGTAATATCTGTTGCACATTGTACTCCAGTTGTCTCAACTAAATGTCCTAAAGTAGGATTTCCCCAATGCTGGGTACCGTGACTGTCCTTTCTGGTCTTCTCTCGACCTGGTCCTCGCTTTCCCGCTTCTCGGAGGTCGTGAACATCTTAGTCATCCGGGATCGAACTGAGAACCCGCATCCGACTGAGATGGGACGAAGTAACCAACAAGGACTTACCTGGACAGTGGCTTCACTGCAAAACCAACCGTCTGCAATCTACGCCTCAATCACCGAGGTCCAGTGCTTGTAACTGGACACGAATTCTTCGCACCACAGAAAATATACGTAATCAGCGAATGTGAGACCCCGTACACTGGAAATTCTACTTACCTTTAAAATCATACTTCCTCCTCGACTGACCTCAGCCTCCATGTTGGACTCTGACTATGCCATTTGTCTAGCTAACAGAGGAGTCAATTGACTGCGAATAACTGCATGAACAAATGTTTTATAAGAAGCTTTGCTAGCTGTACATGACAGTTCATAGCAATCAACGACAGTGTTCAAGGACGTGGTGGGTTTTCGCCTGGCATGCGTCCTCCATATATAAAGCCACAAAAGTCCATTTATCAACACTGTGGCGTGGCGGACGTAACTCGCCACTGAATAAAGTCAATGCCCACTGTTCTACACTGGAATATCGATAGTAATTATTCATTATTTACTGTCATGTACAAAAAGGTACGCTCAGTCTTCGTATACTGTCGCAACTTCAACTACCGTGCGTTTCTATTTACTCTAAACACACTTGAACCCATTTTATTAGCAGCACTGATGACTTTGCTCCTCATGAGTGCTTCGACTGTTTCTGCAAATTGTACAACTTTTGGCTACAGCCAACTACATGCGTTGTAGCGTATCTGTTGTGCCACGTAATTGCTTGTACATTTTTATCATACCTAAGGTGGTATGGCTCGATACATTCGAGAATGAAATATTTATTTATTTATTCCTAAACCTTTTCTATCTGGACTCTGTTCTCTCCTTATCGCGCTCTGTCTTTATCTCTCCTTCAACCGGAGAACCAGCTTACAGTGCCCTGCCCTAGTCTAAACTGACCAGTCTGCTTCTGCTTGACTTCTTCGAAACTATCGAGATATAAGCGTTCTAGCATCTGTAGACGCAAAGCCAAATCTCCCTCACCTCGGCAGCCTGATGGGATGGTTCACCATTATTAATATAGCCACTTCTCTCTCTAACCTGTCCATTCCCTAACCCACACCATTTGGCTTCCAACATTAACTGTACGACCCAATCTTAGTGGGCCGACTAATCCAGTTTCGTTTGATCGGTCTCCTGCTCTCCAACTACTGTGACTTTACTGGCCATTTTTCGGAAGACTGAACGCTCTGTACCCCTTGACCAGAAAGCCTCGTTGGTTTCTCCACCTCTTAGCAGTAAACGTTTCCCATCTCGTCCCTGTCGTTTCCTTGCTGCGACCTCCGTTTTCGATCCTTCTTCAATCTGACAGCCAAACCTCAGTGCCCTACCCCAGCCTAGTCTAATCTGACCAGTCTGCTTCTCTGCGACTTTCAAAAGACTACCGGAATGCTAATGGTCTAAGCTCTGTCAGTTAAAAGCCATTGCTCTCTCACCACGACAGCCTGCTAAACTTGTTAATCCTATGTTAATATAGCCACTTCTATCTCTGAATTATCAATTTCTACTGACGCCATTTATCTTTCCTAATTAACTGTATGACTCAATCTTAATGCGCTAATTAATCTAGTCTCGTCTGATGGGTCTCCGCTTCGATTTTTCTGACGTTGCCGGCCATTGCTTGAAAGATTGAACTCTCTGTCTCCATTACCTTGAGAGCAGCATTAACTTCCCCATTTTTTATCTGTACACATTTTCTATTTCGAATCTGCTTTCTCCTTACTGCGCCGTCTGTCGTTATTTGTTCCTCAACCGGAAAGTGAGCTCTCAGTGCCTTGCTCCTTTTATCCTCCTTGACTACTTCCAGGCTAACGAAATGTAAAGGTTTTAGGCTCTGCATGTCTAACACACAACTTCCCGCACATTGCGAGCCTGCCTGACTTGCTTACCCTATATAAATGTAGCCATTTCTATGCCAAACCTGTCCTCTGTTTAGCCTCTTTAATTGCATATCCGACTTAATTGCGCGACTTAATCACAGTGTGCCGACTAATGCAGTCTCGTCTGCTCGGTCCTCTGCTCTTTGGCGTTTCGCAGACCACCGTAACATTGCCGGCCATTGTTTGGAAGACTGAATGATCCCTACCCCTACACAGGAGAGCCTAGTTGGCTTCGCCACATTTTAGCCGTAAACCTCTTTCATCCCGATCCAGTTATTTCCTTGCTGCGTGCTCTGTTTTAAAGTTTTCTTCAATCGGACAGCTAAATGTCGGTGCCTACACTAACCTAGTCTCGTCTGACCAGCCTGCTTCTTTGTGACTTTTTCCAGACCACCAGTATATCAACGGTTTCGACTCTGCGGACTCAAAGCATCTGCTGGACTAGCTCATCCAGTGTCAAAACAGCCTCTTCTCTCTCTTTCCTACCCTTTTCTGCTGATCCTCCCTATTTTCTTTTTATCTTGTCTGTACGACTCAATCTCAATGCATCGACCAATCAAGTGTCGGCTGATTGGTCTCCCTCACTTAGCGAACCTTGCCGGACCTAGTCACCCCTGTATAATATAGCCCCTCTATATCTAACCTGTCTATTTCCGTTGACCATTCCCACAGTTGTTCTCAACACAATTATACTATCCAATCTCAGTGCGCCGACTAAACTATTGACATCTGAACGGTCTTTTGCCCTCCTACTACCCTCAGACGTCCGTGCTATCTCCGTTCAAGGTTCGGCAGCGACTTCGCTTTCTTCCACTTATGTCTAGATCACTAGTGCTTTTCTTTTCTCTTATCCATTGCCTTCTCTGTTATTGCGCCCCGTTTCTATTCTCACCACTATGGTCCGCCACATTGAGCCGAACTACTTTATCCCCCGCTCCGAGCTCGCTCCTGCTTACTGGGGGCATTCGGATCGTTGCTAAGTGCTTTTTGGCTATTACATCAATTAGTATGCTCCTTTTACCCCTCTTCATATGCATCTGCTCCTTGCCTCATGTAGGCATTTGCCTATCAGTGTAACCGTACCAGGGCTAACGACTCCCAATGCACGGCAGTTTTGGTCTCATGTGACTCTTTTCTCTAGCCACTGACGGCTTCCAGACTATGGAATTATGAGCGCTTTAACGTAATTACTTACATTAACTACTCTTTGCACAGCCGTTCGCATTCATCCGTACCTCGCTGATTTTCTGCCTTGCCTTTTCTGCTTGGAACGATGCTCTAAGTACTGGTTGCTCCCGCTTTCAGTCTTAATCCAGTTGGCGTAAGTTTCACCTAAACTGCCTTTCGCATTCATACTGTTGCCATCATCAACGGTTTATCTATGTTTCTCTCCAACAATCGTATTATTCGCTCAATTTTGCAAACACGATTTGTTATTTTGTCGCCTGATCCTGCGAGTAAAGAACCTTCTTTCTACGTAGTAGTTGCGGTCTGAGCCACACCAGCGAAGTGATGTCAAGCACGCACTTGCAAAGCACGTACGCTGAGCAAAATTACCCAGGTTTTAGCGTAGCATGAGCACCGTTGCATGCCTTCAGCTTTTGGATAGTGCTGCTTGATTCATTGCTGCCTGTCAGTTTGGCTGCTTCATGCTCGTTGCCCATATTTTCTCGGGATTTCCACAGTTACATCCGCCAAAGCAAGAAGGTTTAATCCACTGGGACTGGCTGACCGACCTTAATATAGACTGCTGACTTACACACTAGATCCTTTCCATGGCATATGACGAACCCATTCATCATTACAAATTTAGCTTATATTGCCATTTTGGAAGGGCCACATTTACGGGGTCTAAACAAACAAGTTTAGCTTGCCTCGTACTCACCGTAGCATAATTTACTCACCAGGAGTAATATGATTACATAGATCGCACGTTCCACAAAGTAAGAAAAACAATTCTGTCATGATTACATTCGCTGCCACGGATAGCTTTGCTTGTTCTCCCAAGCGTTCAAGAAATGTGGCTTTGGTGCCTTACATTTCCGGAAGCACACTGTGATGCTCCATTCAGCTGAAGATTTTTCGATGTCCTTTCACGGACAGCTTTTCCGCTCCTTAATGGCTCCCGAATAAATGTATTTTTATATGTCCTTTCATGGAGATTTATCTTGACCATGGAGACAATTACACCCAATGATTACCTGCGTTTGAAGGCATTCTGATTCTATTTTGCAGAGTAAGAAATGCGTGACCATCTTGCCTTGGACAACGAAATGGCATTTTCATGGGTTACGGCCTTATTCAGCCACAAAGAAAAACTACATTCACCATCCCTATGATAAATTCAGCGTGTATAGCTAGACACGGTATGCGTAACTAGACAAGTATATAACAGGAGAAGCCAGCCTGTATCAACAAGGTTTTTACTCACCTGCATCACTCGTCATTCAACTCTACGCCTCCTTTGCATCTTTGACCGGTTTCAACGACTACTGCCGGATCATTACCAAGCCAGTCGGTCAACTAGCAAAGAAATTTGACCTGCCAAACGACTGCGAATAATACCGTGCAATGTCGGTCTGCACGGTGCAGCGCCGGCTTGCGCTACTGTTCAACAGCACCTCCGGCAGGGTTCGAGAACGTTATGGGTTTCTGCCTGGTAAACGCTCTCCCTATAAAAGGCCACAAATGTCCGCTTAAAACACTACAGCGTGGCGGATGTGACCCTCTGCTGAGTAAAGTCGCGGCTGAACATTTAACATGGATGCAGACATCAGACTTCTACATACAACCTGGGTAACCGATTTTACTATGGCGAATGCTTTGATGGGGCACCGGACATTCCGAATACGTAATAGACACTGGTTGCACCGAAAGCTTGCGTTGGCTCCTGTGCTTATGGTTTACTACCTTGCGAAATCAAGCCGATCTCGAACACTGACACAACATTTATAACTGAATTTTACGCGTCCCAGCGCCATCTTGTTCCCTGGTCGAACTATTAACTGAGAAAATGCTCACTCATAGCAACTACGTCTTTGCTGTTATACCTTTCATCAAAACGTTATGTATTACTATTCTATAGCAGCTATGCTTGTATGCATATCTGATTGCGCTTTCACAGGTGTGCCACGTTTTACTGAGAATATACTAGTATTTAGTTATTTATTTAATCGACGGACGTGCTGACGCCAGCGCAGCACGATTTTACGAAAGAGCGATCTTGCGTCACCAACTTAATGTATACAAACCGCTAGTGGGTTCAAGCTCTCAAAGAACAGATGGATGTTGACGTGTTGTACATCGACTTTACTAAGACGTTTGACTGAGTAAACCACGAGGCAATCCTTCGTAAACTGAGGACATAAGGATTCGGTGACCCGTTATTTCAATGGTTACACGAGTTTACTTTGGGACGAAGGTTTACGGTACAGGTCAGTGACCACCAGACAGACTGGTTCCCATCGACCAGTGGCGTGCCTCAAGGAACTGTATTTGGGCCAGTATTATTTCTTCTTCATATCAAGGAGGTTCCGCAGCAGCCTCAGTCACCATGTGCCCTATTTGCAAAGGATTTGAAGAACTTGGGGACCATTGAGAACCAGGAGGACTGCGCTCGACTCCAGCATGACTTAGAGCGATTGTCAACGTGGTCCACTGAAATGCAACTCCTTCTGAACACAAGCGGGTGGGAGTTCATCCGTATCAAAAGATCTCCAGCCACTCGACCTTACGCCTTGGACGGCTAGTTGCTCCAACCTAACACATTCGTCAGAGATTTAGGAGTGCTCACGCGGCATGACATGAGATCACCAGGAATTACGGAGCAATTGTACCTTGCGAGAATTTGTATGCTCTGGGCATTAAGACGCAGTTTCTTTATATGGTCCGAAGCAACCTATCCTCGTCTATTCACCTCGCTTATTTGACCAATCATCGAATGCGGTGCCTTAGCTTGCCATCCGATAACCCAGTGGGAAACTGGAAATCAGGATAAAATACAGAATTTGGCAACTAGACTGTTATCTAGTCTAAGAAAGCTTCCGTCTGGAACATGCTTTGAAAGGCCCGGACTCTACACACTAGTCAACCGTCTAGGATGGATTAACCATTTTGTGGTCCATCGAGGACTACACTTGAATCACTTTCCCATACTGGAGCTAATATTTCACTTGCGGGAACCCTGCAACACCCGGAGACACCGTTACAAACTCAGAATATCCTGCATGAACAAGGTATCACATCAGCTTAGAGTCGAACGCAGAATCGTAAACGTATGGGACACACTACAGAAGGATCAACAGAGGCCGATACCGTGAAGTGCTCTAAATACTTCTCGACAGTTAGTTCGATGACCTGTGCTTTGTGAAACGATGCATATACAATGCCAAAAGCAGACATCGTATGCCTGGAAATAATGACACCAATACAAATTCCTAACCGAACAAGAATAAACGAATTACGGACCAGACATAACCGCTCATGATCCACAACATAATGTTCTGCTTTTTCGTAATTGGGTTGGGTTGTACGAAAACTTTTCTACTTGCTCTTAAATACTGTCTCACTCTCCTAAAGTCCCCTCTCAGAATCCGTCTGGTGTAGAAAAGCTTTCATCGGCGTCGCCGGTAATCCATTTGAAATATTTCAGCTATTTGAGTCAAAGAGGGTAAGCAAGATCGCGAAGCTCCATGAAGGACACCGTGCCGCGTCTTTGCAATTTTGCTAGCAAGTCGAATTCAGCTTTTATGAGAGGATAGGTCACTCTAAGCCCACACTCCACTATTGGGCGGCTATGTGATGTAAAAAGAGTTCTGGAATTTGCCGTAGTGATACTAGAGAACCAGCCGAGTGGAGCACCCAGCATTCCGTTTGCGGCAGTGACCATTCTCAGTGTGTCTTGGGAACTTGGACGGCTGTGTGACTTGATAACCCTCAGTTCCACTTCGTGCCTGGCATACTTGAGAGGACGTTTGACAATGTGTTATGCACCGAAAGAATTGCGTTACCAATCTGAAGAACAGCACATTTGTAGCCTTTAACGGATACCCGGCACTTGACATGGCAGTAGTTCAGCTGTTTCAGCGTCGTTTGGAGTCTGCCCGCATTCTCAAGGCTAGCTACTTCTGACCATAGCCTGTGCTCATCAACCTAGACTAAGTAGTCTACTTGTAGAGCCGCAGGGAGGTTATTAGTGTCAAGCTCGAGGGGTTCCGGCCCAAAGGCAGAGCCTTGTGATAATCCGCTAAGCCTAGACACAGAATCGGACAGCGTTTGATTCACCTTCCTTTGAAGAGTTGATCTCTCAAGAAGCCAGCTATCTATGCAACGTTGGTTCCAGCTACGCCAATTCCGTGGAGTTTGGGCAGAAGTCGTTTGTGTGGGGCTTCGTCAAAAGCCTTGTTGGAGTCAATGTAGAAGAGACCTAGGTGTCTCCCATCGTCCACTGCTTTGACCCATGCTCCTCTAGCAACAAGTAGGTTACCGATGAAGGAGCAAGCTCCGCGGAACCCGTGCTGAGCGCAGGAGATGGCGCACAGGCTTTCTCATTGGCGTTTGGGTGCGCTTGACTATCCGCTCCATGGTCTTGTGGATTACAGACGTCAGGCATATTGGTCGACAGTTTGCAGGATCATTTCGGTTCCCTCTTCTGTAACTGGGCACTGCAATCCCTAATTTCCAGTCACGTAGTAGGCGCCCGTCGGTCAGCGGACGCCTGAAATCATGATGTATCATATCAGCACGGTATTCTGCTATCATCTTAAGAAATAGCGTGTGAGGTCCATCGAGGCCCATTGCAGGGTTAAAGTTCAGTGAAAGGAGGAGACCCTTGACTATTTCGGGATTGCTTTCTAGTTGCTCTAGAGGAAGATAATGCGTTATCAGATCGTCCTTAGGTAATGACTGTTTCACGGAGTAGACCAAGTAGTACTGTTAGGGTTGTAGTTTAGCCTTCTCGTCATCTTCATGGAGCACTGTGTCCTCCTCCTGGCCGTATAGAGTAGGGATACCACTGGCAGCCTTAGTTTTTTGTTTCAGGCGCAAGAACCGCTTCGTCGGGCACGTCTGTGATGACATGACTTTGCTGGGTTCGGCTTGTGATCGCTTTTGGCATTTATTGGGCTTGCTGATCAATTTGTACTTTAAGTATTTTGATATTACCCATGTTGACTTGCATATGTCCTAAGGTTTGTGTCGTCTTTTCTTCAAAGAGTTCACCTTTCGGTCGTTCCAGGGGGCCTCTGGGCAAAGGTTTGCCTCTGGTGATAGGAACATCTTGTTCGATGGCCGTCGTCATCTTCGAGCGTATTACTTTCCATGCCTCCTCAAGTTTCAGAGATTGTGGAACGGTCCAGTCTGTAGTGGTTGCCAGTTCTTGTAATCTGGATGGGCTAACAAGCCAGCAGTTAGGACGGTTGGTCCCCTGCTCGTGGATAGCAAGGCAGCATGCCCAAAAGAAGAAGATTGTAGAGTGGTCACTTCAGGCTGGTTGTTGGAGAGTCTCCAGGCCATGGACATCGATAGCGTCGGTGTAAGGATTCAATACTTTTGGTGCTTGAACCGGTAGCATCCGTGTTGGTGCTGAGCTGTACTGGATCAGCTTGCATTCGTGAGTAGCGTGAAGTATGCTAGCCACGAGGAAACCCTGGTAAAGAGCACAGTGCAGCGGTTGCTAGCCGACACTAAGTGCATTGAAGTTGCCCATTAGCAGACAGCTCCTTCTACCACCATTGGTTTTTACCGACTATAATAGACGGATGCCTGAGCTCAGTGGTGCGCTGTAAACCACACCGACCGGGTGCAGCAGATGGCCGTCATGAATTCGGCACCACAGTATCGGTGGCACCGTCATTGTCGCAGAGCTTTAATAACGTGTACCCTGAGGCAGGACCTGAAGTAGAGAATTATTCCACCCCAGTCCGCCCACTGGAGCGAGCCGCCCGTAGTTTGATATCCTGATAAGCTTATCTCAACGCCCTGAAAATCTGGTGGTAACCAGCTCTCAATGAAAGCCAGTGAAACTGTCTGCTGCTCGGTAAAGAGAAGAGGAAGCTACTAGAACTAATTTTCAAGGATGCGTATATTGGCAAATATCACTCGCAATCCGATACTTAACCTTGGGGGCTGGATAGCTGAAGGGTTGGCTTCCACCGAGTTCCTTGAGTTTTCTGGACAACACGTATATCCACCACATAGAGATCAGTTTCACGTCTCGCCCGGCGGGTTCGCAGTTCTTATACTGCTGGTCTCGTTCACGCATTTTCTTCTGTGGAAAGGCCTTTCGGGACGAAGTATGTTTCTCCTTTTGGACGCGAGGTACGCCTGAGGAGGTTGAAACATTTAACCTCCTCCTGACAAGCCAGTTTATTCGGCGAGTCTTAAAGTGATCATACTGCTTTATACCTATACGGAAAGCAGAGACGACCTTGACACCCTGCTCGCCTTCATCGAATAGTATGGACACCCTTGGCTTCAAACAAATCTTGGTCGTCAAGAATCCTTTCAGCCGATGATTGTCGGATCCAGTAGCATTGGTAATTAGTAAGCAATGCACACCCGGTGCTTGTATTCTCCTGCGAGGCATGGCTTTTGTAGGACTGACCTTTATTTACCGAGCCGTTCAAGTTTTGTAACTTTGTCAACAGTGAGCTCCAGTTGCGTTAGTTTAAATTGTGCTTTAGGAGGTGGAACTACTTTCGTCTGTCTTCTGACCTAGTTTATCGCAGATATTTTTGCAGCGTTTATGCGTGCGACGGCCGCAAAGGTCTTTCTCTTTATTCTTGGATTAGTAGTATCCAACTGGTCTCTGTGCACTCTACCCTGCGTTAGTAGTGCACTCTCTACATAGGAGGTGGTGTTCCTGTTTCTAATTTGAGCTTGGTTGCCAAACTTGACGGGCAACAGTCTTCCTGCCAAGTATTGTAGGAGGCACGGGTTCTTTTCCCCTTGATCGTAGAGTAACTAGACCAGGGCAGGCACAAATGAAACGGGTGTATTGCAGTCAAGTTAGACAGAGCTTGGGCCTGAGTAGTAGGTAGGTTGACGGGACTTAAGCTCATCAGCAGCTTATCGTCGTTAACAACTGCTAGACGCGGGGCGCAATGAAGGCCTATGCTGTTTTGAGGCAGTGTGCTGAGAGTGGTAGGGACCTTGACCAATGTTACAGCACCCCATGTATAATCAACCCTCTCAGGAGGCGCACTCGACGGCCTTTGACCGGCAAGTGACACCTTTGCCACAGTCCACGTACCTGGACGTCATAATTTGGAGAAAATATGACCATATTCAAATTTGGTTGCAAGTGTTTACGGGAAAACTGCTCTTTGCGATATAGAAAAAGAAATTGACGGATGTCAAATTCTATTCCCAGTGTTTATTCCAACACTGTTTTTAACTATATGTTGGCCTAGAGATAAAAACAATACTACACGCCAAAAAGCGAATTACCGCGTAGTACTCACAGTGCGACGCCTAAATTGTGTTGTGCAGGTGGGTACTGTTAGACAGTAGTATATAGCGAGAGCCCGGTGAGGGGGTTTGGATAGGGTTGAGTGCTAATGCTCAAGCCATCCCAACTTATTATTCCCCCTCTTACGCTTTTTCTATCTTACCGTCCTGTTCCAGCTTCACTTTTATCCCCCTGGTTTTAATCCCAAAATTCTGGGCACTCCCCACCTTGCTTTGATAGGCTTTTACCTTCTAGTTTAAACTCACATGTGAACACGGAGCGTCATTCCTGTCCTGTTGACAAGCCCATATTCAACCGAGCGGCCAAGCGCAGTTCATCAGCTTTCGTTCGGAACCCTCGATCATCATTCAGATTGGCATGCCGCAATGTACGCACATTGCTACAGATCTGTCAACTAGCAGCATCTGCTAGAACACTAGAAACCCCCTCGATCGATACCTGTTGCATATTGCAGACCCGCCTGCAAGACTCGAGCTAAGTGCTCAGTTTGCTACCCCCTGCAGGTGACACCAGCAGCATGTTCTTATTGCGCCTATCCGGTGATGATGCAGCTTCGAGCACCGGCCAAGCCGGCGTTGGTATCGCACTCAGTCCACGGGCTGTAGCTGCACTGGTTGACTGGATTTCAAGTAGCAGCCGTTTGTGTGCGGTCCGATTGGCTGGCTCGTTCAAAGCTTCGATGCCGCGCGGGACTAACAAGTGTTTATTCGTAATTGCTGCCTATGCATCCACAAATTCTAGTGATGATTTGGTAAAAGACGACTTCTATCGTCAATCGAACCAGCTCCTTCGAAACAGAAATAGATCGGACACGTTGCGCTGGCTGGGCATCGGAACGTTCAAGTTGGATAATTATCCAGTGATTATCTGCATCTGGCTGGCCAACACGGTGTAGGCTCCCGTAAGGATAAGGGTAAGCGGTTACTTCAGTTTTGTGAAGATGCTCGCATATTTCCAGCTAGTACTAATTTCTGACACCGCACCTGCCGGAGGGTGACTTGGCGCCCACCAGCCTCGAACCAGCAGTGGACGCAAACCCATCACATTGCGATAAGTTACCGATGGTGAGACTGCGCCCCCAACTTTCGCCTGATTTGGAGCCCACCTGTGTAAATCGAACGTGCGCTTGTATGTGCTGACCTGCGGAAGCGTTTTGGCGGGCGCCCAAGACGAATTTGTGAGCGCAATAACACCAGCCAACTGGGGAAACCAGCTGTTCTGAAGGCCTATCCAAGCACACTGTCATGCAAGTTGAGTAAGCGCTCACCGGATGCAGTTGAAGCTCACTGGGCTCAGATTCACCAGCCTTGCTAGCAGCAGGTGAATCCTCATGTGGTAAGTCTATGCACTAACCTGGAGATTGGGTCTCTTCTCAATCTCTGGAACTTATGGTTTCTCGCCGGCATATTCCGGCTGGAAAAAAACACAACGAAACTCGCAAAGAGTTACGGGCAAAACTCCGTGCTAGTCTGAAGAGAGACCGCGAATCTTGGTGGTCTCATCGTGCAACAGAGATGGAAATGGCCGCTGACATTGATAAGCATCGTATGTTATTCCTGCTGGTAGGGCAAAGGGGCAGCAGAAGAGCTGTGGTTAGCAAAACAGTACGTGCCGAGAGTGGACAGCCTATCCACAACTTGTCAAACGCTTGGGGCGTTGGGTCGTGCATTTAAAAAGGCACTTTAATCGATCGAAATTGTTACGTTTCTCGCCGGCTGATAATCGCCCTGTTCGCTGGGCTGTCCCTTTAGATCCACATTCTCACACAGAAGTCGGACATAAGATCGCAGAGTCGAAGTAGAATAAAGCCGCGAGACAGGGAAGCTACATCCAGCCCTCTTCAAATTCGGGGGACCTGCTCTTCTGGATGATTTCTAAGAGTTACCAGTAACACTATGAGAGCAGAAAACTGTCCCAATCGTCTGGAGCCGCTTCGTCATAGCCCAATTTTCAAGTTGAGGCTCACGATCACATTGCGTCAACCATAAACGAATCAGTCTGCTCTCCAAAGCCTACAAATTGTTTGCGTCGGTCATTCTTCCCAGACTGACTGCCACTTGTGAATATCATGCTCGTGAAGAACAAGCCGGGTGTTGTCTACGTCTTTGCTTCCCTGACCACATCTTCGCTTTGCGTCAGTTGTTGTAGCACCGTCACACATATTCATGGCCCAACGTTGTTGTGTTCCTCGATAGCAAGAGTGCATTCCATTCAGTGTATAGACGGCACTTTGAGGCTGTCTACTCAGGAAAGGTGTACCTGGGAGATACGTAACATATATCCGATCATTATACGCGAGTAGCTCGGACTCAGCGCGGGCTTACGGAAAGCTATTGTCGCCCTTTAATATCTCCAGCGGTGTTAGACCAGGATGCCTGCTGCCGCCTTTTCCCGGCAGCTTCGCTATTGGCGAGGTCATGGAAATCGCGCCCAAAGGACACAACTTAGAAGGTGTGGATCTGTTCCCAGAAGAAAGGCTTCTTGACTTGGTGTATGCTGCCAAAGTTGCCCTAACCTGTGCCAGCTTACAAACAGGACAAGCGGTACTGAACAGATTAGCTCTGGTTGTCAGCCGCTTCGAGCTTTGCTTTGCACCATCGAATTGCAAAGCTTTGATTCCAGATTGCCATGGGCGGCCTCCTTGGCTGACCTTCGGTGAGGATCAGCTAAAAGCCGTTCAGAAATTCAACCACCTGAGAAACTGTATCAGCGCCCGTGGGATTAAAGATGAGATCACGAACCGTATAGCAAAAGCTCGAGGCGCTTTTGTAAAGCTTTGACACTTATGGTGCCGGCGCGACATCATCCTTGCCCTGAAGGGTACCGTGCACAATGCAGCAGTACGTTCGATTCTACTGTACGGTTGTGAAACCTGGTCCCTCAGATCAGCGGACAAAAGAGGCTAGTTACGTTCGACCATCGGCGCCTTCACAATTTAACTCACATCTGGTGGGAACACGACGTGAGCAACGAGCGTGTTCATCGCCTTGTTTATGGCACAGGAAAAGGAAATGAACCGCTCTGCACCGTCTTTTTACGCACCAGTCTCTGTTGGCTCGACCACATGTTACGCATTCCAGGCCACCGACTGGCGTCGGGGATGTGGTTGGAAGAAGTGGGAGGTGGCCAGGCGATGACTTAGTCGAGAGGGGTGAAAGCCCTCACTCTGGACCTGGCCACCTTTGGAGCGTTTCGGCTCTCCGTTTGGGTCCACAAGACGACGAACACGTTTGGCTGGATGCACTTGTTTATATGGCTTTTAGCCAACCTTATTGGCGTTCGTGCTGTGAATTTTTGACCCATTCCATCTCTCATAGCCTCCTCCACCAACCACCATCACATTATTTAACATTTTATAATTTTGCATAGGTAATTCCTTTTTTCGCTGAACACTAGCATACATGTAGCTTATCGGAACGATGCGCATCCGTTACCAGTAGCACAACTGGCTTGCACCTGCAGCATTTTATTCCCTTCTTTTTTTTAATTATTGCGGCACATTAGCTGAGGTGGTTTCTACCTCTAGCTATCGTGTGTGAAGTGTGGGTGTGTGGGGCTAGTCTGCAAGGGCAGGTCGAAACATGTGGACCCTAAGTGCATTTGTGATACATGACATTTATCGTCACAGGAGGCGCTTCATTTGGAAAGCAAACTAGTTTAGCGAGTTTGTTGAGAAGGTTCAAAACAGACCTTGAAGCTTAAAGCAGGGAACCAGTTGGAGTGATAACGGCTACGTTGGCGCTATTGCCGATAACCCTGCGTTGTGTTCGAGAGTCGACAAGCTTCTTCCTTTTAACGTCGACGAAAAGTTCAACGTGCTGACGAAAGTCTACACCTAGGATGACCAAATGCACGACCGCTACTAGTAAAGTCATGCGAAAAGTTCGCCGTAGGTCCAGAACAAGCGTTAGCAGCTTTTCGCCAATAATTGCCGTTGGTGTGCCATTGGCGGCACGTAGCTTGTTTGGCGAGCGAAAGACCATCTCATCTAAGCTACGGGCTATAACGCTAACTTCGGTTCCGGTGTCGACCAGGAACTCGTTACTGGAAAGTAAATCTCTAACAGGCTTGTGGCGTTGTTAGTGTTGGCTCCTTGCTTCCGTCGCCCGTTGTGTCCGGCCGAGCGGTTTCCTTGCTTCTCGGCGAAGATGCAAGACTTGACACACTTAGGAGTTGAAATACCCAAGCGTTGGTTGTACCAACAGCAAGTTCGGCTGTTGATGGACTTGAAGCGCTTAAGGGATGAGTCGGATCGGCTATCACGACGGCGGCCAGTAATGAGCCTTTGGACCTGACGATGAAGTGTCGCAACGTGTACTTGAATAAATAAATAAATAAAAATTTTATTCACAACAAAGCGAGGTACGCCTTTTGGGCATGATCAGCATATTGCAATATTGTACATGATAGCAGAATTAGCAGCACCAACAGCAGGGGTAGCAAAGTTGGAGACAGTAGTGTCTGCCCATATAGCCCAAAGGTTGTATGGAGTCTATGTCCACAGAATGCGAGATGTAGAGATAATAATCAGATCTCTAATGTGATGTGTTTATGAGGAACTAGTCCGCTGAGGTCATGTTTACAGTTTGGGTCAGGTGAGTGAAGGATGAAGAATAAGCTGCAAAAATATTTAAGAATAGTTGCATGTCACTAATCAAATATGTAGGCGTGTTCGTGCGGAAGCATATATATGCCTAGCATTTGTAAATGTGATATCGGTCAACTTGCTAATGTGTATTAGGGGCGGTGACTTTATTGAGTGGCGAGTCACATCCGCCACGTCGCAGTGTTGTTAAACAGACATTTGTGGCGTTTGGTAGGGAAAACGCTTGCCAGCCGAAAACTAACCACGTCCTGGAACACTGCCGGCTACGTTTTATATATTTCTACAGTTGAATGTAAGTTAGTGGAATGAGTGTCCTGAGCCTCGGCGGTGTTGATCTTGCTGGCGTTGGCTTGTGGCTGTAATCGTTCAAGTCTGGTAGTTGGGTAATCGAAACGGAGCTAACGATTGCTAGAATGGCTTGCGGGTTTTTTGATAGCCAGTGCAACCATGGCTCGAAAAGTAATGTCTCGTCCATGGTTGATGAACGAAAGGGTGGCTGCGTCTCTGGTGGTAGGGTTGAGGGCAGTTGGACTTCCAACTCTCTATTTCTATAAAGCTGCAGTAGGCGGACTTGCTTGGTGAGCACGGCGCGCTTACTGGTGGCCTACCTGAGAACCGCGCAGCGGTTTTTGGTATGGGGAATGTTGACGTCGCTGACCTGCATGGATAACTTACTAGAAAGATAGGAGAAGAGCTTGTTGCGCTTTGCGTTTTCGGGCGTAAGTATGTGCCTCTACAACTCATCTTTACGATGAGAGAACCCAAAAAGAGGATCCATATCCGAAAAAGATGGCACAACGAGTGAAGCAACCTTAGTGAGAGGCCCTAGGTTTTGGTCTACGGGTTCTATGTTTAAAAGTTGGGCACAAATATATGCTACCCTATGCGAAAAATAAACAGAAAAATATGAAAAGTAAATAGTACGAGCTCATCGGAGCAAAGTTTGCAATATCTTGCTTTGAATTCCTTCCGCAGTCGGGGTAACCCGTTTAGCACTTAGCCCTCAGAAGAAGCCCGGTGAGCGATTCGATAAGACAGATCGGATTTCCGCGAAACTTTGTTTGTACGGCAAAAGATCCTCGCTGCCTAGCAATGAAAACGGACCGCTGACGCACTAGCTAGAGGAACGGAGAAGGCCCAGTACCCAAGACTGTTAAGCATTGCAACCGAGACAAGTACAAAGCGAAAATAGAGATGGGCGTCAAACATTCGAACTCAGCAAGCAGTTTAACAAACACACTGGTTGCTTAAGTCTAAAATGAAAAAGTTCAGTTAGACTTTTACACAGGCAAACCGGGGAACCTTCAGACGGCTATTTAGTTAGCCGTTATTATTTCTATGTCTGGACGGGACAAGATCCAAGGACGAACTAAGCTTTCGCTTAACCAGAGTCCTTGGTTCACGTGCCAGTAGGCGTGAAGAGCTTCCAGCACTTTGATGTGCTAATTGCTTGTTGCGTTTATCCTAGAAAAAGGACGAATCAGAGGAAAGAAAGCAAGAATAGCGAAAGAAGCACAACATTTTCATATATTTTCATGGGCTGCTTGCATGTGGTTAGCGACTGAAATGAGTATTCACAAAAACTCTGGATACTGGGCCGACCACCTTTCGTCAATGCATCCCTTATATTCCTCTAACGTCGTACATTCCAATAAAGCAGAAAGAAGTTTGTTCTAACTAGAGACCGCACGAATTATGAAAAACTTAGCCCTCATACCGTGCATAGAGCTCTGTTGTTGCAACATAATCTATGGCTACGCTAGTAGGCTGATGTATATGGTTCAAGTAGGTCCGTTAGCCTGAGGCTGTTGAGAGTTTTCGTGATCTTCAATGTCTCCAGTAAGTTCCCTCAAATTCTGCGTCTCCTCATTGTGTGCAATCTTAGATCGGTTAACCAAACCTCCTAGGTTAGTATACGCTGGCCTACTATCATTCGCTTGGCCAGTCTTTGCACATGCTTAATATGACTTACGCCCTTCTGAAAGAAGTGACTCAGGCCTAAACACAATATTCCAAAAGATGTCTGACCATTGCATTATACCAGGGTAGAGGACTTCCGGCCTAGTACATCTCGGTTCTCCTACGTCTAAATAACTCCTGTTTTGTTTTATTGGCAGCATGCTTAAATAGGGCCGATGGAGGGAGGTTATTCGTCACGATGATGCTAAGGCCACATGATTTGGTAGCACATTGGACTGTCAGGGACCGAAGATATGCTTATAGTACCACATTTTCTCTATGCTGTCAAGCTTCGGCGCTGACTGGCGTTTAATGGCAGGTCCCATGAGTGGGATCACTTAACAACGGTAGCCAAAGCTTCAGCTTGGGTAAACCAGTTGCTCATACAAACAAACTTGAAATAATCAGCGTAAGTATAGGAGGGTACCTCAAGTAGATGGGCCAAGTCATTTAAAAAATAAGCCACGGTACCAGCTTCAATACTGAACCATGGGTGACCTTACTTTGTGCAGTAAATGTGCTCGCACTACCATTTCCAAACTTAATAAGTAGTGTCCTACTGCAGAGCAAGGCGGAGCGTCAAAATAGTAGTTGAGGGTTTACTCCAAACCCGGAAATATTTTCCAGCAGAAAGCGGTAGTATACGGAAACAAATGCTTTGGTTAAGTCAAGAGTACAACTTTCTACCGGAATTCCGTAAACAGTACAAGGGTTATTTCGTCAAGGAAACACAGTAGCTTTGTGAGGCATTACCTTTCCTGACAAATCTAGGCTCTGCTTAAATTATTGGCAGTGAGATGCTCAATGCTTCGATTCTTGATGTACTTTTCTAGACACTTCAAAAGTCGACTAGTCAAACTAACAGACCGGCAATTATTCGGCGCGGATTTTTGACCCGCTTTATAAGTGGCAACTAAAACTGCCTCCCAACAAATCCTGTGGTAGCCTTCTTTCACGAAGGTACATAGTGTAAACTTCAAAAACAGGAAGCTGTAGAACATAGGTAATTACCCTTCCAATGGCTGGATGCATATTATTTGAGTCAGGGGAGTTGTAGGGGTCTACGGCTTTTAAAACAGTGAGAACCTATACTGCCGTTAGTTGGATTCCCTAATCCCTCTTGCTTACACTATGGAGATTTGCAGAGGTTAACTATCCATTGTACGCTCGATGAACTTTCTAAAACACACGCAGCAACTCCTGCGCCTTACCTAGGTCTTCTGTAAACTGCAGACCATCTCTGTTCCAGTTACAAGCAACCACGCTGAAAGATTAGTTCGAGTGCACAGAGCTGCAGTAGCCTTTTGTATTCATCTTTACCTTACGCGCTAGCCCAAGTTCTTGTGAGTATTTAGATAGTTTTTACCATTTGACAACCAAGTTGCGATATTTCTGTTAGCGCTGCTTCCTAAGGAATCCGCCGGACTTTTCCATAGGGTATTACGTCATTCCAACACGCTCTCAATACTTCTGCGCCCCCAACAAGGCTTTTTTGGTGGCTTATGCTAACTGAAAGAGCAAACTCCTCTAGTAGCTGCGCGTGACTACGTTGGACCATACGCCATCTCTGTACCAGATTGGCCTCTACCTGTTCAATAACCCAAGTAAGACGCATGGCTATTTCCCTCAATAGTATGATAATCTGCATGAGACTCCTCGTCTTGCAGAGTTCATAAACTACCTGCGGCAAGTTAACGAAAACAGAACGAACAAAATGATCTCCTTTACCGTTGGGAGTACTCACGGTGTTGGCTGGCAGCCAACCATGTTTCGTGAGTACAAGGTGTAAGGAAACGAAAGCGTCTCCCCCACGACTTCTAGTTAGAAAATTAACCTGACGCACAAAGGCGTGTTCATGCATTCACCACGCTAAGTCTCCTTCCTAGGTGCCTGCCTTATTAATTGCATGCTTCTTGTCAGCATGTGCTAGGGCAAAGTCACCAAATATTACAAAACTTGGCCCTGAAGGTGCAGCTCGTTTTAACAACTCGAATAACTTATTGTTCTCTCCTCGCTTTGAGGATGGACTGCGGTAAACACAAGCTGTTAATATGACCTACCGCCTATTCATACACATGAAGTGAATTGAACACTGGAAGAGCATTGGTGTACAGGGCTTCCCAATAACAATAGCAAGAACGAACAAGCCATATCAACCCACCTCCAAGTTGGCATACAGGATGGTCATTTTCGTATCAAGAGAAGTTAGTTAAAAGACAATCCTTTAATTATTTAATCGGAAAATGCCAGGTTTCCTTAATCGCAACCACGTCAACTTTGCGGCTAAGCGCAAGCTCTCCCAGTTATTTCTTAAGCTACAAGCAGATGGGTACCATGCATTTCTTTGTGTCATTCGAAGTTAACCTCGCTCCCGAAGGTACTTTAAAAGTTCCTCTAGGGCGCAGAACGCGAGGGTACAGAGGTTTTTGCTCTCGTGCAACAGGAGTAGCTGGTGAGTAAGCAGGGATCTGTGAAGTCTGTACACAGCTGTGCGCGTGTGTATTTAATTCACCTCCGGTTGTTTTGGTGAGTCAGGGCGCAAGTTGGTTTTTCGACTTCCGGCGCACAAGCTTGACCTCCTTAACCACAGCTCTCTCTGTCTCACTTGACTAGGACGACTTTAAACGCTTAGGAACATCGTCAGAGAGCCCTTCCGCAACTCTGGTAACTGGGTCATTTGTAGTTTTTGGTGAAAACTTTTTTAATCTTTCGATTTAGCAGCAGCGGTCGTGCATAAGTGCTTACATAGAACCTAAATTCTTTTAAGCGGATAGTTTGGGACCACACTATCCATCCATCTATCATGGTTATTATTCGAAGGAGACCCTACTGCCTGTCGTAACGGCGTGCCTTTGAGATAGAAGCATCCACCTTGGGTGAGTGATCCTCATGAGACTTACATAGCACATTAGTAACACTGAGGTTCGGAATGAAGTGTTGGTTCGCTGGTAAAACAAGACCGATGTTCACGGGTTGCGACAGTACTAATGAGATTAAATTGGGCGCTTGATGTGAGTGTGTCTGGGTCACATTGTAACGACCATTTGGTTGACCAGATAATAGACACGCTAGGGTAAGAAGAGGGGAGAGGTTGTTGTACTCTACTAAGCTCGGTCTAGCAAGGTCCGCCTGCTAAAAGGCGCCTACCTTCTTATAGCTACCAACTCGATTGATCCATTTGATGCCAACGAGAGTCGATATACAAACAATACCAACTAAATCGTGAACACGTCTCCTATTCAAAACATGTCTAGTCCTAGACTCCCGTATCGACGGAGCATTCCGGTTGTAAATAAGTACATTCCTTTATCTTCCTGTACCAATATCAATATTATGTACCTACTACTAGTAGTGCGAACACATTTTATCAACATTTGCTCGGAACCCTTGATGACAGATCCATATCCCTGGAGCATCGTTACTGCCAAGCTGCGCCTATCCAGATATTCCTCTTCCGAGACATTTTGCCTCTCAGTGACATGACGAGACTGAATTATAACTTCTCCACACAGCAAGCACGAGAAAGTATCAGTCAAGCACACACAGTGAAAACAAACGCACTTCAAGTTAGGGTAAGGTAAATATTCTCCAAGATACTCTTCGTCCTACCGTGAACAAACCTTGTGGTATCATATTAAGCAACTGTCACAAAGACTACTTTTGTCCACTAGGCCCTTGCAGCTATGCTGGCCACAATAATAAGCAGCTGTTGCCTCCATGACACCATGAATGCGGTTAAACTGCATTTTCAGCGAGCGTTTAGTTAAAATTGCTTACCTGTGCATAAATGGCAGGATGGCTACGATGTGTTTTAGGTAGTAGAAACAAAGTTCTCTAAAGATTGGATGCCTAGGTGCCCACACTTTGGCATGTTGGGTAGAGCGGAATTATTCTACCGCGTGAACTTTGTAGCATGCGTGGTAGACTGGACGATGGCGGAATTTAAAAGGGTCAACATAGTGTGTCATCGCTTCTAAGTTAACGGAGGACTCATGAGCGGTTTAATGCCTTCAATGGCAATCACCCACCTGCAGAAAGCCTATGTACCCGAGGATGTTTGCTGTAACTGGACGGTTAAAAGAAACCTACCCCAGATGAGCCAACAAGTTTAACGGAGGCTACAAATAGAATACCATGCTTAACTGGGAAGAAGCTAAAACAACTTAAAGTAACACTGGCTCTGAATGCGTTGTGTAGAGCAGTCTCGCGTAGAATGGTTCCTTGTGGCTTCATACAACGTCTAACAGGAGGCTCATAGGGCTGTTTATTTAACTTGGTGAGGATGGTTGCTGGTACACGGCAAGCCACTGAGTGCAAGAGACTTTTCCTGATAAATGAACGGTGGTACATTAAAGGTTAAATAAGAATCATAGTTCTGAACATCTGTTAGAAGCTAGGCCCAGAATGGATCAGGTAATATTCTGCAATCGCTCCATGCCCTTGCACGAATAAAACAAACGTAGTATTAGGACCCCCTAAACGCTAGATGATGGATTACCACAATTTAATAATTTCCACGATATAGCCTAGTCGGACATTCCGTGGATGTGCCTGCATGTTTTACCAGTCAATTTACTTGCGATTAAATGTTATTACTTGGAATCCGAAACACCGCGGCGTTATCCTATATATTTCATTCTGGGACAGGCCAGAGCCCTCGAGCCGATTTTCTGATGTAGTTGCTTCCACTTTAGCGGTAAAGTTATGCGGATTCATGCATCCTGATTTATGGCACACTCATGGAGGAGGTAAGAAAGCGATGAGAGCAGAAGGGTAAGAGAAAGGCAAAAACGATCTCCCAAGACAGTAAATAAAAGAATTAACTATTTTACCAATAGTAGACTTAAAATAGCCTTGTAAAATGCTAATAAATGTTGTACAATAAAAATGTTTCCAATTTTTCCTATTAATGTTTAACCTTGAGCACCACAACCTTGAGCTAACAGAGAAATGCAAAAACCAGTAATTTTAGCCTGAGTATAAAATACAATAGAACTCTAAGGTAATAGACTTGGTAAACCTTGAGTGCTTGATACGGTGGAGGAAAAATAACTAAAAGATAGACAGTCCATTGCAATCTGGTTGATGACTGCAGGTAGCGTTGTTATTGCAAAAATGGCGCATTTGTTTCGCTACCAAATACAGTATAAAAGAGAAAGAAAATGGTATAGGTCTTAACGTTATCACTTCTAAATAGGGATGTCTGATTAAAAAGGCACATGTTTGCCTAAAAGCTCAATACTTATTGGGTTCGACGTGGTTGGCCATCGCAATGATCCTGGCCCTCTCAATGAGGCTAGACCTTACCGTGGTGTGATGTTTTGCGTGCCGCAGAGATCCACTGAGCTATGCTGGGAGGTGCTTTTTTGCACCTTCAGAGCCACTCATACCATATCGGTCAATGGTTAGAGGCCATACAAGCTCAGTTTCCTTGTCCTCCAGGTTGGGGGTTGGCATGTGGGTGCCACCTTATTCAATACAAAGAGGCTCTCTGTAGTCCAGTGCCAAAATCCCGCTGTTATGGGATCAGGTGTTTGAACCACGAGCTTTGGTTGAGAACCAAAATCGTTCTGCTGTCTAGGTCTAGGCAACCTGACAGTATCCTGCCCACGCAACACATTGAATTTCTCTTCAAACATTTTGCTGATGCGTTGGCCGCCGCAGAAGATAATCAACGGCGCCCTACCTGCTGCATCTAACTGGGTGGATAACGGTGTGGATGCTACTACTCACGCCTTCCCGTCTTCTTGGCTCATTTCTCAGGCTTTTTCAACCTTATCGTCTCGCTCCAACTCTGCTTTTATCTCCCCATTTTCAATCCCACAATACTTGGCCCTTCCCCACCTTTCTTGGATATTCGCTTATCTTCTAGTTTCAACTCACCCACAGTCGCAGGGCGTCGGTTTAATTCAGTCGAATAGTCCATGCTCAACCAAGCGGACAGCGTCAGCTCATCGGTTTCCCTTTGGGGTCCTCGCGTTCCGCCAAGACTGGCATGCCTCAACGTGCGCACTTTGCTACAGATTGGCCAACCGGCAGCAATTGCCCGCACACTAGCGACCCTATTGATCGATATTTGCTGTTTATCAGTAACCTGCCTGCAAGGATCGGGCTCCGTGGTTACCTTGCGTTCCCCCACATGCGATACTGGCAGCACATTCTTATTGCACCTGTCTGGCGATGATGCAGCTTTAAAGGAGGGTCAAACTGGAGTCGGCATTTTGATGAGTCCCGGGGCTGAAGCCGCGCTGATCGATTGGAACCCAGATTAGCTGGTAAGTTTCATGCTATGAAGGTGCACAGTGACGAACAGCGACAGTTTGGCACTGCGGCCTACGCCTCTTTAAAATGTAGCATTGATTCGGTAAAGGATGCTTTCTATCCCGAGCTCCTTCGTTACAAAAGAAGCACGGATACTGTGTTGTTGGCTGGCGATCTAAATGCCCAAGGCGGAAACTTGTCCTCTAATGAGCTTCATTTTCGCGGCCAACATGGTGTAGGCGCCTTTAATGCCAACGGTGAGCGATGGCTACAGACGTGTAAAGATGCACGTTTCTTCCTCACAAGCACAATCTTTCAATCCAGCACCCAAAGATGAGTGACTTGGCGGCCACTAGCCTCGGGCCAGCCATGGACGCAAATCGATCCCATTGCGAACAGCTAGCGCTTGAGTGGCTGTGTACAAAACCATCGCTCGATTTGGAGCACGATCGTAGATTCTAACCACGCACTTGTTTGCACCGACCTCTGGGTGCGTTTCAGTGGACGTCCGCAACGTCGATGTGAACGGATGGTGATCAGCTAGCTGGCGAAGCTAGGTGTTCTGAATGTGTCTTAAAGTGTGCTGACACCTAAGCTGAGTAAGCGCCCAATGAACACCGTCGATGGTCACTGGTCGCATATGCTTTAAAATTTACTATAATCAGACATGTCGTTCTGCAGCAAATCAAATGGCCAAACCTGGCATTGGGTCTGTGAGCAGTCTCTGGATCTTGTGTATGCTCGACGACATATTCTGGCTGGAAGCAAATAAAATGAGACTGGCAACGTTCGCATGGTAAAACTATATGCTAGTCTGAAGAAAGACCGCGAAGCCTGGTGAACTTACCATTCCTCGGGGATGGTAACCCCAGCTACCGTTGGCAACCATAGTAAGTTATTCCGTCTGATACAGGAAACAGGCAACGGCAGACTTGGTGCTAACGCGACAATGCACGGCGAGAATGGACAGCCGATCCACTGCTTGACAAAACGCTCGGAGCCTTGAGCCGAACACTTGGCAAACCAATTTAACAAATCTGAGTTAGAGATTCCTTTTTCGGTCCTTGTGTGCTCTTTTACCTAGGCAGTCTCCTTGGATCCGCTCTCAAGCACAGAAGTTAAAAGCAAGATCAGGTCATTGTAATTGCATGACGCCGCAGCAGATAGACTTCCCTCAGCCCACGGCGAATTCTGGGACCTACTCTAATGGACGAGTTACACGAAGTGCTACTGAATTCTTGGGAGCAGGAGACTCTCCGGACAGACTGGAGCCGCTCCTGCACTGTCTCAATTTTTAGGGGAGGCTCCCGTTTGTAATGCGGCAATCATCTATGGATCAGTCTGCTCTCCATTGCCTCTAAATTGCTTGTGTCTCTCATTCTCTACCGACTGACTGGCACGAGTGAAAGCCAGGTTTGTGACGAGCAAGCCGGTTTTCGTCAAGGGTGTGGCTGCATTGACCACACCTTCCCCTTTCGTCAATTTTTGGAGTAACCTTATGTATATGACAACCTACTGTTGTCGTGCTTTTTGAGATAAAATGTGCCTTCGATTCAGCCGATCGACTTGACTTTTGAGACCGTATGCTGAGGAAACTTGTGCCTGGTAAATATGTAAACCTTATCGAAGCGGTTTACGCGCATAGTTCGGGTAGAGTAAGGGTTTACGATCAACTGTTGCAACCCTTCAGTATCCCTAAAGTGTGAGAGAAAGTTGTCCGCTGTCACCTTTCCTCTTTAACTTCGTTATTGATAAAGTCATGGAAACAACGTATGCTGGACATGCTCCAGAAGGTGTGGAGCTCCTTCCTGGTGGGCGACTTCTTGACTTCGAGTACGCGGACGTTATTGCCTTAATCTTTGACAGCTCTCAAAGATGCCAAGCAGCCTTGGACCGATTAGCACTGGCTTTCTGTCGTTTTGGAACATGCTTTGTTTAATTGAAATACAAAGTACTTCACTGAGTTTGGCAGGGAACCATCCCCGCGCTAACACTTTGTGGTGAGCAGCTAGAAGTCGTTCAAGAATTCAAGTACTTGGGTAGCTATAATAGCGCCTGAGTGCTCGAAGATGAGGTTGCAAACCGGATATCAAAATTTATAGGCGCATTTTCCAATCCTCCCACCTGTGGCACGGACGCCACATTACGCTCGTCTTGAAGGGCAACGTTTATAACGCAGCCATCCGTTTATCTCTCCTATATGGTTGTGAAATCTGGCTCTTCAGGTCGAAGACATAAATAAGCTCGTCACATGCGATCATCGCTGTCTTCGCAGCTCAGCTTATGTCTGGCGGGATCACCGCGTGAGTACTTGGCTTCTTCTGCGTCAAGTAGTTGGTGCAGGGAGAGCAAGTGAACCGCTCAACCCCATTATATCACGCACCAGGCTCCGATGGCTGGGTCAAGTGTTGCGCACGCCATCACACCTACTCCCGCGACGTGTATTGTTTGCGCGCCAAGGGTGCGGTTGGAAAAGTTGGAGGGAGGTCAAGCAATGATTTCGATGGAGGGAGATAAAAACCCTCACTTCGTAGTTGGTGTCGGTTGGTGCAGTCCGACTGCCTGGCTAGGGTCCTAAAGACGATGAACACGTTTGAGTAGACACACTTTCTGATTTGGCCAGGAGCCGGCCCCTAGGGCGTTTGTGTTGTGTGTTCCTGTGTACACACCTCTCCTGCTTAGCCTCACATTCCAATAACGATCACTTTCGTTAGGCGAAATATGACGCTCCTTTTGCGGCACGATAGCCGGCAGTTAGCTCTCCGGAGCGATATCCACCAGTTACTGTGGACTCAGCCGGCGGACCACTGTCTTTTTCTTGTACTTTGCATTGCAGCACAATAGCTGATGTGATATCCATATGCAGCTAACGTGTAGAATGATGCTGATGATTGGCCAAAGTCGGATTATCTGAGAGTAAGCGATACTAAATATAAAACAGTGAGGGAAAAATCGTTAAACTGATAGGCAGCTTTCAAAGCATGTTATTGATAACTGTGAGTTTTGACGTCGTGTAATCCGTCCTAGGTCGAAAGCACTCAACTTGAGGTCGCTCGTGGATATTGAGCTTTGCAAAGCACTATAAAGCTAGAAACCTCAAATTTAAATAGCGAGGTGTGGTGCCGAGTATGGCTGCGTAATTGTGGAGGATAGGTCTGTATGCATTAGTCAGGGCGGCTTGCTATTCAGTCAGCCCACATTAGCCTATTAAGGCTGCGCAACTTCAAGCTAGATAACGCTAGAGTTTTGACTTTGTACAATTTTTATTTAACCACAGACGTAGAGCTAGCTCGTGACGTACTACAGACGTTTGTGGTCATGACTAGTCAAAAGCGTATCTGAAAACTAGGCGATTTACTGTGAGGCGTAAAACTCATTGCAACTTATGTGTTTGGTGCAACGACTATGGTTATGAGAGCTAAAGTTTTCGAAAGCGAAGGCTTATTGTGTCTTTCAAGTTAGGGCACCATGTGGTGTACTTTCTTGGACCATTTTGAGACTCACCCCTTCTGTAAGTAGGTTCGACGCAAGTGTTCTCAATGTAGGCCAAACCGACGGTATGGGGTTAGGCTTTGGCGGAAGATCAGCTATCACACTAGCAATTTATCTGAGAGGAGCACATCCAGTACGTCAGAAAAAGTGTTTGAATGGTAATAAAAGCCGGATGTAGTAAAGTATATGCAAAATGAAAGAGATGGTTGTCCACCCACCATGGTATCTGGCACATAGCGTCCTCGAAGCCAGGTAATCGATTAAGTTTGCATAGCTGTCCAAAGTAATGTATAGGGGTAGGCAAAAGGTATTGGATATTCAACTAACTAGTTTGTTGGGCCATTATGGAGCGTGACTAGCCTTCTTGCCATTTTTATGCAATGCAAAGTAGTGGAGGCTAAAATAGTATAAAAGGCTACGGGAAAGGATATGGTTTTTATGCTTTTGGCAATCAGTGTATCTAATATTGATTGATAACTGTTCAGCTCAGGTAAATACTGGAGAATATTAGGCCTACTGAGGCAAGAATGGACTGCAAGATGCCTGCGACAAAACGTACTGGCTCGGAAAGTGTCCGTTTAGCAGACCCAGTGAACTACATTGCTCTAAAGTATACTTTATAGTTAAAAACCATGACGGTACAACAGACGTAATCTGAGTGGATGAAGGGTAGGGTTGGGAAGTAACTGTCGGACGCCGGCTGTGAATGCACATGGAAGTCCTATAAGTCGGGAGACTCCTTAGCAAAAATGAGAGCTCCGTTTCAATTATAGTTACTATTGCATCTGTGTTCGCTGCCAGTAACAGCAGCCTCACGATTTATACGTCTGAATCCTAAGCCATCGCCAGTGGAACAACCCATATAGTCATAGCTAAAAGGTTGTGGGTTTAAACAATGTTTGACTCCGCACGCTTTGAACTATTTGGGAAGCGGCAGTGGAGAGAATGTTGTAACTAAGTGGCGATAAAGTTATTGTGCAAACTATATCTTCAATATTGACCTACAGCAGTCAGGTAGATATATTAGGATAGAAGAAAGCGGTGAGTTCGGGATGAGCATCAAAGCCAATTATTAGCATGTGTTAGCCTAGCTTGCAAGGCTGTTGACGCTACGGCCATGCTAGTGTAGCTGAACTAATGGTCCATGGCATTGAGGCTGGATCTTACCTTGATGCGATGGTTATATGCTTCAGAGATCCATAGGGCTGTGCTGGGTGGTGTCTTTGCACTTTTAGAGCCACACATACCAGGTTGGCCAATGGTTGGAAGCCAGACAAACAAATTCCCTTGATCCACCATGTCGCGAATTGGAGTAAATAAATAAATATTTGATTCATGAATTCCTCGAACCATACCACCTCGAGTATGATCAAAATTTACAAGCAATTACGTAGCACAACAGATACGCTACAACGCATGTAGTTGGCTGTAGCCAAAAGTTGTACAATTTGCAGAAACAGTCGAAGCACTCATGAGGAGCAAAGTCATCAGTGCTGCTAATAAAATGGGTTCAAGTGTGCTTAGAGTAAATAGAAAAGCACGGTAGTTGATGTTGAGACAGTATATGAACACTGAGCGTACCTTTTTTGTACGTGACAGTAAAATATTGAATAATTACTATCGGTATTCCAGTGTGGAACATTGAGCATTGACTTTGTTCAGTAGCGAGTTACCTCCGCCAAGCCACAGTGCTGATAAATGGACTTTTGTGGCTTTATATATGGAGGACGCTTGCCAGGCGAAAACCCACCACGTCCTTGAACACTGTCGTTGATTGCCATGAACGGTCATGTATAGCTAGCAAAGCTTCTTATAAAGCATTTGTTCATGCAGTTATTCGCAGTCAATTGACTCCTCTGTTAGCTGGACAAATGGCATAGTCAGAGTCCAACGTGGAGGCTGAGGTCAGTCGAGGAGGAAGTATGATTTTAAAGGTAAGTAGAATTTCCAGTGTACGGGGTCTCACATTCGCTGATTAAGTATATTTTCTGTGGTGCGAAGAATTCGTGTCCAGTTACACGCACTGGACCTCGGTGGTTGAGGCGTAGATTGCAGACGGTTGGTTTTGCAGTGAAGCCACTGTCCAGGTAAGTCCTTGTTGGTAACTCTGTCCCATCTCAGTCGGATGCGGTTTCTCAGTTCGATCTCGGATGACTAAGATGTTCACGACCTCCGAGAAACGGGAAAGCGAGGACCAGGCCGAGGGAAGACCAGAAAGGACGGTCATGGTACCTAGCATTGGGGAAATCCTACTTTAGGACATTTAGTTGAGACAACTGGAGTACAATGTGCAAACAGATATTACGCTGAAACTGTTTTTTGATTACGCAGAAGAAGGCATGGCTTAATGGACGAATTACTTTCATGAGAATGAAGAGTAGGGTTCCAGTAAGAGCTTTACTAGGTAGAAGCTTACGGCGTTCGAATTCACCTGGAGACAAGATGGTGGCTATATAATCACGATTAGTTGGAATCAGAAACCAGAAGGTACAGTGACAATGTGGCGATATTTAAATATACTCCACGGGATGGGGCTGATATAAGACCACTTAGTAACTGTTATATACATAGGTATATGAGGATAGTGAGCTGAGCACAATGAAAGCCGGCTAGGATTAAATGGAAATGTACAGAGGACTAAGTGTCAAAGGTAAGACGACCGAGAAATAGCGCTAATGGACTGCATTTCCGTGGTCAATATTGCTAGTTGGGTTAAACATTCTAGTTACTAATGGATAAATGCAGTATCAAAGAATAGCTCAACAAACCAGCAAAAATATGTGATGCAAACAGTCGACAGGAAAACAGTTGTAAATATAAGGAGTGGCACGTAGCATGCTCCAACTATATGCAGGAATACAAGGAGAGTACGCCAAATCGCGGAAGTTGGAGGTGTAGAAGTTGAGACAAAGAGATAAAGCGTTGGTGGACATTTCATCAGCGGTAAACTGTAGCCACACGATTAAGAAATTAAGTCACGTTTTCATACCTAAACTGTCAGAGAATGAGCCCCAGAACCACCTGCGTTGTAATTCAACAGCATAAAAGTTGGAGGAAAAGAGTAACACATAGCGAGCTCCGAAAATCTGCAGGGCTGCATGGAGCCTATGGCGACTAGCTGTTGCTGAACCGAGGTAATGGCTCTAGGAAAGTTAGTATCTGTGGCCGGTGAAGCCAAATGATTAAGGCGTTTGCCCACTAGTAGACACCTACAATGTCAATGAACAAATCAACAAGCGTGCAAAGATTACAGAGACAGACATTCGAGAAAAATGAAGGTTAGAGAGAAAAGGAGTGACCGCTTAAAAGTTAAAGATTAGCACAGAGATGCATGGAACCAACAACGATTAACTGTTGCTAAGAAAAGTTGACGACAGTAAGGTGAACGCAGATAAGCGCGCCAGGAGAGAAGTCGTTGGCCAGCCATGTCATTCGGATTAAGCTTTCAGTTACTAGTGAAACCTACGGTGGCACAGGAAAGGTCAACAAATCATTTTGGCTGTGGTGCAAACAGAACAAGAGCATAAACGTTGGGGGCTGGATTAACACATAGCCAGATCCGGATATCTGCAGAGTCGCATGGAGCCTATGGTGACTAGCTGTTGCTGAACCGAGGTAATGGCTCTAGGAAAGGTAGTATCAGTGGCTAGTGAAGTCAAATGATTAAGACGTTTGGCCACTAGTGAATCTCTACAGTGACAATGGATAAATCAACAAGCGAGCGAAGGTTAACTAAATAAAAATGGTATATTCTCGGTAAAACTAGATACACCTGTAATGGCTCATTATTCCCCAAACCGGACTACTTGTAGCCCAAAGTTAAAGCCGATGCAATGGGGCAAACGTGTTGAAACGAAGGCTTTGGTTGAGAACCTAATCCTTCTCCTGTTTAGGCCTCGGCAACCAGACAGTATCATGCCCAAGCAATACAAAGAATTCCTCTTCAATCAATTACTTGCTACTGGTCACAGCACAGGATAAGAAACGGCGCCCTATCTGCTGCATCGAGCATGGAGGATGGGGTTTGGATGCTACTGCTCAAGGCGTCTCGTCTTTAGATTCCCCTGTTTACGCTTTGTTACCCTTATCGTCCCGTACCAGATTTATTGTATCCCACAGCTTTCAGCCTCAAAATCCTGACCCAACCCAAACTTGCTTTAATACACGCTTGTCTTTTAATTTCGACGCATATGTAAACGCGGAGCGTCATTCCTGCCCTGTCGACAAGCCCATGTCCAACCAAGCTGCCAAGCACAGTTCATCAGCTTCTATTTGGAGCCCTCGATCATCATTCAGATTGGCATGCCGCAATGTACGCACATTGCTACAGACCGGCCAAAAGTCAGCAGTTGCCCTAAAATTAGAGACCCGCTTGCTCGATAGCTGCTGCTTATCGAAGACCTGCTTGCAAGTCTCGAGCTCAGTGCTCACTTTGCTATCCCCTGCAGGTGACATTAGCCGCATGTTCCCAATGCGCCTATCCGGTGACGTTGCAGCTTCGAGCACCGGCCAAGCCGGCGTTTGCATCACCCTGAGTCCGCGGGCTGTAGCTGCTCTGGTTGACTGATTTCCCATCAGTAGCCGTTTGTGTGCCGTCTGCTTAACTGGCTGGTTCCTAGCTCCGATGCCGAGCGGGAAAAGTGTTTATTCGTAATCGCTACCTATGCGCCCACAAACTTTATAAATAAATTATTAAATAAATATTTTATTCTCGGCAAAGCGAGACACGTCTTTTGGGCATGATAAGCATATTGCAAAATCGTACATGATAGCAGAATAAGCAGCACCAACAGCGGGAGTATTACAGTTGGATGCAGTAGTGTGGGCCCATAGGGCCCAAAGATTGTATGAAGTCTATGTACACAGAATGCGAGAGGTAAAGATAGTAATCAGATCACTTATGTGGTATGTTGATGAGGAACTAGTCAGATGAGGTCCCGTACGCAGTGTAGGTCAGTGAGTGAAGTATGAGGAAACGGGTGAAAATACTTAAGAATAGTGGTATGTCACTAATCAGATATGTAGGCGTGTTCGTGCGTGAGCAGATATATGCACAGAACTTGTAAATGTGATGTCGGTCAACTTGTCAATGTGTTAGGGGCGGTGACTTTATTGAGTAGGCGAGTCACATCCGCCACGTCGCAGTGTTGTTAAACAGACATTTGTGGCCTTTTTAGGGAAAAACGCTTGCCAGACGAAGACCTACCACGTCCTGGAACGCTGCCGGCTAGTGATATAACGTTGACAAGATTGTATCTGACCAATTACCCTCACGGATATTTGCAGCCACGTAACGCCAATTTGTTTCTCATGGCTGTGTAGTCGCCTTCGGAGTCCAGTGCAAGTGGTTGGATCTGTTGAAGTCGGACGACTCAGGTGACTTGTACTGAGTTGACCAGTTTTCTAGGTTCTTTAGTGTGCCAAGATTATGAAGTGCGGGTTTTTGCTTTGCTCTTTATTGATTTCGTTCCCACGGGTGCGTCGCAGGTATGTCTTCAGCGGTGTTCGGTGCAGGTAATGTTATCCTGTAGAACAAGGGTGAGAAAAAACGGGCAGAGCAAGCTGCCAACAATATTGAACGGGATTATGTTATTGTATAAATATAAAATTTATGGTAAAGTTGTGCTGGTTGAAAGCAATGGAGTGACCGTATATGTTGTACATCATATACGTATCCGTAGTTTTGCTTTGTAGCACGAGACCCGATATTTGCTGAATGTGAGGGGAACCTGCTGGTTGAAGTGGCCTAGCGTACGCAAAAGTTGTCCTGTTTGAAAACCGTGAGTATCAGGCGTTGTTAACCGGTAAGTGAGTTGAGGGAATCAGAAGAGCATAGTGAGTGGTTTAATAAGCGCTTAAGATATAAGATGAGCGATCTGTTGACAGTGCTAGAACTTATCGTTCGAACATGTACGAGAGCCAGTGAAGTTATTACGCCGGGTTTGAGGCAATGAAAGTAATAACGCAACATGTTCAGCAATAGGATGCTAGACAGCTGGGTGAAGGGGTGAGACGGAGTGTCAAATTCGTGACGAGAATGGGATTTATATGCTACAACTATAGCGACAGTGCGGTTGCATAGCTAGCCCTAAAGGGACCTCGAACAGCGGAAAAATATAGGGACTTCTACAGTGCAGCAAACAGGTCAAATATACGACAGGAAAGGGTGATACTGGGAGTCGGGTTAGTTATGTGGAAGAAACTGCTTGCTGACAGGTCTTCAACGTTAATAATAGGAGAGAACAGGGCTTGAATACTACAGGTTTAGTTAGAAAATGGTTGTAGGGCCAGCGCTGAAGGGGACCTGGAATATCAGTATTGTGAGCAGTAGCCGCAAATGATGCTACGTGTGCCACTCTGATGTGGACATCCACGGTGGAATGTTGAGGTCAAATAGACTGCTAGTTATAACTAGCTAATTGGTGAGTTGCTGGCAGCCTGATTGATTAATATACAGGAGCGGCACGCTTTATTAGGCTCAGCATAGTCTGATAGGTGTACAGTGTGGAATACAAGAGAGAAAACAGACAGCAATACTTGCGACAGCTGTAGGGTGAAAACGACAGTGGTGCCGGCTCCCGAAGTGACCAATGGTAAGGAAATAATACAGACAGCACCGCCAATTGCGAAGTTTTTACCCCAAGATTTGCGATGACGGGAGAAGGTGCAGAAAGCGTATACAATGGAGTACGGTTAAACATAGGAGTGGATGAGACCCAAAGAAGTTCAAGTGCTCATCATCTGGCGCTGGTGGAATAAGAAAGTCATCAGTCCAATAGACGGGGATGTGAGAAGTAAAATAGCATGGCAGCCGATGAGCTGAGACTAGTGGTACCTATACCACCATTGAATAGTTGCGATATGAACGAAGAGAGACGCCAAACAAGAGAGGAAGACGTTAATGTGAGCCGAGATGCGTGATGGTGAAGCCGAGAGCCAAACTCAATAAGAGACCGTAAATTTGGAGTTTGGTAGGCGTTACAAAGCATAGAGATAATGATTCAGACAAAGAAGAGTGTCATAAGGTTGTAACTTATACCAATGCGAACTTTAATCGATGGTAGCCAATGCTCAAAATAAGAGAGGCCTTGGCTTAAGACCTATAGGCATTTGGAGCCTGAGAGTACTGACTTGTCTAAAATGTTTTGGAATGGGGGGCACAGAAGGTAAGATAACCAAAAGAGGCGCTGACGCTAGTGGTACCTATACTACCATTGAACTGTTGCGATATAGACCAAAAGAGAAGCCAAACAAGAGGGGGGAAGTAATTGTGTGCTGAGAAGCATGAGAGTGGAGCCGAGAGGTAAACTCAACGAGGGACCTGAAATTGCCATTCCGGTAGAAGGACCAAGCATGCAGAAAATGTATCAGACGGAGGCGAGTACATGAGGCAGGTAATCATACCAATGGGAACTTTAGTCGATGACAGTCGATCCTCAAAATAAGAGAGGCCTTGGTTTGAAGCCTGTGGACATTTGGGGCCTGAGAGGCCGGACTAGTCCAAAAAGTTTAAGCATGAGTGTCACAGTAGGAAAGATAATCAAACGAGGCCTAAGTAGTTGCGCTGACGCTAGTGGTACCTACAACACCATTGAACGGATGCGATATGGACCCAAAGAGAGTCCAAACAAGAGAGGGAGACGATACTTGTAAGCTGAGAAGAATGATTCGGTAAAAGACGACTTCTATCGCCAAGTGAACCAGCTCCTTCGAATTAGAAACTGCTCGGACACGTTGTGCTGACTGGGGATCTGAACGTTCAAGCTGGAAAATTATTCGGTGATGATCTGCATTTGGCTGGCCAACACGGTGTAAGCTCCCTTAAGTTTAACTGCAGGCGCTTACCTTATTTAGGTGAAGTTGCTCGCCTATTCCTTGAGAGCACTTATTTCTGACACGGCACCTGCCGGAGGGTGAATTGACGCCCACCAGCCTCGAACCAGCTATGAACGTAAGCCGATCACATTACGTTAAGTTACGGATGGAGAGACTGAGTCCAGAACTGTCGCTCAATTTGGAGCGCATATTTGGATACCGACCATGCACTTGAATGTGCTGACCTGCGGATGCATTTTGGAGGACGCCGAACTCGACGTTGTGAGCGCAATGCCACCACCTGACAGGCGAAACCAGTTGTTCTGATTGCCTATCAGGGTAGGCTGTCATGCGCGATGAGTAGGCGTTCACTGGGTGCAACTGCTTCTTACTGGTCTCACATTCACCAGACTTTCTGGCTGTAAGCAAACCTTTATGGAGCAAGTTGCTTGACAACATGGACGTCAGGTCTCTTCGCAGACTCCGAAACTTACCGACGCTCACCGGAATATTACGGCTGGAGGCGAAAACATTGTAATTCGCAAAGAGCTCCATGCAAAACTCTCTGCTGGCCTGAAGTGTGACCGCGAATCCTGGTGACCTCATCGTGCATCAGAGATGAAAATGGTAAAATGATGTACGGACGGCCAAAATAAGACAGTGTTATTTAGAACGACTTGGATGTCCAGTTATGCGGTATCGTTTAATTAGATTTAGTTCCAGTCAGCTGGAGCTATTCTGCTGTCATTTCACGGACAGCGTTGCGCACGTACACGTGGCTATTCCGATGGTCTTCCATGGAATTTTCCCTTGGCTATGGAAACAGTTACACTTACTTACATCTGCAGGAATCCCAAATCCAATGTGCAGAGAATGGCGTTTTTACCTATTAAGGACATATTCAGCCACAAGAAACAACTTCACTCACCGACCTCATGACAAGTCCAGCGTGGATAGCTGGACACGATTTGCGAGCCGAGCAAGAATATAATAGAAGAGCCGGCCTCTATTAACAATGTGTTTACTCACCTGCATCATTATCATTCGACTCTTCGAATCTTGCATTATTGACCGGCCCCAACGACTGCTGCCGTATCAGTACCAAGCCATTCGGCCAACCAAAGAAGAATTTTGGCTGTCAACCGACTGCGAATAATAGAATGCAAAATCGGTCTATACGATGCATAACCGACTTGCACTACTGTTCAACGAAAGCTACGGCAGTGTTCCAGGACGTGGTGGGTTTTCGCCTGGCAAGCGTTCTTTCTATAGAAAGCCACAAATGTCCGCTTAGCAACACTGCAACGTGGCGGATGTGACTCGCCGCAAAATAAAGTCACAGCTAAGCATTTCACACTGACGCAGTCCTCAGCCTTATACATCGAACCTGTGCAACTAATTCTGCTATGAAGAATGTTTTGTTGGAGCACAGATCATCCCTATCTCGTAATGGTTATTGGTTGCAACAAAACCTTGTTTAGGTTCCCGTGCTCATAGAACACTACCTGGCGAAATTACCCCCAACCTGTGTTTTGACGGATTTTTGCGCGCCACAGCGCCATAATGTCCCGGGGTCTGACTATTACCCGACAGTATGCTCACTCATACGGACAACATCTTTTCTTTTATACCTTTCATTAAAACGAAATGTTTTAACATTCCACAGAAGCTATGCTTGTATGCATATTTGATCACGCCTTTACAGGTGTGTCTCGTTTTACCGAGAATATACTATTTATTTATTTATTTATTTAAAGGAAAAGATATGGAGTTTTTTGATGCCTGTCTACTAATGTTTTCAATAGTGATTAACCTACTATACCTACTATACTGGGCGCTCAAACGTAGCTTCTGCACATGGTCTGAAGCGGTTGCCACTCGCCTGTTCTCTTCTATCATTAAACCAATGCTAGAGTACGGTTCGCCAGCCTACTTTACGATTACCCGAGGCGAGGCACAAAAGCTCGAACGGGTCCAACACGTTGCTACCAGGCTGATCCCGAGTTTACGTGGCTTTGGGTATGAAGACCGGTGCGAGAAACTAGGACTCTACACCTTGTCCTACCGTCGGATACGAGTCGACCTTATTATGACTTACCGAATTCTACATCTCGGTGAGTTCCCCATGTTAAGGCCAATGCTGCACTTACGAGGGCCATGCAGCACACGCGGACACAGATACAAACTTGTTGTGCCGGATATGAAACGTGTTCCCCACCCACTGTGCTTCGAACGGAGAGTGGTAAACATTTGGAATAGTTTGCCCGAACGTGTGATTGAGGCAACATCTGTGCAACAGTTCAAAAAGTTGTTAGATTTGCATTTTGCCTCTATTCGATTCAGAGAACGACTGCATACTTACAATGACATATCACATTTGTGAATCCTGAAATATCGTAAGTCGAATATTTTAAATATTACATGAGAACGACAAGGATATTTACGGTTGACAACTATTATAATGTTTTTCACAATATTTCGAAAGAGTTGTACAGAATCCATTTCTACTTGCTCTATAATACAGTATTCAGTATTCAGTATTCAGTATAAAACGAAGTATACGAGTCCTATATAGAAGAAAGTGGGATGCAAAATACTTGAGGCTAGTAATGGTGGCTCTATTAACGGTCACTTTGGCGACCAGTTCGACTGCATCTTCTTGGTGTATCAAGTGAAGTCAGCGACGGCGAACGTATGCTAGTGGACTATTGGCCAACTAGTTAGAATAATTTGGGTAGCATCGAGCAATTAATCCCACCGACCAAGAGATAGAATATATATGGAACTAAGGGAGTACCCGTTGCTAATGAGAATTTGTGGCAATGTATACTTGTACCATTACGCTAAACGTGAAGGCCAGATGCGAAGGATCTTGGTAAGTACCAAGAAATATGAATAGATGAGGTAATAAATAAATAAATAAATAGTTTCTTCTCGACTATGCGAGGCAAGCCAACGGAGGCATGCTCCGGGAGTATCTAGTGCTCAAGAGGTATTTTAAGACACGAGTTAGGTAATGGCTGCTTTGGTCAAGGTGAGGGCAAGTAAGAGAGCCATGGGCATAAGTAGATTAAAGGTGAAAGGTGAAGTGATGCTGCGAAGTTACTTTTGGGCACGCAGAGAATCATCAGCCCCGAGAGAGGATGGGTGAGGTAACGGTGATCAAGAGGATCTCAGTAGGCTAAGACTATAGTATCAGAACCAGGACAGTCATAAGCATTGTTGGTACGAGAAGGCTTGCATAATGACCGTCAGACCTAAGCCAAAGTGCAGATGAAAGGCTGTGGTAAAAGCAATGGGATGCAGTGAGAAGGTTAAAGTCAATAAGTATGAAGGGAAGTGGCTATGCGAGCGATCAGACTTAAGGAGGCAGAGAAGTCCGCGGTCTATAGCTGGTAAGAGAGTTAAGCATGAATAAGATCCTTATAACCACGGTTGAGAATTCGGGCAAAATGGATAGGAAGGTATCGATGATGCTATGACGGGGAAGCATCCAGATAGCAAGAAACAAATCAAGACCTGGTTAGCATAATGGTTGCAATAGACAGCGTGGGGACAAGTACGATGGTTTCGGAAAGGCGCAACTTTTAAGAGAATGAGTAGTGATGGATGCAGGTAAGAGCGCCACTAAGAAGGCTAGGCTGAGTGAGGCGTCAGTGATTAAGTGTGAACTGTACGCCCAAGGTGCTAATATTTCACGCGGATAAATTGCTTGTAAAATAATATTGTAAAACAGCCAGTGGCGTATTCGGTGCCCCAAATGGGCCGGTCTAAAAATTGATCATCAGAATCGCAGACGTTAATAAGGCCCTTTATATTATCTAGGCATATAACGTTTTGTACTTCCATGTTGAAATCCTGTGGATTGTGACCATATGAATGCCTTGATGGTACTTTGTTCCAGATATTTACGTTAACAACTAGGAATTAACGTGGACGTAGCTTTTCCACATTGGTTGTGGAGATGCTTCTCAGTGTTAGGTTGTGTAAGTCACTGCGGACCGCTTGATGTATTACCTTATATAAGCAGCATAGGTGTAGGGTAATGAGTCACAACCATAGAGACTAGAGGTTAAGGTGACCACACCACGCTAGGTAACTAAGCGGTGGGTATTTGTGAGATTAACATTTTGGCAACCCGCCGCTGAGCATTGCAAGCAGTATGCGGGCTGAATTTCGCAAATTATACAGATGGAGGTGCAGTATTCTCAGTGTGGGCGAACATGCATCCGATAAAATTCTAAGCTTGCCTTGGCTTTGCTTATATGACGGCTTATTTGGAGAGCTCATTGTCGGGCTTTTCAAGTTGATATCGCACATTCTCTGAGATGTTAAGGCGCATAGAATAGCGTATAGCTACCTTCAAGTAAAATATTGAGTTGGATATGTACGCCATTTAACACCAAGGAGGTATCAAGTAAGGAGCATTTGTGGGTTATGCTGTTTTATTTATCAGCGAAAACTTCCTTTGCCACCGCTGATACTATGACCCTAAAGCCTTCAGGTCGTCAGAGATTTGGCAGTGGAAAAATATTTAATGTTAGAGAAAAGACATATACAACCTTTATATAGTCGGCGAAGAGAACGGGCGACCATATCGTAGGCTGTTTAAGAGTTCGTTCACATAAAAGCAAGACCGTCCAAGCATGCTCCTTTGTACGACAGCACCGAAAATTGTGACAGGAATGAATTCATTTTGTGCAAATGTCACAGATTGCGTGCGTCCCGTTAGGTAGGCTTCCAGCCAATTAAGTAAAAGGGTGCTTATAACGTAAGCTTTTAGTTTATGCAATCCGTATATATGAAACCCCATCAAACTCGTTTGTATATCGAGGTGAAGCATTATTACTGCTAAATTTTAAACATTGGAGTTAGTGACGAGGTTAAGGAAAGCAATCCGGCAGCTGTTGCATGGTCGAGCGCTTAGAAGCCCGTACTGTGACCTGTTAACTTGCTCTCTTGTGTTTAAATAATGCGCAGGAATGCTCGCTCCACCGATTTTTCGTCACACGTGCGTAAATGGATGTGTGCGTTATGGGCCAGTAGTTGTTGACATCCTGTGCAGAGCCACCTTCGTGGCGCAGTGTGATGCTAGTTTGTGTTCAATACGAGGAGTATTGGCCCTCCTCCATGGAGAGTGTGAACAGTTTCAACAGAAATATCGGAATGTCATTGTCCCCGTTCTTAGTTCAAATGGGAAGAATTCCGTTAGGGCCAATGTTCGTAGATGGCTTAATTGTTGAGCTAGCGGAACGGATAGATTTCTTGCTAAAACTGACCCTTACACAGCGACTAGTTAGTGAGCACGTGTAGCTCAGCAGTGACTGGGAGCATTTATACGCTTTGGTACTTTGTAAATAGGAGTTGAATGGCTTGCATATCATATATGGTTCTTCAATTGCGTCATTGAGGCCAACAAGTATGGAGGAGAGCTTGGCCCTATATTGAGGGGTGCGAGTAAGCAGCAATCGGCTGAATTACTTGGCTCTATTTAATTTAGCCATTACTGCTCTGTCGTAGGTAGTTTCGATCAGTATATACCTGGCTTATAGCTGCTTCGTAACCACTTTGGCTCTCATAGCGTGTGTAAATTTGAAGGTCTTATTGTAGGAATTTCGTAGTTGGCTCGCCTTGGTATGCAGCTTAGTTTGCCTCATATATTTTGGTAAGCTTTTACTCAACCGAGACAAAGGGGTCATGTTATCCAAACAATGCCGTAATTCCCTGTGAAATACTACAGTCGACGTTGACAGGTAGTCGGAGAACAAGAATTCGTCCTAGTTCCTTAATCTTATAACCATTGCGAAGGCAAGCCAGTTTATGGAGTTTACGGGCCGGTAGGTCACAGTGGTATCTGTTCTATCAGAACAGGGGTCAGGCTTCTTAAGGACGTTGAATTGTATATCACTGTGTGGCCGCTCCCGGGAAATTCTTAGCCTACCGCTACCCTTATTTGGGTATACATACAGTAAAGGTTAAGTGTAATTAATGACGTGACCTGGTCAGCGCTGTAGCTTGTTGCACCCATCCTCCTAATTTGCTGCAAGCTAAGAAGCCTCTGTGCTTGGTTAGGGCAGTAGGGCGGAGCCAGTGCATATCAGGCAGGTAGAAATCCCCCGCAGCGAGCTTACATGCACACGGAGAGTTTGGCCCTTGCTCAAACTTAGCTATAAAAGCCTTATCGCCTACATAGGTTGCAGCACAAGCCTTGTAACTGCATCCAAGTAAAAAGGTGGATCCCATGATTTCGTCAATTTTTGTTATAGAGTCCATTTTTCGGTGTTATGCAGGATTTCGGTACCCGCTGTATGGCTTTAATTAAGGTAAATGGCAAACCATCCACAACCTTTGAGCGTAAGAGGTTGTGTACTCAGCTGAGAGCGGTGAAAGAAATAGTACTCGTCTAAATGAAACACTCCAAACCACGATTCAATTATGAGTTGCATCAGGCGCAACAAGGATAGCCAGGGGCGTATTATATGCATAATGATTTTCAGCGACCGAGCGTTGATAAGTATGATTGAAAAATAATAGCCGGTGCTGCTTAGCTTTATTAATGACGAAACCGGGTCACGGTGTGTTACTGACCAGGTTGTGGAATTTGTAGGAACTAGGTTATTATATGTAAGAGCGCGCGTTTCTCTAGGGACGTGTTGGGTGTCAGGATAAGCTTGTCGCGACTGCGCCCTATTTGGTAGAAAAAGGGTTCTTGATGTGGAGTGTAAATAAGGTCCTCTGTCAGTCCAGACCTTGAATGCAATGGTATCCGTCCTTGAGACGATGTAGGTGCTCAGCATTATGAAAGGTCAAGACCTTGATGTGGAACGTGTTGAGCAACATTAAATAAATTACCGGCCGCGAATGCCCTGTGGGTAGATAGTGGGCACGAGCTTGCTACTCTTTTTCCTGGGGCCGGTTTCAGTACCGGAATCTTTCACGGTTTGTGGTAGATTTGACCTACCATGGTGATGTTGCATAGTTGACTACAGTATGTCAGAAAGGAGTTGACGTCCGTTACATTTTTGAAAGTTAGTTTAATCGGAGCAGCAAATTTTGCTGTGCCGCGTATAAAGTCTCACCGCTTGTACAGAAATAGTTGCTAAACAATTGACTGCAAGTGTCGCTCACGTAAATGCATCTAACGAAATATCATCGAAAACATTAACCACCAATGTGCTGCGCGGTCAATTGTTCGGTCCGGGAGTCGATTGAAATGAGGCTCTTGCCTTTGCTGTTTCCTGTGCGAGTGAGGGAGGTCTATGGCATCCATAAGCACTTATCGGAGACGCGCTTTCGCGGGGACGTTCGGCATTGGGTGTACCTTATATTTCAGATACAAGAGTGGGTTTTAACTCACTGGCCTGTCTTCCTCGGAATGGGGATAAGCCGGGTGCTGGCCGATCATTTCTAAGTAAAACAACCTGATACCCGCCACCCAAGCATGATGCGCCTCACGTTGGTTTATCCTAGGCTGCCCAAACTACAGCCGTTCCAGCTCGGTTCTATTCCCGAGTTCATGGAAATTGTCATAATAGTGCGTAGGAGTGATTCATTTATTACAATCAATTTGCTTGGTGCCGAGAACTTACGAATTTGTTCGTTCAGCCGCATTAACGCTAGTGAATTATCTGCAATTCCATTGACTCCAATAATCGCTCTGCGGAACACCACCAAAGAGGTCTCAGTAGGTACAATTAACACAATGGTACTAAACGGCTCATTGCCTCCAACGGAATCCGCATGTATTGATGCTTCCACCTTGGTTATCTCTGGCGTGGGTATGAAGGGAAGTTTCGCGATAGGCGAGTAATTTGGTGCTAGCCACATGCGAGGTAGTTTAGTTGAGGAAGCCTGAATGTGTCGATACCTGACCAGGCACAAGCTAGCCTCGGGCTGATAATGCTTGGGTTCCTGGAATGTCACTTCACAGCTGACTTTGTCTATACTGTGTAAAGACGGGGTTTCTTCGATGTTCACCCCCATATGTTTGCAGGCTCAACGAAATTACCGAACTAACGTCAGTAGCTTAAGTGGAATAACGAAGCATAGGCTGGATATGGGTGATAACAACTATGATGCGTAAAGGAAGTTATAATTGCTATGTTAGCCTTATTCCTCAGCGAAAATACCAAATTAATGATTACAAAGGTTGGTTCAACCGATTTGTATTTGTGCACGTCGGCTAAGCGGCAGGCTGCTTATTTCGTTTTGGCCTGTATAGGTTCCTACAGGGAAAGCGGAAAGCCTGTACAATCGCTTTATTATCGCCAAACCTAAGCCAAACTACCGCTGCGTGGCACTTGTCTAGTCAGTAAACGATGCAACCTCAAATCATAAAGTTTGGAGCAACGGTCTGGTAATTGCTCAACCTCTGCCGAGCCACCGCTCATTGGCCCTCTTCTAGTCTGTGGACGATGCTACCTAGATTCACAAAGCTTGATGTAACCGTTTTTTAAATGGGCCTATTTCAGGCAAGGGTTCGCTTGCTGGCTATACTGTGGTTTGTGGACGATTCCACCTTTATCCATAAGGCTAGTGCAACCGTTTTACGTTTCATCGATCTCAGCCAAACCACCGCTTGGCACCTATGCTGTGATCCGTGTACGCTGCTAAATAGATTCACAAAGCCTGGAGTCCCGGTTTACTAATTAATTAAATAAATAAATAAATAAATAAATAGTATATTCTCTGGAAAACGAGACACACCTCTAAAAGGCATGATCAATTAGAGAACCTTGTTTGAGCCAGCGCTTGATAGCTCTACTCTTGTCCGTGGATGATACTACCTAGCTTCACGAACCCTGGTGTCATCGTTTTATAATTTGTCTATGTCGGTGTATCCGCCACTCGGTAGCCATATTTCGGTCTGTTGACCAAGCTACTTATGCTAGCAAAGCATAAAGCACCCATTATATAACTAGTCGCTGTCAGCCATGCTACCGCTTGTTCTCTATAATGTGGTCCGTGCACGTGTTCATTGGACTACCGCAGCCTGATTCCATCGGTTACAATTTGCCTATGTCAGCCAAGCCACCGTTTGGTTTCGCTAATGTTGTCCGGGGACAATGGTACCTGGATTCACAAAGCCTAGTGCAACCATCTTATAAATAGTCAATCTCAGCCAAGCCACAGCATGGTAGTCCTTAGCTCGCTTAGGTACGATTCTTCCTAGATTTACAAGACCTTTTGCAACCGTTTGATGAGTAAACTATGTGAAGCAAGCTACCGTTTTTAGCCATAGCCTGCTAATTGAACGACGCTACCTAGATTTATAAAGCCTAGTGCAACTGTATGTAACAGGTCTATGTAGGCCAGCCACCGCCTGGACGCTCTAATCTGGTCTGGGGATGCTGCTATCTAGAACCGCAATGCCTGTTGCAACGATTACACCTAGTGTTAATAATGACGGCTTATTACACAATACTTTTGAATGGCTCTAGGAAGTTTCTTATTATGACCCTTTTACTATGCCCTAAATTTTCCTTTTCTGCACTATTCGTAAACCTAATAATACAGTAATCTGGTGTGGGGCCGAGATGCACCTAAAGCCTCTGCCACACATGCATGAGCACTTTTTATGAGCTTTAACATCTGGGTCAGGTCGGTTGTCCCGTACCATTCTGTACCGCTGCCGCCCCTCAATTGCTGCGCTAACCGCCTGTATACCACATCACACGCTGATGCCTATTTACTGATAACGCACCGCTTGGTTGCCGCGCCTTCGGTACATGCCACTTTCGGCTGTATCTCCGGCTCTTTCTCTGCGCAGCGTAGTGCAGGCTTTACCTACCTTCAGTAGTTCATTGCGCATCGCAGCGTCTTATCTCCCGTAAATTAAACAGCACTTCCGAGCATCTGTTGAAAGGAAGCACCCTGAAACTTTGTGCTCATCACTCAAACGAGCCTTGTATGTATCTACGCGGTGGTATACGACCTCATACCCAGCCATCTAAAAACCAATTCCGACGTCTGCCAAAGCCAGGGGTAAGCAGTTTCTGCTACTAACGGCATGATGGGATTGTTGAAACTGGCCTTCGGCCAGATGCACCCGATCATTGCCCGCCTCCTCCTTAAGTCCATTTTCTTCCTTGCTTGGAGTTTGCTAATCAGGCTTATAGATACTGATTGATGAAAGACCAAGGTCCTCTTGAAGCTTCACAATATGGAGCTCCAACGGATGTACGGGGTCCAACACACCAAGGTTATACACAACGTCTTTCCAGCCTGGGCCTCTACTGGCTAAAATACCGACATCACCGGGGCAACATGCTCTTTATATTTACCAACTTATCCAGTCCGTGTCAGCCCTGCCGCCGCTTACTTACACTGCACTACTCGCGCTCCTACCTACGTGGACAACTACTGTGGCTCGCACAGCAGCACAGGCGACTGAACTGCAGCCGATACTTCTTCGTTTTGTGAATCGGCCGACCGGTATCTGCTCCGCTTGCCAACCCAATATTGGCACCAACCGCAATTTTACTTTATGACTCGCTTGGAAGTCATCCCGCTGAGTTACCTTGGGATCTCTCTTGATAAACCTATGTTCTACTGTGCTCCTTGACGGAGTTGCTTTCATTTTTCTACTCGACCTGCTATTTTCCATAGTCGTTTCGAAGGACGTGGTGTGATGTAACGCTAGGAGACAGTCTACCTTCCGCTTAAGCGTCACATACTCACGATAAAGATAGGCTAACATGCGTGTCCAACCCGTTACACGTTTGCCTGGCCTTTTATCAGACCGAACATTGAAGGTGTCACCCTAAGGTAAACGTAAAGCTGGGGCTACTATCCCTACTAAATATATGTTTAAGGATGACTTCGTTTTCCACTAGATCGCATATCCCTCCCCACTGCAGCAGCATCTATACTCAAGCGGATCCGTTCTTGCGCTCTTCCTTAAGGTGTCTGTCAAGTCTAGACTTCATGATTGCACAGTCCAACAGCACTTGCTATTTAGTTAACGCGAATTCTCCTATTTTACGGGTACTCGTATAGCACGCTTTGTGAGTGCGTGTGCGTACACACATATAACCATGGTTTGCCGACGGGAAAATCGGGGATATGGATCACAAAATAATCCGTTATACGAAGCATTGACGAGGTACATGAGCAGCAATGTTGCAGCCTCTGTAAATAAATGAGCAGCCTTATCGAAATAAATACAACTACTTACCAACTGCCTTATCCTCGTTTCCGGTGGGCATGAACACATACATACAAATATGCTATACTTTCGAAAACACAGTACTGCGGTTGCGGGCGGCGTCGGTCGGAAGATTTCGAAGTGTACACAAAGCATGAAATGCAGTATAGAGGTTGAAAATCCCAGCAGCCTTTTTTGACCGACTCCAATTTGCTTAGCTGTTTGTATACGTGATCATCGCCCACCAGCCATTGTATTGCTGATGTTCAGCCATTGCAGCCACAATCCGCATTAAAAATTATGGCAGCTGTCTCCTTTGCGACCGTAAATGAGGTAGTATGCATATCGTAATGAGGCATGGCGGATCGTCATAGCACGCTTCGTTATATACGGCTTTACAAATTCGTCCAGTAAACCATAACTGAACAGTTATATTTTCGCCTTGTTTCCAGTTTCAGTTCGTTTACGAGCGCGTAACTTACAGTTTAAATGGTTAAGTTTCAAATGTTTCCTTAATTTACCCGTCACGGCTGGTAATAGAATTGTTCAATACCGCCGCGTTTGAGGACAATGCGGTTTTAAGTCGTATTATTCGCCTCTTGTTACGTCACTGTAATGACTTAGTGGAAGACGTTCGGAAGTCTTAATTTGATATGGCGATATGGCTGGCACCAAACCGGAGGCCACATCGGAAGAGGTGGAGGAACTCCTCAAGATCTGGGACAGGTTGAAGGTCGAAAACGATAACGTGGTGGTGGCGATAGACGGACGGAAATTGCCTTTTGTTCCACCAAATCAGCGAGAACGTGTGATGAGTATAACTCATGATGGCGCCCATATGGGATTCGAGCGGGTCTTTGAACTGCTGCGGAGGCGAGCGTTTTGGCCAACCATGAGAAAGGACGTGGTGGCATACATCCAGGGGTGCTAAAAGTGCCAAACGAGTCGGGAGATGGAGTCCCCGAGACCGCCGATGCGATCGATGGAGGTTGGTGAGCCACTTCAGGGTTGGGGACTGGACGTCTTTGGGCCCTTACCAGTGAGTCGAACAGGAAACAGATCCATTCTAGGGATGATTGACCACTTCACTCGATGGGTAGAAGCCGTACCAATCAAGGACCATGGTTTCGGCTGACCTACCGATGACCTGCTGCTAGCGTGCACTCTGATCAGCCCGACTTCCCAAAGCAGGAGACCGGCGTACGGCTGGCAAGTATATTTGCTTAACGTCCAACTAACGGTACATTCAATTTATGGCCAAATCAATAGCCCTCAGCGTAAAACGCTCTCATTGGCTGGTTCCGTCCCATTAACACCTTCCCCCGCAAAAGTTGACATAAGACTTCATTTTTGGATCCAACTGCATTCTTACGACAGGTCTCCGTAGTCGATCAGTACAGCGCCGGGTCTGGACCTTCGGTTCCTCTGAGACTTCTGTGCGGGATGCATCCGAATTGCTTTGGGGATTAGATGGCATGTCGAAACTCTCTAGTAGAATATCTAACGGTAGTAACCGAGCGCTTGTGCCCGCAGGGATGCTAGTTGGTCGCAGCTGATTGGAATGCCTGGTCCAAATCAAATTACCCACATTAACCTCATATAGCACCTGTCCAATATTTCTCCGTATCGATCCTACCACCCATTGCGGGTTTCCCGCGCGATAGTCTCTTACTAAGACACGCTGTCCGGGGTAAAAGCGGCGTGCTTGAGTTCTGTGTCGCTCGTTGTAGTACTGCTCCATCCGAACGTTCCTTTCTTGCTCATTAGTACACCTCGGAGTTAGCAGGGAATTCACAGTACGGAGTTTTCTTCCCATTAGTGCTTCTGCCGGCGACAACTGGTTTGGTACTTGGGGATTTGAAGTTGATCTGTACACGAGCAAAAATGTATCAAGTATCTCCTGTGTGGTTCCTTCCCCCCGCATCTTTAGTAGCGATCGCTTAAACTTGTCGACGAAGCGCTCTGCTTGTCCATTTGACTGAGGGTGAAACGGTGGCGACCGTAGATGCGTGATACCATGCTGTGCGCAATATTCGGCAATTTGGGAAGAAGTGAACTGAGAACCATTGTCAGTGACCAAGGTTTTTGGTATTCCGTGTTGACTCAAAAGTCTCCTCAAAATGTTAATTGTGGCACCACTTGTCGCACGCTCCATACAGAAGACCTCAGGCCATTTACTATAGGAATCAACAACTATTAGGTACTGCTGACCGTTTAGGGGACCAAAGTAATCAGCGTGCACGCGTTCCCACGGTTTTGTTGCCAACGGCCAGGAAGCTAAGTCAGATTTTCTCGGTGCCTTACTAGCAAGCGCGCATCTGGGACATGACTTTACTAGTTGCTCGAGTTCCGAATCAATGTTTGGCCAGTAGACAAAACTCCGAGCAATGCTTTTCATTCTGTTAATTCCAGGATGTGCCCGATGAAATTGCTGGAGGATTCTTTGGCGAAGTTCTTTGGGTATGACAATTCTCTCGGCCAAAAGTAAACACCCATTTACGATCGAAAGTTCGTCCTTTCTCCGAGAGAGAATTTGTAGCTCTCCGAATAGAGTATCACTTGGCCACTGCGCAGTGTGAAATTTGATTACCTGGTGCAAGAGGGGATCTCGCACAGTTGCGTCACGTACCATGTCAAACGTCACGGGAAGCTTCCTAAAATTCTCCATCAAGACCTGGTTAACCTTTGATTCAAGGGAGATTGTTGCAATTATAGATTCTTCCTTCTGATGCTGTTGTAGCTCCAATAACCGGGAAAGTGCGTCTGCTTGACCTATGTCCTTTGTAGCCGTGTTCTTCACCGCAAAATCATAGGCGAGTAAGGCCGTGGCCCAACGCTGCAGTCTGTTCGCGGTATAAACGGGTATACCGGACTTTGATCCAAATATGGCTAGGAGTGGGTTATGGTCGGTAAGCAGGGTAAACCTCCTGCCATACAACATTTTGTGAAATTTCTTTATTGCAAAGACTATCGCTAATGCCTCTTTCTCTATCTGCCCGTAATTCTTTTCGGCTGGCGACAGTGATCGAGCTGCGTGTGCGATCGCTTTTTCCGATCCGTCAGCAAACTTATGAGACAACTGCACCCACGCCATACTTCGAAGCGTCTGCCGCCACCACGATTTCAAGTGTAAGGTCGTAATGTGTCAGCATAAGGTCAGAACACAGCATTCGCTTCACCTCCTCAAAGGACCTCTGACAATCTTCGGACCAGTGCCAACGTTTGTTCTTGGTGAGTAACTCATTGGGTGGTCCACGCACGCTGTGCATATGTGGCAGAAATTGACTGTAATGACTGACGAGCCCTAAGAAGGACCTCAGAGTAGGCACATCTTTGGGAGGTGGCATCTTTTTTTATAGCATCAATGTTTGACGGATCTGGACGTCTACCGTTCTTGTCAATTATGAAGCCAAGCAAACTAATGGAGTCCATGAAAAACGTGCACATTTCTGGGCGAAGTCTAAATCCGTACTCTTGTATGCGATCAAGTACTAAGTGCAACTTTCTGAAAAGGTCATCTGGGTTAGTTCCGACGACAATGATATCATCCAAATATGCGGCAGCACCATCTACATCTGTTAGCATAGTATCCATGATTTGCTGAAAAATTGCTGGCGCGGACTTAACTCCGAATGGAAGTCGATGATACTGATACAAACCTCGGTGCGTATTTATCGTCAGTAATTTTCTAGAAGCTTCATCAACTTCTATTTGTAAGTACGCATCCGATAGATCTAGCTTGGCAAACCACTGACCCCCATTTAGTTTTGAGAACAAATCATCTGGGACTGGCAGAGGATACTGATTCGTGTTTAACGCTTCATTCAGCCCAGTAGAAAAGTCGGCACATATTAGGATCTGGCCGTTCGGCTTCTTGACAACCACAATTGGAGCCACTTAAGAAGAGTAGTTCACTGCATAGATAACCCCAAGTTTCTCCAAACGATCAAGTTCCTGGTCAACAATTGGGACTGCTGCGTAAGGAACTGGCCGCTTTGCACGGAAAACAAGAACAGCATCGGGTTTTCAGGACAATGAGGCTTGCAACTTTGTACACTTACCAAGTCCTTCACGGAAAACAGGTGCATATTTCTCTCGAATTTGTTCGATTGCCATTGCCTTGGGGACTTTTGGTTTGTGTAAGTGTACACTTGCACAGATTTGATTAATGGGAACATCTAAGAGGTGTAATCGCTCAATCCAGTCTAATCCAATTAGGTTCAAATTCTTGTGTGTTGTGACGAAAATAGTTCCCCAAGCGGTGAAGTTGGCAAAGCGACACTCACATTCAATCTGACCGATCAAGTTTAGACTCGTACCTGATGCGCTCTTCGCTTTATGGTTAGTTGGTTTAATGTCAGGTGAACCGATAGCTTTCCATAAGTTTTCCGTAATGACTGTAATATCGGAAGCCGTATCAATCTGCAGACGCGCTACTCTTCCGTTGACGGTAATAGTGACGAACTTTCTTCTATCTTTAACATCGTCCGTATAGTTAGCGTTTACTCTTGTCGCGAACCTTCGGTAACCTGCTTTTCGAGTATCACATGACAATCTAAATGATGTTTTGAATCTGCAGTGGGTCTCCTTGTGCCCCCGTCTAAAGCACCTTTGACAAACATGTTTGCTGAAAGGACACCATCTCACAAAATGCCATCCTCCGCATTACCAGCAAGGGGATGGGGGTTTGGATTGTGGATATCTGCTAGGTTGAGCGGTCGGTGGGTTGTTTACTGAAATTTGCTGGACAGATATTTCTGCGGAATGTGCTCTCGAATCTTCCACCATAGCCGTATCGTGTTTTAAATTCATGATTCTTTGGGCTTCAGCAATGGCGTTTTGTAATGTAACATCTGTGTCGCGTTCCAACATACCAAGTATTCTCGTTCGTATCTCGGCGTCTTTTGGGGACTGTAGACTGCATACTAGTATCAAACACTCGAACTGGTCTTCCGTGAGTGACTTCAGTTTGAATTTCTGGCATTCACGTTTGACTATCGCCGCGTGAGCAATAAGACTGTCATTGTCCTTTTTGCATGGCTTTAGACAATTGTATCGGTTATTGAAAAGAGACAACTGGTCTCCAAACAACGCTGTGAGTCGAGCAACTTTATCATCAAAGCTGAAATCATGCGCGTTGTTTGGCAAAATGTAGTTAATGTATCTGTCATGTTCAACCGTTCCGAGTTTTCGTAACAAAAGGCGAACTTTAGATGCATCATCGAGACCTGACAACTCTGCCCTGAAAACATCTTCATAACGCCTGAACCACGCATTGAATATTAATCCTGAGTCAGGATCGAATATGAACTCATTAACACTACTGATCATCGCATCCGCCGTAGGCTTCCCATTGTTCTGAACGACCGTAGGCTGCACAGATAACATTTGGGTGAGGGTTTCAATCATACGCAGCTGTGCTGTTTCAAATTGCTGCTGTTGCTGCAACAAAATGATTTTCAGGTCTTCCGCTGAAATTGACATCTTGATCCAATACCTTCCGTCGCCAAAAATAGGACCAAACAGGCAAGACAGTGTCGTAAGTAATCGAATTCAATGTGCCTGCAAGGTATGGGATCCCACTGTGTATCATCAAGGACCAAGGGCCCTGCTTCGAGTCAAAAGTGTTTAAGGCAGTGTTGGACAAATGGGGCATCCAGAGACGGCGAACTTCACCGTACCACCCACAAACCAACGGCATGACCGAGCGGTTCAATCGGACATTGAAGACGTGGATAAACCGCACGAAGTTAGCATGGGAAGATGCTTTGCCTCAGGTTCTGATCGCCTAGTGGACCAGCATGCAATCAACCACCAAGGTCTCGCCATTCGAATTACTGCTCGGCAGAGAACCACGGATTGCGCTTGCTACTTGTCTACCGAAACAGAGCGAGCGGAAACATCCAGCTGGGCATCTAGAGCGACTGCGAGGGAAAGCTAGAAGCGAAACCAAAGCTTGACAAGCGCGGAATAAGCGAAATTACGACGCCAGGCATGAGGCTCTCAAGTGGAGGCCAATCAGGATTGCAGAACGAGTCAAGTTACGAAACAACGATCGGACGGATCATGACGGGCCGGGCGCAAGCAAGTTCAGTGAACGCTGGAAAGGCCCCTACACCATTATCAACCAGAAAGCGGGCAACTTCTTAATCGACTGCGGAGGAATAAAACGCTGGGTTAATGCTGCTCTCCTGCGACCATGGTACGAAAGGAAGAAAGGTCTTCGAGGAGGGGCTGGTGAAGAGGGGCCGCTTCCAAGAATGCCTCGGGGGAGCTCTTCGGAGCTAGCTGAGAGCGGATCGAGAAGGACGGCTAGCGACGAGCCTGGGCCCGGAACTACGGAGCGGGAATATGTGGACAGGGCAATAAATCAGACATATACGCCGCTAGCGCAGCCCACAGGACCGAGGCCGAGCCGATTGACACAGCCCAGAACAAGCAAGTCGAGAGCTCTCGAACGACTCCTGGCCGATTCAAATCGGGTACAGAGAAGTGGAGGTCGAGGCGAAAACAGGAAGGCGGGTCTTCCAAGTCAGAACTCCCGAGGCGAAAGGACTGGCTCGTCTCTAACATCCGTACCTGTGTTGCGTTGTGGGACGGAAATCTAGTCTATATTCGGTGGCGTGCGTGAGACCCTCATGTGCCCATTTTCGGTGTTCAATAAACATCTACCCCCTGTCGTGTCGTTTTCGCTACACCATGTTTAAGGTTAGCGCGCACGCTGCGAAGTACTATAAACGCAACCACAGCAAGTAGTTGCGCATCGGTTTTGAGTAACGATATTGCAATTTCTCTACACGTTTGCAAGCGAAGTAATATGCTCTGTAAACGATACTTAAGTGTTATTTAAAGGTATCACTTGTACGTATGCACCACAATTACCATGGAAATGCCAGGTACACATTTCTTAAAGTACATAAATAAATAAATAAATGGGTATATTTCCAACCAAGCTACACGACCCCTTTTCTGGACAAGCATGTGTACAGCAACTTTGTTAAAATACCATATATAAACTCTATTCATTGTTGAAGAGCTATGGAATGTTTGATTGGCTATATAATATTTAACCCTGTTTTCCAGTTTGTATTGTCATACAGGTATGAAAAAACTAGGTATGCAGTAATGTAACATCAGTGAAATTATTGACATGTACTTTTAGTCATTTCCTTGTTAAAATTCACACAATTTACCGACTAAGTGACAAACGGACAGGTAACACACAACGCAAGTATTGATCGACCAACTACTGTTAACACAAAAGAAAAGGAATTTGTAGTTATTCAAACATTTGCTCTAAGCCCATAGAGATCAAAACACGGGACCTTATCGGAACTTGTATAGTGCGCAGATCATAAATAAACAAAGAACTAGATATCTATTCTCGACTATACGTGGCACGCCCATGGAGGTGTGATCAGGTAGATGTAACTGTATAGGTAGTTTATGATAATTTCAACAGCGACAATAGAAAATCGTGCATACGTTCATTATTGGAACCGTACCGTGGTGGAAATATGAGACAATACATTTTACTGTCGTGAGCTTGGGACCTGTTTGTTAAGACATAATCGGTCTGCCATATATTACAGTCATACCTCGGCTAATAATAGATTAAGCATCCTAAAAGAGCAATTAGAGAATAATGGAAGAACACGAGCGAGAGAGTTATGACAATATACTGAGTTCTGGCGTACGTAATGCAAAGATCAACGGGGATAGCTTAGAAAGGGAAGAAACGACAGTATCGGAGTGAAATCGTAGAAAGAAGAGACCACACTAGCTGCAGATGTAGAAGTTCCATTGTAACGAAACTATCTAAAATGGCGACGCTGTTTGACCTGCTAGTGTGAAGTTATGAGATGTGAGTTTAATCAGAGGCCAGTCACATTCGCCAAGTTGCAGTGTGGTTAAACGGACGTTGGTGGCTTTTCATAAGGAGAAGGTTTGCCAGGCGATAACTCACCACGACCAGAAACACTGATGAATGTGCCAGACAAAAGTTGAATACCCCTCGACTGATACATGGTTTACTACAAGATGAATCGGATCGTGGTTTAAAATTTTCCCAAAACATTCTTTGCAAAGAACTTGAGGGTGACGGTATTCTAAATCAGTTTGTTTTGTCCGACAAAGCAAGCTGTAAATTATAGGTACCGATAACTGACACAAGTGTGTTTACTATGCAGCTGAAAATCCTGATTTCATCTTTGAAAAACAACTTAAATAAGCTGAGGCAACCGTAGAGGCGGTACTTTCCTGTCGAGGTTTTGTCAGACCCATTATTCTGCACACAAACATTAAGCAACCTGTGTGCATGAACATGTTAAAGCACACAGTAATATCACGGGTGCGTGAACAATACCAAGCTGGTTATCTATTTTCAGCAAGCTGAGGCCATATCTCATTTTGCGCTCCCACTGCGTGAACTGCTAGACTTAAGGTTGCCCAAAAGATGGATTGGACGCCGTGGTGCCGACTAGACATCACACTCTTCAGTTTTAATTCCTAAGGGCGACTGTTTGGGGAACTGTAGATGTTACGGTTTTGCACGCGAGCACCGCACAGTTGAAGACATGTTTCGGTTCATTTTGGAGAATGGTCAGGAAAACAAAGCTGATAAAGAAATTAGTTTTAGTGTGTGCGTGCGCATCCGCTTTTGATTACAAAACTGCATGAGCCCTGCCGACAAGCGATTGGAGTATCAAAGAGATTAGATATAATTAGTACATATTTAAGCAACATTCATCCGTTTGTACATTATAAAAGTAAATAGCGCACGTACTTTTCGATTTTATCACTGTATACTTACTTTTGCAACACTGTATGTCGTTCGGGCTCAGTTGCATGAGCGCGGTCGTAGATTGTTCAAGGACGAAACGTCTGAGCACCTTTGGCATGAAAAGAGAAGCATTTAAGTTAGTTTGATAGTGGAAAGGTTCTCGCAGGCCTTCAGTTGCAACGGTTTTTGTCTACAGATACGAGTACCTCTCCAAGAAGATTTTAAGCGGATACTATGCTTGGTTCTCTGGGAGGATAGTAGACGCTTCTCTTTATGAGTGGGATGGGTTGTGCCATTAGGTCATGCGATGGTCGTACTCGTTGAGCAAACAGGTGAGTGTATTATGCTGTCGGGAAAAGTGCGATTGATTTTCAGCCGTCGTAGTCAGGGTGGATAGAGCTGGAGGTGAGAACGTTTCTCCTCCTAACTAAGCGATATTTAGCACACCATGAGCATTTTGTGAATGAGCGCTGGACATTTTTCAAAGCAATTATGTCTGCTTTACGGTAGTGGTTATGTATGTTGCTGCAATAATCTAGACTAGGTCGCACAATAAGTTTGAAAGATTCAAGCCGTGTCTGCGACAGGACAAATAACCTAGTAATGTAGCTTATTATTTGCTTAGCTTTTGTTACTTGAAGTAGTATGTGTCCGGAGGGTAAAGCTGCACGCATATTGTAAATCCTATGCTTTGTACGGAATACGCAGTCAGGATGGACCGATGGACCCCCTCGTATACTGCAGCAGGCGATGTAGCTACGATTTATCTGCAAAGTACCTCATTGACCTGCGTACCCTCCATTTGTTTAGAGCTGATAAGTTATGGCATCTAGTTGTTAAGCATTGCTTCAGATAGTCAGGTGGAACTGAGTACAATAGTTGTTGGGCATACACCAATACAAGTAAGCCTCCGTGCCAACCTAATCGCATCTATCGTTTAGCTAAAGGAGAAAAATCAGTGAGCTAAGTACATTGCTCCAAACAACACTGCTCGAGGCATTGCTGGGATTAAACCAACACTGATCTAGCTGTAATCTGCGCCTGACCGTTAAGATATGATTCGAACCAACTGAAGACAGGGTTGTTCATGCCATAGGACTGTAGCACGGCTAACAATGGTTTGGGCGGTACACAGTCAAACGTTTGTTTGCATATCCAGTATGATGTTGATGATGGCCATGCGGTCATCTATGGTAGCTGTAACATGATCGAGGAATTGCAAGTTTCTTGTAAAACAAGTACGTTTGTGGTGAACCCACTGGGGACCGCTGAGTCGATTTTGTCTTGATAGGAACTGTTATACAACCTTAACGACGCTATCTAAGACCTCAGAAGTGGTGGGGATATGAATTATCGGTCAATAATTTGACATTCTATCACATAAACCGCACTTGTATCTTGGCAGCCTGATGTAATTTTTTCACTGAGGCGGGAATCAACCAATGTTTAGTGATAATTTACAAATATTCAGCATGAGGGGAGATGGGCTTTTACTACCTAAAAGTATAGCTACTGACGGAATGCCATCAGATCCCGGTAGGAAAGCATGTTGGATGCATGTTATAATCATTTTTACATTCCTTACATGCATAGAAATGGTGCGTAATACGGCTTGCCTTATCCTTAAAAGGAGGGGAGGGGATAAAAATAGTGCAGTAATACACCAGTTGGCAAAGTAGGAATATATGGAAGCACATAGTTGAACCATAGCGTTTGTTGGGGTACCGATGTTTAACACTGCACTGGGAATTACATGGTATATTTTCGGCTTTCATAGAGTGTTTGCATGAGGGCACGCGTTTTCTCTGTGTTTGTTGTGGGTCGGAGTCCCTCGGTGAGCATGGAATGTTGAGTAAGGCGTTCAAGGTTTACTAAGTGTTATAACTGAGGGAAAGCCTCACAGCCAATGCTATGGGTCATTGAGTTATGGAAAATAGCTACCACGACGGGCTGGTAGTTTGTAAAATAATATTGTCAACAGTTGCGCATTTGGGCCGCATCTCGGATTGGCTAAACAATGCCGCTTTGTGGGGGAATTGTACCACGCTTTTCACAGCCAATATACCGGAGTTTCCGGCGCGCTTTTGCGGTGATATTTGACGGGCCCGCAACAGTAAGGTTTTATGTATTTGCATTAATGTGCGGAGGTCTTTATTTTTCAGCACAGTGACCTTAACTTCTTAAGCTTGAAAGCGACCTTGGCTTAGCTTTGGTATAGATCATCAGTGGGGTCTGTGTTTACCTTCGTCGCAGGGTTAGGCTGCTTGTAAAAGTGACGCTACTTTTTGTGTGTACACCGGCAGCTACCGCTGAGTCAAACGTAAAGAAGAGTCGGTCGCAGTGCATGCTCTTATACAGCTTGTCAAATGTGTATCAATCAATAAAGCGTATCCGAGGTACCAGCTTCATAGTTGCTGTAGTCTTTCTACATGGCCTGCTATACAAGCTACAGAGCACTGTAGTTTGGTAATCTTTTAATAATGGGTCTTAAATCACTAGACAGACAAATGGAATAACCATAGTGAAAAACAGATCCAAGATGTTAGCTAAGTTAGTTGTTTTGTTAACTGGTTGAGTCTGACCATCAAAATGGACAAACCTTAGCATTTCCGCGAGTCCCTAAGTATTTATAGGCATGGGCGGCATCCAAATTATGGTAGAGAAATTAAAAGCACATGGGAATTTGTAATTAAATACATAAATAAATAATTTATATTCGCCGTGTTGAACGGAACAGGCCAAAAGGGCATGAGAAAATATGTACAAGCAATTTTGCGACGAGCAAATATGATCAACGCTGGTCCGGACAGTGGGAATACTCAGCTGAGTGAGTTGTGAGAAATGATATAAGGTTGTAATAACTGTTTGTCCTCACAATCGCTTCAGTGTTGGAACTGCTTTTCAAGCAAATTCACAAATTTTGTTAATCAAATTATGTGTTGCTGGAATTCCTTCCAGGTAAATTTTCTGGTCTGAAGATCCCTTGCGCTGTTACTCGCAGTCAGCTGTTATCCACTTTCCATCCTCAGGTGTATGTTGTGTTCTCCTGTGGCCGCTCTGGGTTTCAATCCAGTCCACCTGAGCGATGTGTTCTTTAGGAACGTACTTAGTCACTATGGACCATTCCGTCTTTGAAGCGTTGATCAACTCCGGGGAAAATACCAGGAAAATATTGGAAAGGGACGCAACGGACAAGAGCAAGCCAAAGAGAAATGCATTAAAAAGCATAGGAAGAACCAAAGGAATGCAAAAATATGCTGAGACCTGAAAAGTTATATACATTGTAAGTTTGTCGTTATATATGTCATATAAACTGGTTATTCATGTGAATGAAGGAAAGAACTATTGGATATTAGAGGTAGGTTTGATGGCCTGTTGACAGCTGTTTACAGCTATCGTGGTGCGTCGCGTAGGGGGAATAATTCTAACAGCGTGGCGTTTTGATAGTAGCACAGGCATGTTAAATGACGGAAGGCCAGTTGCAAACCGGGTCGTGGATAGGTGGTAATGGAGAGTTAACGTCAGCAGCTACACACTGGTATCCCACTTGGAACTGAAAGGAAGCCAGTAGCAAGCGGAGCGTAAATATAGGACAAAGACCAGAGGCAGTGGAGACGGGTACCTGAAGTATAATTAGCGAACGACAATAGCAGACTTAGTGGCTATGCCCAAGCTTAGGAAAACTAGTGAATAGAAGCTAAATGTTAGATGCTGAACGGCCAGCGCGATGCGTCACGCATCACAGGTATCTCGTCCTAGTAGATAGAAATAAGAGTTAAAATTCTTTGACAAGTGAGTGGACAATAAGTAAGTCGCACACTCCATTACTGCAGCGTCAGAGGTCATACTGTAGAAGGTGGTGTATAGGTCAGTATGTACGCAGCTACAGTGTTGTGTTACACGGTCAACAAATCTAAAAAGATTGCGAACTAAGTCTAGAAGATGAGTGTTACGTAGTGGGGAGCAGGCAGCATATTGAACGAAAATTGATAAAATAGAACGACAACAGCAGGGTAAGCTATGTTCAGAGTTATGTAATGGAAAAACGGCGACAAGCTTAGCGGCCATTTACGGTCAAGGTAATTATCCGAGGAGAAAGGAAATAGAAAACAAACCGCATGAGTTACGAGGCCTACATCGCGTCGTTGCATGTTGTAGGTGTCATTCCGGTGGACCCGAGACAGGAAAGCTGATAAGGGTGCTGGTCGCTTCATCACAACGGTCTGAGAAAGATATTTCTGTAGAAGTAAGTAAATGTCAGTAAATATGTTGATAGGGCGCTGCATCGTGCTGGGTTATTAGGTCTAAAAAGGTTAATAGATGCGGGCAGAAAATGTGAGTTCACTACTGAGTAGTCATTGGCATGCTGTGCGCAGGTTTGTAGTAAATATTAAAAGCATTGGATGCGGGTACGTACCAGGTTAATTAAACGAAAGCCAGCAGCAAGATCAGCGGTCGTTTACGACGAAAATAATAAGCTGTAAAAACAAGTGAAAAGAAGTTAAACGGCAGAATATGCCTGACTACTGCACTGCTTCGAGCATTATAGGGGTCGTTTTGGTAGACCAGAGAAGGAACGCCGGAAACATTTTGCGAATAAGAGCCGACAGGAGAGATAGAAGATTCATCTCAACGGTTTGACAGAATTGCTGGAGAATTAAGTGAACGTTAATATATGAGTTGACAGGACACTGCATCGCACGTGGCTATTAAGTCTAATAACGTTGCGAGCCGAGGGTAAACAAGCTGATCGAAATAATAAAAAACGGTGGCATATTGAGGGCAAATTTATGGCAAAAATTAACAGCAGTTGAGACAGGTTGGCACATGGTTAGGTAGACGCTGAAGGCAAAGTTACTGTCAGCCAGCAACTGCTGTGGTTCGTGGAGAATGATATTAGGTGGTCTATAACTACAGCCATATAGCAGGTCCTAGGCCGGAATAGTCAATCACAATGACTCATTAAAATCCTTGAACGCTAACCAATCAGCTGAGACCGCAGTTACGCCCTGGATTTTCTAGCTGGCACATCAACCACCGCATTTGTGCAAAGGATCCATCGGAAACAATTAATAACCAAAAATATCCAGTTGAAAGTCACATATAGCTGGTTTGCACCAAGTTTCGGTGACGCGAATAATGCGTGGGGATTTAAGCAACCTAAACGTTGTAAGGATATTCAGTTTTGGCAACAGCAAACGAATAGCTAATGTAAATGGTTTAAGTAAAAGGGATAAGGTATGATACCCATATTTGGTTATAGCACACCAGGCGTCATGGAGGTAAGTAATGCATCATGGCGAAACATTTGGGCTCTGTCGTGCGGCAGGAGGTCCTGAATTCAGCGAAGGAAATGTTAGAACATTTGGATAAGAGTTGTTTTTCTAGTGTCGTTTGTGGAGGCCTTGTTGGTAGGGGCGTATTTCGGCCTGAAAGTGGGTCACTTGGCAAGCATGAAAAATATCCCAAAGGAGGAAGTGGTGATGCAAGCTACGCCAGGAACTGAGACTGCTACTGGGAGGTAGTGGAGTTGTGCGGGCGTATGCACCCATAGGTGTCCTTGGGTCTGTCTCGAGGTACCGCATTATCCTAGTCGGGATGTTACCATCCCCAGTTCGAGTAGGTCGGTAGCAAAATCTTTTGCAAAGTTGGTAGTAGGTCGAGTGGGAATTATTGACCCCAAAATCAGTTCCAACGGGATACCTTGAGGTGCGACAGCCTACAGTTTTCTCATTTGACCATAAGACGACTGTTCCCAGTGCTCTTGCAGTGACCTACGGCTTTTATTGATAGGACGGCTGCGACATTCTCGGCTGACGCATTGCTTATCCCACACAGTACGGACTCCTCACGTCCGACTGTTATACCTACGTAAAACTCTGCTGCTGCACCTTCACCCTTGCTGAATGTGGAAGATACTTATTCTCCGGAGCACTATTCATAACCTACTGACCATCTACCTGCCCATGAATACATCATATGGGTTTAAGCTTCCGTTGCTCACTTCTACAACTTTTGGGCTTTATTAGCTTCTGTTTTATCACCTCCTTTAACCACCCAAACATCTCAGAGTTATAATTAAACGCATGTTTCCCTCAACTTTGTCTGTCTCACGCTTAGCCATCTCGCTCCTACTTTACCATGCTGAGTGTAGCTGTGTGAAGCCGAATATCCTCATCCTTATCTTACACTTCTTAGCATATAGCTCCAAATGCCTAGCATTGCTTTAGCCTAACCTGGCCGCTCTCTGCGGCTTTCTGGTGATCTCAGTAGGACTTCCGTTTAAGCATCTCAGGGATCTTATCTCCGTTGGTAGACTCAAGTTACCCACTGTCCCACGTTGCTGCTATTCATCTCGGGTTCCACTTGCATAACATTAAGGACGTCACAACAGAGCTTGCTTCTTGGCTTATTAAACTGAATATATCCCGGATAATGACCTTCTAACATACCACTGCTTTCGCCTCTTATGTCCCGTCTCTCGCATGTTGGGCGGATTTCCGATTATTTATGCATCGGCGCTTTTGCGTCAGTAGTACCACTACCAAGTCACTACACCTCTGTTTGCATGCATTCGCTCTTCGCCGATACTTTGAATTTGCCATCCCACTCGAATCGCTGCTGTATGAACCAAATGTTCCATGCTACGCATCGTAACCCAGTTGGCATCAGCTTCACCTAAGCTAATACTTGTTTCTCGACGGCTTTCATCAAGGATAATCGAGGCGATCGTTCACCATTACATCATATTATGTATGCATTACTCCTATACTCATACTTTTAGTTGGACGTTGTGAACACGTCTATATCCCTTGGGACCATGTGCTCTAGTGAACGATCTTCGTGCGCTGCAGTTGTAGTATGCGTCACCCTTGAAACAAGATGTAAGAATGCACACGTAAAAGATATATACTGAACAAAATTACCTAGTGCCATGGAACTAGGTACCACTGCATACAATCAGTAATTTCAAAGTGTATACCGATATATTCCAATCGGTGTGTTTGCGAGGTAGACTTTTGGTTGTTTCTCCAGATATTTCCACCGATACGGCGGTTACGATATTACGGTTCTTTACCTAGTACTAGCTGATCAAGCCTGGACCATCGACGTCCTCACCATCCTCCTCCTTATGCACGTTAGCTAGCGGTGAGAAAGGCCTCAGCTACTGTGCCGTAACGCCTAAAACAAGAAAAGGAATAAAGTGCTACAGGTGCAAGCCAGTTGAGCTACAGGTAACGGATGGACATCGTTCCAGTAAGCTACCTGCCGACGACTATGCAGCAGAAAATTAATTTACTATAAAAATGTATGAAAGGCTAACTAGTGAGATGGTGGTTCAAGGAGGAGGCTAAGATGGATGGGGGACAAATCGTCACAGCACAAACGCCACTGAGGTCGGCTCCTAGCCAAATAAACAAGTGTATCCAGCCAAACGTGTTCACCGTCTTTCGGACCCAACCAGGGAGCTGAGCCGCTAGAGCTGAGGCCAGGTTCGAAGTGAGGGCCTTCATTCCTCTCGACCAAGTCATCGCTTGGCCACCTCCCTCTTCTTCTAACCACAGCCTCGGCGCACAACCAACGCATGCCTTGGAAGTCGGTGGGCTGGCATGCGTAACACGTGGCTGAGTCGTCGGGCCTGGTGCGTGAAATAAGGGTGCTGTGCAGTTCCTTTCCTTTACCTGTGCAGTAAACAATGTGTCAATCTTGCTCGTTGCATACTCGGTGTTCCAATCAGATGTCAGCAACTTGTGAAGGCACCGGCGGTCGAACGTAACTAGCCGCTTTTTGTCCGCTGCACCTAGCGGCCACGTTTCACAACCGTACAGTAGTGTCGAACGTGCAGCTGCAGTATGCACTGTACCCTTCGGGGCGAGGATGATGTCGCGCTGGCGCCATAAGTGGCGAAGCTCAACAAAAGCGCCTCGACCTTTAGCTATAAGGTTCTTGAGCTCCTCTTCAAACCCACGGATGCTGATATACCTTCGCAGGTGGTTAAATGTTTTAACGACTTCCAGCTGATCCCTGCCAAGGGTCAACGCAGGAGCGGTCTAGGCTAAAGTTGGAGGACCGCTTTGCACGTCAATAGTGCAAAGCAAAGCCCGAAGTGACTGACAGAATGTGCCAATCTGTCCAATACTGCTTTTCACGTTTGTGAGCTGTCACTGCTTAGATCAATGTCGGTAGCATACTCCAAGACAAGAAGTCGTTCTCCTGGGAGCAGATCCCCACCTTCTAAGTCGTGTTCTGTGTATGCGATTTTCACGACTTTGTCAATTGCGAACTTAAAGAGAACTGGTGACAGCGGGGGTTCTTGGTTTACACCGATGGAGATATTAAGGGCGACCACGGCTTGCCGTAAGCCATCGCTCTGCCTGAGCTACACGCTAATGATTCTTGGATAATGTTTCACTAATTTTCAGGTAAACCTTATCTGACTAGATAGCCCAAAGTGCTCGTCTATCCACCGAATCGGATGCATCTTTGCTACCGAGGAACACGACGACGGTTGGCACTTAATACGTATGACGTTGGTTCAACAACTGAATTTATTTTCACAACTTATTTCATTCCTAACCTTGGGCCTCTCCATTTGCCTTCTCTACTTATTTAAACGACTTAGCCTCAATCCAACAACTAATCTCAACTCTTTGGATCGTCTTCTCGCTCTCCGACACCGCGCAGTCCACTGGGAGGTTACTGTTCACCGTACGGCTAATCTAAGTTGTTATGAAACACATGTACTTGAGATATTCAGTTTATAATAGCACACATAATGTAAGGTGCCTGAATGAAAGCACTTTTAAGTAAAGGCACATTTACTACTGTTCTTTTTCTGTGTTCCGGTTACATGGTTGCTGTCTGTTTGTTTGGCTGCCTTTGTTTGTTGTCCTTTTCTACGAGATTTCCGCAGAACCGGTGGACGGTAACCGAAGACACGTCCACTGCTTTGACCTCAACACTTCACTGAAGCACGATATTCCCTTTTCTGGAAAAAGATAGATAATTATTACGCTCTCTTATTACTTACCGGATGGATAAAAGACTTACTTGTTAGCTTGGATGGATGCCACTAGATTGAGGCCTGAACAATTGGGTTCGGCACGCCACTTCTTTACGTAATTACTACTCGGAATTTACTCGCTGACATTTAACGTCAACTCAGACATTTCTTCTGACCGGAGTGCAGATTTTCCTGCCTATATTGCGCAACTACTTTGGAAATCTCAACACAATACTATCTTTCACTCTCGTAAGAACAAATGGGTTCAGCCGTTTACATTACTGAAATCCTTTCCACTTACCACAACTGAAGCAGCCACACTACTTTTACCGTCCATTTGGTCGTGGATACCAGTGTCCCCAAGCAACATAACGTACCCTGGGAGGATTACCGGTTCGTTATTCCGGACGACATGCAGCTTTTTGGGCCTGAACGATTGAATTTGGGCATTCTCCCTCCTCTAATAGTTGGTTCAACTTTGTATTGCTGGATAGCCCTCGGAGATGTTACGCGGTTCTACAGGATACCAATAGAAAACATTCCAAAATGTGTAATTTACAGTTTGTCTTCCGTAAGTGTCGCGCCATTCCGTCTGAAAGTGACAGAAACCATGGATGATACAGTCCCGCGCCCGTCATGCATCAGCCAGCGAAAATTATGGATGCATACTGACTGTGACTAACAGAACCAACAATCGGCCAATAAGAAGCATTGCCAACTGCAGCTTGTCGTTCAAACGTATGGATGGTAGGGTACAGGAACGTGGAGGGCTTTTGTATGGTAAGCGTTCTCACTATAAAAAGCTATAAAGTCCGTTTAGCAACACTGAGACGTGGCGGGGGTGACTCGCTACTGAATAAAGTCACAGCAAATAAGTTGACGCCAACAAGCTATTCAAGCCTACACACCACCACGCATGATAAGCCCCGGCACGTTCGTAGCTGCATATTTCATCGCCTCGTCTTTTTCTGCACATTTATCTTTGTTATTCATGCTAGACTCACATGAACCCAGCGTATCGTGCAAGCACGATTGAGCGTGGGCTTCACCAGCTCTTTTCCAAGTGATCAGTTCTAGTTTTGATTTATTGCTTCTTGAATTGTTATGCTTCTTATGGCAGACCGACTGTGCTCACACGAACGTGCCCGATTTCCCGACAATGGGCTTTCGTCCTTGTTAATTCTGTCCTAGTTATACAGTTTCAAAGATAAACCTCTAAACACTCTCCGATTGTCACATTTACAAGTGATAAGGCATGTCTGCGTAATTGCACTTATTTGATCATGCCCTCGTGGACCTGCTTCGCATAGCCGAGAATAAATGTTTATCTATTTATTTGAGTTAACGATGTTGTCAATGCAGCAACAAACTGGACGGAAACCGGCTTGCTCTTCACGCATATGACTTCCACGAGTGACAGTCAGTCTGTGGAGAGCGATCTAAGCAAGCAATTTGGAGGCGATGGTGGGTGGACTGCTTCATCTATAGTAGCCGCATTCTGATCGTTACCCACCTTTAAAAATTGCGACTATGACGGTGCGGCACCAGTCGGTTAGGACAGTTTTCCGCTCCAACAGTTTCACTAGTAATTCGTTTAAATCATTCACAAGAGCCGATTCAATCTGGTTTAAAGAGGGCTGAAGGAAGAGCATCTGGTCCCGCGGCTTTAATTATCTTCAACAGTACGCTCTCACATTTGACTTCTGAGAGAACGTGTGAATCTAAATGGACAGCCCACGGAGCGTGGCAATCAGTGGTCGGCGAGAAACCTAACGATTCTGACCCAGTAAATTGCCATCCAAAGTGCTAAGCCCACGGTTACAAGCGTTTTGATAAGTTTTGGATAGGCCGTCCACTCCCTTCACGTATAAGTTTAATATCACCAAGTCTGCTGCTGCACATCTCCTATATGACAAAATGACATACGATGGTTACGACGGGCAGCGGCCATTTTCGTCTATGATGCAAGATGAGACCACCAGGATTCGCGGTCTATCTTCAGGCTAGCATAAAGATTTTCGCGGAGCTCTTTGTGAGTTTCACTGTGTTTGCCTCTGGCCGAAATACGCCGGCAAGCATCGATATGTTCCAGAGTCTGCAAACAGACCCAATATCCACGTTGGCGAGCAGACTTGCCAACTGAAGATTTGCTTGCTGCTAGTAGGGTCCAGTAAATATAATAATAGGAAACTTCATTTGCTTCTTATGAGTGATAACTCAGCGCGCATGACAGCGTAGCTTGATATGCATTCCGACCAGTGGATTTCGCTAGTCAGGTGGTGTCACTGCGCTCACAACGTCGAGTTCGGCGCCCTTTAAAATGCATCCGCAGGTCAGCGCTTTCAAGTACATGGTCGGTTTCCAAATATGCGCTCCAAATTAAGCTTCAGTTCTGGACTCAGCCTCTTCATCGGTAGCTTAGTGCAATGTGATCGATTTGCGTACATAGCTGATCCGAGGCTGGTGGGCTCTAAGTCACTCTCCGGCGGGTGCCGTGTCAGAAATAAGTGAACTCAAGAAATAAGCGAGTAACCGCTCACCTTTAACATTACAGGAGCCTACATTAAGTTAGTTGCTCAGCTGCGGTTCTTCGGTGGATAATTTTCTAGCTTGCACGTTCAGATCCCTGGTCAACACAACAATGTCCGAGCTATTACTGTTTCGAAGGAGCTGCTTCACTTGGCGATAGAAGTCGTCTTTTACCGAATCATTACTAGAGTTTGTGGATGCGTAGACAGCAATTACGAATAAACACCTGTTAGTTCTGCCCGGCATCGAAGCTTTGAGCGAGCCAGCCAATCGGATTGCACACAAACGGATACGGATTGGAATCCAGTCAGCTACAGCACGCGGACTCAGGGCGATACTAACACCGGCTTGGCCGGTGTTCGAAGTTGCATCGTCACCGGATAGGCGCATAAAGAACGTGCTGCTGGTGTCATCTGTAGAGGATCGCAAATTGAAGACTAAACTCGAGCCTTGAGGACATTTCTCCGATTTGCAGCATGTATACATCGAACGGGTCTTTATTGCTTGGATAGGTGCGTCCTCGTTACCAAGCTGTAGCAACGTGCAGACATTGCGGCATGTCAATCTGAATGATGATCGAAGGCTTCGAACGAAAGCTGATTACCTGGGCTTCACCGCTTGGTTGGACGTGGACTTGTCGACACGGCAGGAATGACGATCCGTGATCGCATGTGCATTGAGAATAAAAGGTAAAAGCTTAGCAAAGCAAGTTGGGGGATGGCCAAGGATTGAGAGTTGAAAACTGGGGATAAAAGTGAAGCTGGAATGGAACGGTAAGAGTGAAGCGGCGTAGTAGAAGGAATAAGATGGGTAAGCTTGAGCAGTGACATCCAAACCCTTATCCCCCATGCTCGATGCAGCAGATAGGGCAACGTTGCTTATCCTGTGCGGTGGCCAGAGCAGCTAGAAACTGTTTGAAGAAAACTCCAGTGTAGTGCGCGGGCAGGATACTGTCCGGTTGGCCGGGCCTAAACAGGGGAACAATTATGGTTTTCAACCAAAGCCTTCGGTTCAAATACTGCACGCAAGGCAACGGGATTAGCAGTGGACTATAAAGAGTCCGTTATAAGGAATAAGGAGCCAACTCATGCCAACCCCCAACCTAGAGGACCAATAGGCTGAGTTTGTGTGACCATTAGCCATTGACCAATCTGCTATGAGTTGCTCAGAAGGTGCAAAAACTGCCAAGCATAGTGCAATTTATCTCTGAAGCACGCAAACAGTCGTACCACGGTAAGTTCCAGTTTCATTGCGATGGTCGACAGCCAGCTGACTTAAACAATTGATCATTTCTCCTGGACGCTAACAGCAACTCGTCATTTTACAGTTATATGCAGCTTTCGAATGGATCGTCCGTTTGGCAGATTAAAGGGATGCCGTTTGCACGGTGTCTAAGCAAATGGGTTTAGCTCGCCTCGCAACCACATTGCCACAACTTACGCACTGGAATTAGGTATGTACACAGCTCCCTTGTTTCACTATGGACGACAGAATTATCTTTCACATTGACGTTGACATTGACAGGTTTGTTGCCGCTCACTGGCGTTCAAACAGTTGAGATCGGTGCCTTACCTTGCTGAAAGAACACTTTGATACTTCGCTTACCTGGGGCTTCTGTGATGGCACGCCATGGAGCCACTAGTGGACATGAAGATAATTTCTTTTGACCATAACTTATCCGTGAATGAAATGTGTTCCAATTTTGTGGGAAACCTGTGGTTTTGCTTGCCTGAACACAGTGGTTCGGCCCTATTCCTCCCATAATTTTACCCATAAGCTTAAAAGAATGAATGAGAGCTTCTTTTGAATTAAGCACTTAAATGGGAAGCGTCTTTTTGGCTGACGGGACAACTCAGCCTCAAGTAACAACTGCACTCACCACCCGATAGGTCCAGTGTGAATAATGGATAGGAAGTCTTTACGCCAGAACCATTATAACGCAAAGCCAAAGTTCATTTATTAGGATTCCTTACTCGCCTGTACTTATCTTTACCCGACTTCTCTGGACATTTTATTTCTGGACTGGTTTCAACGACTAATAGCGGACCTGGGCCAAGCAATTTGGTTAGCCAACGAAAAGAGTTGCAGCTCAAATGACCGTAAATAGCTTAGTGTACAATCGATCCGTAAAATACTTTGCCAGTTATACATTATGATTCAAACGAATTGAGCGCAGTGTCCCTTGACGTGGTAAGTTTTCTCCTGGCAAGCCTTCGCCCTATAAAAGCCACAAATGTCCGTTTAACGACACTGCAACATGGCGGATGTGACTCGCTACCACATAAAGTCATTGCTCACAAACTCACACTGGCAAGTTAATTGGAGCTGCACTTCACCTCATTTAAATCTATTTTGGATACATACACTAGAAAGACACTTCCTTGTTTCTACCTTTCGTCTTCGCTCTAGTTGTTACGCTTTTACACATATCTGATCCCCGAATTTTGCCTTCTCGGTAAAGCTTCCGTTCCTAACCAGTGCATCCGCCTTTTCAGTAACATACATATATTGTGCAAACTGCACTGTTCATGCAAAGCAATATGCCTGTTGCGAAACAACCGTTTGTAAAGTCCTGATCGCGCCAGCTTTGGTGTGCCTAGAAGTTTGTAGAAAGTAGAAGTCACGATTAAAGTTCACGCAAAATAATATGCCTCGACGGGGAGTCGAACCCCGGTCCACAAAATTCCGGTCCGCTGCTCTACCACCTGAGCTACCGAGGGCTGACGATTAGATGCGCAAGTTTTAACACATGACTTCTGCTTGGTGCGCGACGTATTGCCAATTGGCTCACAGTACCTGTCCTGATGTTGCCGATTGGCTCACTCACACGTCACTTCCCAATGGACCGAAGTACCTGTCCTTCAAATGTCCAAGGGGCGATGGTAGATTAATGTTGGATGTTTGTGAGTAGAGGTGTTCGAGAAAAATTATTTATTTATTTACTGCTCGCTATTTTATTATCATGGAGGGAGGTTGGGGGTTGTTCGTCGTTGGGAAGTTTAGTAGCATATTACAGTGATACAGCGCTCTGCGCTGTCATTTATGCTTAATTGCGACGTGGATTGTTGTGCTATTCAGTAAGGTGCAACTTTCCAACAATATTGGCTGTACACTTTGAAGTTAAGTACTGAGTTGGTAACACATAATGTACCTGGTCTTTGCTTTCAGGAAAAACGCAGGATATGGTATTATCTTTGCGGATGCTTTGAGAGTGCTTGCTTCCTGCCGGTGCGCAGGATCGTCTGACCGGACCGGGTTGGTGTTGTTGGGTAAAGACACCTCGTAGTTCAACTGGATAGACTAAGTGCTGGTGAGTATCTTTAGGTGGTGGCGGTGTTGTTGATCTGTAAAGAACCATGTGTCGGTTGAATGGCTGGCGTAAGTAAAAAGATACGGGCGGCTGAAAGTTTTCTCCTACGTCAAAACCGCCCTTGTATTGACGCTTTGTCGCTTCGGTACAAAAGGTTTGGAAATTCAGTTTGTGTTGCAATTAGACGTTTGCCATGTATAAAGTGTTCTGCCATCGCCTGTTCCGGAAGTAAGGGATAGGGCATGACCACATTGTCGCCTTCTTCTGGCGCCTGAGGCCTAGATGGAACAAACCATATTGCATGCAGCTAGTAAACAATTCATTGACTTTATTTATACTCAAGCGGTCAAGTGTGTTAAACACAGTCACGTTCTTCGCGCTGCATACATTTTCCTGAGTCCCAGCTTTCACTAAGTTTAATATAGCGCTACTCTAGTTAGTGGATCTAAGTTTCCATCCGTTGAACCTTTACGTAATTCGCTAAATGGCCAAGACGTGTTGATATTTTGCACCAAAGTGCAGCAATTAGGGTTTTATTGATGCGAATGCTTCCTCAAGAGGAATAACGCGGTTTTGCATTTCAGGTATTAAAACAATTATTACCGGAGCAGACAGCTAATACTTCTTGTTTTCTCGTCAGCTTATCTGTAGCACTTCTCGTTTAAGTGGCAATGTCGCTGTAGACTACCGGTGGTTTCTGTTCCTTCTTTTTCCTATGACATGTAAACAAATAAAAAAATATTTTATTTTTTCGTACTTTGGTAGAGCTAGCAGGCAGTTCAGTGTCACGTACAATACTTAGGTGGTTTCAACTCAATTTATATCTTAAACAATTGTACGCAGTATAGAACAGAACACACAAATTTAGCTAGGTTCATCCACGTAGTGGAATGCAAAGGAAACTGACCGTCGTAAGTCTGCGTGCAGATTGGTGTTGCGGTTCGGTGGAAGGTTTGTTTGACCACGTACATTGACTTAATAACTGTAAGGTGTTGTTGTGAGCGCAGTCTCCGTTAGGCGAAAAGTATCGTTGACGGTCTGCCGTCAGGTTAAACTAAGCCTACATAGTTCCGTCTTTGTCGTCTGCAGAGTGCCGCTGTGTGTCCATGCAGGTAACCGTGCGGGGTGCTTTGTCCTATTGATCGCCGACGGTTATGGTGTAAGGCGGCAAAGCAGATTTGCCTAAGGGATGATAAGGGTTCGTTGCTTGGAAACGTAGCTTACTCCGTAGATGTTACTACCGTGCTACACCGGAACGGGTGTGTGCACGTTGAAATGTTACTAGAATACTCTATGTTGGGAAGCTAAAATTGCCTCTTACGTGTGGAAGTACGCAGCTATAGTTGAATAGGTGTGGGGACACGATGACCGTAATTAACGGTCCTGTGTAAATGTACGATGCTTTTATATGGACCGCGAGAAATAATAATAAAATGTGGTGCTTTTCATTGCAAGATATAGAAAATACACCACAAAACATAAAAGCGGAGAACATAATGCAAATACATTTTACAGCCAACAGCCACCTGACTGAGTTCTCTATACTTGCCGCCATTGATCACCGTAGTACAACACAGTCCGCACAAACGTAATCGGCGTGCAAAAGGCGCAAACGTTGTTTATAGGGACAGGTGAGCCATAAAGCGCAAGTACCTAAGATCGAGCGTAACCCGTATCTTCATGTCCGCTAAAGTACTTTACTAGGTATTAGAAACTTAAAGTAGGTGAAGCTGTGTCTCGCAAGATACGTAGTTGGGGAAGCTAATCAATGCCGCAACGTTGTTTCGCTTTAAGGTTGTAACCACGTCTTCAACTATAACGCCGCTGGTACACTACATAAATATTTAGAACTATCAGCGGGTTACGGCAGGTCATCACTTAGGGTAAGGCGCTAGATACTGCGCTTTGCCTAACCTCTTCGCAGAAGAGCATGAGAATGGACTGCGTGTACCTTTCGTTAATGTGTGCACTGCAAAATAAACTTGGTAAGATTCAGCTGTTTGCGCAGGTCTGCTGCCCTACACCGAAACTGCTTTTGCAGACATCATTGCTTCAGAGATTTCTGTCACCGGATAAAATCACTGTCGAGGCGGCTTCCTTGAAATAAGGTCCGGTAGCGGCGTCTCGCTACACGGAATTGCCCACCTCAATGGCCGTTTAGTTGCACGTACCGTTGACAACAATAGTGATTGTGCTGCCCGTTGGAGAAGTATTCATTGTGGATGCAGATTGCGGTGGGTATCGTCTTTAGGGCGCCGAGGAGCTCCGGTGCACACTTGCTCGATTCACGTAGGAAACACGTTGCAGTAAGGACAATGGTAGTGAGGATATTAATACTACTTATATTGCTAAGGACGCTTGGCTGCCTACCACTTGCTTCCTTTGACGCTAACTTATTTGATGCCAACTTATTTGTACTTTGTTTCAGCACGTCACCATGCCAACGAGTAAAGTTAACGAAGAGACGTCAAACCTTCTGGACCTTGCAATTACTACAGCCCAATCAGAGTCACAAATCCCACTGCTCTTCAGCGTACATGAAAAAGCGAGCGTTGTATCTTTTTATTTCAACAAACAGGTGGCTTTACGATCCATAGCAAGGGTGATTGCCGTCGGAACTTTCTGCTTTCGTACCCACTCTGTCTGAGAGCAGCTGCAAATATTATGGACTAGTGTTTCTTTTCCCATTCAGCTTGACGACGCGTGGGACTTAGTGTTCTCAAAAGTAAGGTCCCCAGTTAAACTGGTCGTAACTTTCTCCTTTAGCACGTTCTTCAATTAAGGTCCAGCTTGGATGGATTTTGAATTGTGGTCCCTTATGAACAGAAGCTGTAAATTATGGGATCGCTTCAGGACATCACAAATAGTGTCCAGTTACTCTTCTTACAAGACAACCAGGAATGTTTCGTCATGTTGAAATGTCAGAACTGACAACAATATGAACTAACATTAGCAGAACACGCCAGAATTAGACCCAAAATCATTCCTTTTATCTGTAAAGATGCACCGTGGCTAACAGTGGCATCCCTACCTTGTGTTTATGTAAGCATCGAAATTTACTTTCCGAAGGCGCGGCTAAAGCCAGTCTCTTGACCCAACACTACGCTACCGTCTTCATGAAAGAAACACCCTCCAGAGACAAATCTGTATCTTATTTTCTATATCTGTCGGACCAAGTATATATTAAGGTCAAATCAGTGGTTACACGACTCCTTTATTTAGATCCGCACTCTTCACTCGGCCTGGGTGGTTTGTATCACTTGTACTTCAGGACCGTGGAGGAAAACATCTCCTCCAGCTGGCAGGTTTTCTGACGTTCCTTTGAAGCTAGGCATCTCTAGTCGGCTTAGAACTTGGGTATTGTTAAAGCAAATGGTTGGGGCATCCGGTTTCGGATTCGGCTGGCACTGTGGCGAACCAAAGGACGTTTGCGATTACAGACAGATCATGGCTATCTTGCGCTGCACCACACAACTCCAACCACACACCCTTTATCCAACGCAAACCTGAAGGATTAAGACCCGCTGCATGTGGATTGGTTCCGTTGCATAAAGAAAGCCGAGCCACACTCCTTCACAGGCAAACCCAAGTAAGCTGTGTTTGGATAGCACTCGCACTCAAGACGGTAGCTGGACTGCAGTCCGTTCTACCCAGATTTCGTGAAACCATTATTCAACCCCAACGACATCCCAAGGACGCACCCGCGTCCAATCCAGCAACGAACAACTGTCTCCGGGAGACAGTATGGACGAGGAAGTGGGCAATAGACAAGTAGGCGCATTGTCAACATTACGTCAAGCGCAACCACGCTGGCGATATCACTTAAGAGCCAATCAATTGAGAAGACCACAGCAAATAAAATACATTGATGAATGCGTACAGGTAGTGTGACATAATTCTTTAATAAATACACATATAGCATATATCGGTTGCCACCAAATCCGCGGTGGGTTCAAGACGTCAACAAATATGTTTTAAGAAAATGCCACCAACGCGAAAATGTTATCGAAGTTCACTACAACTAGCTTAAGCGACTTGTGCAAGTTAATAGAAGATCGTTTAGGTCGACATTAATGTGAGGTAGAAAGGTAATGGGACAATACAGCAAACAACCACCTAAAGTAAGCAGACCTAGGATGCAAGCACGCGGTTAGCAAATGGAATACTGCGCACCTACTTATGACGCGCAGCTTTTGCCTACATTCACTGCAGGACTGATCGTCGTTTCTGCGGTGGCTTCGAATGGCCTCGCTCATGGCTCACTAGGCCTGCCTAAAGCAAACACCTGCGACCACAAGTGCTGCAGCACCATGCGATAGATGTTGGTGGAGTAAAGTCCATCGGCGCAGGCCGCTTTAGCATTAGCCGATGCCTCTCTGCATGCACGGGGATTTCTTTTGCACCTCAGCAACTGCCTTCTTAATCAGCTCGCGCTATGCACGCCATGCACGCCGGGCAACCGCCTACGGTTCCTAGGACTTGTAAACAACATGAAAGGTGATATGCCCACTTTGAGCATGGTCTGGTGATGAAGCTTTGATTTACCCACATGGCGCTTTCCCGCACTCAGCTGACATTACAATAGATGCTCCTGTATCCGCGCCGAACGACTGTTTCTTAAACTCCGAGGAATCGGTAGCGCCGGGGATCCTCTCTCTTGAATCTCTGACTTCCCTTGCTATTGTACGATGCAGGTGCAAGTAAAAGAATCATCTTTCGCTCCTGTTCTCATGACTACGTTCCCCCAAATTGTTCTGCCTTGGCCCCGTGCTTTTCAGTGTCTCCATATATAACTTACCATCCGCACGCAAGGTGGATTGCTAAACCTACGACGATGCCCTGAGGCGCTCCTTGGCGGGACTCAACACGAAAGAGGCTGAAAAGCTACAAGCAACGCTCCATCTGATAATATATGGGTAAATTAAGTGGCAGTCGTCAAGGAATCGTAAGCAGCTTGCAGCAAAATTTGCGCCCTTGGGTACTCATAATCTGGCTTTAATTAGGAAATAGACCAAACCTCTGGCTCTTAACTACAAATCTCGGAGCCTGCGGCTTAGTGTGCCGCGAATTGGCACCCATACGCTAGCTCCAACTCTCCAACCGACCGAGCCTGTATCTCCCAACCACCAGCCTCAGAGTCTCTGGCTCCTAGTACCGCGCTTGGGAACTCATACACTGGCGGCACTACTGACCAACAGCGGTTATTTTAAACGCAATCCTCCCAATGTGCGGATTTGTACAACCCGCTTGGGTCCCATAACGTCGGCACCAACTCCACTGTTCCAGGGTATATCCATCAGATGCTAAGGCGAATGAGAAACGACAACAGATGTACGGCTGGCATTAAAACTTGTTCCAAATATGCATGCTATCATTAGGAGCGTGTAAAGAACTATTGACCCGCACTGCGCAAGTACTGAGGAATGGTGTTTTCTGGCGTATCACAGAAGCATGTGCTCACTATAGGCATCTCACTGTAGGCACTAAAGTAGCACACGGTTAACTTACCGATACCAGCGGTTGTAGGTTGCGCACATACAGTTAATCAGATGGATCGTTCGCCGAGTGGATTTTCTATGTTGACTAACCTGGAGCTAAAAAGAGGCCCAATCGACATCATTAGCAGATTTTCGTCAGACAGGCGAGATGATACTTCACTGCCATACAACCATAGCGACTCACGTAAGAAAGAATAATAAGAGGGCCAGAAGGGTACTTACCGGAATAACCCAATGCTCTAAGCACACGTTCAGGATCAAAGGGCACATATGTTGTCAGCATGCCATCACAAACCGCTAGCTACTGTGCAAACCAAAGGTGGCGTTAGTGATACAGCATCCGTGCTGGTTGCAGTGCTCCTCAGTACCCGTTGCAAAGCTGCCTATGTTGCGACGTACGCGGTTAAAACTGAAATTCAGTATTATTCATTAGGGTTAGCGATGCCACTATATTGCATCCACCTAGGCAAACTAAGTACCACTCACGTTGCAGGTGATGCCTGCAACTCAGACATGTATTGACAATGGCAATGCTACTGCTATTGGAAACGTATTGGCTCAATGAATGCATGCATACAACCGGCGATGCCTGTGCTTCACACACATTCATGGTCACTAGCGAGGCCACGGCTATTGCAACCGTATAGATTCATTAATATCATGCACGTAGGCAGTCAATTTTGCAATTCAGACTTATTTATTGGCTATCACAATGCCACAGCCATTAAACCCGTACAGCTACACTAAATACCATATACGTGGACTGTGGTGCCTGCAGTTCAATCTTTTATCTTAGCGATAATAATGCAAATACACTGGAGCCGTATAGACCCACTAAATCCCATTCACGTTGCCTTTGAATCCGGCAATCCAGACATATGCATAGGAGATTGCGACGCCACTACCACTAGACGCGTATAGGGTGGCTATTTGAGCATCCTATTCGTAGTGCCAACTGCATTGTTCGCGTTTAAACCGTTCCAACAGAACGTACAGCGGCATTGTTCCAGGACATGCCGGTTTGCTGCTCGGCTCGCTCTCTCTATAAAAAGCCACAAACATCTGCTAATCAACACCGCGACGGGGCATATGGGCTCGCCGCAAACTAACGTCACTACACCGTGGATATCCATAAAAAGCCATCCAACCCACGGAGAGGCATGGCTTCTTCACACATTACTGATGATAACCGACAGTCAAATATGCCGCGGTACATCTGCACACATATGCTAAACAGCTGTGCTCCTACACAATTACATACCTTCACAGTTATGCCAAACAAGTAATTTTGTACATTTTTTGGTCACACCAGGTTAGCCTTACTCCATCATGTTTGCAAAGGTGCGCCTCGCATAGTCCAGAATACAATACATTTATTTATTTATTTTACTACCATACCGGTATGCGGTGAAGGGTGTAATTCAGGCTTCTTCATTAAGGACAACCGGGCCACTGAAATTGGACCCTACATGCACAATAAATGCCATTCGTTTCGTCAGTGAATCCTAAATTCAGACTTGTTCATTGGCTATAATATGCCACCACCATTGGACTTGTATTAGCTCACTAACTACCATACAATTAGGCGGTGACGTCTGCAATGCCAACATATTCATAGCCCTTGGTGATACCATTGACATTGCACCCGTATGGCCTCACTAAGTATAAACCATGTAGTCTGTGAAGCATGAAATTCAAACTTATTCATTGCAGCTAAGAGTGCTACAACAATTCGGACGGTATAAGCTCAATACATACTGCCCTGATAGCTGGGGTACAGCATATGTTTGGAAAGGAGATCCAGCCAGCCTTGATAATCTGAGCAGCTCTAGCCAGTGCAGACCGGCTACAGTACCTTCGGTCTCGAACTGTACGCAATCTGCTTTGCCGTCACACCTTTTCGGCATGCCATTCTAGAAGGACTTTTGTAATCTTGACGGACCACATGCCTCTCGTGTACGCCCTTCGATTCGTTTTCTATCGCCACACCTCGCGAGCAAGACAGCACCTGGGTTACAACAAGCAATTCTGTACCGACATTCGCTATATCGACGGTCCGAACAACCTTGTCGCTTATGCACTTTCTCTTTACATGTTCACCAGATTGCGCCTTCACCCAGTAACCCTGAGGACATCTCCGTTTCCTAGGCGAAGGTTCCAGAACTTGCACAACTTCAACCGAACATCTCGTTGAAATTTTTGCAATTGCCTACATTAAACTCAGACGCAAGGATTTAACGAGATGTTTTCACGGTAAGCCAGAACCTATGGTTCCCAGTCTTTTGGCGTACCGTGTTTGCCCGCTTCCATTGGATCAGGGCACCCAGCATTCAATCTTCCGTGAACTTATTCACCAACTGTTGCATTTGGCTTAACATGCGCGTAGACATCCGTCAATGGGCTGAGCATTTTCTCAGCTGTAGTAGCAGCAAAGGTTAGCAACATCTCTTCAAATCCCCGGAACATTTTCACTTCCTGTAGCACGGTTTCGACAAGTTTACTTAGACTAACTTGTAACTCTCCTTCTACCTAAACATTGCATCTTTATCCTTGCCTGTGTGGTTCGATTCACTCGTTGGTCCATACGTGCGCTCTTAACGTGACACCTCCACTTCAACCGGCTCATGCATCTCTCGAGCCTTGAAGTTCTCTCTTCGGCTTACTAGTTACCCGCACCACCGATAGGGGAGCTCAATTTATCCCCACGTTGTTTCCTGAGTTTACTCGCTTACTGGCTTATATTCACTTCCGAACCACCGCTTACCATCCCGCTGCAAATGGCCTTATGGAACGTTATCCTCGACTGCTGATGGCCGCATTACAGCCAGTTCAGCTGACGCACGTTGCTCTGAGCGCACTTCAGCCGTTCTGCTTGGTATTCGTAATACCGGCAACGCAAATATTAAGTGATGCTCTGCCGAACGGGTCGTTGGCACGACTCTAAGTCAACCAGATGGGATGGGGTTGGCTTTCCGTGGCACTGGATTATTGGATGCTGTTTCTTACACTGAACTCCATAAGCAGCACTTTAGCACTAGTCACCCTACTTCTCCTCGATTAACTGTTCGCGAGCAACGAATATATCCAGTTTTGCGCACTTCTCCGTTTGTTTTCACTCGCATCGATGCAGTTCGTAAGCATTTAACACCTCCCTACGAGGGCCATTTCTAGGTATCGTCACAGAAGCCTAACTACTTCATCCTGGAGAAGAATAACTCAAAGGAATCCGTAAGTTTTGAGCGTTTTAAACCAAGCCACGCTGTGTCTGTTGTTGAACCGTCAGGCAAAGTTACTGTGACTGCTTACGGCTGGTTGCCTCCTCTTAGTTAACCGACCGTTGCCGCTGCATCATAACGTTCTTGCATTCGCACCACTGCTAATTCCAGACACACACGTTCCGGCCTTTTGGTTTCGTTTCCCCCTAAAGTGGCTGAATGCATTCGTTATGCCGCTTTATTTAGCGTTGACTCACCAGTTCACGCTCTACGGGTTGCGTTATGTGATGGTTGTTATCACTTCGCTTGTTATTTCAAGTAATCATTCTGGTCATAGCAACGTTTGTACAATTTGTTTGAATTAACAGAAATCTACTTCAAATTACTCCTTTAAAATGTTTGTCTCGCTCTTGCTGATTTTTAGCTGTGCGGCTGCTGCTTGTGGAAGCTTCTTTCGTGTGTGCTTGAAAGCCGCATATTTGCTGTGCAATTACGATTCAACGTCTGTTTCCATTGTGTTCGACATCCATGACAGGTTTTCCTTTGCCGTATCCGGGACATAACTGTGAGTTGAATTAGTTAGCATATTATAAGCTTTTTCTTTTTCTAAGGGATTTATGCTTTTCCGTATTTCACCAACCACTACCTAAATTGGTAACCCCGCAATGTCTCTGAACGCTCATTTTTCATTATCACGTCTTACTAGGCTAAGTGTGATTTTTCTGACAATTCAGTCGAATGTTTGCTTCTTGAGTTTGGTATATCCAATCCAAGCATATGGCTTATGCAATTGGAACGCACTATTCAGTGTCGTAAACTTACTTCGCAGTCAACCATGTTTTTCACGTCGTTTCACGTGTACCTATATTTATTGACTTTGAAGTCTTCAACGAGGTCTGGAACTACTTGGAGATCTGGGGTTGAACCGAGAAACCGTTTTTGCCCGGGACAGGACGTAACCCACAAGGACCTACAAAGAACATGGCTGGACAATAAACGGATACAACTGCACTCACCACCACGACCGTGGTCCAGTAATGGCAGCTGGACACGAGGCCTTCACATTCCTGAAAAGCATACATACACCTGAAAATCCAGACACAAGAAACTGACGTTTTGCTCACCTGGACACTCAGAAATTTGAATCTTCGTGCATCTCCCATTCTCGAATGGTCTCAGCTGTAATGGCGACCCTAACTAAGGTAGCTGATCAACTAGCAGAGGAAATTGGAAGCCATTTGACTGCGGATAACCGAGTGTAAAATCAGTCGGCAAGCTGCTCTGCAATTTGTACATTTGTGTACAAACGGATTTCTGACAGCCTTCCAGGACTTGGTGGGTTTTCGCCTGGCAAGCGTTCTCCCTATAAAAAGCCACAAATGTCCATTTAACAACAATGCGACGTGGCGGATGTGACTCGCCACTGCATAAAGTCACTGCCGACAACTACATACTGGCAAGCTGACTAAAATCACAATTCAATATTTTCCTGGCACGTTCAAGAATAAGGGACTCCCTGCCTACATGTATCGTTTTCACCAAATATATAGTGCCCTGAATGTTTACACTACGCACGCTAGAACCCAAGGTATCGTCATTCCTTTATGACTTTATTCCTCATGATTACTTTACCAATTGCTGCAGCACGTACAACTTTCGGTTTACTGCCGAGTACATACATATCAAGGTGTTTGTTGCGAAACATAATTGCATGTAAATGTTGACCATGCCTGGTTTGGTTTGTCTCGACAAGCTCAAGAATACACTATTTATCTATTTGTGACGTTTTCCTGCTATGCCAATGATACCATTACGATCACAATGCATTCCAGTGTGCGGTTATGCTTGCAATTCCAATTTATTTATGGGCAATTGCAATGGCACTTATATAGCTTTCGAATATACTCACTAAATACCATTTACCTTACCTATGATACCTGCATTAAACAAACTATGTATATGCTCAACTGGTTGAGACAGGCCCAACTAAACTTGTCCGGTTATAAGGTACAATGGAAAAGCAGACGTAATTTACAAAGTTCCTTAAGAAGCACACTTGTGCATCCAGTTCCCTGAATGCTTGCATCATCGATTTCGTGTTAAAATCCCGCCACAAATCTAATGCTCTTAAATGCTGTAGGCGCAAATTACGACTGCTCAGTTCAGTTAACATAAAAAGCTTGCAGCCTTAAATCTTGTGATTTACCAGCTTGTGTATTTCATAGCATGAACTTATTCCACCGGAGTGTATAATGCATTGAACAAAAGCTGCCCGAAATTGGGTTGTGGGGTCTGGTTATGCTGTCAAAATTATGCAGTTGCGATAACAACGCCTCTCCATAGGACAAGTATAAGCTCATTAAATGCCATGCATGTTGTAGGGGAAGCTCGCATTTCAGACGAAGGACTTAACGAGAGCAACACTACTGCCATTCGAACCGTATAGACTCAATAAATAACATTCTGCAGACAGTTGAGCCTGCGATTCTGACTTATCATTATCTGCAACCGATACCAAAGCCATTGAAAGCAAATAGGTTAAATAAATACCATCCATCTAGGCTGTGAAGCCCACAGCTCATAACTATTCATTGACTAGAACAACGCCACTGATATTAGAAACGCATAGCTTTCCAACTACCATTCACGTAGGCTGTGAAGCCAGGAATTCGAACTTAGTTATTAGTGATAGTAGTGCCACTGTCTTTAAACCCTATAGGCTTGCTAACTACTATCTACATAGACCATAACTTTTCAATTCAGGCTTTTATGTTAGCGATAAAAATGACTTTGCCATTGGACTAGCACAGGCTTATTAAATCTTAAGCACGCAGCCTGAGAAGCCAGCTATGCAAAAATTTATGGTGGCAATAACCATAACACTGAGTTTGAAACGGTATAAGCTCACTAACTACCGTTCATATTGACCTTGAATTCTGAATTTCAGACATAGTATTTGAAGAGGACCATGCCACTGCAATTGAACTTGTATAGCTAAACTAACTACCAGCAACTTGGGTGTCACTCCTGTGCTACGAACCTTTGATTTGGCTATAATAATGCCAATGATACAGGACTTGCGTAGTTTCACAGAATACGGTTCACTTGGTCTGTGAATTCTGCCCTGCAGAATTATAAGTTGTTGAGTCAAATGCAGCTGCCATTGGACTCGGATAATTAATTAAATACAAATTACGTAGGGTGCTAAGCCTGCAAACCTAATTTATTCATTTGCTATAAATTTGCCACTGATGTCAGTGTTGTATAGGCTCAGTAAACAAAATTCACGTAGGCTGTGAAGCCTGTAATACAGGAATATTCGCTGGACATAAGAATGCCCCAGTGGTGGAGCAGCATATGACTACTAAACATCATTCGGTTAGGTTGTGCTACCCGCTATTTAGAATTACTCATTTGCGATAGCGATACCGCTGACATTTGACACTGCAGTATGCCGGAAAAGCCAATGAATAAGTTTTACTTCTAGGCTTAGCAGTCTAAGTAATTGGTAGTTATTGAACCAATACAGGCCACAGCAGCGATATTTTTCTCGCCAAGGATACATCTAAATTGTAAACTTTACTGACAACCTGCGTGAGAGTTATTGTGTCTACGCTGATCTAATGGCAGAGACAGTGCTGTCACCAATGAGTAAGTTAGAAGTGCAGGCTTCACAGCCTACGTAATTGGTAGTTAGTAGGCCTATAGTAGTCCGATGCCTGCAGCATGGCTATAGCCAATGCATAATTATGAAGTGCAAACACTACGGCCTACGTGGAGTTTATTTACTTATCCTAAATTTGTATAATTTCAGTGACCCTTTCATCGCAAATAAATAAATCTGAATTGCAGGCATTACAACCCAGGTGAATAATAGATAGTGAACCGATGCTTGTCCTATGGTCCTGGCATTGTTCTCGTTACTCAAAAGACCTAACTTGCAGGATTGATAGTCTAAGTATTTAACACTTAGTGAGCCTATATGGGTCCAATAACAGCGGCACTTATAAACACAAATGAAGGAGGCGGAAGTGCCGGCACTGAACCCAAAGTGAATGATATATAGGAAACATACACTGGTCCATCAACGACGCCATCGTACTCGCAAACGATTTTTTATTTCAAAGCCTACGTGTGGGTTATTTAATGAGCTTACACGGGTCTAACATCATTGGCATCGTTATAGCCAAATAACAAATTTATCTTAGAGCCTGCACAGCCTACGTGAATGATTTTTATTTAGCCTATATGGGTTGTTAGGTGGCACCTGGAATGATAGTCGGTAATCAAAGCTTCGTACGAGCTGTGGCAAATACGGGACAGTAAAGACGTTAAAGGCGACTGAACCCAACGTATATATTGCAGGCTACGAAAATAGAAAGCGAATAAAGCAGTGCGTGAAACGGTGCAGTAAGCTACTTAGCAAAACACATTGTGTCAACGGATGTGCCGTCAGTAAGACAAGTGGACTTTTCAAAGGATGAAACAACCGTTATCCCACTTTGAAAAATACTGAAAGGGCGTGCTTTCTGGTACACTACAAGGGCCTTCCGCTAGACGGCTGAAGGGTGGAGGCCTTCAAAGGAGCTGTTAGTGGGGGAAGGCGGAAGGTGAGGCTGCGTGCGAATAGTTGAATGAGTTTAAACAAGGGCTTCCAAGCTAGGGTGTGTAGCAGAGATTGCTGGGTCCAGGCTTTTCTTATTAATTATTTATGACGATCGTGTGAACCAGGGTGCATCCTCGGTGGGCCGTCGGGGCGGGCTGGTCGAACTGCGAAAAACTGCCTAGTCCAGATAAGAGGCCGGTAGGACATTCCCTCCGCTGCAGACCCAAAGATGTGCTCGGGAGGTGCCACTCCCCACCGCACTCCAGTCCCCCTTCCACTTCCCATTAAGAAAGCCAGGCATCCGCGTTAGCAACGCCTAGCCAGGCTTCGGAGGACCAAGCCGTTCGTGAACTTCTGCGGCCAAGGGCAAGTAACTGATTTTGGTCAGGAAGCGGGCCGTGGGTCGGCTGGCGAATCCATCGAGGATGGCGTTGAGTCGGTTGGCGAGCCACTGGAGGGTAACCTTATCAGTTCCGGCAATTGCGTTGCTAGAAGGCAGAACTCACTAGGGTGTACAAGGGCCGGCGGAAGTGGCTGGAGGCCGCAGAGTGTACATGGCTTGCATGATAAAAGCAAATACGCGTGTTAAGTTTTTAAAATGCTTTTGGTTGTTTGTAGATTTGGCAAAATGTATGTGGATGTGACGCACGATTACCACGGAAGGATCCTCATCATCATCATACACGCTAGCTAGAGGTGGGGAACACCTCAGCTACTGTGCCGCAATACACAGAAAAAGGGAGACAAAACGAATGCAGCTGGTGCAAGTCAGCTGAGCTACGGGTAACGGATGGGCATCGTTCCGGTAAGCTAACAGCCGGCTACCGTGCATTTTTAAAAATTACTATGCAAAATTATATAAGGCTAAATAATGAGATCGTGGTTGGAGGGGAGGCTAAGAGGGATGGGTGGGACAAAGAAACTCACAGCTCGAACGCCACTGAGGTCGGCTCCTAGCCAAATCAGCAAGTGTGTCCAACCAGACGTGTTCATCGTCGTTCGGACCCCAACCAGGGCGTCGACTCGCTCCAACCGAGGCCAGCTCAGAAGTGAGGGCATTCCTTCCTCTCGACCAAGTCATCGCTTGGCCAACCCCCCTCTTCTTCCATCCACAAACCAGCGCGCAAACAACGCACGTCGCGAGAGTCGGTGGGCTGGCATGTGTAACACGTGACCGAGCCATCAGGGCCTGATGCGTGAAATGACGGTGCTGAGCGGTTCATTTGCTTTTCTTGTGCCATAACAAGGCGTCGAACACGCTCTTTACTCACGCGGTGTTCCCACCAGATGTGAGCTAAATTACGAAGGCACCAGTGGTCGGACGTTACTAGACTCTTCAGGTCCGCTGCTTTAAGCGGCCAGGTTTCAAAACCGTACAGTAGGGTCGAACGTACCACTGCATTGTACACTCTACCCTTCAGGGCACCTCTATCCTAATCCCAATTACTTTAACCAATTCAAACTCCACCCTAAAAACCACATAAACAACTTTTACATAATATATCAATCCCCTCTACTAACCCTCATCCATTTTATACTTCTTTACCAATATTTACCCTTTCACTTTTTCAAAATTCATTCCATATCACTCTAACCCCCCTCTTTATCACTATCAATTATATCAATCAAACTTCATTCCATCCCTATTAATCTACCCCTCCCTCCCCAAATCTTCTTACCTCTTTCCCCCTCAATAACTTATCCAAAAACATTACAACCTTCCCAAAAACCCTCTACCCTAATACTTCCCACCATCACTCACATACACCTCTTATTCTTTCTTCCTCCCCATCTAATTACCTTATTCTCTTCTATCTATCCTTACTCTTTACTCCCATATCTATAATCCCCCCACCCCCACACAACCCCTTTCCTTTTTACCCCCCCCCCCCCCCCCCCATTTAATTTTTTTTTTTTTTTTTTTTCACAAACACACTTTTCTTTTTTGCTATCACTTTGTTGTGTTGTGTGTGTGTTTTTGTTTTTGTGTGTTTCCGGGGGGCCCTTCACCTTCCCCCCCCTTGTTGGGGGGGGTGTGTGTGGTGTGGGGGGTTCCCCCCCCCACGGGTGGCGGGCGGTTAGGCCGACAAGTGTGACGCGGGTGTTGAGTTAGGGAGGACGTAAAGTTAGTCGGAGGCATACCCGACGATGCGGGAGGTAAAACCAATTATTCTGGCAAGTTTGGTATTATGCAGTAAACCAGCTTTGCTGGTGCACATTGCAAGTTAGCTTTGATGCTGCTGCGGATGCTTAAGTGTACAAGCGAAACGTTTTCGCTCCAGCTAGGGTCAGGGGAGGCGTAGAGCGAGGCTTTAATCTCTCAATGGAAACGTTCAACTAACCCGTTGGCTGCTGGATGGTGCGCTGTGGTATGGAGGCGGCAACAGCTTACACATTTGAAGAACGTGTCATATTTTGAAACTATAGATAGGCTTTCATCGATCAGTTTTAATGTTGGACAGGTATCCGTTTGGCGCAACCTACCGAGCTTGAAATGCCCGGATGACAGTCTCATCTGTGCTGTCTGTCACGGGAATGGCTGTTGGCCATCTGGTTAAGCGGTCGTCGACCTGTGATAATTTATACGAATCAGCATGACGGATTCAAGGGACCTACCAGATATAAGCGGACATGCTAGAACCGACAGTCCCAGGCATGAAATTAACCAAGAGGACTGCGTACGTAACCATGTACTTTGGTGCGCTGACCTTGAAAGCCGGCGCGAGTCCAGGTACGAATATCTTTGTTTACGTGTGGCCAAAGTAAACATTCGGTGATCAGTTTCAAGGACGCAGGGATACCAGTATGTGATAATGAATGAAATGCGTCAAAGACTGTGCGTCTGAAAGAGACGGGCACGACAAGTCTGGGACAACCTTTGGATGTTTCACGGATAATGGTTATTTCCGTGGTTTGGAGTGGCACATATTGCAGATGCCGCGCATTGGACTTCAAAGTGCGCGGGATGTCTTCGTCTTGAGACTGAGCCGATTCCATGGCAGCAAGGTCGAAGATAGGCAAAGACAAGAGAGTGATTTTGACATGTGAAATTGCGTTGGTTACGGGATCGTCAACACCAAACTAAATAAATAAATAGGTATATTTCTAGACTGTCTAGGGTAAGCACCCTTAAGAGTTCAGATCAATCTTTACCTTAATCCTATGCTTTTGCATGGAAGTAGGCAAAATAAGAGTACATGTTCCTAGTTGGCGATTACAAATGCGTTGGCATTGTTTGGTGTAGAGCAGATGGGGTCGTAGGCGCACACTTTGAAATTCTTCTGCTTCCTTCGAACGATATTAAGCTCCTTGTTCATTTCTTGTGAAAGTTGCGCAGAATGGTAGTTGTGCCGTTTTGGAAAAGGATCCAATTCACCACACCACGGTAAATTCATTGGACATTTTGGACCGCTTAATCGCCACAATTGTTGGTGCCCACATGGAAGAAACGAGAGTAGCTGAATTTTAAGGGATACGAAGAATAAAAATTAATTTCCGGAAATGCAATGATAAGAAAAAAGATTCGTTAGGTGAGTGCGAAGGCAATTTGCTTCAGTAGAAAAATACAAACTGACAAAAATATATAGCCAATCTTTGCTTGCGCTGATATGGATTCCTGGCGCCAAATTTCAACCTGAGTAAATCACAGAAAGAAAGCAATTGCTTTTCTAAGGCTAGGTTACCGCGTAACTTCGCACAAAAATAAGCTCTTCATGACAAATTCTAACCGCTGATTACGTTCAAAGTAAAATAATGCAATACGTGCAGTAGTTTGCTATTTATTCGCAAATGAATGGTGGCCTACGAGTAAGGCAATTATACTTTTTCGCTAAAAATGGCTTCCTGCTTTCAAAGCAGATAGCAGAAAAATGCAGAGAAAAGTAAAAGTAGCGAAGCGGTATACGTTCTAAATAGGCATAGCTATCTAAAAATGCACTAAATAGCCCATAATAACCTGTAACAACTAGGAACGTCGTAGGTGGCCGAAAAGTACACTTTGCTGATATACTTGTCAAATTTAGATAAATTAGCTATATTTTTGCGCGGAGTCACTAGAAATCCAGTAAGGAATATTATATCTGCATGGGAATTCAGGAGGGCATATAATCACGCTACGGTTAGAAGGCCTCAGCATACCACTTTCTGTGGATACTGAGCCACATAAACCACTGGGAATATAGGGTTTAGTATTTTTAAGCCTCTAACTGGTTCTAAAGTTCATCTCAAGGCCGCATAATCCAGGTCTACCTAAATAACACAGGTGACCTTTCTTCTCAGTTGACATAGTTTGGACTGGAAAATGCACACATTTCTCAGCTGAACACAGCAAGTTTTATTTCTTAGAGCCGATTTTCTATATTCATGAATCCTTAACTCCAACCCCAGTGAGCTAAAGGAGCCTGTCACCAATAATAAAGAAATGCGTATGGAAAAATTTAGTAAAATTTAGCAACATGCTTTGGGGCTTGAAATCCATGTGGATCCACGTTGCTGGGGCATAACAAACTTCACTACTGGGGATTGAGCTTGCTTGAACATGAGGGATTGTTATGCCTCATGCGTTGATACACACTATTGTGCAGCTCTATGGTTAAGTTCGAGCTATTTCTCTCCAATTTTAAGTTCCGAAGCAAGTATCAGCGTTGTTCTTCCAGGTGGCAATGTTAACTAATACTATACGGTTACACCGGCTATTCCTTTTGTGGTTTTCCTGGCAAGAGCTGTTCTAGCACCCTAAGCAAAGAGTGACAAGGTACCTCAGAATTAGGATATTAACAATACCTAGTGGGAACTGGTCGTTCACCCGCTGGAACGCATAACGCATGGTAGGCTTTGGAGCCAGCTAAAAGATAAACAACACACGAGCGGCCGATAAAAATAGTGGTGGCGGAAAGTTCCTGGTGGTCCAGCCAGCTAGTGTGACTTTGCCACTCTGCCGTTGGCTAAATTCGTGCCAGGAAAATGGCGTCTGGAAATGCGAGTGTTTTTACTAGCAAAAACATTTTAAGTAGCGGATTTGGTTTTCATTTGGCCAATCTACTATTGTTGCCAACTGTGAAAGGCATATGTATATCAGATAAAGCTAAGTACGTGGGCCAAGATAGGATAAGCAAAGAGCGAAATGTCTGATTCTTTGGCCTAGAACTTTTAAAGTATCCTCTCTTTTGACAATATGTAATATATATGGTATTTGGCTGGTTACATACCGCTAATATTTGGAAACGGCGGAGTAAATAAGCTAGTGTCCAGTCTTAATGACAACGCATCAATAAAGGCCAGTTAGCCACCGACATCCACAAAGACACAAAAAGGTTCATCTAAAGCCAGTATTTAGACGGTTTTGGACAATTCTACTGCAAAACTCATGTGTATCATCGGCAACAATCACTTACAACGTGATATGCAAGGCTTAGGTCTGGTATGAAGACTTTATTAAGAGTAACACAAATGTCAGAAGCCTAATATTTTTCTTCGGACCCAGTGGTCTAAGAAGTTGGAAAGTGATAAATGTAAAGCTGAAGGCACGGTATGAAGATGTAGATAAGATGTAAGGATTAAAATTCGCCTGCATTGATGGCTTCGTCATTGATTTGCAATATCCTATATTTGGAATAACTACGGGTTTGCAAACCTGCCACTCAATAGGCTAGGCGGTACAGTTTGTTGAAATTGTAAACATTGACGAAATGGCCATTGAAAAAGGGAAGCCGGTATGTTGCGGATACCTATTGGTCCATTCAACCTTTGGATCAAGTTGTAAGTGAGGAGGCCGAGACACGTCAGGAACTTATCGGTAATGGCTGAATAACTCTCGCATTCAGAATTTTAATGTAAGCATCTACCGTACGTTTGAGAAGAGTCTTTCTTATTTGCTCAGTCGACGCGCAGGTCAGGGGTACATTGGAGCGCACTAATTTGCCGACCCACCAATGGCATGTAAGTCTACTGTATTTACTCACTCACGCATGTCTGGGGGTGTGTATACGACGTGAGGACGCATATCGGTGCATGTGTCCTTGAAATATGTTAATAACCCTCGTCGATTTCGACACCGGTGAGTTCAGATTGGGTCGATGCCGAGGTTTTTGGCTGGTGGTTTGCAACATCTCGACAGCAGTACATAATGCACTGGCTACCGTGTTCAAATGTTGATGGCGCTTCGACAGTTGCTTAATGTTATCCCAGCAAATGATGAAAGGTTTAGTGACAACGCTGTTGTAGACTGAATGTTACCTTCACATAAACCATCTTAGCAAAATAAGAATTCGTAGCAATTAGACGGTGAAAATATGAGATGCTACTTTTGCATAAATGAGTCCGAAACAATGTCTACCAGCTACTGGAGGCTCATCGGATCTATTTGCAAGTGCGCGGCCGCCTAAGGAGTTAATTCCAGCAGAATACAGAAATAAAAAGAAAGCTGAGTGCAGTGGCTTTTGAACAGATTTTATCAAATCGCATTTTATTCCATCAGCTTGGACAATTAAATCAAAATAAGTTTCGCAATGAACACGAGAAGGAATTTTACCGTATTGGTATGGTAAAAGAATCCTAGAAGTAGATAAAGAAGCGTTTAGGTCAAATCTAATCACCCATTTTAGAAAGAAAGGTGATGGAGGAATCCAGCGCGTACAATGCATTTATTTAATGAAACCAGTCTGTTTACGGCTGAATATTCAAGCGTTGTTGGTGTATTAAGCATTTTATTGACTTGACTTGAGTTCCCCGCCTTGGAAGACTTGAATGTTTAAATATTCCTTATCGCCCAGATACGTATCCGGCCAATCTGGAAAACCTTAATATGCCATCCTACTAGAATTTTTGGTATTTTAAGTATCCATGGAAACGGTGTAAATAGATCACTGACGATTCACGCTCAACCGTTTGTTCCACGGTCATGACACATTCAGTAGTTGCGAATGACTTAACAAGCGTATAAGTATTGCCCATTAGTTAATTTCCCGTGGGCGGTGGGACTCTCTGGGACACTTTTAACTTACGATATAATTCCACGGGATGTACAGCTGAGCGGCTAATCGTACTTCCACAACGACAGAACAACAACAGATCTTGGTGACGTGCTGGTATAGATTTGTTTTCCTATTTCGTTAGACTGCTGCTACCAAAAGAAATGCGGATGTTCTACGTGTGCCCTAAAGCTCGATCCACCTGAGTGTTGGCGAAATGTGGGTGGGTGAGATTTACTGTTTTATGTGAAGCTGCCGTTTGCACTAGTTGCAAAGTACCCAAGACAAAATGAACCGTAATCGCTTTCAGCTCATACGTGCATTTGACACGTCAAAGAAATTGACCAGGGGTTCCAATTCCCTACAGGCCTTGTGAACTGGAAGCAGAGAGCGCGGAGATGATATCTGAGATTGGGGCAGCACTACATGTCTGCTGGTGGACTCGCACCAAACCGCAATCAGATCCCTCATGTATGAATTTGAAGTTGACGAGCTGCTAACAACTTGTCATGGAGTGTGAGGCATGAATCCAGTAATACCTAGTGAACATCCAGTGGCCCTAGTTTGGCGAAAGCTGTTGCTGTCACACTCGCTTCCGTAGCAGTCATCCTAGGAATACTGTAAACTGGCTTCCATGAACTTACCTGAGCTACAAATCAAGTGGACTGGTCACTACAGCAAGATTCATCTATCGAAGCAATATAGGCAATCCTAAAGGAGTATGGAAAATGATTGTGCGCAAGATCCGTACCCCTCAATTATCAGATGATTGCACTAATGAAACTAAAATGGTTCGACAAGTATATTTTATTTGATTAGACATTGACGTGTACTAAGGAATAAATTCAATCCGATGAGTTCTGCCGCCGATTACGTGGTGTCATAATCATGGCTGAATTCACGCAACAGCACCAGTGTTCAAAAATTCCAGCCACAACGAAGACGACCCACAAGAGGATCATTCATTAAGTGACGCTGCACTTGAGGAGTACAGATGACGGAGCAATGTTAAAGGGTTCAGCCGGACAGTCCCTGACTTCCAGGAGGGACCATGCGTCGGCACTTGTGGTGCACATCAATTCCTTATTCGCAAATATTTAGGAGGCGGTACAGAGTTTGATTTGTGTAGGCCCTGCCCCTTTTGACAGAAGAATTAAGGCATAGTAGATGCTCGCAAGATATTCATTGGTAATTGGCGGTGCTTCACATGCTATACCTAACGATTCGCATTTACTTGTCTGCTTCAAATCTGTGCGAATCGTGTTCCACAGTGAGATTGCGGGTCGCATTGTGGGTTTGGTAACATCCACCATTCAAATATGCTTCACTACTTGTCGGTTTGACGCATATCCTTGCAAACCATTGCTGGTCAGGTTTTAGACTAAGATGAGAACATTGCAGAATGCTGAACTAGAAAAACCAGGTTAACTTGCCAACATAAGTAATTTGATGGCTTATCAGTTCGTCTTCATTTCTGAAGGAAGAAGTGATCGTTGGAGACAATGAGATTTACGATTAGCGAACCATTAGCAATTTGTAGGTCTGTTGAAAAATGCAAGACTTGATAAGGCGCAACCTTAACAGTTTATTTGTAACGAGTCATACCGAATAAAATATTCACCACACTTATTTGATTGTCACTTTCTATCTTTGTCTGCTATTCTATGTTGCTCTCATAAGTTGATCTCGCAGTCGACTGTTACGTTAATTCTGATGCAATTGATATATTGCTTAGTTTTGAATAATTTTATATCCATGGAACCCGCAGTTGAAACACTTTAACGGGTAGACAGTATACTTCTCCAAGTGTAATTGCTTTCCAGGAAATTTCTGTTCAGTCTTTTAGATCTACTGGTGTTGACTATTGCAAAACCCTTGCCTCTAAACAAATTCATAATCCGAACAAATGCATAACTCCCTGACAAGGTGCAAATGCCGTACAGCTACGTTTTGTCAGTCGTTACATATATAGCATGATTTCTGCATGAATATAGTGTTTGCATCTAAGAACTACGTGGCAAACCTTACTATTGAGCCGTGAAACAAGTTAAAATTGGTTTCTGCTGCCGTTTGAATGCTGCGGCATTTGACGCACTTCCAGTTGTTCAGTTTAATGGGGTGTAGTAGGTGAAACTGCAGCCTTCATGAGGGTGTATAACGCATTCTTGAATTGACTTGAATGAGTAACACACAAGCCAAAATACTCCGCTTCCCATTTCAAGCAAACGACTGTTCCGTGTTGGATGAAGAAATCCAGAAGACGAGGCGCCCGTTAAAAGAAAAATATTCGACACTGATAGCCATATTCTTCCAAGATTTAGTTATATGTTGCATACTTTTAAACCTGTTGAAGTACAGTGCAAATTTGGAAAGCCATCTTTTCATGCTGTAAGCTATATTTCCTGGTAGGGGTATAATGAGTTGCTCAGAAGTTAGAAACGTGTACAAGTGTGATATTTTAGAGAGAGCACTAACTACCACCAAATATGATCTATCACGCGCTAGTCTTTAGCAAGCTGCCGCCCAGAGCGTGCTTGTGTTTACATGATCCCATTGCCCACGGTGCATTTTCCTATGATTTCACGAAATTTGTTCCTTGTTGTTGTTATTGGTTTGGTTTACCAAGTGAGACTGACTTGACGTCGACATGTTTTCCTGTTATTGATTTATGGATCTCTGCAAGGTTGTAATGTTGCCCTCAAATGCAGTTTGTTGCGCGTATGCGAATCAAAAGCATGGATATATAAATCCGGTTTGTCCTTATTGAGTCGTTTCGAAACTGACGATACGATAGTTTGTGCAACCCTAGTCACCCGTCTCGATGTTCGCGTAGACTAAGTATGAACCTGGTAGCTATATGTTGTTCCGTGGGATCGAACAGAAGACCAGTGGTCGATACTCTAGCATTTTCCTTTGATGAGAGAGAAGAGGCGAGTTGCAATCTCTTCAGAGTAATTGTAAAAGATTGTTTAGGCGCCGAAACCCAGTGAAAGCACTTTCTGTATAATTTGTTCTTGTTGTCCATATACCTCAAGCCACAGGATGAAAGTACTAATAAGTCTTGGAACGAAGGCCTGGAATAGCGCGTTTTATTAACTGCGTTATATTTGAGCGATGTGACCTGCAGCCGTGCTGCGCGGGTATGAACAGAGCTTTAAACTCTGTCAGATACAGCATGCATTTTTTCACGAACTTCTCGGTCATTTTGGCTAAAACAGCTTTTAGGATACTCAGCCGGTACTTTCCATCTTGATTCGGTCATCACTCTTCGAAATTGACTTCCCAACCGGGCAGTAGTACTTGCTCAATAGTCCGCTGTCAGTTAGCGAATTCTTGGAAAGGTCTGTAACAGAAGTCAAGATGGGGAAGACAAGTAAATGCGAATCGTTAGGTATAGCATGTGAAGCACCGCCAATTACCAATGAATATCTTGCGAGCATCTACTATGCCGTAATTCTTCTGTCAAAAGGGGCAGGGCCTACACAAATCAAACTCTGTACCGCCTCCTAAATATTTGCGAATAAGGAATTGAAGTGCACCACAAGTGCCGACGCATGGTCCCTCCTGGAAGTCAGGGACTGTCCGGCTGAACCCTTTAACATTGCTCCGTCATCTGTACTCCTCAAGTGCAGCGTCACTTAATGAATGATCCTCTTGTGGGTCGTCTTCGTTGTGGCTGGGATTTTTGAACACTGGTGCTGTTGCGTGAAATCAGCCATGATTATGACACCACGTAATCGGCGGCAGAACTCATCGGACTGAATTTATTCCTTAGTACACGTCAATGTCTAATCAAATAAAATATACTTGTCGAACCATTTTAGTTTCATTAGTGCAATCATCTGATAATTGAGGGGTACGGATCTTGCGCACAATCATTTTCCATACTCCTTTAGGATTGCCTATATTGCTTCGATAGATGAATCTTGCTGTAGTGACCAGTCCACTTGATTTGTAGCTCAGGTAAGTTCATGGAAGCCAGTTTACAGTATTCCTAGGATGACTGCTACGGAAGCGAGTGTGACAGCAGCAGCTTTCGCCAAACTAGGGCCACTGGATGTTCACTAGGTATTACTGGATTCATGCCTCACACTCCATGACAAGTTGTTAGCAGCTCGTCAACTTCAAATTCATACATGAGGGATCTGATTGCGGTTTGGTGCGAGTCCACCAGCAGACGTGTAGTGCTGCCCCAATCTCAGATATCATCTCCGCACTCTCTGCTTCCAGTTCACAAGGCCTGTAGGGAATTTGAACCCCTGGTCAATTTCTTTGACGTGTCAAAAGCACGTATGAGCTGAAAGCGATTACGGTTCATTTTGTCTTGGGTACTTTGCAACTAGTGCAAACGGCAGCTTCACATAAAACAGTAAATCTCACCCACCCACATTTCGCCAACACTCAGGTGGATCGAGCTTTAGGGCACACGTAGAACATCCGCATTTCTTTTGGTAGCAGCAGTCTAACGAAATAGGAAAACAAATCTATACCAGCACGTCACCATGATCTGTTGTTGTTCTGTCGTTGTGGGAGTACGATTAGCCGCTCAGCTGTACATCCCGTGGAATTATATCGGAAGTTAAAAGAGTCCCAGAGAGTCCCACCGCCCACGGGAAATTAACTAATGGGCAATACTTTTACGCTTGTTAAGTCATTCGCAACTACTGAATGTGTCATGACCGTGGAACAAACGGTTGAGCGTGAATCGTCAGTGATCTATTTACACCGTTTCCATGGATACTTAAAATACCAAAAATTCTAGTAGGATGGCATATTAAGGTTTTCCAGATTGGCCGGATACGTATCTGGGCGATAAGGAATATTTAAACATTCAAGTCTGCCAAGGCGGGGAACTCAAGTCAAGTCAATAAAATGCTTAATACACCAACAACGCTTGAATATTCAGCCGTAAACAGACTGGTTTCATCAAATAAATGCATCGTACGCGCTGGATTCTTCCATCACCTTTCTTTCTAAAATGGGTGATTAGATTTGACCTAAACGCTTCTTTATCTACTTCTAGGATTCTTTTACCATACCAATACGGTAAAATTCCTTCTCGTGTTCATTGCGAAACTTATTTTGATTTAATTGTCCAAGCTGATGGAATAAAATGAGATTTGATAAAATCTGTTCAAAAGCCACTGCACTCAGCTTTCTTTTTATTTCTGTATTCTGCTGGAATTAACTCCTTAGGCGGCCGCGCACTTGCAAATAGATCCGATGAGCCTCCAGTAGCTGGTAGACATTGTTCCGGACTCATTTATGCAGAAGTAGCATCTCATATTTTCACCGTCTAATTGTTACGAATTCTTATTTTGCTAAGATGGTTTATGTGAAGGTAACATTCAGTCTACAACAGCGTTGTCACTAACCCTTTCATCATTTGCTGGGATAACATTAAGCAACTGTCGAAGCGCCATCAACATTTGAACACGGTAGCCAGTGCATTATGCACTGCTGTCGAGATGTTGCAAACCACCAGCCAAAAACCTCGGCATCGACCCAATCTGAACTTACCGGTGTCGAAATCGACGAGGGTCATTAACATATTTCAAGGACACATGCACCGATATGCGTCCTCACGTCGTATTCACACCCCCAGACATGCGTGGGTGAGTAAATACAGTAGACTTACATGCCATTGGTGGGTCGGCAAATTAGTGCGCTCCAATCTACCCCTGACCTGCGCGTCGACTGAGCAAAAACGAAAGACTCTTCTCAAACGTACGGTATGTGATGCGTGCATCTGATCTGACTGAAACCTTCTAGATGTTGTGATTGCGGTAATGGATAAGTTAAAATAAACATGGGTCAATAATGGAGACCATTCATGTGGGTTACCGCTTATTATCCCTTACCGGATGCATTGGTGTTGGTGTCTACTCTGTCCAGCGTGCAGTGATAAGACGGAATTGTCCGTAGGAAAGCTCAAGTAGGTCAGGAAAAGCTGGTTGAAGACTAAAATTATCTCGTATTCGGATTGATATTCTTAAACCCTAGAAAATGGGTTCGACGGATACCGTTAAATTCTCTTAGGTGATAAGGCGGTAACCACAATGAATATGGATGAGTTGTGAGCTCAAGGTGTTTAGATGTCATGCATTAAATCGTGAGCATCCTCAAGCTACATCTGGGCCAGTTTCGAAGAAGTAGTCTTGTGAATGGCAGATATAGATGCTGTTTTGTATATTGACAAAACACAGGAATCCTTGTGTCTCCTTCCTGAATGCCTGCAAGTTTTGGATTTCGCTTATTCTGGAAGGCCACCTGTTCCATATGTTCATGTACAAAACTAAGAAGAAAAGGGATCGCAGTCTCTTCTTTGCTCTAAGCGGGGTTATGGAATGGCCCTCTTTTCGGAGTTTAGATTCAGATGCGCTCCTTATTTAAAGACAAGTGATATTAATGTGCAGCTTTCTATGATTTAGCTTATGTAAGAAGCACAGGTTAAAGATAATATGTCTATGCCATAGGGGCTGAATTTTTAGGTGTTCGCACCATTGTCAGTAACTCTGCGCTTGCTGCGATGGCGTCAAATTCTCCGTAAAGCGCCGCTGAGCTTCTTCCAGCAGAATATGGTCCGACTCCTATGGGTTGCTGCACATAAAAGAGCAATATTCCATAGGTGACCTGACGTGGCTCTGCTAAACGTCTAGCCTTAGATATGCGGTTTTTATGTAACGGAGTATGTGGAACGATAACCCCCTTACACTTACCACTTAATAATGCACTTGCTGTGTAACGTTGAGGCTCATGGAGTAGCGAAAGCCAAGATCCGTTGTCATGGCATACTGTTTGATAGGGATGTCGTTTATTGTTAGGGACCCCGCAGGTATAGAAAATTTGTGGGTCATGACATTAAACTTTTGAAAGGAGAAATTCATTTGCCAGTGTTCGCACTACTTTTCAAGTGTTTTAAGATCCTCACAGATACTATAAATTGCGGACAATTTATTACCAGGGGGCAAGACGTAGACCATGTTTACGTCGTCGGCAAAGATAAAGGAGCGACCCTGCTTCAAACTCCTGCAGAGGTCGTTAATATAAATCACAAATAGGGTAGGACCAAGGACGGTCCCTGCACCATGCCACTGGGGACGGAGGTCGGGGTGGATATAGTTTGCTCAACCTTAACAGACTGCGTACGTCCTATTAGATAGGAAATTAACCAGTCTAATAGAACGCTGTCTACCTCGTAAGCCTTTAACTTATGCATCAGGCGCAAATGTGGAACCCTGTCAAACGCCTTTTCATATCAAGGTAAAGGATGCCATTGAAAGATTAGAGTCAGTGGCCTCGGTGACTAAATGAAGGAAGTCTAACTGACAGATTACACTAGGCCGATTACAGCAAGACCGTGCTGTGATACATTTAGGTGCTTGCCTGCATAAAGGTGAATCACAAGTGTTTTTAATCAACTTTTACATCACCCGCGAGATAATAGGAGTGTGGTTAATAGAGCTATGCTTACCAACTTCCTGTAGGCTTCCGTCCTTATGCCTTGGCATAATGATGGAATTTTTCCAAACGGTCGGGCGTTGACCTTCCCGCATTTATAACGTAAAGTGTTTCAAAAAAAGAATAGGGATATCTTCACCACTATTCCTAAGTAGACTAGGCGGCATTCCGTCTTGACCATGGTTTCAGGATGACTTGGTAGTTAAAATCACAGAACGGACACTATTTATGTCAAGCTGAACAGAGGATAGGGATTGGCTACCGGGAGCTTTCAGAGCCTAAAATGTTGAACCTATTCCTAAACACTGCGATTCTTTAAAAAAAATGAGCTGAAGGCTTCACCTAAAATTCCTGCGTCACTAAAGAGGGTAGAAATCTGTCCTCCATATTTAGGGGTTCGAGATCGCAGCAGTCAGCTGAGATTCTTAGCTTAGTTCACACTATTTAGTGCGGCTGTTACTTGATTGTTTTGCTGCCGCCTAGATCTGGCAGGAAGCTGCTTTGCAACCTCATTCGCTCTCATGATGTGGGCAAAACTGAAGGTTTTGTTAAATGGTCGTCTCAGCTGACGCAAACTGTTATGCCTTCTGTTTGGGTCACACTGTCAAATGGTTGCCTTATTAAAGGTGACATAGGAGCTATCGAGTCGAGACAGTGAAGTATTTCCCCATAAAATAGCTCTGGCGAGCGATCCACAGAATCAGACATAAAGAATTCATCCCAACGTCTTTGTCGGACGAGTACAGCAAAGGTCGTCCAGTTGACGAGTTGCATAGGGCGGTATACAACGACTGCGTCTGTTTCTGTTGGGTTAGCATTATGTTGCTTTACGATCACTACTTGAAACCCTTGGCCGACTGACACTTGCATTGCTGGGATGCCGGGAGTAAGTATTAGTTCAAGCACATGTTTCGCCCTGGTTGGAGCAGCTACATGCTGCGTCCAGCCGCCAAAATTGATACATGCTAGTAGGCCTTCATACTTTGTTGCTGCGGTAGGTGGGAATCAGTTTAACTCAAGCAGGTTGAAATCTATTGCAATCAATTTGTATTCTCAGGAAATATTTGACGCTTGCGCGAAAGTAACCGTAAGTGCGTTATCTCTTTTAACTGAGATGAACACACCCAAATAATACAGTCGATTCCAGGATCTCAGCCGTTATCCATACTGCATCCATTGTCTCAGCCGCGTTCATAATTTCGGACAATTTTGCTTGGTAAGTATTTTTACCATAAATTGCGCACCCGCCTCCTCGTTTGTGCACACCAGGTCGCATAAACAGCTGGCAGTCAAGAAGTGAGTAGTCCTGCTTTTAATAATAAGGGGAAAACCCTGTTTCCGCGACAAATATTGCTTCAGGGTCGGTGAGGACAGACAGAGGACGCAGGATATGCATGTTATGGCTTAGCGACCTAGCATTTATAAGTATAAGTGAGAAAGAACACTCATGGTCTACTAGCCTCACGGATGACGCGATGAAGCCGTTGATAGTTACTTCGCTATCTGCAGTAGCCATAGGAAGTGAGTGCGAAGACGTTGCCGTTGATATTTGGGCGACGAGGTGTTTGATGCAGGGATGAAACGGTCGCGGCTCATCCTCACCTGTTCTAAGAAATGCGCACGTTGAGGTACAGGAAGCCGTTGACTATTTGGCGCATGTAACTGGACGGACGGCATAAGTCTGAAGGATGTAGAAGGTGCACAACAACATGGATGCGCATGAAGTTCAGCGACGCTGTGTAAATTACCAAATATAGTTCTCGCTGTAGGTGAATTGGTTGCGGTTATGGTACGCGGTACCTTCTCAAAAGTATCTGGGGTATGATACGGTAGAGTCTGTCTTGGTGGGCCGAAATACAGTTGTCTTAACTTGGTAGCACCGCGGAGTGGCTCATAATTCAATACTATATTGCGCCGGTTCTCAGTATGATTGGGGCTGGGAATTTGCTGATCCTTTTGGCCATCCTCTCAAATTGTACCGAATTTTCCGCAATACAGTTAACTTTAACGATTGTGCTCTTAAACTCGCCCGTCGATATGCCATCCGGAACCTTAAATGCAATTACGCTGAACTCCACATTATCCCAACCAGGCTTCGGCCACTGCTTGTCTACGGGCCTTCATATATTTGAGGCATGTGTAGGGGGTATAAACACCGTAGGTGAGTGACTAGGTGTGTTCCCTCTGCAAGCCCGTATGGCACTAGTTGTTTTCGTAGTTTTAGACACAATGCTGTCTAAGCGGGTAGATATCGCTCGTTGTTTCTTGCTGGATGCGCTGGGCTGTCTTTGACTGAAGCCTGTTTTGCTGTTGGGATTCGTCGCAGCCCAACTTAAGCTTTTTTTCAGCAGCTCGAACGTAAGCTGGCTTAGCATTGTTGCACTGCGAAGTTGTTTGCGGTTAGCTATGAGGGTACGCAATACTGCCTCATCCTTTGCATTCACCTTGATGAGAGCCGCAAATTTGGTCACACGCTTAGTCAGCCTTTGAGCTTGCAGTGCATTCACTGCAACGCCATGTACCGCAATGTTTCACGTCTAAGTACGTCCACCGACATCGTCTGGAACATTGAACACTAGTGCACTGCACAATCCATTTTTGCACGCAGCATTATATGGTGCTAGTGTCTCCGCTTTTCCTATTTTCAAAGTTGGCGTCCTTGAGACCAGCGCGCAGGTGAACTCGGTGGCGTAGTCCATAAACGGGTTCTTTTGGTTCGAGGCGCCGGCGGCTCTTTTCTCTGAGTGTAGGTTATGCTGGGCTGGCTTTGATCGTCGCACAATTTTCCTAACATGTCTGATCTAACTGAGCTGTTTATAGTTTGCCTTAGAGTTCCCCAAACATTGACGCTTCCGGTATAGCCGATCGAGTCGTATCAGTAGCTGAACACTTCGTATCAACTGAGGATTTTCCTGTATTGTTCTCGGGTTGGTTGAGTTGCTCTACGTATGATGTGGCTTTATGGATAGTACTAGTCCCAGGGTTTGCGGGTTCTTCCAAGGAATCAAGCGATCCAATATTCATATGGGACGACATGTCAATATCCACAGTACGTTTGCCACCTGGGTTCATAAGTCTCGGACAGTTGTCACAATTCGCCTGAACACATCTGCTCTGTGCGGAACTCCCTCTTAGACTATCGTAACGACGTTGCAAAGCCGTTCTTGCTGGTACTAAATCTAAAGGAACGTCGTGAGAGTTCTAAATTCCCTTTGATAGGAGAGAAACTTGAGAGCCGAGCTCTCACTATTGAACTTGACTAAGAGCGAGCATTGGTTTTTAATAACCTTTTTTCTCAGCCTAGTACAGCTCAGAAGATTGTGTCTCATGCCACGTACAGTTATCAGTATTTTACGAACGGCGTGCAGGTTCAGGCGGTATGGCACCTTATACACCACTAACTCATTACGACATTTTAGCAGATTCATCACGTCGGTGCAAATCGTGTCAATGAACCTTCCAGCCAACGCTGCTTGTTTAACCTCCATAGAGTCCTTGGAGTGCATCCTAGTCGCTATGGCTGCCAGTCTATCAGTAAAAGATTCTATTGTGTGGTGAGGATCATTTTGAGCTTCAACACGTCGTTTTGCAGATCGGTCATTTGGGAACTCAAAGAAAAGATGTCCGTTAAGTTAACGGTGCAGGATATAATTGTACCAAATAAGTTCCTGCTGATAGTTTTAGATTTAGCCGGAGTATGCCTCATTGGTAGCACACCCTTAATAGAGAACTTACGACGCCGTTCACTGACCATGTCCAAAGGAAGAGGTGATGGAAAAGAAAAGAAAACGGCAAAGAAACTGTAAGTTTAACGAAAAAGAATAGGTAAAATTGGCGGTAAACTATACACTAGTGACACCAAACGCCTTTAAAAGCCTGAAAAAATTGAGAGCGAAACAAAACGGACCTTGTTCCCGGGTACAGATTGAGTCGAGACATGACGTATGTCAGCATTGAACTACGTGTCCTGGTCTAAGTGTTTTGTCTCCCATGATAAATATTTGTCGCAAATATCCTTGAAGGCGAACATGAGGAGCTTGGGGTCAGTGTAGACCGTGAAAGTGCGGCCTTCAAGTGTGTGCCAGAAGTAACGAATGGCTAGGTAAACGGCGAGTCGTTCTCTGCCAAACATGCTGTAGCGGGACTCCGCTGGCTGCAGGCTCTTGGAAAAGAACCCAAGGGGTTACCATTGCCCTACCAACGGGTTGTTGCTAGACGGCTCTTACCTCGACGTCTGAGGTGTCAGTTGCAACAGAAAGGGGTGCAGTGGATTCGGAATGAGCGAGAGCTAGGTAAATGCTGTCTGTGCTGCGTCCGGGAAATTAAACTTACATTCATTCGCTCTGACTAGTTCACTCAGCGGCTACTGAGCAAAGCGCTGCGCGGAATGAAGCGTCGACATTGTTTGAGCAAATCACAAAATCGACGAAGGTGCTTGAATGAAGTCGGAGCTGGGAACTCCTTGATTGCTCGGATCTCAACAGGAAGGACTTCGATACCAGATGATGAAAAGAGGTGGCCTAGGAATTCTACCGTTGATTTATTGAGTTTGCAAATATTCTGGTTGACTATGACACCGCGTTGGGTCAACCGCTGGTATAGAGTTGAAAGATAATCAAAGTGCTCTTGTTCCGATGAATTGGCTACTAAAATATCATCGAGGTAGGGATAAGGGAAGTCTTAGCCACGAATGAGATGGTGTATGAAGCGTTGGAAGTTTTGTGCTGCGTTGCACCTTCAAAATGGCATAATAGCAAACGCAAACAAAGCGAAAGGAGTGATAACGGCCGTTTCCGGAATGTCGTTTTCTTCTACAAGTATCTGGTGATAGGCGCGAACCAGATCGATCTTGCTGAAGATCGTCTTACCTGTGAGGCACGCGGTAAGGTCCTGCATGCGTGGGATGTGATACTTATTGGGGACGCTCAGGCAAGTTAGCACGCGGTAAGCGCCGCAAGGGCGCCAGTCACCAGATTTCTTGCAGACAATCTGTAAGATGGATGACCGAAAGCTGTCGGAAGGGCGGATTACTCCTAGTTCAATCCTGTGCACAAACTCCGCCCTAGCTTTTTTTAGTTGCTCGGGCGATAGTCAGCGTGGACGGCATGAGGCGGAGGCCATTCGTCCGTATGGGATGCGTGACTTGAGATACCACGGGCAAAGGGGCCTTCCTTGGCGGAACGAGCTTGGAAACCTGAGAAAAGAAGTTAGGATAATCTGGCACGGTCTAAGGAAAGGCTTACACTGATGGTATAAATATGATATTGGTAGTGGTGCCACATGCACTGAGTTTTGTTGCAGTGTCGACTATCATTTGGCGTTGTTCATCGACCAAGAGGTCAAAATACCTGAGAAAGTCTAGGCCGATGATGGCAACGGAGACTACAACGACGGTGAATACCCAACAGAACGTGTGTCGAAGAGCTAGGTCGAGGGTAAGCGGCCGATGACCGTAGGTGGCTATTGGCGTGCCGTTGGCGGCACTTACGCTTGTCGACAAAGTATCCATAGACTCACCTGGCATAGGGGAACGACGCCGACGTTTGCCCGGTATCAACTAGGAACTAAGTAGCGGAAGCATAACCGCTAATGCAGATAAGACGAATATGGGCTTCGCCGACGTCATACTTGACCGTTACGGGCCGGCGTAGCGCATCCAATGTAGCGGAGTAGCTACCTGGCCGTACGCACTCACGAGCTTTAGTACGGAAACGCGAGTGGTAGAAGCAGTAACCTAAGATGATAGAGTTTGTGTGCTAGGGGATGACCCAGAGCGGTTGCGGTGCTTACGGTTGTAAGTGAGTTCCTTGACCTGGCAGCGAAGCGCCGCTGTGTTCTATGATAATAGATCTGTTGCCGACGGCTTGCTAGTTGCGGGTGTCAGTGTCTTTGCGACATCGCAACGCTGATTTGGTATTTGGTTTCAGTCTCTGGCTGGCGAAGAACCATGAAGCAGCCTAGCAGATCTGCAATTGCTGTGATTGGCAAGTCACTTGCTGCTACAAGGATAGTCTGAGTGTTTTCAGGAAAGCATCGCATCCACAGGTTGAGTCGCATCCATAGGCCGATCTTGGATGCACTGAAGAGCTGTTTTATTCAGTGCAGCAATGCTGCGGGCATGTTATATTTTAATTAGAGATCACTAAGTATTTGCTGCAGACGGACCTTGTCAGATGGTGTGATTCACTTGATAATGGTCTGTTTAGGAGTTACGTTTTTCAAAACTGTAGAGGGCAAATTTTGTTGTCTTTCACCGGGCTGGTATAATTTCAAAAAAAACGAGATCCTGGCTGATTATACTTGATAAAATCAGGAGAACATCCGCGAGTGCAAACAAAAGATTCATGGTGTGATATTTATTACAAATGAAAAGCTCCAAAAGTTAAGGGGACTAACGCAACTGCAATGACATGGACAAGCTCAATTCGTAACTCAATACCATCCTCAAATGTGTAGGCTGTCGCCGCCTCCATACCACAGCGCACCATCCAGCAGCCAACGGGTTAGTTGAACGTTTCCGTAGAGAGATTAAAGCCTCGCTCTGCGCCTCCTCTGACCCTAGCTGGAGCGAAAACGTTTCGCTCGTACACTTAGGCATCCGCAGCAGCATCAAAGCTAACTTGCAATGTGCACCAGCAAAGCTGGTTTACTGCATAATGCCAAACTTGCCAGAATAATTGGTTTCCCCTCCCGCATCGTCGGGTATGCCTCCGACTAACTTTACGTCCTCCCTAACTCAACGCCTGCGCTCACTGCGTCTGACTCCGTCCCGTGAGAATATAGGGATGTGCAAACGCACAGCGGACCCTCTACCTGCACTCACGTCTTCCACCGTACCAACGCATTGCGGCGCTCCCTCCAGCCTCCGTATACTAGATCTATCAGAGACCTACAACGTACTCGGAAAAATTTCACTTTAGACCAGAATAGTCACCGAACATCGGTGTCCATCGACCGCCTCAAAGTGGCTTTCTTTGACCAACCACTTGCAAGCCATCCTAAAGCTAGCACACAAGCACTTGCACCCGCGGTGTTTACTCGAGCACTGGCCATGCCGAAATCCTCCGTTCCCCTTGACCCTCAAGTTACCCCGCCTACACCCCAGGCAATCGAACGACGCGGTGGGCAATCACACTACTGGTCCGATTTTCAGATGTTGTAAACGGTTGCTATTTCCATTAACACGTCTTTTTCTTCTTCACTCTTGCCCTGAAGGGTACAGTGTACAATGCAGCGGTACGTTCGACCCTACTGTACGGTTTTGAAACCTGGCCGCTTAAAGCAGCGGACCTGAAGAGGCTAGTTACGTTCAACCACTGGTGCCTTCGTAATTTAGCTCACATCTGGTGGGAACACCGCGTGAGTAAAGAGCGCGTTCGACGCCTTGTTATGGCACAAGAAAAGGAAATGAACCGCTCAGCACCGTCATTTCACGCATCAGGCTCCGATGGCTCGGCCACGTGTTACGCATGCCAGCCCACCGACTCGTACGACGTGCGTTGTTTGAGCGCCGGTTTGTGGATGGAAGAAGAGGGGGGTTAGCCAAGCGATGACCTGGTCGAGAGGAAGGAAGGCCCTCACTTCTGAGCTGGCCTCGGTTGGAGCGACTCGACACCCTGGTTGGGGTCCGAAAGACGACGAACACGTCTGGTTAGACACACTTGCTGATATGGCTAGGAGCTGACCCCAGTGGCGTTCGTGCTGTGAGTTTCTTTGTCCAACCCATCCCTCTTTGCCTTCCCCTCCAACCACGATCTCATTTTTTAGCCTTATATAATTTTGCTTAGTAATTTTTAAAAAATGCGCAATATTTGGCTGGTAGCTTACCGGAACGATGCCCATCGGTTACCCGTAGCTCAGCCGACTTGCACCAGTTGCATATTTTTCTCCCTTTTTCTGTGTATTGCGGCACAGTAGCTGAGGTGTTCCCTACCTCTAGCTACCGAGTATGACGATGATGATTCTTCAGTGGTAATCGTGCGTCACATCCACATACATTTTGCCAAATCCACAAACAACCAAAAGCATTTTAAAAACTTAACACGCGTATTTGCTTTTATCGTGCATGCCATGTACCCTCTGCGGCCTCCAGCCACTTCCGCCGGCCCTTGCACACCCCAGTGAGTTCCGCCTTCTAGTGGCGCAATTGCCGGAATTGTTAAGGTTACCCTCCAGTGGTTCGCCAACCGACTCAACGCCATCCTCGATTGATTCGCCAGCCGACCCACGGCCCGCTTCCTGACTAAAATCAGTTATTCGCCATTGGCCGCAGAAAGTCACGAACGGCTTGGTCCTCAGAAGCCTGGCTAGGCGTTGCTAACGCGGACTCCTGACATTCTTTATGGGAAGTGGATCGTGGACTGGAGTGCGGTGGGGAGTGGCACCCCTGAGCACATCGTTGGGTCTGCAGCGGAGGGAATGTTCTACCGGCCTCTTATCTGGACTAGCCAGTTTTTCGAAGTTCGACCAGTCCGCCCCGACGGCCCACCAAGGATGCACTCTGGTCCACACGATCATCATAAATAAATGATAAGAAAAGCCTGGACCCGGCAAACTCCGCTACATACCCTAGCTTGGAAGCCATTGTTTAAGCTCTTTCAACTATTAGCACGCAGCCTCACCCTCCGCTTTCCCTCACCAACAGCTCATTTGAAGGCCTCCACCCTTCAGCCGTCTAGCGGGAGGCCCTTGTAGTGTATTGGAAATCACGCCCTTTCAGTATTTTTCAAAGTGGGATAACGGTTGTTTCATCCTTTGAAACGTCCACTTGTCTTACTGACGGCACATCCGTTGACACAATGTGCTTTGCTAAGTAGCTTACTGCACCGTTTCACGCACTGCTTTATTCGCTTTCTATTTTCGTAGCTTGCAATATATACGTTGGGTTCAGTCGCCTTTAACGTCTTTACTGTCCCGTAGTTGCCACGGCTCGTACGAAGCTTTGATTACCCGACTACCATTCCAGGTGCCACCTAACAACCGATATAGGCTAAATAAAAAACCATCAACCTAGGCTGTGCAGGCTCTAAGGTAAATTTGTTATTTGGCTATAACGATGCCAATGATGTTAGACCCGTGTAAGCTCGTTAAATACCCCACACGTAGGCCTTGAAATAAAAAAATTATTTTTCCGTTTTTGAGTAAAATGACGTCGTTGATGGACCAGTGTATGTTCCCTATATATCATTCACTTTGGGTTCAGTGCCGGCACTTCCGCTTCCCTCATTTGTGTTTATAGGTGCTGCTATCTTAGGACCCATATAGGCTCACTAATTGTTAATTAGTTAGACTGTCAATCCTGCAAGTTAGGCCTGTCGCTTAACGAGAACAATGCCACGGCCATTGGACAAGCATCGGTTCACTATCTATTATTCACGTGTGTTGTAATGCCTGCAATTCAGATTTCTTTATTTGCGACAAAAAGGTCACTGAAATTATACAAATTAGGATAAGTAAATAAACTTCACGTAGGCCGTTGTGCTTGCACTTCATAATTATGCATTGGCTATAGCCATGCTGCAGGCATCGGACTACTATAGGCCTACTAACTACCCATTACGTAGGCGGTGAAGCCTGCACTTCTAACTTACGCATTGGTGACAGCAATGTCTCTGCCATTAGCTCAGCGTAGACAAAATAACTCTCACGCAGATTGTCAGTAAAGTTTGCAAGTTAGATGTATCCTTGGCGAGAAAAATATCGCTGCTGTGGCCTGTATTGGTTCAATAACTACCAATTACTTAGACTGCTAAGCCTAGAAGTAAAACTTATTCATTGGCTTTTCCGTCATACTGCAGTGTCAAATGTCAGCGGTACCGCTATCGCAAATGAATAATTCTAAATAGCGGGCAGCACAACATAAGCAAATGATGTTTAGTAATCATATACTGCTCCACCACTGGGGCATTCTTATATCCAACGACTATTTCTGTATTACAGGCTGCACAGCCTACGTGAATTTCATTTACTGAGCCTATACAACACTGACATCAGTGGCAAATTTAAAGCAAATGAATAAATTAGCTTTGCAGGCTTAGCAACCTACGTAATTGGTATTCATTTAACTTATCCGAGTCCAATGGCAGCTGCAATTGACTCAACAACTTATAAGGCTGCGGGGCAGAATTCACAGACCAAGTGAACCGTATTCTGTGAAACTACGCAAGTCCTGTATCATTGGCATTATTATAGCCAAATAAAAAGTTCGTAGCACAGGAGTGACACCCAAGTTGCTGGTAGTTAGTTTAGCTATACAAGTTCAATTGCAGTGGCATGGTCCTCTTCAATTACTAGGTCTGAAATTCAGAATTCTTTGTCAATATGAACGGTAGTTAGTGAGCTTATACCGTTCCAAAATCAGTGGCATGGTTATTGTTACTATAAAAGTTTGCATAGCTGGCTTCTCAAGCTGCATGATTAAGCATTAATAAGCCTGTGCTAGACCAATGGCTGAGGCATTTTATCGCCAATATATAAGTCTGAATTGAAAAGTTATGGTCTATGTGGATAGTAGTTAACAAGCTTATAGGGGTTTAAAGGCAGTGGCACTACTATCACCAATAACTAAGTTCGAATTCCTGGCTTCACAGCCTACGTGAATGGTAGTTGGGAAGCTACGCGGTTCCAATATCAGTGGCGTTGTTCTAGTCAATGAATAATTATGAGCAGTAGGTTTCACAGCCTAGATGGATGGTATTTATTTAACCTATTTGCTTTCAACGGCGTTGGTATTGGTTGCACATAATGATAAGTCAGAATCGCAGGCTCAACAGTCCGCAGAATGGTATTTATTGAGTCTATACGGTTCCAATGGCAGTAATGTTGCTCTCGCTGTCCTTCGTCTGAAAAACGAGCTTCACCTACAACATGCATGGTATTTAATGAGCATATACTGGTCCTATGGAGCGGCATTGTTATCGCAACTGCATAATTTTGACAGTACAACCAGACCCCACAACCCAATTTCGGGCAGCTTTTGTTCCATGCATTGTACAATCCGGTGGAATAAGTTCATGCTATGAAATACACAAGCTAGTAAATCACAAGATTTAAGGCTGCAAGCTTTTTATGTTAACTGAACTGAGCAGTCGCAATTTGCGCCTACAGCATTTAAGAGAATTAGATTTGTGGCGGGATTTTAACACGAAATCGATGATGCAAGCATTCAGGGAAATGGATGCACAAGTGCTCTTGTTAAGGAACTTTGTAAATTACGTCTGCTTCTCCATTGTACCTTATAACCGGACAAGTTTAGTTCTGCCTGTCTCAACCAGTTTGGCATATACATAGTTTGTTTTATGCAGGTAGAATAGGTAAGGTAAATGGTATTTAGTGAGTATATTCGATAGCTATATAAGTGAAATCGCAATTGCCCATAAATAAATTGGAAGTGCAAGCATAACCGCACACTGGAATGCACTGTGATCGTAATGGTATCATTGGCTTAGCAGGAGAACGTTACAAATAAATAAATAGTGTATTCTTGAACTTGTCGAGACAAACCAAACCAGGCATGGTCAACATTTACATGCAATTATGTTTCGCAACAAACACCTTGCTAGGTATGTACTCGGCAGTAAACCGAACGTTGTACATGCTGCAGCAATTGGTAAAGGAATAATGAGGAATAAAGTCATAAAGGAATGACGATACGTTGGGTTCTAGCGTGTGTAGTGTAAACATTCATGGCACCATACATTTAGTGAAAACGATACATGTAGGCAGGGAGTCCCTTATTCTTGAACGTGTCAGGAAAACATTGAATTGTGATTTTAATCAGCTTGCCAGTATGTAGTTGTCGGCAGTGACTTTATGCAGTGGCGAGTCACATCCGCCACGTCGCAGTGTTGTTAAATGGACAGTTGTGGCTTTTTATAGGGAGAACGCTTGCCAGGCGAAAACCCACCAAGTCCTGGAACGCTGTCAGAAATCCGTTTGTACACAAATGTACAAATTGCAGAGCAGCTTGCCGACTGCTTTTACACTCGGTTATCCGCAGTCAAATGACTTCCAATTTCCTCTGCTAGTTGATCAGCTACCTTAGTTAAGGCCGCCATTATGGCTGAGACCAATCAAGGATGGGAGATGTACAAAGATTCGACTTTCTGAGTGTCCAGGTAAGCAAAGCGTCAGTTTCTTGTGTCTGGATTTTCAGGTGTATGTATGCAGTTCAAGAATGTGAAGGCCTCGTGTCCAGCTGCCATTACTGGACCACGGTCATGGTAGTGAGTGCAGTTGTATCCGTTTATTGTCCAGCCATGTTCTTTATAGGTCCTTGTGGGTTACGTCCAGTCCCGGGCATAAACGGTTTCTTGGTCCAACCCCAGATCTCCAAGTAGTTCCAGACCTCGTTGAAGACTTCAAATTCCATAAAGATAGGTACGCGTGAAACGACGTGAAAAACATGGTTGACTGAGAAGTAATTTTGCGACACTGAAAGGTGCGTTCCACTTGCATAAGCCATATGCTTGGATTGGATATACCAAACTCAAGAAGCAAACATTCGACTGAATTGTCAGAAAAATCACACTTAGCCTAGTAAGACATGATAATAAAAAATGAGCGTTCAGAGACATTGCGGTGTTACCAATTTAGGTAGTGGTCGGTGAAATACGGAAAAGCATAAATCCCTTAGAAAAAGCAAAAGCTTATAATATGCTAGCTAATTCAGCTCACAGTTATGTCCTGGATACGGCGAAGGAAAACCTGTCACGTATGTCGAACACAATGGAAACAGACGTTGAATCGTAATTGCACAGCAAATATGCGGCTTTCAAGCACACAAGAAAGAGGCTTATACAAGCAGCAGCGGCACAGCTAAAAATCAGCAAGAGCGAGACTAACATTTCAAAGGAGTACTTTGAAGTAGATTTCTGTTAATTCAAACAAATTGTACAAACCTTGCTATGACCAGAATGATTACTTGCAATAACAAGCGAAGTGGTAACAAACACCACATAACGCAACCCGTAGAGCGTGAACTGGTGAGTCAACGCTCAATAAAGCGGTATAACGAATGCATTCAGCCACTTTAGAGGGAAACGAAACCAAAAGACCGGAACGTGTGTGTCTGGAATCAGCAGTGGTGCGAATGCAAGAAAGTTATGATGCAGTGGCAACGGTCGGTTAACTAAGAGGAGGCAACCAGCCGTAAGCAGTCGCAGTAACTTTGCCTGAAGGGTTAACAACAGACACGGCGTGGCATGGTTTAAAACGATCAAAACTCCCGGATTCCTTTGATTTATTCTTCTCCAGGATGAAGTAGTTAGGCTTCTGTGACGACACCTAGAAATGGCCCTCGTAGGGAGGTGTTAAATGCTTACGAACTGTATCGATGCGAGTGAAAACAAACGGAGAAGTGCGCAACTCTGGATATATTCGTTGCTCGCGAACAGTGAATCGAGGAGAAGTAGGGTGACTAACGCTAAAGTGCTGCTTAAGGAGTTCAGTGTAAGAAACAGCATCCAATAATCCAGTGACCCGGAAAGCCAACCCCATCCCATCTGGTAGATTTAGAGTCGTGCCAACGACCCGTTCGACAGAGCATCAATTAATATTTGCGTTGCCGGTATTACGAATACCAAGCAGAACGGCTGAAGTGCGCTCAGAGCAACGTGCGTCAGCTGAACTGGCTGTAATGCGGCTTTCAGCAGTCGAGGATAACGTTCCATAAGGCCATTTGCAGCGGGATGGTAAGCGGTGGTTCGGAAGTGAATATAAGCCAGTAAGCGAGTAAACTCAGGAAGCAACGTAAGGATAAATTGAGCTCCCCTATCGGCGGTGCGGGTAACTAGTATGCCGAAGAGAGAACTTCAAGGCTCGAAAGATGCACGAGGCGGTTGAAGTAGAGGTGTCACGTTAAGAGCGCACGTATGGGCCAACGAGTGAACCGAACCACACACGCAAGGATAAAGATGCAATGCTTAGGTAGAAGGAGAGTTACAAGTTAGTCTAAGTGAACTTGTCGAAACCGTGCTATAGGACGTGAAAATGTTCCGGGGATTTGAAGAGATGTTGCTAATCTTTGCTGTTATTACCGCTGAGAAATTGCTCAGCCCATTGCCGGATATCTACGCGCATGTTAGGCCAAATGCAACAGTCGGTGAATAAGTTCACGGAAGATTGAATGCTGGGTGCCATGATCCAATGGAAATGGTCAAACACGGTACGCCGAAAAGACTGGGAACCAAAGGTCCTGGCTTACCGTGAAAAGATCTCGTTAAATCCTTGCGTCTGAGTTTAATGTAGGCAATTGCAAAAATTTTAACGAGATGTTCGGTTGAAGTTGTGCAAGTTCTGGAACCTTCGCCTAGAAAACGGAGATGCCCTCAGGGTTACTGGGTGAAGGCGCAATCTGGTGAATATGTAAAGAGAAAGTGCATAAGCGACAAGGTTGTTCGGACCGTCGATATAGCGAATGTCGGTACAGAAATGCTTGGTGTAACCCAGGTGCTGAGTTGCTCGCGGGGTGCGGCGCTCGAAACCGGATCAAAGGGCGTACACGAGAGGCATGTGGTCCGTCAAGATTACAAAAGTCCTCTTAGAATGGCATGCAGAAAAGGTGTGACGGCAAAGCAGATTGCGTGCAGTTCGCGACCGAAGGTACTGTATCTGGTCTGCACTGTTTAAGGCCTCTAAGTGTAATAAGACCGGTTCGATCTTTGTTTGATCAGTTGCAGTAAAACAGCTCCTGTTGCAGACTGTGAGGCATCTGTTTTAAGAATACGAGTGAGATTTTCTTCCTTTTACGAGCTGCTCAGTAAGGTTTTCTAGTTTAGCTTCTGTTTTGTGACAACCCATGCAGCCTTCAGGGTATGCGTATACATTTTCGGGTTACCGTTTAGTAAATTAGTCCGTGGCTGCAAAACGTCAGCACGGTTGTGAATGAACCTCACCTAGCAATATGGCATGCTTATGAAAGAGCGTAGTTGTTTAACAGATAGTGCCGAAAGTTGTACATGCTTGCCTGGATCTTATCGGGATTCCAACGGATGCCCTTACTATCGATTCTATTGCCAAGTGCATCGTTGTATGGTTGATCAACACACAGTTATGGGGATTGCTGGTGCTTTGGTGATTCTCAGTATGCTCCGATACTTGTATATGGTGCTTTAAGTGCTCTCCTAATGTGACACTGGTTAGCAGGACGTCGTCAAGAGAGACGAAAGCAAAGTCTAAACCACGAATATCAAATTTTATGAAACGCTGGAAAGATTGTGCAGCGTTGCGGAGGGAAAGATGCATTAGGATTAAATCACATAAACCGAAACGCGTGATAACGGCCATTTTAGCGACGTTCTTTGTCACCTGGAGTTGCTGATAACTTCTAACACGATTTATCTTAGCATAGATTAAATTTCCTGCTATCCCAATAAAAATCATGTATTGGTGAACTTGGCTAACGATCAAAGACCGCAATGCTTTTGAGTGTCCGTTAGTCGCAGCATAGGCGCTGGTCACCGCCCTTCTTGAGTGCTTGACATTTAGGAGAAGCCCAACCACACTTGGATAGAAGGATGCTTCTAAGGTGGAGCCTGTGCTTGAATTCACGTTTGGTCTGCCACAGATTGTCTGTTGGAAGGCGTCTCAGTTTTGCTGACACAGGTATATCCGTAATGGCGACATTGTGACGAACCCCGTAATAGGCCCACCCGTGTCGTTATTTGTTCTGACTAAAGGTAAAAATTGCCGTAGCAATGACAAATTGTGCGTACGGTCGAACATGAGTAAGTGAAGTCCAACGGAGTTAACTGTACCCACCTGGCAAGTGACAGTTGGCAAAGTTCCTTCATCCAGTAACGTTCTGCAGCGCAGATCAACTACGAGGCGGAAAGTGTTGGGAAGCCGATAACAAGTATAAACTTCTAAACGTCCGCAATGCTAAAGAGGGAAAAAAGCTTTTGCCGTAAGCCAATGCCTAGTTTGTGCAGCTTCTGACTGTATGTCGCTACCTTAGTCCGCTTAGCCACCTGTAGCCTCAGTCCGACTATTTGCAGCGCATTTTTCCAAAGATCGGGTTATAACGCTAATTCGGACGCCCGTATCTACCAAAAAAGAAAGCTAAGTCGCGGCCTCGAACATGTACAGCAGGCGCTTGTTGACTTGGTCAGCGACTGTCTTCGCCGCTACTGGTCGGCTTTGGAACTTCCTGGTTTTGCAATCAGATGATAATGTTGGATATTTACAGTCTGCACGACGGTTGCTTGTTACTTTAATAATGCCGATAGAAGTAGCAGCATGACCGTCGTTATCTTGAATGTAATCTACTGCGATTAGGGCTTCGATTGGAAGCTCTTTGCGCAGTAACGCGCTAATGCTTAATGGCAGATATACGGAGTTCTAACTAGAGAAGTCTGTCGTTAAGCGCATCAAGAGTGATGCTGGAAACTGGGCTTGATCTGACTGATTCGCTTACGTGATATAAATTATTTTTAATTAAAGATGTATGCGCCTTATCAGCAGCTTCTGAGAACTTTTCAGCCTAAGATCGTCGCCGAGTACCAAAAATTAGACTATGATGTCAGTCGTAAGAGACTTAGTCCAAAGTTAACGCGGTAAGTAGTCGTCTTACTTCGACGAGCCGATGTGGGAACGCACATATCGCAAAAGCCGAGTAACGTGGGGTTAACAAGCAAGACACTGAAAAGTGAATGTTACAAAGCCGCTTCAACAAATGCTGTGAAGTATTATAATTGCTGCCTTAAGCTATCATACGGCGCTTCTGGAGGCGTAGAAACAATATCGTCGTGGACCTCAAGGGTAACAGAGACAGGTAAACGTGAAAATTAGTAGGAAAACATGATTGACTACAAAGTAATTTTACAAAACCAAAAGTAGCTTTTACTTGCGTAGACCATACTCGTGGATTAAAAATACCAAAAGCAGGAAGCAAACATTCGACAGAATTGTTAGCAAAATTACACTTAGCCCGGCAAGACATGATAATGAAAAATGAGCGTTCGAAAAAATAGCGAGGTCATCAATTTATATAGTGGTCGATGAAATACGGAAATGCATAAATCCCTTAGAGGAAGTAACAGCATATAAAATGCTAACAGTCTAACCACCGATACGTTTCGTCTACGGCGAAGTAGAAACCGGCTAAGGATGTGAAACACGATGGAAACAGAGATTAAGTCGTAATTCCACAGCAAACATGCGGCTTTTAAGCAAGCACGAAGGCAGCTTCAACAAGAGGTAGCAGCACAGCCGGAAACCAGCTCTACGGAAGCGAGGATTTCAAAGGAATAATTTGCGGTAAAATTCGGTCAATTCAAGCAACTTTTACAAGTGTTGTTAAAATAGAAATGATTAGGCCAACTAAAATAGGTAGACGATGCCATCCACTACAGTATATATTGAGCCTATACGGGCATAATTATTGTTGCACTGTTTTCGGCAAGGAATAATTCTATTTTTCATGCCTCAAGGAATATATTATTTATACTTAGTGAGCCAATACTGGTGCAATGACAGTGGCATCGCCAAGTGCTATGAATATGTTGGCATTGCAGACATCACCGCCTAATTGTATGGTGGTTAGTGAGCTAACACAGGTCCAATGGTGGTCGCATATTATAGCCAATGAACAAGTCTAAATTTAGGATTCACTGACAAAACGAATGGCATTTAATAAGCATATAGGGTCCAATTTCCTAGGCACAGTTATCCTTAATGCAGAAGCCTGAATTACACCCTTCACCGCATACCGGTATGGTAGTAAAATAAATAAATAAATGTATTTGTATTCTCGACCATGCGAGGCACACCTTTGCAAGCATGATGAAGTAAGTCTAACCTGGTGTGACCAAAATATATACAAAATTACTTGTTTATCATAACTGTGAAGGTATGTACTTGTGTAGGAGCACAGCTGTTTAGCATATGTGTGCAGATGTACCGCGGCATATTTGACTGTCGGTTATCATCAGTAATGTGTGAAGAAGCCATTCCTCTCCGTTGGTTGGATGGTATTTTATGGATGTCCACGGGGTAGTGACGTTAGTTTGCGGCGAGTCTCCTGTGCCCCGTCGCGGTGTTAATAAGCAGACGTTTGTGGCTGTTTATAGAGAGAGCGAGCCGAGCAGCAAACCGGCATGTCCTGGAACAATGCCGCTGTACTTCATGTTGGAACGGTTTAAACGCGAAAAATGCAGCTAGCACTACGAATAGGATGCACAAATATCCACCCTATGCGCGTCCAATGGTAGTGGCGTCGCAATCTCCTATGCATATGTCTGGATTGTCGGATTCAAAGACAACGTGAATGGGATTTAGTGGGTCTATACGGCTCCAGTGGATTTGCAGTATTATCGTTAAGATAAAAGGTTGAATTACAGGCACCACTGTTCACGTATATGGTATTTAGTGTAGCCGTACGGGTTTACTGGCTGTGGCATTGTGATAGCCAATAAATAAGTCTGAGTTGCAAACTTGACTGCATACGTGCATGATATTAATGAATCTATACGTTTGCATTAGCCGTGGCGTCGCTGGTGACCATGAATGTGTGTGAAGTGCAGGCATCGCCGACTGTATGCATGTATTCATTGAGCCTATACGTTTCCAATAGCAGTAGCATTGCCATTGCCAGTACATGTCTGAGTTGCTGGCATCACCTGCAACGTGAATAGTACTTAGTTTGCCTACGTGGATGCATTATAGTGGCATCGCTTAACTCTAATGAATAATACTGAATTGCAGTTTTAACCGCGTACGTCGCAACATAGGTAGAGTTGCAACGGGTACTGAGGAGCACTGCAACCAGCACGGGTGCTGTATCACTAACCCCACCTTTGGTTTGCACATTAGCTAGAGGTTTGTGATGGCATGCTGACAACATATGTGCCCTTTGATCCTCAACGTGTGCTTAGAGCATTGGGTTATTCCGATAAGTACTCTTCTGGCCCTCTTATTATTCTTTCTTACATGAGTCGTTATGGTTGTATGGCAGTGAAGTATCATTTCGCCTGTCTGATGTAAATCTGCTAATGATGACGATTGGGCCTCTTTTTAGCTCCAGGTTAGTCAAACATAGAAAATCCACTCGGCGAACGATCCATCTGATTAACTGTATGTGCGCAACCTACAACCGCTGGTATCGGTAAGTTAACCGTGTGTTAATTTAATGCATACAGTGAGATGCCTATAGTAAGCACATGCTTCTGTGATACGCCAGAAAACACCATTCCTCAGTACTTGCGCAGTGCGGATCAATAGTTCTTTACACGCTCCTAATGATAGCGCGCTTATTTGGAACCAGTTTTAACGCCAGCCGTACATCTGTTGTCGTTTTTCATTTGCTTTAGCATCTGATGGATATATCCTGGAACAGTGGAGTTGGTGCCGATGTTATAGGACCCAAGCGGGTTGTGCAAATCCGCAGATGGGGAGGATTGCGTTTAAAATATCCGCTGTTGGTCAGTAGTGCCGCCAGTGTATGAGTACCCAAGCGCGGTACTAGGAGCCAGAGACTCTGAGGCTGGTGATTAGGAGATACAGCCTCGGTCGGTTGGAGAGTTGGAGATAGCGTATGGGTGTCCGATTCGCGGTACACTAAGCCGCAGGCTCCGAGGCTTATAGTTGAGAGTCAGAGGTTTGGTCTATTTCCTAATTAAAGCCAGATTATGAGTACCCAAGGGCGCACATTTTGCTGCAAGCTGCTTACGATTCCTTGACAACTGCCACTTAATTTACCCATATATTATCCGATGGAACGTGGCTTGTAGCTTTTCAGCATCTTTCGTGTGGAGCACCGCCAAGCAGCGCCTCAGGGCATCGTCGTAAGTTAAGCAATCCACCTTGCTTGCGGATGGTAAGTTATATATGGAGACAGTGGAAAGCACGGCGCCAAGGACAGAGCAATTTGGGGGATCCTTAGTCATGAGAACAGGAGCGAAAGATGACTCTTTTGCTTGCGCCTGCATCGTACAATAGCAAGGGAAGTCAGAGATTCAAGAGAGAGGATCCCCGGCACTACCGATTCCTTGGAGTTTAAACAACAGTCGTTGGGCGCGGATACAGGAGCATCTATTACAATGTCAGCTGAGTGCAGAAAAGCGCCATGTGGATAAACCAAAGCTTCATTACCAGACCATGCTCAAAGTGAGCATATCACCTTTTATGTTGGAGGGTCAAGTTTGGACTTACACGTTGTGTGATTGGATTGCGACGCGCAATCTCAGTATAGTGGACTGTGGTTCACATTGAAGTGAGCCTTAGTCACGGCGATCACTGGGACCGTACTCAAAGCAGATAGAAATTGGGTGTTGCCCACCAGAAAACACTGCACAACCACGACGCGTTTTGATGTAATTTTTATCTCATCAGGTGGAGACAGCAGGATTTGAACCCACGACCATTGGAATCGCAGCCCACATCTCTACCCCTTTGGCTACCGGGTCACGGTGTGAAACCCTATTTGTCAAACGTGACCCGGTAGCCAAAGAGGTAGTGGTGTGGGCTGCTATTCCAATTGTCGTGGGTTCAAATCCTGCTGTCTCCACCTGATGAGATAAAAATTACATCGAAACGCGTCGTGGTTGTGCAGTGTTTTCTGGTGGGCAACACCCAATTTCTACCTTTTATGTTGTTTACAAGTCCTAGGAATCGTAGGCGGTTGCCCGGCGTGCATGGCGTGCATAGCGCGAGCTGATTAAGAAGGCAGTTGCTGAGGTGCAAAAGAACTCCCCGTGCATGCAGAGAAGCAGCGGCTAATGCTAAAGCGGCCTGCGCCGATGGATTTTACTAGATCAAAATCTATCGCATGGTGCTGTGGCACTTGCGGTCGCGAGTGCCTGAGTCAGGCAAGCCTAGTGAGCCATGAGCGAGACCATTCGAAGCCACCGCCGAAACGATGGTCAGTCCTGCAGAGAATGTAGGCAAAAGCTGCGCGTCATTAGTAGGTGCGCTGTATTCCATTTGCTAACCGCGTGCTTGCATCTTTGTCGGTTTACTTTAGGTGGTTGTTTGCTGTATTGTCCCATTACCTCTCTAACTCACATTAATGTTGACCTAAACGATCTTCTATTAACTTGCACAGGTCGCTTAAGCTAATTGTAGTGAACTTCGATAACATTTTCGCGTTGGTGGCATTTTCTTAAAATATATTTGTTGAAGTCTTGAACCCACCGCGGATTTGGTGGCAACCGGTATATGTTATATTTGTATTAAGTAAAGAATTATGTCACAATATCTGTATGCATTTATCAGCGTACTTTTTGATCTGGTCTTCTCAAGTGACTGGCCGTTAAGTGATATCGCCAGTGTGGCTGCGCTTGACGTACCGTTGACAAGGCGCCTACTTGTCTGTTACCCGCTTCCTCGTCCATACTGTCTCCCGGAGACAGTTGTTCGTTGCTGGAGTGGAGGGGGTGCGCCCTTGGGATGTCGCTGGGGTCGAATAGTGGTTCCATAAAATCTGTGTAGAGCGGACTGCGGTCCAGCTACCGTCTTGAGTGCGAGTGCCATCCAAACACATCTTACTTGGGTTTGTCTGTGAAGGAGTGTGGCTCGGCTTCCTTTATGCAACGGAACCAATCCACATGCAGCCGGCCTTAATCCTTCAGGTTTGCGCTGGATAAAGGGTGTGTGGTTGGAGCTGTGTGGTGCAGCGCAAAGTATTCATGATCTGTCTGTAGGCGCGAACGTCCTTTGGTTCGCCACAGTGCCAGCCAAATCCGAAACCGGATGCCCCAACCATTTGCTTTAACAATACCCAAGTTCTAAGCCGACTAGAGATGCCCAGCTTCAAAGGAACAGCAGAAAACCTGCCAGCTTGAGGAGATGTTCTCCTCCACGATCCTGAAGTACAAGTGATACAAACCACCCAGGCCGGGTGAAGAGTGCGGATCTAAATAAAGGAGTCATGTAACCACTGATTTGACCTTAATATATACTTGGTCCGACAGTTATAGAAAATAAGGTACAGATTTGTCTCTGGAGGGTGTTTCTTTCGTGAAGACGGTAGCGGAGTGTTGAATCAAGAGACTGGCTTTAGCCGCGCCTTCGTAAAGTAAATTTCGTTGCTTACATAAACACAAGGTAGGGATGCCACTGTTATCCATGGTGCATCTTTACAGATAAAAGGAATGATTTTGGGTATAATTCTGGCGTGTTCTGCTAACGTTAGTTCATATTGTTGTCATTTCTGACATTTCAATATGTCGGAACATTCCTGGTTGTCTTGTAAGAAGAGTAACTGTACACTATTTGTGATTGCCTGAAGCGATCCAACAATTTACAGCTTCTGTTCATAAGGGACCACAATTCAACATCCATCCAAGCTGGAGCTTAATGGAAGAACGTTCAGAAGGAGAAAGTAACCAACAGTTTAACTGGGGACCTTACTTTTGAGAACACTAAGTCCCACGCGTCGTCAAGCTGAATGGGAAAAGAAACACTAGTCCATAATATTTGCAGCTGCTCTCAGACAGAGTGGGTACGAAAGCAGAAAGTTCCGACGGCAATCACCCTTGCTATGGATCGTAAAGCCACCTGTTTGTTGAAATAAAAAGATACAGCGCTCGCTTTTTCATGTACGCTGAAGAGCAGTGGGATTTGTGACTCTGATTGGGCTGTAGTAATTACAAGGTCCAGAAGGTTTGGCGCCTCTTCGTTAACATTACGCGTTGACAAGGTGACGTGCTGAAACAAAGTACAACCGAGAACAATTTCAATTATTTTGGCATAAAAGCAATCGGGTGGAAGACAACCAAGAAATCCCAAGCAATATCACTGGTAATAATATCCTAATGATGACTGTCTTTTCTGCGGTGTTTGCTATGTGCATTCAACAAGCGTGCACCGGAGCCCCTTGGTGCTCTGAAGACGACACCTATCGCATTCTGCATCCACCATGAATACTGCTCCAACGGGCAGCACAATCACCATTGTTGTCAATGGTACGTGCAACTAAACGGCCATTGAGGTGGGCAATTCCGTGTAGCGAGACGCCGCTACCGGACCTTCCTCCAAGGCGGCCGCCTCGACCGTGATTTTATCCGATGACAGAAATCTCTGAAGCAATGATGTCTGCAAAAGCAGTTTCGGTGTAGGGCAGCAGACCTGCGCCAGTATTAAAGCAAACAGCTGAATCTTACCAAGTTTATTTTGCAGTGCATATATTAACGAAAATTACACGTAGTTTGTTCTCATGCTCTACTGCGACGAGGTTAAGCAAAGCGCAGAATCTAGCGGCTTACCCTAGGTGATGATCCGCCGTAACCCGCTGATAGTCCTAACTACCTATGTAGTGTATCAGCGGCGTTATATTTGAAGACCAGGTTAAAACCGCTAAGGCGAAACAAGTTTGCGACCTTAATTAGCTCCCCCCCTACGTATCATGCTAGGCGTAACTTTTCCTACTTTACGTTTCTAATATCTATTAAATTATGTTAGCGGATAGGAAGCTACCGGTTATGCTCGACCACGGGTACTTGCGCTTTATGGCTCACATGTCCTGATAAACACCTAGTGAGCCTTTTGCACGCCGATTACATTTACGCGGATTGACATGCCCCGCGGTGATCAAGGGCGGCAAGTATAGCGAACTCAGTCAGGTAAACATTGGCTCTAAAGTATGTCAGCATTATGTTCCCTGCTTTGACGTTTTATAGTGTATTTTTTTATATTATTTTGTATTGCGACACACCAGATGACCTTTGCTCCTCACCCTCAACTTAAGCGCACTGCCTATTAAGACGTCGTCATGCTGGTCTCCGATAAGCCATCGGACTGTAGGGTATTACCTTTTAGTAAGGCAGTGGCGATAACTCAACTGTCTCGGTTGTATCATGCAGGGTACATGCATGCACACAATGCTGTTTCGCAGGCTGTAATGCTTCTTCTACTACAAGATATAAATCAGTGCTCACTGTTATGGGCGATTTCACCGCCCACGTGCAAGCTCAGAAATATTTATGTATGATTACGACGTCCACATCAAAAAGCCATTATGCCTACCTAATCCCTATAACCCAATAAATGCAACGCCCGTTGTCCAGTAAATGGTTACCATGCCTTTGTTATGCATTTGCGTTTATCCTTCAGGTTTGACCAATAAGCTTGTAGCGACCTGGTGATGCCCCCATATGGCTGTGTAAATGCTTCTAAAATATTCTAAACTTATTATTTTCTTGTGTTAAGAAATTAAGCAGTTTGCTTGTAGGAAATTTTTTCGCGTTTGTTTGAAACACACGAGACTCGCCTTTGGCACTCAAGCATCGACTGCAAACGACGCCCTGTCTAGACACTCGATGCCTAACTACATCATCGCTAGCTATTGTTAACCATAGGTTATTTTCGTGTGCTGTCCCGTACGCTCACAGTTGGTCGTTTAGTCTCTTACGAGATATATAGTGCAAGCTCAGCGCGATTTATTTACTGACCCCGAGCTTTTATGACCTGGTAATATATTCCTCCAAACCATCTAATTTTACGTTTTATTATTTGGGGTTACTTTCACTGGTTCTGTATTTCTTCACCATGGATATTATTCACCAAGCCCAGGTTAGTAGGTTCAGTTTCCCAATACCGCTTTGCTGAGAGACTAATCCTAAGTCTTGGTTCACTTAGCTAGAATCCATATTTTTAGTACCTGGCGTTAGGTCCCTTTTGTGTCAAATTTTACTGCGTTGTTGCTGCGCTTCCTCTTTAAATCGTCGATGAACTTGGCAACCTCCTGGACCTGCCGGAATACAAGGAGAGTTAAGACGAGCTAAAGGTCGTCGCCTTAAAACGATTCGGGAAATCAGACCATGTGCACTTTATGCAACTTCTTAACAAAACCGAGCTAGGTGTTAGATAACCTCAGCTGCTACACGTTATGCAGAAACTAGCTAAGCCTCTCACTGTTGGCGACTCTATCATTAAAGAGATGTGGCGTCGTCGACTGCCACGTAACAGACGTAACACCTAGTATGCAACTTATGCGCCTCTTTCTCAGCCCCCGACCTTACCGACCGCATTTTGGAATACAAAGCCAAAATTACTCAGGTTCAGTCTATTCCCAGTAAGGAGGTAGTATAAATGAGAGCGCAAGTAGCGGTACTTACTAAGCAACTAGAGAACTTAACGCATTCCGGATCCAACCGCAGAACTCGTTCCAGTAGTCGCACTCATCCTAGGTGAGCCACGAGATCTCACCTTGGTTAAACTATTGTTGGTACCCCAAGCGATTCAGTTATTATGCCAGACCGCGTCGCCCGCACTGTTCCTCCAGGCGCAACACGCAGAGAAACAGGCCGGCCAGTACCTAGGGGCGACGGACATCGACGGTTGCCGCAGTCGACTTCTCTTCGTCACCATCGCAGTACGGAGGTAGGCTATTTCGTTGAAACTGGCTCAGACGTCCGTGCTCCAACGTGCTTCCAATGAGGTTAATGTAGAGGAGACTAGTTCATTGCACACAGCAAACGGCACTATCATTTGCGTGTATGGTCGAATCTGGAGCACGATTACTCAAACATAAGAGGTTCTCTTAAATGGATGTTGCTCGTCGCAAATGTCTAGACCTAATTCTTAGCCTGACTCTCTGCAGCACTTCGATTTCCTCGTTGATGCCAAGTAACGCTGGCTAATCGATCGTCAAACAAAACTGGTAATTATAGTTAATTTGGCAGATATTGGAGCAACCAGTCCTGTATACGCTAACCAATCCAGCTCACTTATCTGGCAGATGTTCAATACCGACTACCCTTAATTCTTTGTGCGAAGACACTGTTGCTATCCGTAACTAGTGCTGCAACACATCACATCGTTATCCAACGTCCGCGTGTTTTTGCCAAGGCCAGACGGAGGACTTCTGACAACCTGAAAGTTGCTTGCGACGAATTCGTGCACATGCTTGAAATAAGCATCGTTCGTCCGCCTAAACGCCTGTGGGCGCCGCTACTCCACGTGTAGCCCAAAGTATCAGATTATCGTCCATGCAGTGATTACCGCGCGCGCAGTATTGTTACTGTTCCCTACCGCTATCCTTATCCGCACATTCAGCACATCACGGCTAGTCTGCGCGGAATCCCTGTGTTCTCGTGAATCGATCTAGTTCGCGCTTACCATCAGATTCCAGTCGTTGTGGAGGTCATGTCTAAGACCGCCGTAATCACGCCGTTTAGGTTCTTCGAAATTTTGAGGATGCTCTTGAGTCATCACAACACAGCTCAGACTTTCCAACATTCACCGATCCTGCTTTTAGTCGGCAGTCCGTTTATACATTCATCGACGGTATCCTGGTTGTAAGCGCTTCTAAAGAACTACGCGCGGGACCTATTTCTTTTCTTTAGGCTGGTCGCTAATTGTATTACTGTCAACGCTGATAAAGGCGTATTTCAGCAGCCTACTTTTAAAGTCCTTGGTCATCATATTGATCAGTTTGGCGTACGGCCTTTAGACGGTAGAGTTCGTGTTCCCATAGACTTTCCGGCCCCTGCTTCGATAGCCCCTAGTCGCCGTCTCAACGGCATACTCAACGGTTATTGACGCTTTCATCAACACGGTGCCCATTTGCAAAGCCCAAGCACCGATTTACTTTGTGGACGCAAAAGCTTTCGGTTACAATTGACTTTTGCTGTTGCCGAAGCGTAAACGGCTAGAAAACTATCCTTAGCCAAATCTGTTATGCTGCATCAGTTCGTTTCGGACGTACCGCTCAGTGTTGTTGTTGACGCATCAGACACCGCGATTAACGCCGTCCTACAGCACCATACAAATGGATGCTGGAAACCTCTTGCTTGCTATGGTAGACACTTGCAACCCGTCGACTTCAAGTACAGCACGCACCGTCGCAAACTTCCGGCCGTTTATCATGCTTTTTGACATTTTTGACAAGTGCTTGAAGGTACCACCTACCATATCTCTACCGATCACAAGCCACTTATCAACACATTCCGAACTCAATCACCAATACTCACCAAGTAAGATTCCTCATCTGGATTTCAGTGCTTACTTCTTGATTCACGTCGGACACATTGTTGATCAACAAAACTTCATCGCGGATCCACTTTCAAAATTATCTGCGATCGGCCGTGCAGGGCAGGGAATCTATTTGGCTGCTATGGCCGCCGCGTAATCAAACGACCTGTTTTTGTAACTCCGGGCTTCTGCTTTGAGAATATCTTCACACGCTTTGCCCTCATCTGATGGTGCAATTGTATATGATACATCTAGCGGACGACCTCGACCCACCGTTCCAGAAAGCTTTCGCCGTATTGTTTTTGACACCCTCCACAATACCGTCTACCCAGGCATTAAAACTTCTGCTAAGCTTGCCTCCGGGAGACACGTTTGGGCGGAGGATGTAACGTGATCTTACGCGCTTGGCACGCTGCTATCGCATCTGTCAGCAAGTCATTATCTAGTAGCACGTGTCCGATCCGCTTGGTCACTTTCCACCGGTTTCAGCTGCTTTTGCCCAAGTTCATCATGATATAATTGGACCCTTGGTTCCGGCCAAAAGCATGGTCTACATTTTGGCGGTAATCCAGCTTTTCACCCAATGACCCAAAATGCTTTCCATCCCTAACGTAGCTTCGGAAACCGCAATGCTCGCTTTCATTTGGAGTTCGATGGCTTCGCATGGCAGTCCATCCACAGCAAAGATAGTCGCGGTTCGCAATTCAAAGCTTCGGCATTTAACGGTTCTCTTAAACTTATTGGATGCCGCAGCACTTGCACGACCGCCTATCATCTGCAGGCACACGGCGCGGTGGCACGTTTCCACTGACAGCTAAAAACCACACTTAGCTCCGCTAATGCACTGAGTTGGACTGAGAAGCTGCCTATGCTCTTCCTTGGGATCCTAACAACCCTAGAGGCTGAGCTACGTACGTCTAGCGCCGAATTTGTGTATGGACAACCACGGCGTTTATATGATGGTTTTCACTCTGATAGTTTCAGCATCGCAAGTTACGAAGCAAATTATGTTCGTCAGCTAGACACGAGCATGCGTCATTAGAAGCTTCCCGGCGTTAGAGAACAACGACGTAAATAGTTTGCTCCACAAGACCTGCAGCATCGTCCGTACATTTTTCGCCGTCACGATGGTTTCGGCAGACCACGGAACTACCTTACGGAGGCCCGTTCGAGGTTCTGCAGCGTAGGGAGTGCGTTCACAGCATCGATTGCTACGGTAAATATAAAGCCGTTACGTTAGGCGGTCTCAAGTTTGCGCAACTGCATCCTGAGCTCGATGAAGCCCATCTTCTGGCGAATCGACCCAGCATATTACAAAAGACCTAACAGTATCCAACACTCCTGACCTCCAGCATCACGCTCTATCCAAGAATACTACTACAGCTCCGCCACTTCCCATCGAACCAACCACCACGATAAAAGCAAACTTTCCAAATTTACGCTTCAATAGTAGGTCTAAGACGACGTCTTTCCCCGATCCGAATAAGCCGACTAGGGTGGGAAACCTCGTTCATAGACCGTCGCGCATAAGGGATTAACATTCCTACAACTTCGTTTTCCCGCTTTCTTTTTTCTTTGCCAACACAGTACAACAACCCAAAACTAAGGGCCAAGAGCTTTTGGAGGCGCCAAAATAACCGACAAGGTTTTCTAAAACCCAAAGAGAAGGCAAATTCTTTGAACAATCTCAAAGAGAAAACGTTTTGAAAACACATAGAAAGTGTTGCGTTGTGCATGATGCCTACCTCATTCGGTAAGTGCCATTGTTTCTTTTGTCCTCAGCACATCCGTCACTGCCTTTGTTTCTGTTTGTCCTTCAAGGTGTGAATCGGAGATGATGGCGAGCCTAAAGCGAACATATGACGCTTACGAATTTCTCCTGGTTTGTGTTTTTGGCATATTTCTAGAGGACACGGGTGAGAGTCTGCTAGGTTACGGTCGTCTAGTTCTCTCTCAGCAACTGCATTAGGTCTCATTACTTGGTCTCGCAAAGGGCTGCCTTGAAACAAGCAGTCCTCACGTAGGTCGTAGGGTCGCGCATGGTTCCCCCACTAGGAGGGGCAGTGAAGTGGCCTGCAGATACTCCCAAATGACTGTATAACCAATTCTAAATTACGCTAAAATTGTTGTTTTTCTTATGTATTTGGGCATTAAGCGGTTGGTGGGTCAGGGATTTGTTCCTTATTGTTTGAATCACACGACAGCCCCTTTTGTCGCGCCAAGCGACTGCAAACGTCGCCGCGTCTACGCCCTCAACGCTCATCAACATCGTCCCTTGCACGCTGTCCTCTTGTGCCTTACAGTTATCCTTGGCCAGCTCTTCCCCCGTTCAATAAACATTTTTCAAAGGCTATTATCGCGTGTTCTCCCTACACTCACTGTTAGTCGTTTAGTCTCGTACCGGCTACGGAGCGCAAGACCTCCGCGCTATAAGCTGTCGCATAGACCTGCGGTTGTCCCGCACCGCCTCTTGTAACCATGTTTGCACATTCAGAGGCAGGTGCTAAGCAAAGCACATTCTGCCTGTCAGCAATGCGTTGTATGGCCGCAATCTTGTGTGGCAGAATTGCACACAGCCACTTTACCGAAAAGCCGACTTGTTAAGGTAAGGTGTTAGTCTGACCACCATGCCTTTACTTGCTACTTAAGCTAACCCAATGCATCTTTGTTCACAAGCGCCCTGCCACACAATATCTCAAGTGCCACCGCATTTAACTGCTCCGAGGGAGTTTCTTTTCATGCTTTGCTTTCTTGGAAATGTATGTCATGATTCACTGAGTCAAATATGCATCACACTTATGATGATTGCGTCCATGCGTCTTTTACACACTTTGCAATACACCGTTCCTCAGTTTTGCACGCGGTGGGCGCACGGCGCTCCAAGGGCTTTCCACGGTGACGTGAATATTTAGAATCAATGCAAACATCACCTTTAGTTCCTTGACGTTTTCGTTCGTATTGCACAAGCTAGCAATACCACCACAGAGCTATTCATGCAGTTGCGAAACTTGACAGCAGCGCCTGTAAAGTCGTGTGACATGGGTTCACTTGTACTTGTTGACTTACTAATATCCACTGCATTTGTGAGAATTAACACACGGTTTTCTGACACCTCCGTGGCTTCGGTTGTTGCCATTTTGTTGTATCCTAGCGCATTCACATAGACTTTATTGGTACTCCACATTCAGGCTTGAGTAGCCAATACTACAGTGTTCCGATTTGATGTCAATGCTTCCAAACCCCCACACGTATAACGAATACCGTTTATGCATGCCTACGTAGCCAAAAGCAGATGCCTCGCTACTGCCAATGCTTTTAGCACTGTCAGCGAGCGTATCTGGGCTCACAGAAATTCGGTAGTATTAGCCTTATTAGCCGGCAATTTATGACACACATCCATAGGACATATATAGGTAGGCTTCTTAAATAAAAACTTGTTTGCTAAGCGCAGCACTAAACATTGCACGTTGCCTGACGGGGATGATGCAACTGTAATAGTATATCTGTTTTTTCATTACTGTGTACTACTATGAATGGATAGTGTATCCTTAAGGGAAGCATCGCTAATAGGCAAGGTGTGTAAAAACTGCAACGTATATGCACATCATGAACACCGAGCATTTTGTGGTGACACGGCAGCAACATATTGTCAAACATTTCCAGGGGTGGAAATATTATTACCTTTAGTACATTCCCTATTTACCTGCTTCATCCTGTAGACTATTGCCAGACCACCATCCTTATATATGACCACAAACACTTGTGAGCAGTTCGTGTACCCAACATGATGTGCCTGCGGATTTCCGAACATTTCGCCCACTCACGTCGGTTATATAACAAAGAATACATACGTTTTATTGCTAGACGGAAACATGCAAGGCTACATTAACGAATGCGCAACCATGATTATCTTAATATTTTTCATGTAATACTACAGCTTATACATATGATTATTCCGCAAAACTTATGCTGTTATATGTATATATGCATGCATCACATACCGAACGACTGTTTGTACCAGGCATATTTATTTAATAACAGACCCTTACAAGCATGTACCTATCTTAGAGTAATTAAATATCTGTACTTACCTATCAATAGATATGTATATGCTTATATAATATATTTATGCGTATAAGTACAACGTCGTATCTAAAATACGTAGCAGGCTGTAGTAACTCCCGAACCTTTGTATGTAAAACTGTCTGCAACTGCACACTTTAAAATAAAACCGACAGGAATTCGGAATGCTCATTCAAATGCAAGCTCCTATAGCTGGATTAACGACCGCTTAACAGTAGTGTATGTAGGATAAGTAAAGCGAGAGCGAGAACAAAGCAAATTATTTGAACACGACATTGTCTCCTACACTGCTCGTAAATATATAGGCACTACACATCCATATACCATCCAACTACGATCTTTCTTTCTTCACTATAACCCTCAGCAACTTAGCTCACTGCTTAGCAGTCCATATTCTTATATGCACTTATTATAGAGCAGCACCTGCTACGTAGTTAATCCGGCTGTTATCCTTACTGTGCCACGCTTACCTTACTTACATTCAACACCGTAGAATTCCAATTTCGAGTGGTTCACCTTGTCTACTGAAACGTCAATGCGCCACTTTATTCCACGCTGGTGGGTTCATTGTATTGCATGTTGCACAACCTTACTCCCGCTTTAGATACGGCCTTCCTTCTTTCACCATAATCTTCCTTCACTTAACCGATTGCACGGCAGTCCACCTTCCCCTTAATCTCACAACTACAAGCAACTTCTGCTACTAGTTAATCCCGCTCTTACCTTTATTGCTCCATGCTTCCATTTTGCTTGCTTTTGACACTGTAGCATTCAACACTCGAATGGATCATCTACGCTATCAAAGCGCCGATTTGTAAATAAATTAATAAATCCTTTAATCTCTTGCTATGCGAGACACGCCTACGTAGGCATGATCATGTTAAATGTACAACTAAATATTGGAGAAGGTATAAAAGATGGTAAATTTAGCCATGAACTTTGGATCTATGAGTTCACACATGTACGTGGCAGCATATGTGTCTATTTGTTATATGAGTTTGAATATGTGGCACTGCATATGCGATTAATCACGAGGATAGTGTGAGAAGGGTTGTGTGACCTCCATGGCGGGCGTGTGGTCGGTTGGGTAATCATGGGGCAGTGACGTTCGGTAGAAGCGAGTGACATACGCCTCGTCTCGGTGCTGTTAAAGAGATACACGTGACCTTTTATAGAGAGAACGCTGGTTAGGCGAAAACCCACCACGTCCTGGAACACTGCCGCCAGACAGTTGGTACCCCGGGGAAGTCACATCTTCGTTGTCGATTGAGTTGCCCGATCTTATTGTCCAGCCACAAGCGAGTGGTTGTACGCTTGACAGGCTGGACGCCAGGTAGATAGTTATGATTTGCTTCAGGTACGTTACGATGAGCAAGTGTATTGAAGGCGCTTTTGCATGCTTGTCATGGCTGATCCAATTCTCTGAAGAAGTGCGTCAGGCTCCAATTGACCAGTTTAAGCAGACCAGAAAGGGAGCGAGTGTGCCGAAGGCCTAATATGCTCCACTTTTATCTTTGTAGGTTAACTCATTCGTAGTGACACACGCCAGGTGGGATCCTTAGTTAGTTTCTGTTGATACCTTCAGCCGTCGGGAAAGAGAAGAAAATGTAATAAGGAGAGCACCAGAGACACCCAAGGAAGTCTGTGATATTACGTGCTGTGAATGTAACAGTCATATATGTTGCAACATGATGAAAATAATGCACGCAAAAGGCAGAAAGATTGGCATTTTGTGTTTTGCGACTATATAAAGAATCTATGAGGGCGAAAGTGGCTTAATAACTAGAAGCAGGACTGCGAAGACGAGTGGAAGCAAAAGAAGACGGTGACAAACAAAAGTAAAACGAAAACCAAATTTACCACGGGTGCATCTGTTGTTAACTAGGCTTTGAAGCCTAAGTGGCCTAAGTAACGTAAGGAAAAATCAAAAGCAGGTGAGACGATTTTCGACGAACGCATCAGGCATACAAAAAGCAGGACAAGTAGGGTGTGAATTGGATAAGTGGCTCAGACAAATCAGCGTATCATCGGATCCAAAAGGCATTAGAGAAAAAGGTGAAGAAAACCAACAAGCAAAGAAAAGAAAAATGGAAGGTCAGTGGAAGTGCCAACCATTAGTTAGTATACCTCACTCGCCTAGCAGCTGTCGGAAGATAGGCGAGAATATTCAGACGAGACTGTATTTGACAGAAAAAAGGGACTATTAGAACCCATAGAAATGGTGGAGACATTAAAGAGGTAAGCAGATATTCAGGACACAAAATCTGAAAGGAACTTTAAGAAAATCTACATGCTGTGGCAAGAAAGAAGAAAGGTGTGATGAATCAGGTGTTACTGACCTAATCTGGGGCAAGGTGTCTTGAATCACAAGGTCAGGGTGAGGCGGGATCAAAAGCAGAGTAAGCAGACAGGTTTGCATAGGCTCACGAAGCTAGGGCTTGGAATGGTTGCTTGAAAGAATTAGCCTGGTAAAGGTTAAAAATGTATCGGGTGAATCTGCTGTAAAACAGGCTTGTCATCGCTTTCTATGATTTCTGGTTCATAGGTTGATTCTCTGCTGTTTATTCACCTTTCGATCGCCACAATTTCATAAATATATAAATATTATATTCTTGACAAGGCGAGGCACGTCTTCTGGGCATGGGCAGCACAGCGCAATATTGTACGTGATAGCATAATTGGCACGACCAAAGGAGCTTTAATACAGGCGTAGTCTTTAGGCTGTACCCATATTAGTCCCAACCCCTGTAATTAATACCGCGTTGCCTGTTTACCGAAACCATGCTCTAGATCTTCACGCATCTCAGTAATTTACCCATCAAGCCCTGCTTTTTGTTGCAAAATCAAGAAGTGTTTTTAGCGTAATATCTTTTCCACATTGTACCTCTTTGTCTGAGGCTAAACATCTTAAGGTAGGATGTTCACACCGCTTCCTTCTATGATTGTCCTTTTCGGTCTCCTCTCAACCTGTCCCTCCCTCTCCTATATCTCCGAGGTCGATAAGTTTAATAAGGTACGCGATGGGACTGAGGAGCTGCCTCCGTCTGAGGTGGGACGAAATTATAAACCGGGACCCACTTGTACCGTGGCCTTTTACCAAAACCAACCAACTGTACCCGACACAAGGACTCATGTCCAGTAAGGGACAAGAATTCTTCACACTCCAGCAAGTGTACAAAATCAGAGAAAGTGAGTCCTCAGACAATCTGAAAATTCAACTTATCTGCACAATTATTCACTCTGCTAGACTGGCTTTAACCACTATGGCGGGCATTGACTGAGCTACCTGCTCAGCTAACATAGGGATAATTCGACTGCAAATAACGGTGAACTAATGGTTGATAGTAGACTTTGCCAGATGTACAAGATCATTCAAATTAATCGACGACAGTGTTCCAGGACATGTTGGATTTTCGCCCGGTAAGCGTTCTTCCTATAAAAAGCCAAAAGTCCATTCATCGACCCTGCGAAGTGGCGAATGTGACTCGCCACTGAGTAAAGTCACTGCCTACTATTACATTCTGGCATATTGATTAGAGGAACGTTTTCACTATTGTATTGATACGTACAAAAGCGATACTCTCAAACTTCTCATACTGTCATCACTTTACCTTGCAACCACCACGCTCGCCTGACCGATGTGCGCCGCTCTCAAAGCTGTAAAAGTACAGAACGCTAACCAACCCACTGGGTCAGGTAACAACACTAAATTAAATGGCAGAAAGGCGAAATCGAAGAGACTCCCATCGAAAGGAATTTGCGGGTTAGGAGAACGTCATCGGGTAGTAAAAATCCGTCTAGCTTGTTCGCACTCTTTGGAATGGTACCATACAAAATGTGCGAATGTGTCCCAACAACAGTTACGGGAGCGAAGTAGCTCCCAAGATGCATTATGGTTCTGTACTGCGTGTTCCACCATCCCACTCGTTAAGTACTTGCTTATCCTAGCTGAGAAATGCGACCGGTTAATCGCAGAAACAGAGCAGAGGATAAACAATGAGATTACTTCAATGGGAGCGAGTATGGACCACAGAAGCGTAGCGGCTGCTAAGCAACGGAATGCTGAACAAATCGCTTCCCCTGCACCGCAATCAGCCATGTCTCCATCTCCGTTGTCTTCTTCAACTTTGGTAGAACGCCGGGCGAAAACAGACTGTACCTACGTGAATCAAGCAGTACTCACAGCTACGAAAATCAGGCACCATTCAAAACGTCTGGTTAAGCAAATTCCACTAGACCCGACATCTAGTATTAACAAGGATGGAGCAGCCCAACCCCAACCCTTGGTACCTGTAGCTCAAATATCTCTTGTCGAGACTAAGCCTCCCAGAACATCGGTTACATATGCAGAGATTGCTGCAAGTGTCCACTGAGAGGCCGCCGTTGCGTCCTCTTACATTGTAAACACCGTTAACGCAAATGGAGAGAAAAATAGCAAACAATCACTTGTCAGCAAGTCAAGACAAATGAGTACCATACCTTGTAGATCGATTAAAAAATGGTTCCAACAACAGTGCCCGGACTGTTGTATGCTCAAATGTCCCTGAATCTACCGCCATCACATTGCGGGATAAGTTATCAGACGACCAAGACCAATGGAACTCATTGTGTATGCAGATGAGTATCAAAGCCAAGCCCATAAACTTGTTACGAATTACTCGTCATCCGAACTCGCCACACTATGGTGAACCCAGATTTATTCGAGTAACTCTAGAATCCTCCACCGACGTAGAAAATGTTTTGCTCTCCGCAAGCGCGCTAAAACACGAATCCTGTGTGACACATATCTATCCTGATGTCCCTTGGAGCGCGCGACAACCATAACGAAACACCGAAGAGGGGCACAGCAAGCAAGACCGCCTAAACATAGTCTTCATACATGACGTGCCAGAACATCTTTCTAACCATGTTCAAGATACCGGAAATCACGATTTAGAACAGTGGCGGTTCTTTCGTGAAACACTTCCTTTGGATGATGTTGTGACACTATCGCTCACCAGGATACCTCTCTCATCGAATTATAGAGGAAGTGGCCCTAGAATCCTAAAACTTGTGGTTCAGTCAGAGCAACAAGCAAAGGATATTTTGGATCGATGGCGGAGAAATCGGAAACATCTTCCTTCCGAAATTCGGTTAAAGGTCGCAAACAATTCGCACAGCTCAAGTATTAAAGCAACTGAAGCAGCAAGCATACTGAAGAATGTACAGAAGTGTAACTTGACTGCTGCTTTAATTGACTCTGACGTAGGTCTAAAGGAAGGCTGGGACGCACCTTGGCCGAATCAATTTGCAAACGAGGTATCATTGACCCATCAAAAAAACGAATAACTGCCGACCTCCCATCGGTCGGCATTCTCCCACACTTGACAGCTTCACCTCTCTGCGGGCTCCTAGAGACCGAGAAACTGGCCTGCTTGTATACAAATGCTCAGGGACTTTCTAACAAACTGGCTGAACTGAAAGATCGCCAAGCTTCCGGCCCGTATGATGTCATTGGTATCACCGAGACACGGTTGCACACGGGAATGACGGACGCTGAAGTTTCGCTACCCGGCATGTCGCTGATCCGGAACGATAGGCTCACAAAAGCAGGAGGGGTAATTCGGTACTACCGAAACGACTTATAGTGCGAAGCCGTGGAGGATTCAGATTCGCAGCTCCCCGACTCTCTTTGGTGCCGGTTGCAGTTAAAAGGCAGGGACGCTTGCCTTGTTATCTTGGTGTACCGCGCCCCTAACTCAACACCCGAAACTGACTACCACCTAGCGGCTGCTTTACGATGCAGTTTACAACAAAAGTACACTCACATTCTTATCATGGGTGATTTCAACGTACATTGTTTAGAAGCCCCTGCCACGACCTGAGAACAATTCAAAATCGATTTACAAGATCTAGTAACTACTGTTCCTCTTTACAACCACAGCACTTTGCCCACTCGGTTCAGAACTGGTAACAGGCCATCTGTGCTGGATCTTGTGCATACCAACGAGGAGCATATGATTGCTGCGTTGGTTTTAGACTGCCCGTTGGGTCGCAGTGATCACGCAGTGATCAGCTTCAACTTCGTCTGCTATGCAAAATATCTGAATGATAACGATGATACTGTGCGAACCATCACAAGGTACGACCGACTCGCCCAGCTAGTCAGCGCCACAACATGGTCTTTTCTTGAAGAAGAACCCCCGGAAGTCGCCTGGCTCGAGTTCGTCAACAAATTCAGTCAGCTGGTTGCACAGGCTTCAGAGATAAAAGCTTGCAATAAGTGCAAATCCGTTTCTTTCGTTAGGAGCAGAACCCGAAAATGGATGACAGTACGCAACGCAGCATGGCGAGTGTACAGAGAAGCTCCAGCACCAGCAACTTGGGACAACTACGTAGCCCAACGTAACCACTGCACTCAACTGTTAAGAGAAGACAAAGCCACCTATCAGCAGAACATCGTAAAAACCTTCAGTGCTTACCACAAGCTGCTGTACAAGCACGTTAATAGAGTACGAAAGGTGAGGCAAGGATTTCCTCTACTCAAGACGGCTGATGGCCCAACAAGAACGTCTATGGAAAAAGTAAACGCGCTGCAGATGCAATACTCTCCCAAGTTTCAAAGGGTCTTGCCATCAAGCGATCTATCAAGCTTTGTATTCTGCTCACCAGGACTAACTCACATCAATTTTACCGCAGAGGCTGTATTGCAAAAGCTGACTTCTCTACGCAAACACAGCTCGCCGGGTGTCGACGCCATCAGAGGCATTGGGAGCAGCAGCAAACCAACTGGCAGGACCTTTAGCTCAGTATTTTCAGCACTGCTTAGGCCAGAACCAAGTTCCCGCCAAGTGGAAGCTTGGAATAATAAGCCACATTCACAAAGGCGGAAGCAGAACTGATCCCTCCAACTACCGCCCAGTAACCCTTCTTCCTATACTCTCCAAGGTCATGGAATCCATAGTTGCCGATGCACTGGTGTGCTATCTGGAGAAATGCAACCTCATCACTCCTGAACAGCACGGTTTCCGTCGACAGCGGTCATGTACAACTAATTTACTAATTGCACGCAGTAGTTGGACCGAGGCAGCCGACGCTGGAGAAGGTGTTGACGTGATCTACCTGGATTTTTCCAAGGCTTTCGATCGTCTAGACCATCGGATACTACTATCCAAGCTGCAGCATTACGGGATCGGCGACCCTCTTTTAAGCTGGATCGCCAACTTTCTATTTCAAAGGCAATTATTGGTCAGAGTTCGGAGCTCTTTATCGGACCCCATACAAGTGAAGTGTGGTGTGCCGCAAGGCTTGGTTCTAGGTCCACGTTTATTTTTGGTGCTTTTTAATGACCTTGCACAGGGAATCGCTTCAAACTTCCTAATGTTTGCCGACGATATCAAGATCTGGCGCAGGATCGAGGCGAACGCCGACCAACATGTGCTCCAAAGTGACTTAGATACAGTGTATCAATGGTCGATCCAAAACGTATTGCAGTTCAACGTCAGTAAACGCAAGGTGCGTACCATCCGACATCAAAGCAGCTACTCATACCGACTCGGAACGAATGTACCGCAACAATCAACTCTCGAACGTGGTTTGGGTGTCCTGATTCAAGATGACTTGGGTTGCTCCAAACAATCCGAAAAAGCCTCGAAGACCGGGAACCAACACGTTGGGCTGTTGAGGCGGGCGTTTGGACAAATAAACAGCTCCATATTTCGACAAATGCTCAGTGCGTATGTTCGCCCCCATGTCGAATATGCAATTCAAGCCTGGCATCCATGGCTGAACCACGACCTTAATGCACTGGTGCAGCCACAACGCCGGGCATCTAAGAACGTAATTGGAATGCGCAATCGGTCCTACTAGGAGAGGCTGCGACAACTAGGATTGTTCAGTGGAAGCTATCGCAGGCTACGAGGCGACCTGATTATGACATACTTGATCCTGCGAGACCCACATCATGTGTGCCGCCCTTTACTGCAACTCAGCAACAACACAAACCTGATGGGCCACTCATTAAAACTCGCAGAACAATACAGTCGTCTGGAGTGCCGCAGAAATTTCTTTTCCATCCGCGTCTGTCACCCGTGGAATGCTCTCCCAGAATCGGTCGTCTCTGCACCGACACTAACAATATTTAAAAGACGGTTGGACGATGCACTCATCCACTTACACTTTGTTACTTAACACTATGTCTCCATCCTACACCTGGAGTTTACCCTGGAATTATTTGTTGTTAACTGTGGGTGTTGTGAATCTAAGTGGATCGCAGGACTTCAGCGAAGCAAACGATAAGTCCTTATTTTCGTATTTAAAGTATTAACTATTTTACTATCCTTTTCATCATAATTGTCATGTTGATATCCCCACCAACTATCCAACGGGGCATGTAAAGCAACGCTTCTTAACCCGTATAAAATCATTGTTCATTGTTCATTGTGTCTTCCTTGCGTACTACGCGCACATGATTCCAGTTCATCATTGCCCCACTGCAGTTTTCGTTCCCTAGTAGTACTTCTTCCGTTCCTCCAACTTGTATAACTATTGGCTACAACCAAATAGGGGCGTCAGAACATAGCTGTTGCGCAACAACTTTGCTTTCAACTTTTGTTTACGTCTGAGTTGAAGTGCCGCGATGAATTCAAGAAAAGATATTTATTTATTTATTTATTTCGATGTCCGCACCGCGAAGTAATGTCATTTGCAGTTACAAGTTAAAGCGAAAAGGTACACAGGGCGGCGCTTTTGACTGGAACCTTGTAGCTTTGCATTAGTTTGTACCAAACACTGTGTTTCACGTGCGTTTGTCTCATTATTATCAAGCTAGAAAGCGCTATATACCTTCGGCTTGCATTCACCTTTGTCTAATAAGTTAACTTGCAATTTACTGGCATACACACAGGTTCCACAAGGGTCGGGGATCCAAACACATTACTTCCTTTCCGAAAATATAGTAGCCACACACCAACTAATGTCCTTGGAGGATACATTCTCCCAACGCGTCTATATTTAGTCTTGTAAAAAGCCCGTCTTTCGTATTCTCTGGGAGCGGTGCGTTCTCCTGATGTAAAGGCTGCATTTTATCGAGTTCGAATTGTTCACCCTAGCATTAGCTCCGAGGTGGTCGTTGCCGCTAGAGTATCTGGCCTGGTTCGGTATATCTCTAAAGCAGATACCAACGCGTCAATCCAGGATTCATACCAAAGTCAAAGGCCTTGTAGAGCTTCTTGCAAGGCACCATTAAGTCGTTCAACGCGTTCATTCGCTACAGGGTTATAAGGTACAGTCTTCGTGTGTCCGTTACCATTGCGCCTTAGGTATTTAGCATACTTGTTACTTTGGAACTGTGGGTCGTTATCAGGTACTAGTTCTTCTGGCAAACCCTACTATGAAAACAAACAACGAAGCCACTTTATGCCGATGGCCGCAGTTACGTCCGCGCATAGAATAGCCTCTGGCCATTTGCGGTAGAAACAGGTAGCCCCTAGCACGTTTCGCTTCTGCGGGCTTAAATGGTAAACAAGCTCATAATATTGACGGCAATTTTTGTCTACGGCTTCATCAGGTACACGATATGTTAGACTGCAGCATTCAGGAAGCTCGTAATTTTATCGGATTTTTGGCTGGCGTAACATACCCGAATAACCGACTCGACGCTGGAAGGCGACTGCGGCCACCAATAGTACGTTGCATTTGAGCGTTTTTCGAAAACCCCTGGATGACCTACATGCGCACGTGTGAACAGCCTACTCTCAGTACCCTGACTCAACCTAGTCTCACCTGGCTAGTCTGATTTTATTTGACGGCTCCTAAACCACTGCAATATAAACGGTCTAGGCTATGCAGACTCAGAAATATATCTCCCTTACATTGCTAGCTTGCTGGACTTGTTCACCCTTAATTACTATAGACACTTCCATCTCTAACTTGTTTATATCTTTATGCCAAGCTATTTTTCTTCCAAGCTTTAATGTACGACCCAACTTCAGTGCGCCAACTAATCCAATCTCGTCTGCTTGGCCCCCTACGATCAAACTACTATGAAAGTGGCCATTGTTCAGAAGACTGAAGGTTCTATACTCCTTCACATAGAGCCTTGCTGGATTCTCTACACTTAAACAGTAAAACTTTTTCAATCTTTAAACAGTTATTTCCTTGCTACTTTCTTTGTTATTAATCCTTTTCTATCGGACAACAAACTCTCAGTGCTCTGTCATAACCCGGTCTCATCTAACCAGTCTGCTGCTATTTGACTTGGTCCACACTGTTGGGATGTTAACGGTATTGACTCCGTAGGCGCAACGCTATTTATTTATTACCTCGAGAGTCCGCTGGACCTGCTCATCCATTATTAATACAGTCTCTTCCACTCAGCTGACAATTAGGATAAGTCAACTACCTATCCGGAAAAGCACCAGACGGCGTTTCGCCCTATTGGGGCTCGTCAGTGGTGCACACCCTTCGGTCCTCCAGTGAGGATCGAACCCATGACTGCTTGTGGCTTGTGCCAACTAGCCCGCTGCTTATGCAACTGAGCCATGGAAAACGGTAGCCGACCACCACGAATTGTTAGTTAACTGCGATATAGCCCGACCCATCCCCCACTGTCACGCAGGCACCTGCCATTCAGATGACAGCGGTTGGCCTTCCGGCGTCAGGACTTCCCGTTTACGGCAGCTATGAGTCGACATAGCATTTATGGAATCCGTAAGGGCGAATTTATAGTACTTATGAGTAAAAGGATTTTAGCGAGTATGCTATGTCGATTCATAGCTGCCGTAAACGGGAAGTCCTGATGCCGGAAGGCCAACCGCTGTCATCTGAATGGCAGGTGCCTGCGTGACAGTGGGGATGGGTCGGGATATATCGCAGTTAACTAGCAATTCATGGTGGTCGGCTACCGTCCTCCATGGCTCAGTTGCATAAGCAGCGGGCTAGTTGGCACAAGCCACAAGCAGTCATGGGTGCGATCCTCACTAGAAAACCAAAGGATGCGCACTACTGATGAGCACCAATAGGGAGAAGCTGCCGTCTGGTGCTTTTCCGGATAGGTAGTTGACTTATCCTAATTGTCAGCTGATGCGACGAACAAAAATACTCCATAAAATCCTTCTACTCATAAGTGCCAGTCTCTTCCCTCGGTCTTATCCGTTTCTGCTGATCATCTTTATTTGCTTTCCATCTCGACTGTACGGCTCAAGCTCAACGTACCGGCTAATCAAGTGTCAGCTGATTGGTCTCCCTTACTTCAACCACCCTTATATACCATGCCCTCTGATATGTAACTTATCTAGTTACGATGCCCCTCCCCACATTTGTTCTTACCCCAACTGTACGACCCAATCTCCGTGCTCTAACTAAAATTTTTTATCGGAACAGTCTTCTGCCCCTCTGCTACACCTAAATCTGTGCCATTACCGGTTATGGTTTGGCAGCAGCTTCCTCTCTTCGATTTACGTCGAGATCGCCGTTGCTCTTAATTTTCCTTTATCCATGGCCTACTTTGTTACCGCGCATCGTACGTATTCCCCTCACTACTGTACCGCTTGCTTCCATTGAGCCGCACTAATTTATCCTCATGTGTATGGTTTCCTCCGCTCCGACCTCGCTCCGGCTTTCTGGCGGCACTCGGATCATTGCTGAGTGTTTCTTGGCTAACACTTCTATTAGTATAATTACCTTACCTCCCCTCGTTTGCCTCTGTTCTTTGCTTCTTGTTCGCACTTGCCTATCAAGCTGGCCGTACCCGGACTCCCAAGGTACGGCTGAGTGGGTACCCTGACCATTTTCTCTAATTTTTGACTATGGAATGCTGAGTGCCTCAGCGTAATTGGTATCAATAACTACTCTTTGCACTGCCGTCCGCAGACACTGTTTCTCGCTGATTCTCTGCATTTCCCTGTAAAGTTTCTTTACTTAAATTTTGCTTCGCTTTCGGGCTCAAGCTATTTAACCTTAGGATCACCCAAGCAGCTTCCCGCATTCGGTTGTCTGTCATTATCCTCAGTTTATCTATGTTTCTCTCCGATAACCGTATTATTCATTTAATCTTGTTAACACGCTTTTTAATATCGGTTTTGGATCCTGAACGTGCAGACCCTTCTTCGTACGTAGTATTTGCAACCTAACCCGCAACATTTGACGTAAAGTGAAGAATGCACTTACACGTACGTATGCTAAGCAAACTTACATAGCTTTTAAAGGATCACAGGCACGGATGCATACCATAAGTCTTTCGGTCGTGCATCTTGCTTCATTTCTGTCTCTGTTTGGCTACCTCTTGTCCGTTGCCCAATTTTTCCAAGATTTCCATACTTACACCGGCTGACACAAGGTTTATCCCCTACGACTGGTTGATCTGTGCTTAATAGCCAGTCGGCCTAATCCTCCGGGATATGAAGTACCTACTCTTGGCTCCAAATGGAGTTCTTTTCGTCATTCTGGTGGTGCCAAATTTACCGGGTCTAAACAAATGGATTAGCTCGTCTTGTACTCACAGTATCACACTTCAATCACCTGGAATAATATGTTTACACGGATCCCCTGTTCCACAACGGAAGACAAAATATTCTGTCGTGATTACCTTCACCGCCATGGACAGCTCTACTTATTCTAACTGCCGTTCATACAAATGGCCTTGGTGCCTTACATATCCGGACGAACGTTCTGCTCCTGCACTCAACTGAAGCCTTTCCGATGTCAGTTCACAGACAGCTTTGCTGCTCATCAATTGCGCTCGAACAAATGGAGTTTTCATTCAACCATGGAGCAACTTACACCCAATTATTGCTTATGTTAGAAGGAATCCTGATCCTAAGTTGTGGACTATGAAAGCCTTAACAATCCTGCATTGGACAAAAGAGCAGCATTTTTGCCTGTTATGGACTTATTCAGCAAAAAGAGCAAGTGAATGCATCATCCCCATGACATGCCCAGCGTTGATAGATGGAGACGGGCTACAAAACACGCACAAGTATACCAGAGAAAACCCCGCCTCTATTAACCATGTTATTACCCACTTTTAACACTCCTTACTCGACTCTACGACACTTTTGCATCTTTGACCGGTTTCAAAGACTGCTGCCAGATCATTAGGAAGTCAATCAGTCAAATAGCGAAAAAAGTTGGACTTCTATCGACTGTGACTAACAGAGTTCAAAGTCGGTCCATAGGAGGCACCGCCGACTAGCACCACTGTTCAACAAAAGCCACAGCAGTGTTCTAGGACGTGGTGGGTTTCGCCTTGCAAGTGGTCTCCATATAAAAAGCCACAAATCTCCGCTTAACAACCCTGCGACGTGGCAGACGTGCCGCGTCACTAAATAAAGTCACAGCTGAACGTTTCACACCGGCGCAATCATCAGACTTCTGTATACCACCTACGCAACCGATTTTCTGTGCCTTGTGCTTTGAAGGGGCATCGAACTTTCTAAGCTTTTAATGGGCAACAGTTGCACTAAAAGCTTACTTTTAGCCTGTGCTCATGGATTAGTACATGACGAAACCAAGCTGAACTTGAATATTAACACAAAGTTATGACTAATTTTTTCGCACTTCACACCATCATATTCCTGGGTCGGGCTATTAACTGACAAAATGCCTACTTTTAGGAACTACGAATATTTCGGTTAAAATTTTCATTAAAACGAAGTGTATTAAAAGTTAATCGCAGACCTGCTTGTAGGAATATTTGATCGCACCCTCATCGGTTGCCTCATTTTACCAAAAGTATATCGTGTGCTTAGTTATTTATGGATGGGTTAAGGAGACTACAAACTGCTTGCCTCCAATAATTCAGTTGCTCACAGTAGAACGCTCATGTCTCAGGATATAGTAAGAAAGTAACAGGTAGGATCTGGGTAATACTGGGACATGTAGTGTTTATGTAATTCCGAAGTTTTGCTAGGACAGTGTCTTTGTCAGTGTGCTGTCGTAGCAGGTCGGACTTTATTGGTTGTTCCGCCTGAGCATTGCAGGATCATTTTACCTCTCTAATTCCACGTTTTTCATTTTGCTGGACAGTATACATCCCGACAGGATCCTTTAACTTTGGTTAAATCACCATGGCTCGTAGTTTATTTCATATTGAATGTTTAGTGTACGTGAGTACCAGCGACTCTAGCGTACCGGCTTTTGGCCTTTGTCACCGCGAAGTAGTGGCGTTGTCATAGCAGAATGATCGATGCGCAAAGTGAATCAATGTCCCAATAGATAAAATTGTCATATCACACGTCCAGGCGCATGCGTAGGTCAGCTCGCCAGTGGAATTCTTTCCTTTAGTATCGGGCAAGGTATGTGATGCATATGCAATCACTTTCGCCTTGCCACCGTGCAGCTAGAGCAGCCATGCACCCACGCCAACATCTGAAGTGTCCATTGAAAAAAACCTTTGATATTGTTCATTGAAGTCGACACTGTAAGTGCTGATTCAACCAGCACACCTACGGTCATGTATGCTTTGTCTTGTTCAGCGACTCAACGGAACTCGCGGCTTTGGTGCGTCAACCTCTGTAATACTCTCAAAATTAGTAAATGTCGAAGGCAGTAAGGAAATGAACCCAAGCAATTTTCAGCAGCGTAGCATTGCGTGGTTCTAAACAATCGTGCATGCTCCTGGTTTTATGCGTAGTAGGCTTAATACCGGAAGCTAAATAACCTATACAATAAACTTGACCTCTGTTACAGCGAACTGGCATTTTATGGTATTCAGGCGGAGAGTCAGTTCATTCAGTCTATGCAGCACGTTGTGAAGTGTTTCCTGATGTGCAGTGGGGTTACAACCGAAAACGCAAATATCATTCATCAACACAACCAATCCTTTGAGCTCTGATGGCGATGGGGTAATAAATTTGCCAAGCAAACGTGACACTACTGAGCCCATTGTTAGCACCTGCACGAGGAAAGCGTTCATATGGCTTGTAGCAGTCTGGAGATTCCCCGGTTTGCTTGTGTAAAATTCTAACCAAAATTCTATAATTGTACACTTAGGCAACCGGTGTGGTTTGTTGAACTGCTTGCTGAGTTCGAATGCTTTACTTGCTCATCGCCATTTTTGCTTGGCGCTCGCTTCGGTTGCAACGCGCGACTGCTCTGTGTGCTGTGTTTGCTCCGTTTCCCTAGCTAGAGCGTCCACGGTGTCGTTCGTTTATAGCTAGCTAACAGGGAATCTTTTGCTGAACCAATAAAAGTTTCCCTGCAACTCGATCTGTCTTCTGGAATCGCTCTCTGGGCTCCCGGAATAGGCAACCCTCTAAATTGGTGACCCCGGATCCGGAACAATCTCAACGCCGGATATTTCGAACTTTTCTCCGGTGAGCTCGTTCCATTTATTTTTCATATTTTCCGGTTTTATTTTTGCATACGGTAGCCTATTTTTTGCGTCATTTTTTCAAGCCATGGAATCTGTAGACCATAAGGTAGAGTCTCTACTTAGTGTTGTATCTCTCTCAGTTCCACCTTTTTGGGACATGGATCCTGTTTTGTGGTTCGCTCATCTTGAGGCCGAGTTTTATAACCACAGAATCACTTCCGACTACGCGAAGTATTGCAAGCTCCTGTCCTATCTCCCCAAGGAGATATCAATGCAGGTTCGTGACGTTATCATTTCTCAGACCGATAACCGCTATGAGGCTCTGAAGGAGGCCACGATTAAGCGTGTTATGCCCTCTGAGAAAGTTCGCCTGCAGCAGCTTTTCAGGGATCTGCAATTGGGCGACAAACTGCCCTCAACCCTGCTACGCGAGATGCAGCAACTCCTTGGTTCATCAACCATGGACGAGACTTTACTTCGCGAACTATGGCTACAGCGGCTACCGGAAAACACACAAGCGATTCTCGCTACAGTGAGCTCCGTTCCGCTCACTCAACTAGCAGACTTAGCGGATCGAGTTATTGAACGATCACAGCCACAGGCCAACGCCAGCAAGGTCCATGCCGTCGCGTCCCAGGGCACTTCTATCACTGGCTTACAGTCAACTATAGAAGCCCTCCAAACACAAGTTGCGACACTTAGTCGCCAGGTGCAACAGCTTACTATGACCCGTCGTCGTCCTAGCCGCTCAACATCGCCCTGCAAACGTTCTAAGTCTAGAAACAGGCAAGCTAGCTGTTGGTACCATCAGCGTTTTGGTACCGCAGCTCGTAAATGTGTCAAGCCTTGCAACTACGCCGAGCAGCAGGGAAACTGCTCGGCCGGTCGGTAACGGCGACGGACGCGACCGGCCAACACCAAAGTCGCCTCATCCGTGTTAGGGATTTAACTTCCGGCATCGAGTTTCTAGTCGACACTGGTGCCGAAGTTAGCGTCATACCCCGTAGCTCAGATGAGGTCGTCTCACCATCGCCGACCAAGCTGCGTGCCGCCAATGGCACACCAATCGCAACTTTCGGCGAAAAGCTGCTAACGCTCAACTTAGGCCTCCGGCGAACTTTTCGCTGGCCTTTCATAATCGCTGCTGTGCCTTTCGCCATCATAGGCATAGACTTTCTTCAACGCTTCGACCTCATCGTCGACGCCAAAAGGAAGAAGCTTATCGACTCTAGGACACAGCTCAGTGTTATCGGGACTAGCGCCAACGTGGCTGCTATCACTCCCATTCGTGTCCTACCTCAAGCTTCACAGTCTTTTCTAGAGCTTTTCAGCAAGCACCCTAAACTCGTTCGCGTCCTGAACGACTTGCCTCCTGTGACGTCGAACGTCATGCATTACATTTGCACTAAGGGCCCACCTGTTTCGGCCCGCCCTCGCCGACTAGCCCCGGACAAGCTCAAAGCTGCGAAGGCGGAATTCGAGCAAATGCTCGAACTGGGAATCATCCGCCCGTCTAAAAGTCCATGGGCATCACCATTACACATGGTGCCGAAGAAGTCCGGTGACTGGCGCCCTTGTGGTGACTACAGGGCACTTAACAAAGTTACCGTCCCGGATAAATACCCTATCCCGCACATGCACGACTTGACCTCAGCTCTAGCTGGCAAGTCTATCTTCAGCAAAGTCGACTTAGTCCGTGCCTACCACCAGATACCTGTCGCGCCAGACGACATTGCTAAAACAGCAGTCATCACGCCATTCGGCCTATTCGAGTACCTCAGAATGCCTTTCGGCCTCAGCAACGCTGCCCAAACTTTTCAGCGTTTCATTCATGAGGTAACGCGAGGACTCGAAGGCGTTTATCCTTATCTAGATGACATTCTTATCGCCAGCTCTTCTAATGACGAACATCTTCGTCACCTCGACGCACTCTTCCAACGCTTGACGCAGCATGGGGTTACCGTCAACCCCGATAAATGCGAGCTTGGCCAAAGTTCCATCGACTTTCTTGGCCACCGCATATCTACCTCTGGTATCGAAGCCCTGCCAGACAAAATCCAGGCACTGAAGGACTATCCTGCTCCCAGTTCCTTCAAGCAGTTACGCCGATTCCTTGGCCTGGTCAACTATTACAGACGCTTTATACCTAACTGCGCGAGCATTGTTCAACCAATGACTGACTTGCTCCGCGGTAAACAACGGTCTTTTCACTTTACAGACGACGCTAAATTGTCTTTCGAGAAGCTTAAAGACGCTATCTCCAACATAGCGCTTCTCGCCCATCCAGACACGTCTGCATCACTCTCTCTGACAACTGACGCATCAGACACTGCCGTCGGTGCAGTTCTTCAACAACTCATCGACCGTCGATGGATACCTCTAGGTTTCTTCTCAAAGCGCTTACAACCTGCCGAATCGCGATACAGCACCTTCGGTAGGGAACTGTTAGCTATCTACCTAGGTATCCGACATTTCCGTCACTACCTCGAAGGTCGACATTTCACCGTCTTCACCGACCACAAGCCATTGATCTACGCAATCAATGGCGCAACAGACAAGTACTCGCCGCGGGAAACTAGACACTTAGACTACGTTTCTCAGTTTACGACAGACGTACGTCATGTCTCAGGTGCTCTTAATCCCGTCGCGGATGCGCTTTCACGCATTCAGCAGATCAGCTTATCGCCTGGCACCAACATTGATCTAGCCGCTATGGCTGCTGCCCAACAAGCTGATCCCGACACAGACAAACTACGACGCAACACCTCGTTAAAACTACGTGAAGTCCCACTAGCTTCATCTGAAGGGACCATTCTTTGTGACGTTTCACAAACTTCTCCCCGACCCGTAGTTCCTACCTCAATGCGTCGACTAGTTTTCAATGCTTTACACAACCTGTCTCATCCCGGCATACGTGCTTCGCAGAAGCTCGTAACGGAACGCTTCATATGGCCCAACGTCAATCGCGATGTCCGCCTTTGGGCACGCGCATGCTTAGAGTGTCAGCGCGCCAAGGTCTACAGACACACCAAAAGCCCACTTGGCGTCTTTCCCGCTCCTGACGCTCGTTTTGCACACGTCCATGTCGATCTGGTCGGACCTTTGCCTCCATGCAAAGGCTACGTGTACCTACTCACCTGTGTCGACCGATTCACTCGTTGGCCAGAGGCGATTCCGTTAGTCAACTGCTCATCTGAGACAGTTGCACAAGCTTTCTTAGAACGCTGGGTAGCTCAATCCGGTTGCCCAAGCGTAGTCATCACTGACAGAGGATCACACTTTGACGGATCCTTCAGCAAATTGCTCAACGTTCTTGGTTGCCAACATAACCGAACCACCGCATACCATCCCGCAGCTAATGGGATGGTAGAAAGGTTCCACCGGCAACTCAAAGCCTCACTCTGTGCCCAATCTAGCACATCCTGGCACGAAGCACTTCCGCTCGTTCTCTTAGGCATAAGAAACACGATTAAAGCGGACTTGCACGCCACTCCATCGTCGCTAGTCTTTGGATGCGCACAACGCTTACCTGGTGAACTCGTCTCACCAAAAGCGCCAACAACTTTCGACTATGGCGACTACGCAGCTCGCCTATCTCATCACATGCGACAGCTTCAGCCTGTGCAACCCAGAGCACAGAGCTTGCGTACAAACGTGGACGAACGGTTAACTACTTGCACGCACGTGTTCGTTCGCACTGACAGCGTACGCCGACCACTTCAGCCTCCTTACTCTGGTCCGTACCGTGTCGTACGTAGAAGCGACAAAACGTTTACCATTGACTACAATGGTAAGACTGAGACGGTCAACGTCGATCGACTCAAGCCAGCATACCTTGACAAGTCTGACTCGCCGGTGCAACAAGCACCTTCACAGCCCGTGCCATCACAGCCGGCACCGCAAACGCAGACGAGTCAGCCCGCTCCAGCAGAACCGACAAACACAACCGACAGCACTCCTACCCGCCCTACTCTCAATCGACGCGGTAGGAAACTCAAGCCTCCAGTTCGTTTTTCAGACTTCGTTCGCACTTACTATTTTACATAGAACGTGCCTTCGAAATTTTCTGCTCTTACTAAACGTTTTTGAAAATCCACAAAAAATGATCAAAACGTTTTGAAACTACCAAAAAAGAGCAAAACATTTTGAAAACCCAAAAACAGCTTTGCACGTTTTTCGCTTTGCACTCTTTTGTGTATTGCTATGCATTTATGCTGCTTTTTCATTTTGCTTTCCATATACACCGCCGGTTGGTTGCCCCTCGGTTTCACTTTCCGCTGGATCTCCGCACGTCAACTGGAAGTTCAACCATCTTCCTGCTCAACAGCCTACGTGAACTTTATTAACTGTCCCCCCCACAAACTGTTTTTTACCGTTTCGACACCGTAGGGAGGACACGGGTGGGAGCCCGCTAGGGTCCGATTGCATGGTTCTCCCCCAGCAGCTGCATCGGGTTTCACAACCTGGTCTCGCAGAAGGCTGGCCCGCGACGGACAGTCCTCACGTAGATCGAAGGACTGCTTACACAGTCCCTTCTGGGAGAGGGCTATGTAGCAGTCTGGAGATTCCCCGGTTTGCTTGTGTAAAATTCTAACCAAAATTCTATAATTGTACACTTAGGCAACCGGTGTGGTTTGTTGAACTGCTTGCTGAGTTCGAATGCTTTACTTGCTCATCGCCATTTTTGCTTGGCGCTCGCTTCGGTTGCAACGCGCGACTGCTCTGTGTGCTGTGTTTGCTCCGTTTCCCTAGCTAGAGCGTCCACGGTGTCGTTCGTTTATAGCTAGCTAACAGGGAATCTTTTACTGTACCAATAAAAGTTTCCCTGCAACTCGATCCGTCTTCTGGAATCGCTCTCTGGGCTCCCGGAATAGGCAACCCTATAGTCTGCAATCTGAAGCCATTGGCATGAGATAGTATATATCACGAGTAGCCAGCTTTGTAAAGCGTTTGGGATTAACTAGCCTAAGGCAGAGGAAGTTTGTCCACATTTATATCTCCAGTATGCGCTCAAAGGTCGGCGCACACAAGAATAGAGCTAGCTTCCTTTTGAACGGCAACCGTTGGATGAACCCATGCAGAACACTGAATGGGTTCTATAAATTGTTCATTGACCATCTTTTTCGTAGCTTGCGACAAACATCGCGCTTAGCCAGTGTTACGAGCTCAGACTGTGAAATTCTGAACGGCTTGTAATCCGCACCCAACCAAATGCAATGCGTTGCTTTTGAGCTCTACCAACTCCTGGAAGAAAGAGACCTGGGTAACCTGAACATCACCAAGGAAGCTTGAAGCTGGTACTGATAATCCGGCTTGCGCATGTTGATCCATTCAATAGACCAGAGCATTAAGTCCCAGTAGGCATAATATCAGGTTTACAAACTCAAACTTCAAGCACACGCTTCCTGCTGCTTTTAAGTAAAATTGAAACTGTAACAAAACTGAGTATGTGCACATCACAATTTGGGTACCTGTTGAAGTGTAAGCGGAAGGATGCACCGTTACGTTACCAAAATGCTGTTTGCGTTGACCATTTGACACAACTATGATGGATGACGCGGAATCTATTCGAATGTATAAACGAATGGTTTTCTTTCTAACTTCACTTAACCCACAAGGAGTATCTGGTGAATGCAGTTTAGGTGCTTAAGTTGGAGGCGAAAGTGGGTGTTCGTATTCGTTATTGATGTAGCTGGATTTTACAATAATGACCAGGGAAGCTGAAAGCTCTTTTGCAGAAGTACCCCTAAAGAAATAGCGCGAGAAAGACAAGCTCGAGCAAAATGAGCGTTCCTACCGTAATTTCGGCAGTTTACGCTCTTTGCAGGACCTGACGTATCATTTCCACGCTGTTCAGCATTTTCATAACGATAAAACTTATTTATAACTGCGGATGGTGTCAGTAAGCGTGTAGAATCCAAATGGTCAATTTTAGTAGCTACTGTGTCGGACAGAAACTTGTTGTTTGGTTTCGTGACTGCGAATTTTGCGGGAGCCGCTTCCCCGGCCCCTACCCAAGTGAGAAATTTTGCTTTTGACCTTAAGTGATTCTCTGATCTAAGCACCCCAAGCCAAAAATCAATTATTGTATTAGCATAGTTTCTTCCACGTTTTGATTAGGAATACAGTCGTTGGCATAATTTTGAACCAAACAAACAAGGGGAGGAATGTATGCATTCACTGATTCAACAGATGCTTGCTTTAGCTGCAAATAATCTTACCGTGAAGTATAAGTTTCCACTCGAACACCAAATTGTGTAAAGGAGCCCGATAAGACTTCTGTCAACGTAGGTTTTTTCCCGCAGATTTAGATAAAACAGAAATAAACAAATATAAATATATTTTTAGACTTGCTAGGTGCTGTGCCAGCAAGGGATCAGACAAATATGTACACAAGTCTTATGCTTTTATCTGAAGATTGAGAACCGCGGGAGCCTATGTTCCTTTTTCGCAATTACGAATACAAGTCATCTTCACTTCAACAGCTGAAGGTGTTTCACGCGGCCACGGTGAAGTACCTCAGGCTCTTTCAGTCAAATTCGTTCCCCGTGACTTTACTAATGTCAGAAAATCGTGCGGAGCCGCACCTCTGTAAGTTTCTTTGGATGTAGGATCCATTTCTCCAAGAAAAACATGATACGTTCTTTGAACCTAAGTTAGTCTGGCTTCATCAGGCGGTCTACAAGTTTAAGTTCAAGTAGGACTGGAACAGTAGGATAATCCCGCGAATGTTTCGCCTTGGAAAACGTTGTTCATATAACAGGGAAACCGTTGCATTGCGGTGCCAAAGGAGAACCAAATCAACACACACGATACACATAGCCAACCAAACAATGCTTACATGCCCTACACTAGCAGTCCCGCGATGCCGGCCACGTAAAGAATATAAGAAAACAGTAGTGCCATTAAAAAAGGAAACAGAGGAGAGTACAAAACGTACCGAATTTTGTAGGCAGTATTAAGATGTAAGTTAAACAAATTAAAGATGCGTAGGCTGTAGTAGACGAACAAACGTTTAAGACATGAATAGGAATACATTAAACTACAGCCAGAAACCGTCAAGTAGAGGCTCGAACGCTTACACCATCGGTGCCATCACGACGTCTGCAGGCAGTGCGTTCCAATAAGATAGGACCCCACGCAACAACGAAAAAGTTGCCCAAACACGGTCAGACCGGGGTTGGTTCGACTTTAATGGGTGACCACGGAGGGTTCGCGCTCGATTAGGGTGAAACAGACCAGTCAGATCAGAATCAACCTGACCCATCTGTATACCATAAGTGAGGAGCAAGTCGCTCTGAATCCGTCTGTAATACTTGGAAAACATGTCCAACTTACCTAGCCTCTCCGGGTACGTCAGCCTCATTAAACCATGCACCATTTTCGTCACGGACCGCAGGACGGGTTTAACGGCCATCTTACAACTAACCAAGCATAGATAACAAGCCTGAAGGCAGTAGTGCAAGCGCGGCCTTACAAAAGCCGAAAACCGTCAAACGAACAATTCGGTGACCATGATCCCGAATGACCTACGGACCAGCTACAGCATGTTGAGACCGTTGCGGGCAGCTGTTGTACAGTTTTCACTAGAATTAATGTCTGATGACAGCAAAGCTCCGAGGTCAGAATGGGGTTAAACACACATTACCCCGTTGCAGCCCAACAAATAACGCCTCGGCGGGTCATTTTGGCTAAAGCCCAAAAGAAACATTTAGCTAAATTAACAGGCAACTGCCACAAAAAGGACCAGTAGCAAATTCCATCCCGAGCCCTCTGTAGGTTTAGTGAACCAGTGGAATCGTGTATCGTGAACTAGAGTTTCAAGTCATCTGCAAACATTAGGGATAGCACACTCAATTCAACGGGTTGGTCATTAACGTATGAAGTGAGGAGAAGGAGGCAATGACCAAACCTTGCGGAACGTCAATGAGAAAACTTTGGTGGAAAGGCAGGCTTGAGCCCACCCGCGCTCATTTCTTTTTCGACAAAAGCTAACATCCATCATAAGTTTTCTCCAGCACCACCGTAAGGACTTCAGTTTGTACAAAAGGCGAGAATGTTGAACGGTCTCAAAAGCGTTGTCAGCCAATGAACAGCACGTCCGCTGCCTTCTCGCAATCAACGGCTTTAGTCCAGTGTTCAGGAGCCATTAACAATTTAGTAAGGCAAGTATAACCCTTACAAACGCCATGCTGAGAGAAATAAAGCAGCTCAAACGCTCTCAATTGTCATTCTGAAGGGTCCCACCAGAGCTTTTCCAACAACTTGATCTTCACGCTCGTCAAACGGATCAATCTATAGCTATCGGAGAGGTGCTTATCACCTTCCTTAAAAATAGGAAAAATAATAGCCTCCTTCCAGTCGAAAAGGTAGAGCGCAGCTACGCAATGACTTTGCAAAGTGTTGTCTAAGCGGGTGGCTTGCTTCATCAGCCGACTCGTACAACGGTTTGGACTGAATAGCATCCCCACCTGGCAGCACTATTGGGATTTAATCCACCCAGAAGCCGGAACACTTCAGTCTCCTTTATGAAAAACTCCTCCAAGTTAGAGCCATCAGTAACTTTTGCCTGCAGGCTAATACGGGGCAGCTGCGACTCTTGAACATAAACCCCAGCATCCTGTTCTCCCAGCAAACCAGGTTTTCCATGCGCTGTGCAAGCCGCAGTGACTTCAGCGCCAAACCACACTGGGCTGCACGCGTTCAAGTAGCTTCGACTTTTGACGTACGCGAAGAAGCCTTTCGGGTCTAATGAGACCATACGAGCAAGCTCTACTTCATGTTGTTGACGAGCACCTCGTAGATGCTGCCTACTGGCAGTTGGAGTTCCACGCTTTAGCTTGAAGGTTCATGAGGAAGGAGCAGATACCTAAGCAAGTTAATATCTGGCACGTCTGCTAAGTGATTTACGTGCAGCAGAACCAAACCAAAGTGGCTTTGTCCTAGTTTTATTCCTGCCAGACAGTGGTATATGGGGTAGAGCGAGCTTACTCAAGTATGCTTTAAATCTGTCTCAGACAATTTGAATGTTCTCCCATTGCAAAATGACACTTGGAGACCTTGCGTATTTTGTTTTTATTGTCTGACTGCTCGGTGGGGCGATCATTAGTCTAACGACTAAGGGCGCACTTATATGAGAGACATGCTTGGTTGCTAGCACCGAGAGGTGGGTTGTATACAATATCCGTGACAAAACCAATGGATTTAGCAGATAAAGCCCAAGAGAGACGGGTGTTGACCCATCATGTATCTAGTAGGCGGCTCAACCAGCTGGTGCAGGGAAGCATGCATGGCCAGCCCGAGAAGCTCGGTAGCCAAAACTTTTTAACACCGTTGCAGGAAAAACTCTGCTAGCCAACGTCGGGAAGCTTAACGTCTCCCATCATTAAACACCTAGCTACCCACTGTTCCCGGACTAAACCAACGAGACCCTTAGCAATGCTGTCGGAACTTCTATAGAACAGCACAACTTTAAGTTGCGCGGAGGCAATACACAGGTTGACTGCGAGTGCCTCAAAATCACGGTCTAGTGATCGGAAACTATACGTCTTGAAGACAGTAGGTGCGGGATTAACGTACAAAGCAACACCCCCCGCGCCGATCAGAAGTGCGGTTGCATCACAACAGTGCGTAGCCTGGCAAGCACACTTCACTTTCCGTGACGTCAGTGGACAACCACGTTTCAGTGAATTCGAGAACATCCGGATGACAGCCGTCGACAAGGGCGTCGACTGCGCACAGCCTGTTTTGAAGGTTACGCACATTGCTTAAGATAACCTGAAGGGATTTTTCACCGTAAGTTCTGGATCGCGCGCCACCAGAACCGGCTCTGGTAGAGCGGATGTGGACCGCTGGCTCACCACCAGAAAACCCACCAAGCGGAGACCCTTTTATCCTGCTTCACAGCAAGCTTTAAGGTTGCTCACAGCTTCATGCAGTTCTAGCTTATCTGCCAAAGCGAGACCTGGGTGCACCATGACACCAGTGATTTTGAGCTTAAAGACGAAACGCAGAAGTGCTTGGCGCTCCTCCGGAGTGGATAAAACAACTAGCAACAAACGTGTGCAAGAATCGTCAGCTGGTAAGTTACCGAGTCTGGTTAGTTTGCGCAGTCACGCCGGGGAAGCCGGGCGGCAGTATTTTGCTAACGCGTATACTAAACCACTGAAGGTCAACTAGCATATTGAATTTTGGGAGAACAGCAGATGACTCGGCGGCGTTTCTGAAACTAACATGGCAGTCAGTATACAAGGCTCCACGACGCGGAGTATTTACCGAGCGCTCACGGATATCGGTGATTTCAGTATAATGTCCGTTTTTATAGACTAACGTCGTGGTTGTTTCTAGCTGTAACAGTTTCGTAGTAGAAGCATTGGTGGGGAGTTGTTATATTGCATTTGAGGAACCTTTCACGTCTGCCCAGGGTTTTGCCGCATTTTAACCAACTTCCGCTTTTTTGACAAGGGCAGAAGCCTGCTGCACTCCTTCGCTAACTGCCAAAGCAAACACACTATATGTCTCATACAGCTTGTGATATAAAAATGCGATGACAGCTTGCGTAAGCCTTCACACTGCCTGAGCTACGCGCGTATAATGATCGGATAATATTTACATATTTCTCAGGTACACCTTTCCTGAATAGGCAGTCCCAAAGTGCACGCCTATCCACCGAGTCGAATTCACCTTTAATATCGAGGAACATGACAACGGTGGCCGCCAAAATATATAACGGTGCTCCAGCAACCGATGCAGTGAAGATGTGGTCGATGCAGCCACGAGCTTGACGAAATCCGGCTTGCCAGTCAGTCTGTGAAGGGCTACAGCTGCAAACATTTTGGAAACAATGGCGATCAGTCTAACTCCATTATGGTTGCCGCATTCCGATCGTGAGCCTCCTTTAAAAATCGGGCCTATGACGGAGCGGCCCCAGTCGGTTGGGACAGTTACCTGCTTCCATAGTTTTACTAGTAATCCGTATAAACCATCCACGAGAGCAGGTCCCCCGAATTTGAGGAAGGCTGGAGGTAGATCATCTGGTCCCACGGCCTTACTTAACTTCAGCAGTGCGATCGCACGTTCGACTGACGAGGGTGAGGGTGGATCCAAAGGAATGGCCCATGGAGCGGAACGATCCGTGGCCGGCAAGCAATCTAACGATTCTGACCGATTAACTTGCTTTTCAATGTGCACAGCCCAGCGCTCCAAGCATTTTGGCAAGTTGTTGATAGGCTGGCCACTCTTGTCAAGGATAGTTTTACTGACAACAGGCCTTCTGCTGTCCGTTTTCCCTATCAGCAGGAATAAAATACGATGTTTGGCGAGGTCAGCGGCCATTTCCATATCTGATACACGATGAGACCACCAGGATTCGCGGTCTCTCTTCAGAAAAGCACGGAGTATTTCCCGTAGCTCATTGCCAGTTTCATTGTGTTCGCTTCCAGCTGTTATATGCCGGCGAGCATCCATAGAAACCAGAGACTGCGAAGAGACACAATGTTTGTGTTGGCGATTAGACTTACTACATGAGAATTCGTCTGCTGCTAGTAAGGCTGCTTAACCTTAGCCCAGTGAGTTTTAGCTGCACCCAATGAGCGCTTACTCAAAGCGCATGACAGTATATTTTGACAGGCATTCAGAACAGCTGGGTTCGTTAGTTGGCTTGTGTCAACGCGCTCACAATGTCGTCGTGGGCGTCCACCAAAATGCGTTCGCAGGTCAGCACATACAGGTGCATGGTCGGTGTCCACCCCTGCGCTCCAACTCAAGCGACAGTGCTCGACGCAATGGGATCCATCTGCGTCCACAGCTGCCTCGAGACTGGCGGGCCTCAAGTCACCTTCCGGCGGGTGCCGCGTCGGAAATTAGTGCCCGCAAGGAATAAGCGCGCATCTTCACACAACTAAAGTAACCGCTCGCCGTTGTCATTACGGGAGCCTACACCAGGTTGGTTGCCCAGATGCAGTTCCACAGTAGCTAGTTTTCCAGCTTGAGTGTTCAGATCCCAAACCAGCACAACATATTCCGAGCTATTTCGTTGGCGAAGGAGCTCATTCAATTTACACTGGAAGTCATCTTTTACCGAATCAGCGCTGCCGTCTGTGGGTTCATAAGCAGCGATGACGAATAGACACCTGTTAGTCCCGCGCGACTTCGAAGCTTTGCAGGAGCCAGCCAATCGGACCGCACACAACCGGCCACTGATTGTAATCCAGCCAAACGGCGTAATTTCAATCCGGGGACTCAGAGCAATACCAACACAGGCTTGCCTGGTGCCCGTAGCTGCATCGTTACCGGCTAGGCGCAATGAAAAGTGCTGCTGGTGTCTCCGGAAGGGGATCGCAAAGTGAGCACACAGCTCGAGTCTTGCAGGCGGGTCTCCAATAAGCAAAGGATATCGACCGAAGGGGCTCTTATTTTCGAGCAACTGCTGCCTATTGACCGAGTTGCAGCAACGTGCGTAGGTTGAGACCTGCCGAATTAAAATCAGATCAAGGGCTCTTAATGGAAGTCCAGGAACTAAGTTTGTCCGCCTGGTTGGACATGGGCTTGTCGACAGAACAGGATCGACGCTCCGCGTTCACATGTGAGTGGAAACTAGAAGGTAAAAGCCCATCAAAGCAAGGTGGGGAAGGGCCAAAAGTTGGGGTTGCAAACAGGGGGATAAACGTAAAGCTGGAACAGGACGGTAAGCGAGAACACGAGTAGGAGGTGGAACAATAAGATAGGTAGGCCGGAGCAGTCGCGTCCAAACCCCTATCCACCCTGCTAGATGCAGCAGATAGACACCGTCGATTATCCGCTTCGGAGGCCAGGGCATCAAGAAACTGTTTAAAGGTAAATTCATTGCATTGCGCTGGCTAGATACTGTCAGGTTGCTCAGGCCTAGACAGGAGAACGATTACGGTTCTTAACCAAAGTCTTTTGTTCAAAAACCGGACCGCAAGGCAACATGTTTCGCGTCTGGCTAAAAAGAGGCTGTTTTATTGAATATGGAGCCACCTTATTCCAACCCTAACCTGGAGGACCAGCAGGCTGAGTTCGTGTGGCCTCTAACCATTGACCAATAATATAGGTGTAGCTTTGAAGGTGAAAAAATCACTCCACCCAGCATAACTCAATGGATCGCTGAGACACACAAACCATCGCACCACGGTAAGGTCCAGCCTTATTGCGATTGGAACCCTCAGATATTGTGCTTTATGATATGGCTAGGAGTCCACCTCAATGGCGCTCGTGCTGTGAGGGTTTTGTCCAACTCATCCCTCTTAGCATCCCCTCCAAACACGAGCTCACTATTTAGCCTTATATAATGCTTTGATAGGAAATTTTTATTTTGCCGCATAGTAGCCTTCTGGTAACTTACCGAAACCATGCTTATCCGTTACCAGTAGCTAAGCTGGCTTGCACTTGTTGCATTTTTCCCATTGCACTTCTATGTCTTGCGGCACAGTAGCTGGAATGTTTCCCAATTTGGCTAATGTGTATAATGTGTGGGTATCTAAGGGATCGTCACTAATAAGGTCGTTGATATCAAGCAGACCGATGTTTGGCAGTAAACAAACCGATGCAGGGTCTGACGACTTGCCATTGTCTTCTACCGTCTCCTGACAGAGCAGACCTGAGCATTCTAGGCCCGTCACAATCCATTCAGCTTTCCCGTCTAACGAAGCAATCAGAGACGGCAAACTTTCTAGAGCAACAGGAATGCTCTTTACTGGCTGTAACGCTCAGTTCTGCGCATACATCGGTCAACAAAAAGCTAAGGTAAACGCTCGTTACGGGACAGAAAAGCATATTGTCTACGATCTAAGCCAGTAAGGTCTTGCGGAACTAACGGTTAAAGATATCGTACTGCATGCCTCTGGACGAATCTGTAACCGCATCTAAGCACCCCATACGACCACAGAGTCGTCGGAACGAGGGCACAGCGGGTTAAGGCAGCGCTTAACAATCACCGCAACGTAGGGTTCAGAGTAAGCCTTTAATGTAATGGATAAGTAGCAAAGATCCGAACTGGTTTACGGTGAAAAGCTATGCAACCGACGAAAGCACCAGTCGGAAAGATTAAGTGTAACACGACTGTATTGAAATGGACTCACCAAGTCACGAAGCAGAAGTGGACTTCATGGATATAACAACTGGATCTTTGAAAGCAGACAAAGGTGCAAGGACAACCAAAGATCCACTGACCAGTTCAACCACAGGAAGAGATCCCAATAATAGAAGACAGCGCAGCAACGCAGCCACGAACTCGACGAAATCCAGCTTGCTCTTCACGAATCTGGCTTTCACGAGTGCCAGTCAGTCTGTGAAAGATGATAGAGGCAAGCAATTTGGAGACAATGGAGATCAGACTGATTCCTCTATGGTTGCTGCATTCCGATCGTGAGCCTCCTTTGAAAATTGAAACTATGATGGAGCGGCTCCAATCGGTTGGGACAGTTTCCTGCTCGCACAGTTTGACTAGTAACTCGTGTAAATCATCCACAAGAGCAGGTCCCCCGAATTTGAAGAGGGCTGGTAGAAGGTCATCAAGTTCCGCGGCTTTGTTTAACTTCAACAGTTCGATCTCACGTTCGACTTCTGAGCGAGAGGGTGGATCCAAATAGACAGCCCAGGGAGCGGGGCGATTACTGGCCGGCGAGAAATCTAACCATTCCGACTGATTAAATTGCCTTTTAAATGCTCAGCCTAACGCTCTAAGCGTTTTGACTAAGGAGCGCATCTGAATCTAAACTCCGAAACAAGGGCCATTCCATTACCTTGCTAAGGGCAAAGAAGAGGCTGAGATCTCTTTTCTTCGTAGTTTTGTACATGGACATTTGGAACAGGTGGCCTTCCAGAATAAGCGAAATCCAAAACTTGTAGTCATTCAGGAAGGAGACACAAAGATTCCTGTGTTCTGACAATATACAATACCTCGTCTATATTTGCCATTCACAAGACCACTTCTTCGAAACTAGCCCAGACGGATCTTGAGGACGTCCACGATGTAATGCATGACATCTAAGCACCTTGAGCTCACAACTCATCCATAGTCATTGTGGTTACCGTCTTATCACCTAAGAGAATTTAACGGTAGCCGTCGAACCCACTTTCTGGGGTTTAGGAACAGCAATCCGAATACAAGGTAAGTTCAGTCTTCAACGATCTCTTCCTGACCTACTTGAGTTTTCCTACGGACAATTCCGCCTTAGTACTGCACGCTTGACAGAGTAGACGCCACCGCCAATGCATCCGGTAAGAGATAATAAGGGGTAACCCACAGGAATTGTCTCCATCGGTGACCCATGTTCTCTAACGTCCATTACCGCAATCACAACACCTAGGAGGTCTCAGTCAGATCAGTCGCACGCATCATATAGATGATTACCTTAGAATTCTGAATGCGAGAGGTATTCAGCCATTACTGTTTGGTTGCTGACGTGCCTCGGCTGTCTCACTGACAACTTGATCCAAATGCTGAGTGGACCAATTAGTATCCACAACCCTCCGGCTTCCCTTTTTCAATGGTCACTCCGTCAATGTTTAAAATTTCAACAAACAGTACAGCCTAGCCTATTGTCTTGCACTTACGCATGCCTGTAGTTATTCCAAATATAGGATATTGCATGGCAATGACGAAGCCATCCGTACAGCCGAATTTCAATCCTTACATCTTATCCACATCTTCATACCGTGCCTTCAGCTTTACATTTATCACTTTCCTACGTCATAGACAACTGGGTCCGAGGAAAAGTAGTAGGCTTATGACGTTTATGGTGCTCCAATTGAATGCATCCTACCAGACCTAATGCTTGCATAAGATGTTGAAAGCGTTTCTTGCTGCTGATACACATGAGATTAGCATTAGAATTGTCCAAAACCGTCTAAATACCGGCTTTAGATGAACCCTTTTGTGCCTTCGCAGATGTCGGTTGCCAGCTGGCCCATACTGGTGCGTTTTCATTATTTCTGAGCCCGAGCTGATTTACTCCGCCGTTTCCAACTACTAGCAGTATGTAACCAGCAAAATAATATATATATCTTTTATATTGCCGACAAAGAGAGCACTTTAAAAGTTCCAGGACCAAGAACCAGACATTTTGCTCTTCACTTATCCTCTTTTGGCCCCACGTACTTAGCTTTTTCTGGTATACATATGCTCTTCACTTTTGGCAATACCAGTAGAAAGGCATAAGTAAAAACAGCTCCTCTTCTTCAACTGCTTTGCTAATATCACACTCGCATTTCCAGATTCCATTTCATTGGCACGAAAGCTAAGCAACGACAGAGGCCCCTAGCACACTGGCTGGCTGGACCACCAGAAACTTTCCATCACCATTTTGCTTCTCTTGGCCACCCGTGTGTTATTTATCTTTTAGCTGGCTCCAAAGCCTACCATGCGTTACGCACACCAGTGGGTGAACAACCAGTTCCCACTAGCTTTTTTATTATCCTAATTCTGAGGTACCCTGTCACTCTTTACTTAGGGTGCTAGAGCAGCTCTTGCCAGGAAAACCACAAAGGAATTCGCTGGTGTGACCGTATAGTACTTGTTAACATTGCCATCTGGAAGAACACCGCTGGCACTTGCTTCGGAACTTAAACTTGGAGAGAAATAGCTCGAATTTAACCATAGAGCTGCACAATCGTGTGTATCAACGCATGAGGCATAACAATCCCTCATGTTCAAGCGAGCTCAATCCCCAGAAGTAGCGTTCGTTATGCTCCAGCAACGCAGATCCAAATGGATTTCACGCCCCCAAAGCATGTTGCTAAATTTTACTAAATTTTTCCATACGCATTTCTTTATTATTGGTAACAGGCTCCTTTAGCTCACTGGTGTTGGAGATAAGGATTCATGAATATAGGAAATCGGCTCTAGGAAATAAAACTTGCGGTGTTTAGCTGAGAAATGTGTGTATTTTCCAGGCCAGACTATGTCAACTGAGCAGAAAGGTCTCCTGTGGTATTTAGGTAGACCTGGCTTATGCGGCCTTGAGATAAACTTTAGAACCAGTTAGAGGCTAAAAATACTAAACCCTATATTCCTAGCGGCTGATGTGGCTCGGTATCCACAGAAAGTGGTATGCTGAGGCCTTCTAACCGTAGCATAATTATATGCTCTCCTGAATGCCCATGCAGATTTAATATTCCTTACTGAATTTCTAGTGTCTTCGCTCAAAAATATAGCTAATTTGTGTAAATTTGGCATGTATATCTGCAAAGTGTACTTTTCGGCCACCTACGAAGTTCCTAGTTGTTACAGGTTATTATGGGCTATTTAGTGCAATTTTAGATAGCTATGTCTATTTAGAACATATACCGCTTCGCTACTTTTACGTTTTCTCTGCATTTTTCTGCCATCTGCTTGGAAAGCAGGAAGCCATTTTTAGCGAAAAAGTATAATTGCGTTATTCGTAGGCCACCATTCATTTGCGAATAAATAGCAAACTACTGCACGTATTGCATTGTTTTTACTTTCAACGTAATCAGCGTTTAGAAGTTGTTCTGTGCAGCCAGTTTTTGTTAAACTTTAGGTAGTATGCTAGCCTTATAAAAGGTTTTTTCTTCTTTGTTTTACTCAGGTTTAAATTTGGCGCCAATAATCAATATCAGTGCAAGAAAAGTTTGGCTATAATTTTGTTAAGTTGTATTATTTAGTGAAGCTTGCCGGCTCATTATGTTACTTAACAAATCCTTACTATATTCATCAGCATTTCTCGAAATTATTTTTTAAGTTTTCCTAAGCCTTATAATTCTGGCACTCTCATTTCTTGCAAGTAAGCACCAATAATTGTGGCAACAGAGTGGGCCAAAACATTCCAATAATTTACAGTGAGGTGGTTGTGAAGTGGATCCTGTTCCAAAGAAAAACTGCACAACTACAGATCTGCCCAACTTACACATCGAAAGAACGAGGTGCTCAATATCAGGTCAGGTCAGGCCAGGTCAAAATCCGTGGACGATACAGGCTTCCGCCTAACGAGCGTTTAGCTTTTTGTACCGGTAAGCGAACCAAAGCCCCGGCACTTCGACTTTTGCTCGCCTCTCCTTGCCTCTGCAAAAAGAAATAAAGCAAAAGCGAGAGCAATCTTTGCTTTTACAAGGATCAACATCGGATATCAATGCGAATAAATTGGATAGGATTATATTAATTCCGGAAAAATACGCGGCCAACACCTGTCTAGGCCTGCTTCGAAGGCAACCACAGTCCCACAATCCATTAGTTCCGAAGGCAACTTATTCCAGTTGCGCACTACACGATTCGAGAAGAACATAGCCCTGACTTTCAGTCTAGCCCTCTGCTGTTTGAGCTTCAAGCGATGTCCACGCAAGCGTTCAGAATCAGCCAGCTCAAATAAATCAGAAGGCACGATGGCACTGAGGCCCTTCATGATCTTAAATCTTTCTATCAGATCGCCTCTCAGTTTACGCCGTTCAAGGGAAAACAACCCCAGGCTCTTTAGGCGATCTTCATACGGCTTCCCCCGTTGACCTTCAACCAACCTGGTTGCCAGTCTTTGAATTTTCTCCAGGCAAAGAACATCACCACGGACATAGGGCGACCAAGCTTGAACACAATACTCCAAGTGTGTCCTAACCACTGCTTTGTATGGTGGCAGGAACACTTCTGGCTTGGTATTACACAGAGCCCTCCTGCGGCGAAACAATTCTCGTCGCACTTTGGTGGCGGCGTATCGACATTGCATCGAAGGTTTAAAGCTGCTCGTCATGATGACTCCTAAATCGCGTGCCTGGGTAGTGCATTGTAAGGGGAAGGGCCCAAAAGAAGTCTAAACTGCAGGTACGTCTCTACTAGTGGTCAGAATTTGGCATTTGCTTGCATTCAAGGGCAAGTCCCATTGCTTCGACCAGTTTACCACACTGATGATATCCTTGGCCAGTGTTTCACGGTTGCCCCTGCTGACTAGCTTCAAGTCCTCCGCAAGGATATAACAGGGGTCTTCAATAAGAGGAGCCAAGTCGTTTATAAACATAAGAAACAAAAGTGGACCTAGCACCGATCCTTGGGGTACTCCACTGTAGGCCACGCCCACACTAGAATTCACATCACCGATTCTAACTCGAAACGTTCTCCCACATAAGAATTCTGACACCCAAGACAGAAGTCTAGGATGTACTCCGAACCATGCTAATTTTTCAGGTAGGAAACGGTGATTTACTGAGTCGAAAGCCTTGCTAAAGTCAAGGTAGCAGACCTCTACCGGAATCCCGTCGTCAAGACATCGAGTAATCTCATCTAGGAAGCACAGTAGATTAGTGAGGCACGACTTCTTTTTAATGAAACCATGCTGCTCTGCTCTAAGTAGACTGTGTTCCGCCAATTGTTCACAAATCCGGTTTCTTATATGCTTCTCTAAATACTTGAGCAGAACACAGGTTAGACTGACAGGTCTGTAGTTAAGGGGCTCCGATTTGGAGCCACTTTTGTGAATCGCAACTATGGCTGCATCCTTCCAGTCTCGTGGTAACGTGCATTCCTGGAGCGACAAGTTGAACAGTTCCAGAACAGGATGTTGAAGGATGTCAGCTAGTGGCCTGACTATTGCCGGATGTACATCGTCAGGACCGGCTGAGTTGAAGGGATTCAAGCTAGTCATCACAGTAAAGACCTCTTGCGCAGTCAGCACGATGTCCTGCATTATAGAACTGATGACACAGTGTGCCTGCGATGGTGTAGCACATCCATTGTCGCTCCTATGCAGATTCTGAAAGACTCTTAGCAGCATTTCAGCTTTATCTCTGACTTCCACAGCCTGGCTGTCATCTTCCATAATTAGACACCCAACGTCCTCTCTTAGGGAGGCTTTAGAATGAACATAGCCGTAGTAACACTTTGGATTTGTTTTCGCATACCGGGCCAGCCGAAGCTCATAAGAGTATTTAGCCTGCCGTTGCATCTTGATAGCCGTATTCCGGCTTTTTGTGTTCTGTAGCCATCGTCGAAAGCCCCTGGCCTCATTGAATTTTTTCCACTTCTCATTTCATCTCTTTAGAGCTCTATCAATTCTCCTCCTCCACCACCGAGGCTTGCTGAAGTGTCTCGCAGGACGAAGAGGAGCAAACTCATTCGATAGTTGTACTAAACCAGTTTTAAGCACAGACCACCTTTGTTCCAAAGATGCCTGTTCCTGGTCAGGGATCCAATTGACCTGGAGGGCTCTATCCCTCAATTTCATGTGGCCAATGCAGCTGAAATTTCTCACGAGGCAAGGATGTCGTGCAGGCTTCAATGTATTTAGGCAGAAAGTGAGGACGCAGTGATCACTCGTACCTAAAGGTGCTTCCACTTGTAGCTCTGCGAAAAGACCGTGATTGGTGTTGACGACATCCAACATGGAGGGGGCACACCCGATTCGGCTCCTGGTCGGTATATTGATGTATTGTTCAAGTGCATTCTCATGCATCCAGTCAACCAGTTCCTGTTCCAAGGTATCCGCTCTGTTTGCGGTGCCTGGCCACTCCGCATGAGGAAGGTTTGGATCACCAACTATAAGGAAATTAGGCGCAGCAACCACTGCTCGCCTCAATAGTGCACCGAGCTCTTTGTCCTCCTCTCGTGTGGACGATGGACTGCGGTAGACACATATAAAGGTCTCCAACCTGCCCATCATCTTTAAGTAACAAGACACTACCTGAACGTTCGTATTACTCATCATAAACGGAGCCTCCCAATGACTATACTGGCGCTTTATAAGCAATAGTGCTCCCCGCCAGTGTGGTGATCAGGCCTATCTACTCGGCAACTCACGAAATCTACCAGCAGGTCGCTAACGATGTCACTCGGAGAAAGCCATGTCTCTGTCAAGGCAATAACATCAGCACATCCGCAGCGCCTCACCATCTCTCCCCATTTGTTCCTCACACTGCAGCAATTGGTATACCATACAATTAGTCCTGCTTGACGCGGTTGTTTCCCCTCAGGCGCAGCACCCGAGGGGACAACCCGATTTTATACTCCGCGTCATTATCTTTCGCCGCCTGCAATGCTGGGTCAAGATTAGGGTCTTGTAGGTCAACACGAGCAGAAGCCTTGTCAGGTTCCGTCCGACTTGAGTTGTTTCGTAAACGACCGGCTTGCTTCTTTCTCTTTAACTTAGAAGGTCTAGCAACGCTGCCTTCCGAATTTCCTGCAAGGTCAGCCTTGGGAGATTCACAGCTCTGGTTTCCCAAACCGATCAGTGAGATGCACGTAGTGTCCTTGAGTTCCGGAGCAGCTGACATTATGCGAGTGGCATCAAGTAATCCTGGATGCGCCACCTGTAAGCTCATGTCCGCAACCCCGCAACTTTCCCCGGGTAACAAGCTGGAAGTCGTACTTCCGTTCAGTGAAACATTGGTCGTTGTCACATGTAACTCGCGACTTATTTCCCTTGCAACCTGCACTGTTTGAGGACTCGAGCAGACAACTGCCGCTGTGGTAGGAGTGCAGTCCCACCCAGTTCCTTTTGGTGTACTCGTGGAAGGTTGCTGACTGACTCTGACCCCAGCGGCCGGAGATGCAGGGTATACAACCACTCGGCTGTAAGTACCTCCGGGTGAACTAACTTGTGAGGAAGCACCTTTCGCGGTACCTGCATCTGATACTGAATTTGTGGTGTGGTAGTTCGAAGGAACGACCTCCGCTGCAGTGGGACAATCATCTCTGGTAGTCGCTGATGCAATGAGGGGATCACGTAAAGCAGCACCCTTAACCAAGATCGCAGACACGCCAGCCAAGCGGTTATTAGTATCTTCCGACTGACATACCGGCGGGACCTAGGCTTGTGAGCTAAGTGTGTCCGGGGCCACCTGATACCGGCCATTGGTCTGACTCTCGATTAAGCCGGCTCGGTTAAGCATTTGATCACGATAAACAGGGTTCCTAAATTCAACCAGAATCGGTCTAGCAAATCCTTGCTGACGCAGTGGACCAGTCTCTCTCCAGCTACCTACACGATGCACCCTTTTGATACCGACGTTTAAAGGTATCTCGGCTATGGGGAGGATGTCGTGTATTCGTCTCCTATCCAGGTCTCGTCCAGTCTTTGCCTCGTGTATCATCGGCTCCTCCCGATTGCAGATAAGAACATTTCTTTGCCTGCCCATGGCAATCTCCGCACTCCGAGCGTAGCTATTTAAAGAATCGCGCAATTCGTCAATCTGCATTTGCAGTGTATCTATGAGCAAAGCCTGGTCGCTGATCACTTTTTCTGCGGTGGAGAGCCGGTGCAGATACTTCGCGTCAGCTACCCTCTGAACATTAGGCAACTGTGGAAGAGCAGCAAGCCGCTCGCGTAATAAGCGAGCACAAGTATCAGCTAGGCACACACCGTGAAAACAGATCCACTTCAGTTGGGGATGCTGGGTGTACAGATCAATGGACGAATGGTCTAACCTAGAGCAGGTGCTATGATACCATAATAAACATCGGTCACACTGTACGCCTTCCGTGACTGCAGTGCCACAACTGTGCTCGCCACATTTATCGTTAGTATCAAGAGCCATAGTTATTTGGAAGGTGGAACCAAAAATAAGCAAAAGGCAAAACGAGTAAGCAGATGCAAGAGAAAACAGCAAAGAACAAACTCACGGAAGACTAGAAGCCTTTGGGGCGGGTAAGTTCAAGTATGCTGTAGCAAAGATAGCAGCCCAAAAGTCGAAGAGTCGAAAGCCCTGGTTCACTTGCTGGTAGAAGGGCTAGATGTGGAAAGGCGGACCGTAGCGACGTCAGGAAGGATTTGGTTGTGACTGGAATACGAGCCAGGCGATTCAAAGTCGAGTCAGTCAGGAAAAGTGCTAAAGCAGACTGCAGTATCTTCATGCCACAAAGCAAAAAGGCCAGATCCAATGTAACAGTCAGTCTTTAGCAGCATTAGAAAATACATAAGCGAAAATATTTGGGTGGGATGAACGTGGTTTGCATGCACTACTATACACGGCAGAGAACCGTATAGGTAATTTAGCACTTCCAAGTCCTTTTGGATCACAAGATAAGTGACAAAAGCCAAATTTTCAGGATTTCGGTAAAGAAAATCGTGAACGGTGAAACACGAGAGCGTCCTATCCGGCACTTGGAACCAGAAAACTTTCAGGGTGGGCGCCTGCGACCCCACCAGCTGTACACCAAACGATGCCAATGCATTTGTAATTGCCATCTAGAAAGATATACTCGTACTTTGCCTGCTGCCGTGCAGGAGCATAGGATTAATGTAAACATTGATCTGAACCATTAAGGGTGAAGCCGCTAGCCAGTCTAGAAATATACCTGTTTCTTTATTTTTTATTATTTATTTCATACGCAGTCTTTCGAATACACTTCTAAGCCTAAATTGAAGGCGAACTTCCAGATGGAGATTTTAAAAGTTGCAAACCGCGAGTGAAAGTTCTTTTCTGTGCTCTTTAATTTTGTTAGGGGTGAAAGGTTGCGCAAAGCCGCAGTTGTGCACGTTAGCTCTGGAAGCAGGATCCAATTCACCATGAAATTCGCTATCAATTCTTTGGTTTATTTCGGCACACAGTCGCCACATTTAACAGCGCGCACGCGGAAGGAATAAAGCGTGGCGGGTTTATACGAAAAAAGAAACAGTTAAAGAATAATTTCCGGAAATGTAAATATAATAAAACGGTTTTTTAAGAGACATGCTAAGGTGGCTTATTTAAGGAAACTTACAAATTATCGAGAAATATAATTAAAATTTCTTGTTCTACATTTCTTGTATAAAGCCATAATTCAAACTGAGTAAACTGCAGAAGAAAGAAAAACCACTTTTAGGCTCGGATATAGCGAAAAGTAGCACAAAATAAGCTCATATGAACTGGCCTTAACGCTGATTGCGTTTAAATTAAAAGCAGGGCGATACGTGCCGTAGTTAGAAAGCTATTTGCGATTGAATAGCGGTCTATGAATGACGCCATCCTTTTAATTTTGGCTAAAAATGGCTTTCTGCCTTGCAAGCAGATAGCAGAAAATGTAAAGTAACTATAAAACGTGCCTGGGCATAACTTCTAAAGGAACACACATATCTGGAAGTACTCTTTAGTGACTAAAATTCCCAGCCGTAATTATGTGCGACGTAAGTAGCCGAAACGCAATGTTTTCAGGCATACGTGGCAATTACAGGCACCTAAGTGCTAATCTTTCACGAAAAACGCTAGGAAGCCAGTAAGGGATGTTTTATATGCGAGAAGCTTCAGGACAACATAATCATCCTACTTTCAGAAGACCTCAGTGGCACTGACAGCAATCGGATTTTTAGAAGCATCTAAATCCACGGTCTATACCACTTGAGGTAGTCAGACATGAACAACGCATTATAAGCACGGTTGAGAAGTCAGACAAGATGGACAGGAATGTATCGGTGATGGCATGATGCGGAAGCATCCAGGTAGCAAGTAACAAGTCAAGACAAGGTTACCATAATGGTTGCCGTAGATAGGGTGGGGACAAGTACGATGGCTTCGGAAAGGAGCAACTTTTGAGAGAATGAGTAGTGATGGATGTTGGTAAACAGCGCTAATATGGAGACCAGACTAAGTGAGGCGTCAGTGGTTGTGAACTGTTCGCCCAAGATGCTTATATTTCACGCGGATAAAGTGGTTGTAAAATAATATTGTAAAACAGCCCGAGGCGTATTCTCTGCTCCAACTGGGCTAGTCTCAAAAAAATGATCATCAGAATCGCAGACGTTGATAAGGCCTTTGATTTTAGCCAAGCATATAACGTTTTGTACCTACTTGTAGAAAGCCTGCGAATCATGAATCTATCGATGCCTTGCTAAATTAATAAATAAATAAATATTTTATTATCGACTATGCGAGACACGCCCAGGGAGGCATGAGCAGATATGTACAACTGCACAGATATTTTATGGCAACTGTAACGATGACAGTAGAAAATTGTTCATATGTCCATGATTGGAACTGTACTGGTGAAAATGCGAAACAATAGTTTGGCTGTCATGAGATCGGGACCTCGGTTAATAGTAGATTCAGTATCGTGAGTGATCCGTAGGAAGATAATCGACGAGCACGCTTAAGAGCAATATGACAATATGGTGAGTTCTTGCATAAGTAACACAAAGGTCAACGGTGATATCGTAGAAAGCTAAAAGACGCCGGTATATGCAGATGCAGAAGTTCCAGTTTAACGAACCTAGCTAGAATGGTGAAGCTAGTAGACCTGCCAGTGTGAAGTTATGGGCTGTGACTTTATTCGGTGGCGAGTCACGTTCGCCACGTTGCGGTGTTGTTAAACGGACACTTGTGGCTTTTATAGGGAGAAAGCTTGCAAGGCGAATACCCACCACGTCCTGAAACACTGCCGCCAATCCATTGAATGGTAAGTTGTAACTAGCTATGTTTCTGGTCGAAATTTTGTTTGCTCGGTTATTCTCAGTCAGGTTGCGTCCCATTTTCCGTTGGCTGATGCGTTAGCCGGGTGCCTATTGCGTTCCTGGGTCCTGTCCTGTGCTCTATTGGTAGGTCTGGAATTAAACATTCTTTTTGAATATGCTGTGTTGATCCTCTGCAGAACCACGTGAAGTCTCCGAGGGATATACATTGAAATATGTTGAGTTGCTGTTGAAGTCTTGAAGAGTAGAATATGGTTGCGAAGAAAGAATTGCAGATCCCCCGGGATATGTTGTAAAATTGATTAGAAATATAGGAAACCACGGCCAATTGAGCGGTCAACGCGGATTGAAGAGCTCATAATGACCATTTGTTCTGGATTTGTATCGCAGGAGACTGTGCCTTTCGAAGGGAAAAGTAGTTCTGCAAGCAAGAGGTATGTGGAAGAGATAGTGGTAGGCCAACTGAACCCAAAGGTTCAAGCCTCAGAAAAATTATATCCGTGCATGAAAACGAATGACTTTTCCGGTTAGTAAGCTGTAAAAACGGTTGATAATCTTCCGCCCATGTCCAGATAAAGGAACTGTGTGCTTTGTATTGTTGTCGCAACGATGGATCATTCTTTGGGTGCGTGACGCCGTGCCTGATACTTACGTGAACATCTAGGAAGTAATGTGAACGTAGCTTTATCCACGCTGGTTGTGGAGAAGTAGTGCAGCGCCCGATACTGAGGTTAAATTCTGATAAGCCCCTAAGTGTCAGGTTGGGTAAGTCACTGTGCACTGCTTGATTTAGTACCTGTTATAAGAAACATAGGTTTTACGTAATGCGTCGCAGCCGTAGAGGCTAGAGTTTGAAGTGGTCACACCTCTGTAGGTAACTAAGCGGTAGATTTGGTGGGGCTGACATTTTGGTGAGCTGCCGCTAAGCATTGCGAGCAGTATGCGATCTGTCTCTCGCAAATTGTTGCAGATGGTGGTACAATCTTCCATGTGTGAGCAAACACGACTCAGCTAAAGTTCTATTTGTGCATCGGTTGTGCGTATGTGACGGCTTACTTGGAGGGCCCATTGTCGGGCTTTTACAACTTAATAGTACACAATCTGAGAAGCACAGGCTCACAGAATACCGTATATCTATTTTAGCCAACGTATTGTGTTGGATAGGTATGCTGTTTAACATCAAGGTGCCAGCAAATATGGAGCAGTTGTGGGTTATGATCAATTTATCGGCGGAAAACTCCACCTGTCACTGTTGAGACAATGACTCTAAAGCCTTCAGTTCGTCGCTGCTTTCGCCAAGGACAGAAAGCTTGGCACCTAGGTAAAGACATATACGACCTTTATCTTGTCTGCAACGGGGATGAGTGGCCATGTAGTAGTCTGTCACAGAGGTTGTTCACATAAAACGAAAACAGGGTCGTCCAAGCACGCTTCCTTGTGGGACATCTTTGGAAACGTTAACATTACTAGATTCATTCTGCGCAATTTTCACAGACTGTATGCGCCCGGTTAGGTAGGATTCCAGCCAATGGATTAAAGAGCGGCCTACGCCGTGAGGTTTAAACGTATGCTATAGGCGTATGTGGAGTACCCCATCAAACGTTTTTGCCTGTCGAGGTATAGTGCAATTACGGAAAGATCTGAATCTATCGGGCAAGTGATAAGGTTAAAAAGATACAGCTGTTAGGTTTCGCGAGGTCAAGCGCGTGGAAGCCCATGCTGTGAAGTGTTAGCATGCTCTCTTGCATACAGGAAGTCTACGAGTGCCCTCTTAACCGATAAGTTTATCACGCGTGGGTAACTGGAGGTGTGGTTTACTAGTCAGCAGTTTTTGACATTGTGCGGAGCCACCTTTGTGGAGCGGTGTGATGCTAGGGTGCTTCCAAGCCGAGGGTTTTAGCACTTCTCCATGGAGTTTGTGAACAGTTTCAAGAGAAATATCGGAAGTCATTGTCATGTTCTTACTTAACCTGGGTGGAATTCCGTTAGAGCCATGGTTCGTAGATGGCTTAATAGCTGAGATATCGGAAAGCACACATGTTCGATCAAATTGAACAGTACAGAGCGACTGGTTGGTGGACAAGTGTAGCTCAGCAGTGACTCGGGGCATTGCTACTCATTGGGACTCTGTAAAGTAGGAGTTGAATGCATTGCATATCATGTGTGGGTCCTCAGTTGCGGCGTTGGGGCCAACACGTACTGAGTAGGTCAATGCCGCATAATAAGAGGTGCGAGAACGCAGCTACCGGCTGATTTGCTTGGCTTTGTGCGCCCCTGCCATTGTTGCTCACCCCCGGGCAAATTTGATCATTATAGGTCTGGCTGCTAAATGCCTAGCAACGCCGTTGGCGTTTGGGACTGTGCAAACTTGAACGTCTTTTTGTGGGAACGTCGTAGTTGGCGCACCCTGGCATGCAGTTTAGGTTGCCCAATAGTTTTTGGTGAGTTCTTTTAAACGTGACATAGAGGCCATGAAGTCAAAACAGTAGTGTAGCTCACTATACAAAATTGCAGGTGATCCATTCAGGGAACCGGAAAGAAAGAAATTGTCCTACTTCTTTGGTCTAATAATCATGGCAAAGGTGGGCCAGTTTACGTAGTTCAACGGGCGGCAGGTCGCAATGATATCCGATTTAGTAGGGTAGACAGCCGGGCGCTATAAGTACAATGAGCTGTATACCACTCTGTGGTCAATCCCTGGGAATTCATCTGTCTTCATTTATCCTTAAGTTGGATATACCTAGGGTACAGACTAAGCCTAATTAATTATTTGATCAGGTCGGCGCTGTGGCATGTTGCACCCATTCTTCTAAGCTGATGCAAGCTAGGAGGCCTCTATGCTTATTTGAGGCGGTAGACGGGAGCCATTGCATACCAGGCAGATTGAAAGCTCATGCAACGGACTAGCATACGCACGGATGAATCGATACTTGCTCATAAGTAGCTATAAGAGCCTTATCGCTTAAATGGGATGTGTCAGGAGCCCTGTAAGTGCATCCAAGTAACAATGCGGAGACCACGATTTCGGCTATTGTCATATCGATGCCATTGTTTCGGCTTTATGTATGATTTCGATCCTCGTAAGGTAGCATTGTTTAAGATAACTGGTACTGCCACCACCACGATTATGCCTACGAGATTGTGTAAGCAGATAATTGCCGTGAAGGGAATAGCAATTGTCTAAGTGAAATGCTCCAAACCACGTTTTGCTTATAAGCATTGTGTCAGGTGCGGTAAGGATAGCTAGCAGACGTAGTATATGCATTTTTTGTGCAGTGACCTGGCGTTGATAAGTATGCTTTAAAAAGCTTGGCCGGGGTATCTTAGCTTTATGGAGGGCACAAAGGGCTCACGGAAAGCTACTGAGTCAGTTGTAGGTCGTAAGAACTGAATAAGTACACGTAGGCTCGTGCAGTTCCTTAGAGACGCGTTGGGTGTCGGGAGAAGCTTTACGCGGCCCAACCTAAGTTGTTGTAAAAAAGGTGCTTGATTTGGAGTGGGGAGAGGGGACGCTGATCTCCGGACGTTGGATTCGACGGTCCCCATCCATAAGATGAGGCAGGGGCTCGACAGTCTGATAAGTCCCAACGGTTATAAGGCTCGTGCTGAGTAAGATAACATAGAGTATTAGCCGCCAAACCGTGTGCATGTAGAGGGCATGTGATTGTTGCTCTTTTACCTGGGGCTAATTTCGTCACCGGACGATTTCGTGGTCTGCGATGGAGTTGACCTAGCATCGTGGCGTTGCATACCTGAGCACAGTATGTCACAACTGTATTGTGGTATGTTTCATGCATAAAACAGTTTAATCGGAGCAGCGTATGTGCTGTTCCGCCTATGAAGTCTCACTACCGCCTGATTCATTGCCTGTATGCTTAGTCAGAAACTAAAATTTCTGGCCTCTGATTTAGTTTTGCCTCACGGCTCCACTATCAAGAATTTTAGCTCACATTAACGTCTACCTCGCTCGTTTGGCTTCTCTTTTGGTCCATATCGTAACTCTTCAATAGTGGTCTTGGTATCGCTAGCCCCAGCGCAAAATCCCAATCTTTGCTAGATTCCTTTCGCTACTGTACCTCTCATCTTAAACCTTTTCGTCCAGTCCGGTTTTTGAGGCACCAAATGCCCATAAGTCTCAAGCGAATGCCCCGTTTTTTAGCTTCGGGTGCCTTGACTATGGTGTTCATTACCAAAAGCAACAGCCTCAAGGTACTTGTCTCCGTCTGTTTAATTATCTGTATGCTTGATCTCTCCTACTGAAATTGAAATTCCCGGCCTCTGATTGAGTTTTACCTTTCGGTTCCACCAGCAAGCTTTTTAGCTCACATTAACGTTTCCCTCTCTCATTTGTCTTTTTTTGGTTCATATCGCAACTCTTCAATAGTGGTCCTGGTACAGCTAGCCCCAGTGAAACATCCCAATCTTCGCTAGATTCCCTTCGCTACTGTACTTCTCATCTTAAACCTTTTGGACTAGTCCGGTCTCTGAGGCACCAAATGCCCATAGGTCTCAAGCCAATGCCTCTTTTCTTTTGCGCATCAAGTGTTATTGATCAAACAGCTCATTGGTAAAAGTGGCAGCCTCATGTTATTTGTCTCCGTCTGGCCTAATGTCTGTATGCTTGTTCCCTCATATCGAAACAGAAATTTCCGGCCTGTGATTAAGTTTTGCCTCTCGGCTCCATTACCATGTATTTTTGCTCACATTAACGTCTCTCTCTCATTCGGCATCTGCTTCTGTCCCTATAGCAACACCTCGCTCTACAGCTGTTGCAATTATTTCTGTTTGTTCTCTCTCTTGTATTCAACACCGTACACCTATCAGTTTTTACCGAGCCTAATAAATCGTGCTGCTCTTGTATACTAATTGATCAGGCCAGCAACTCAATAACCAGCATTTTATCCGACTTTAACGTTCCACGGTGAATATCCACCTTAGAGTGGCACACAGCATCTTTGGGGCTGCTGCTCACACCACTGATACTACTGGTCCCTATCTGCGCTGGCTCTACAACCACTTTCTAGCTACAGCCGTAGTCTTCAAGCGCTGCTCGCTCCTGTTTTTAACGTTAAATGCCTATCAGCGGGAAGGTTCTTCCTCATAAGTAACCCGACCCCCAACTTTGCTCTTTCCTGCCGTATAGCTGACTTGTTTGCCGCACTTTAGAAGTCCCTGGCTTTTTCTGCTATTCCAGGTCCCTCAAAGTCTGCTTTGCAACCGTATTCTCACTACAGCTGTAGCATATAAATCCCATTCTCGTCATAACTTTGACACTCCGTCTCACTCCTTTACGCAGCAGTTTCTCTAGCATCCGCTTACTGAACACGTTTCAACCTTATTTTCATGGGTCTCGAACCCGGCGTAGCAATTTTACTGGCTCTCATACACGTTAGAACGATAACCTCTACCAATGTCAACTGATCGCTCAACCTATACCTTAAGCGCATATTAAACGACGTGCTATGTTCTTCTGATTCCTTTAACTCATGTACCGGTTAACGACGCCTGATACTCGCGGGTTTCACACAGGACGACTTTTGCGTATATTAGTTCACGTCGGACAGCATTTGTCTCTCACATACAGCAAATACCGGGTCTCGCGTTTGCACGTAAAACTACGGATATGATGTATAACATATTCGGTCATTACACTACTTGTAACCAGCACAACGTTACCACAAATTTTATATTTATACAATAACATAGACCATTCCAGTTCCTTGGCAGTATGCTCGGTCCGTTTTTCTTTTCTCCCGTGTTCTAAAGGATAACATTACCGGCACGGTACTCCTGAGGACATACCTGCGAAGCTGACCTGGACACGGCATCAACCCATAACAAAGAAATTACCTGCACTTCGCAATCCTGACAAACTAAAGGAACCCATAATACGATGCAAATTAATACAAGTCACATGAGTCATCCGACTTGGACAGCTCCAACCACTTGCGGTCGATTCCGAAGTAGAACACACAACCAGTTCCGTTCAGACGGGACACAACTTTGTGAAACATGACTGCGAATGTCCGCGCGAGTAATCGATTAGATGCAATCTTGTCAATGTCATTTCATTAGTCGGCAGTGTTCCAGGACGTGGTGGGTTTTCGTCTGGCAAGCGTTGTCTCTACAAAAAGCCACAAATATCTGTTTAATAACACTGCAAAGTGGCGGATGTGCCTCGCCACTCAGTAACGTCATGGCACCAATTTCACTTTGGCAAGTTGACCGGTACCACATTTACAAATTCTGTGCATAACTCTGCTCCCGTATGAACACGCCTACATATGCGGGCAGGTACATGCCACTATCCTTAAATATTCCTGCAGCTCTTTCCTCATGCTTCACTCACTTGACTCGCAGTGTGTACACAACCTCATCAGCATACTCCACATTTGTGATCTGATTTCTTATATCTACATCCCGCATTCAGTGGACATATACCTCTTACAACCTTTGGGCCGTATGGATCCACACTACTAGCTCCATGTGTACTACTCCCGCTCTCGGTGCTTCTAGTCATGCTATCATGTACAATATTGCAAATATGCTGATCATGCTCAAAAGGCGTGCCTGGCTTTGTCGAGAATAAAATATTTATTTATTTACTTGTACAGAATTTACTGCTAAACCATGGACTGCAAAACGTGCCCTCTTAAAGGTTTCTAACGCAACATCGTCGGGAATGTTAAACACCAATGTGCTATGTAGTTAACTCTGTTGTCAGGAAGGCGCTGGAAGTAAGGCTCCTGCCGTTGCTGCTTCTTGGGCGAGTGAGGGACATATAGGTTCCTCAGGAGAGTTTATCGGCAACGTCCTTGCGCGAGAATGTCTGGAATTAGGACTGACTATTGTATTGACGGAAGTTTGTGTTTTAGCGCACTTGCCTGTCGTCTTTGGATAGGCACAGGACGAATGCTTGTTGTTCATTCTGGGTTGGAACAACCTGAATCCCGCAAACCAAGCGCGCTGAGCTACACCTCGCTTTATCCTCAGTTGCCAAAATGCAGCTGTTTCAGATCCGCTTTATTTCGGAGTTACACAAAATTTGCCATACGAGTGTGTAGGATTTATTCATCATTTGCAATTAATCTAATTGGTGTCGCGAATTTACTAATGCATTTTTTCAGTCGCACTAGCTCTAGCAACTTATCTGCGATTCCCTTGAACCCAATAATTCCTCGGCTGAACACCACCGAATAGGTCTCATTAAGAACATTAAACACAATGGCACTAACCGCTACATTGTCTCCAACGGAATCCGAACGTAGTTATGCTTCCAACTTAGCTATCACTGGCGTAATTATGAATAGGAGTGGGTAACGGGCGAGCGCTTTAATGGTATACACCTACGATATCTTTTAGCCGCAACATCCAAATTGCGTCGATGCCGGACGGGCGACAAGCTAGTTACCTGCTGATTGCGCTTGGGTTCATCGGATTTCACTTCGCTGCTGAATTTATTTATTATGTGTGAAGACGGCGTTTCTTCGACGTGCCGTGATCTAGTCCCACTGATCAGTTTCTTCCTCTCTGACTGCTCCTATTCTACTCAGACTTAAGCGGTATAGGCTATGCAGACTCAACGCTCACGTTTCCCCAACCCGTGAGGCTGCTAGACTCCTTCTCCCTCTATTGTTACAGCCCTTTTTCCTGCCTCTATTGCATGTACTATTCCTAAGCGCTAACTAATCCAGTTTCGCCAGCTCGGCCACTTGTTATCCGATTTCACTCAGAGTTCTTCGACGTTACGAGCCTTATTTTGGCTGCCCCGACGTTTTGCTTACATCACTTGGAAAGCCTCGTGGGTTCCTCCACGCTTTAATAATAAACCCTCCTCATCCAGACCCTAAACTTTTCTTATATCGCTTTCTATTGTTATTTTATTTTTAATCGGACGGGCGGCTTTTCTGTCCAGCCGTGATCATGTCTCACCGGACTAGTCTGTTTCTCTTTGCCTGCTCCTATGTTACTGAGACTTAAGCGGTATACGCTCCGCAGCCTAAGCAAGATGTTTCCCTTACATCTAGAGCCTGCTTGACTTGCCCACCATTTATTGTTTGCTCTTTTCTCACCTTTACTATATGTCCTTATGCAAACGTGCCGAGTAATCAAGTCTTACCCGATCGGCCTGCTGCTCTCCTGATTCATTCAGACTTCCGAGACATCATCTATTAATTTTCGATTGACTTAACTACCTGAGTACATTACCTGGAGAGCCTGGTGGGCTTTTCCCAACTTTCGTCAATAACTCTTTCTCATCCTGATCCTAACTTTATTATCGCGCTCATGTTTCATTTCTTCTTCAACTGGAGTGCCGGATCTCACTCCCTGCGATGACCGAGTCCCACTGAGCAGTTTCTTTTTCTCTGACTGCTCCTATGCTACACAGCCTTAAGCGGTATACGCTAAGCGGACTCAACGCTCTTGTTCCCCTAACCCGTGAGGCTGCTAGACTCGTTCTCACTTTATTGTTGCGGCTTTTTTTCCTGCCTTCTTTGTACGTGCTATTCCTACGCGCTGACTAATGCCGCCTCGCCAGATCAGCCACTTATTATCCGATTTCACTCAGAGTTCTTCGACGTTACAAACCTTGGTTCGGCTGACCCAACGTTTTGTTTGCATCACCTGAAAAGCCTCGTGATTTCCTCTATTTTTTACCAATAAACCCTTCTCATTCAGACCCTGACCTTTCTTATCTCGCTTTTTGTTTTCTTTCTTTTTTCTAATCCGACGGCCAGCTTTACTACCCTGCCATGATGTTGTCTCACCGGACTACTCTGGTTCTCTCGGACTGCTACCATGCTACCGCATGCTCCGCAGACTTAACTCGGCTACCCTACTACGAGAGACTGTTATACTTGTTCCCTCGTTAGTGTTATAGCCTTGTTCTTATTTACCTTTTACGCCCTAATCCCAAAACGCCGATTAATCCAGTCTCGCTTAGTCGGCCTCGTACGCACCGAAATCAGTCGGACTTCTGAGACATTAATTCTCTTGGTTTGGCTGGCCAAATTTTTCCGTTTACTTTACTTGGTGAGGCTCGTGGGCTTTTCCACTCTTTATCAATAAACCCTACTCACCCCGACCATAACCATTTTTCTCTCGGTTTCTGTTTTCCTTCCTTTTTCCAATCGGACGGTCAGCTTTACTGCCCTACCATGATCTAGCCTCACTTGACCTCTCAGTCTCTCTCTTAGTACTTAGTTGTAACTGAGAGTTCAGCGGTACAGGCTCCGCAGACTCAGCTATACGTTTTCCCTACCTCTAGGACCTGCTGGACCTGTTCGCTCTTTATTGTTCTAGCCTTTTTCTTACCTTTATTTAAGTCTCAATCCAACGCGCTGACCTCTCCAGTCACCCCTGTCGTCCCCCTGCTCTCCGAATTCACTCAAACTTATGAGATGTTACATTTCCTGGTTCGGCTGTCCTAACAGTCCGCTTACTTCTTGAAAGTCTCGTTGACTTTTCTACTCCTTTAATAAAGGCCTTCCTCAACCCTACTCTATCTTTTCCTTATCTCTTTCTCTGCTTTTCAACTGGATGGCCATCTCCGTGCTTTGCCTTAGTCTATTCTTTTCTGACCGCATTTGCGCTTTCTGACTGCTTACCTACTACTGAGACGTATATGATCTAAGTGCTGCATACCCAACGCATTGTTCCCCGAGAAATATGCTGAACTTGCTTATGCTTTATGATCAGAGCTAATTTCATTCCTAACCTTGATCCTCATTATTCGTCTTCCCTACTTAAGTAAACGACCTAGTCGCAATCCACCGGCTAATCCAAACCATTCGGATGGGCCTCTCGCTCTCCGACATCGCGCAGTCCACTGAGGCGTCACTGTTCACTGTACGGCTAACCTAGAATTTTATGGAACAGGTTTACTTGAGATATTTAGTTTATAATGATACATATAATGTGAAGTTTATTAGCAAAAGCACTTTTGCGACTGATCTTTTTCTCTGAGTTCCGGATGCATCGTTGTTGTCTGCTTGTGTGGCTGCCTTTGTTCGTTGTCTTTTTCTCTATGATTTTTGCAGAACCGGTGGCCAGAAACCGAGGATACGTCCACTGCCTTGACCTCAGCACTTCGACGCAGCACAATATTCCCTTATATCTTGAAATCGGTGGATACTTATTGCGCTGCCTTGTTACATACCGGATGGACAAAACACTTATTCGTTATCTTGGATGAATGCCACTATAATGAGGCCTGAACAACTGGGTTTGGTTCACTTCTTCGCATAATGCTTACTCGGAGTTTACTTGCTGACATTGAAGGACAGCTCGGACCTTTCATCTGACAGGAGGGCAGATTTTCCTGCATGCGCTATGCACCTAATTTGGAAATATCCAAATACAATACTTTCAATGTGGCAAGAATGAGTGAGTTCGGCCCTTTACACTACTGAAATTCTCTTCACTTACCACATCTGGAGCAGCCCACACTACTTTTGCCCTCCATATGGTTGTGGATGCCAGCGTCTCCAATCAACAGAGCCTACCCTGGAATGAGTTTCGGTTATAAATAAATAAATAAATGAATAAATAGGTATATTTCTAGACCTGCTAGAGGCTGCACCCTAAAGGGTTCAGATCAGTGCTTACATTTATCCGATGCTCTTGCATAGAAGTTGGAAAATATAAGTATATGTTCATCGTTAGCGATTGCAAATATATTGGCACAGTTTAGTATACAGCTACTGGGTCGCGGGCGCCCACCTTGACATTTTTCTGGTTCATTCGGGCGATATTAAGCTCCTTGTCTTTTATTGTGAAAACTTCGCGGAGGTGTAGTTTGCCTTTTCTCCTTGGAACAGAATCCAATTTGCAACAAGTTCACTTTAAATTGATCGCGCATTAATTGGCCACTCAGTTGCCCCAATTGTTGTTGCGCACGTGGAAGAAATGAACGAAGGGATTATAAGGCATACGAAAAGTTAAAAACTATTCCGATAAATGCAGACATAAATAGAAGCAATTTGTTAAGAGAGAAAATAAAGTTGTGTGCTTCATAGAAAAATACCAAGTAACAAAAAGGTATAGCCCTACTTTCCTTACGCTGATATTGCTCTCCGGCGCAAAATTTAACCTGAGTTATTCTCAGATAAAAGAAAAAGCCATCCTACCGTTAGAATACCGCATATAGTAGCACAGAATTACACTAGTCTGGACCAGCTTTAGCGCCTGAATACGATGAACGTAAAAGCAACACCATACGTGCAGCAGTTTGCGAGTTATTCGCAATTAAACGATGGTCTACGAATAAGGTTATTTTTATTTTTCGCTAAAAATGGCTTTCTACTTTGCAGGCAGATAGCAGAAAAAAGAAAAGAAAATATAAAAAGTAGGGAAGCGATGTATGTTCTAGATAGGCATAGCTATCCAGAAATGCTCTACTTAGCCCGTTATACCCTGCGACAACTACGGACTGCGCAGGTGGCCGAAAAGTAAACTTTGCAGGCATACATGACAAATATAGCAAATAAGGGATGAGCTTGCGCGAAAACGCTAGAAATCCAGCAAGGGATATTATATCTACAAGGGAATTCAAGGGAGCTTGTAATTAACTCACGGTTAGAAGGCCACAGCGTACAATTTTCAGGGGATACTGAGCCACATAACCAACCAGTAAAATAGAGTTTAGCATTTTTTAAGCCTCTAAGCTTTTCTAAAGCTTACAACAGGGCTGCATGAGCCAGATCTATCTGAGTAACTCAGGGGATCTTTCAGATCCGTTGACAGATTTCGGCCTGCAAAATACACACATTACTTAGCTAAACATCACAAGATTTATCCCTTAGAGCCGATTTTCTATATTCATGAGGCTCTGTCTCTAACATCAGTGAGCTATAGGAACCTGTCACCAATAATAACGTAATAAGCATGGGAAACTTTAGTAAAATTTAGCTGATTGCATTTGGGCGTGAAATCCGTTTTGGTCTACATTGGTTGGGCTTTAACAACTCTACTTCTGGTGGTTGAGCTTGCTTATACTTGAGGTATTGTTATGCCTCATGTGTAGATGCACACTATTGTGCAGCTCTTTGATGAATTTCGATTTATTTCTCTCCATTTTTAAGTTCTGAAGATAGTGTCGGCGGTGTTCATCCAGATGGCAATGTTAACTGGTACTCTAATGTCACACCGACTATTTCTTTTGTGATTTTCCTGGCAAGGGCTGTTCTAGCACCCTAGGCAAAGAGCGATAAGGTAAATCAGGAGTAGAATAGTAACAAAAACCAGTGGGAGCTGGTCGTTCACCCGCCATTACGCATAACGCATGGTAGGCTTTGGAGCCAGCTAAAAGATAAATGACACACGGGCGGCCAAGAGAAGAAAAGTGGTGATGGAAAGTTTCTGGTGCTCCAGCCAGCCAGTGTGACAGGGGCCTCTCTGTCGTTGGTTAGCTTTCGTGCCAGTGAAATGAAATCTGAAAATGCGAGTGTTTTACGAGCAAAAGCAGTTAAAGAAGAGGATCTGGTTTTCATTATGCCTGTCTACTAGTGTTGCCAATAGCGAAAGGCACATGTATACCAGATAAAGCTAAGTATATGGGGTCAAGAGAGAGTAAGTGGAGAGCAAAATGTCTGGTTCTTGGGCCTAGAACTTTTAAAGTGCGCTCTTTGTCAACAATAAGAAAGTTTTATATTTTATTTTGCGGTGTACCTACTGATAGTTTTTGGAAACTGCTGAGTATAGTAACTAGTGCTCAGACTTAATGAAAAAGCTTCAATTAGGGCCCGCTGGCAACCGACATCTAGGAAGACACATAAAGGTTCATTTAAAGCCGGCATTTAGACGATTTTGGACAATTCTAATGCTACGCTTAGGTGCAACCGCATCAGAAAACGTTTTCAACATTCTATGCAAGGCTTAGGTCTGGTAGCATGCCTTTACTAGGGGTACCATAGAGGTCATAAGCCTAATACTTTTTCCACGGATCCAGTGGTCAAGAAGTTGAAAAGTGATAAAAGTCTGAGGAGAAGGGATGAAGATGTAGATAAGAAATAAGGATTGAAAGAAGAGGTCGGTGAAGAATAAGATCATCTTGTATTCAGTTTGCTATTCTTAAACCCTGGAAAATGGGTGCGACGGATACCGTTAAAGTCTCTTAGGTGCTAGAACGGTAACCACAATGAATGTGGATGAGTTTTGAGTTTAAGATGTTTGGATGTCATGCATTACATCGTAGGCGTCCTCAAGCTATCTCAGGGCCAGTTTCAAAGAAGTGGTCTTGCGAATCGCAGATATGGAAGATGCTTTGTAGATTGCCAAAACATAGGAATTTTTGTATCTCCTTCCTGAAGACTTGCAAATTTTGGATTTCTCTTATTCTGGGAGGCAACCGGTTCCATATGTTCACGTAGACAACTAAGAAGAAACGAGCCCGCAGTCTCTTCTTTGCCTTTAGCGGAGTAATGGAATGGCCCCTGTTTCGGAGTCTCGATTCAGACGCGCTCCTTAGTTTAAGACAAGTGATATTACTGTGCAACTTTCTATGAATTAGCTTGTGTAAGAAGCACATGTTAAGGATAATGCGCCTATGCCATAGGGGCTGAATTTTAAGGTGTTCACACCTTTGTCGGTAATTCAGCGCTTGCTGCGGTGGAGTCAACATCTTCGTAAAGCGTCGCTGAGCTTTCTCAAGCAGAACACGGTCCGACTTACGTAGATTGCTGCATATAAAAGAGTAATATTCTAGATGTGGCCTGACGTGACTCTTATACAGTTCTAGCCTTGCATCGGCGGTTTCTATGCAACGGCGTATGTGGAACGATAATCCTCTTACCCTTGCGCCTTGATAATGCACTTGCTCTGCAAAGTTGAGGCTCATAGAGTATCGCAAGCCCAGATCTGTTGTTATGATATTCTGGCTGATAGTGATACCGTTTATTGTTAGGGACCCAGCAGGTATAGAGAATCTGTGGGTCATGACGTTAGATTTTTTAGCGGAGAAGGTCATTTGCCAGTGTTCGCACCACTTTTCAAGTGCACGCAAGTGCTTGCGTCACAGCTCAGCTGTTTGTTGACCTTTTCTATGCCGCCGTAGGATCCACTAGTACTTGAAGCCTCAATCGGAATTCTATGGCTAGCCACGTATCTCAATCCTAGCGCGCCGTTTTTCTTAGCAGCGTCAATCTTCTTGGCAATAGCTAGCCCTTATTGGTTCCATGTAACCTGCAAAGAGCCACTCTTGACTCTCCAGCTTTCATTTTCCTCTGACGTTTGTTTCCTTATTTAGCGCTCGTCTGTTGATCTATTCATTGAAACTGTAGGTATCCAGTAGTTGTCAAACTTCCTAATCATATGGCTTCACCAGCCACTGTTACATCCTCTTCTAGTGCCACTATCTCTGCTTAGCAGCAGCTAGTCGCCATAGCCTCCATCCAACTTTGCGGATACCCTGAGCTCCCTAGGAGCTGCTCATTTCTTATAATGTTCATTCTCATGATTGCTTGCGTCACAGCTCAGCTGTTTGTTGACTTCTTCTGTTCCACTGTAGGATCCACTAGTACCTGAAGCCTCAATCAGAATTCTAAGGCTAGCCACTTATCTCAATCCTAGCGCGCCGTTCTGCTTAGTCGCGTCACTCTTCTTGTCAGTTGCTAGTCATTGTTGGCCCCATGTAATCTGCAAACAGCAACTACTTGACACTCCAGCTTTCATTTTCCTCTGACGTTTGTCTCCTTATTTGGAGCTCGTCTGTTGACCTATTCATTGAAACTGTAGGTATCCAGTAGTGGTCAAACTTCTTAATCAAATGGCTCCACCAGCCACTGATACATACTTTTCTAGAGCCACTATCTCTGCCTATAGCAGCTAGTCGTTATAGCCTCAATTAAACTTTGCTTATACCCCGAGCTCTCTAGGAGCTGCTCATTTCTTACAGTGTTCATTCTCTTGGATTGTTTGCGCCACAGCTCAACTGTTTGTTGACCTATTCTGTGCCACCGTAGGATCCACTAGTACCTGAGGTCTTAATCCGAATTCTATGGCTGGCCACTTATCACACTGCTAGCGCGCCGTTCTTCTTGGCAGTAGGTAGACATTGTTGGCCCCATGAAACCTACAAAGAGCAACTACCTGACGCTCCAGCTTTCATTTTCCTCCGACGTCTGTCTCTTTATTCAGCGCTCGTCTTTTGACCTATTCATTGAAACTATAACTATCATATGGCTTCACCAGCCACTGATACTTCCTTTTCTAGAGCCACTATCTCTGCTTAGCAGCAGCTAGTCGCCATAGCCTCAATTCAACTTTCCTGACATCCGGAGCTCTCTAGGAGCTGCTCAATTCTTACAATGTTCATTCTCTTTGATTGTTTGCGTCACAGCTCAGTTGTTTGTTGACCTATTCTGTACCACCGTAGGATCCACTAGTAACTGATACCTTAATCCGAATTCTGTGGCTGGCCATTCATCTCTCTCCTAGCGCGAAGTTATCCGTTTTTCGTCTTACTCTCGTGCAGTTTTCTTTGGCAGTAGCTAGTCGTTGTTGGCCTCATGTAGCCTGGAAGGAGCAACTTCTTGACACTCCAGCGTTCATTTTCTTTTGAAGTCTGTCTCCTTATTCGGCACTCGTCTGTTGACCTATTCATTGAAACTGTAGGTATCCTGTAGTGGTCAAACTTCTTAATCATATGGCTACACCAGCCTCTGATACATACTTTTCTTGAGCCACTATCTCTGCTTAGCAGCAGCTAGTCGCCATAGGTTCCATTTAACTTTGCGGATACCCGGAGCTTGCTCCGTTCTTACCATGTTCATCTCTTTGATTGTTTGCGTCACAGCTCAGCTGTTTGTTGACCTATTCTGTGCCACCGTAGGACCCGCAGGTAGCTGAAGCCTTATTTCGAACTTTATTGCTGGCCATTCATCTCTCCTAGCGCGCCCTTATCCGTCGTCTGTCTTACTCGCGTTTACTTGACATGTGGTCAAAAGTCTTAATGAAATGGTTGAATCAGCCACTGATACCTCCATTCCTTTAGCCACTATCTCTGCTCTGCGGCAGCTGTTTGCTGTATGCTCTATTCAACTTTGGGAATATTCCTTAGCTTGCTAGGCGTCAGTCCTTCTGTAGATTGTTTATTCTCCTGGTATAGTTTTTTCACAGCTCAGCTGGTTTGCTGTCCGATCCTTTGTCACGGTTGTTATTAATTGGCACCTCGAATGATTAGCCCAACAGGCACCCTTGTTCACTGATACCCGGTCCAGTATCGATATCTTCTAATCGTCTTACCTTCAACACTTAGTCTTCCTTTGATATCCATTTAATCTTAGCCAGCTTCTAATATGCTCAGCTTCCTATATTCATATACCTATGTACATTGTAGTTATGGTGTCTTAGGTAATCCTTATCCCGTGAGCATATATAAATACGGCCACATCGTCACTGTCCTTGGGTTTCCGATAACAACCAATCGTGACTACACACCCACTTTCTAGTCTCAGGTAGAATTCGAACATTGTCAGCTTACACCTCATGAACATCTTACCGGAATCCTGCTTTGCATCCCTATGCACATGAAAGTATTCTACCCATCAGGCCATGCCTTCCGCATAAGTAAATACATCTTTAGCGTAATATCTGTTACACATTGTACATTAGTTGTCTCAAATAAATGTCTTAATGTAGGATTTTGATCAAACGCTAGGTACATCGACTGTTCCTTTTCGGTCTTCTCTCGGCTTGTTCCTCTCTCCCTTTTCTCTGAGGTCGTGAACATCGGAGAGCTTCGGGATTGAACTGAGGAACTGCCTCCGTCTGGGATGGGACGAAATAACCAACAAGTACTTACCTTAACCATGGCCTCACTTCCACTCTAACTATTTACACCCAACCACCGATGTCCAGTGAGGGTAGCTGGACACGAATTCTTCGCTCCCCGGCAAATATACATAATCAGAGAAGACTTCATGTGGTTCTGCGAAGGATCAACACATTATATTCAATAAGAATGTTTAGTACCCGACCTACCAACGGACAGGACCCAGGAACGCAATAGGCAACCAGTTATTGCATCAACCAGCGGAAAAAATGGGACGCAACCTGACTGCGAATAACCGAGCAAACAGACTTTTAACAAGAAACATAGCCAGTTACAATTTGTCATTCAATGGATTGGTGGCAGTGTTCCAGGACGTGGTGGGTTTTCGCCTGGCAAGCGTTCTCCCTACAGAAAGCCACAAATGTCCGTTTAACAACACTGCAACGTGGCGTATGTGACTCGCCACCGAATAAAGTCACAGCCCATAACTTTACACTGGCAGGTCAACTAGCGTCACAATTCTACATAGGATCGTTACACTGGGACTTCTACATCTGTATATACTGTTGTCGTTTTACATCCTACCATACGTTGCCCTTTTCCTTCCTTGTGTGCGGGCTCTTCCATTACCTTTCAGTGGATCATTCAGGTTTCTCAATCTCCTATTAGCTGAGGTCCCATATCTCATGACAGCCAACTTATTGTTTCCCATTTTCAACATTGTACAGTTCCAATCATGGATATATGAACAATTTTCTGCGTTACTGTTCCAATTGCATTATAATGTTTGTACCGTTGTACATATCTGATCATGCCTCCATGAGCGTGCCTCGCATAGTCGAGAATAAAATATTTATTTATTTATTTATTAATTGCGGAAAATTCATTACCACGGGGAAAGTCGTAGACAACTTTCACATCATCAGCAAAGATAAAGGAGCGACCGTGTTGCAAAATCTTGCAGAGGTCATTGATATAAATCAAAAATAGGGTAAGGCCAAGGACACTCCCCTGCACCACGCCACTGGGGACGGCGGTCGGGGTGGATATAGTTTGTTTAACCTTAACAGACTGCGTACGTCCTATTAAATAGGAACCCAGCCAGTCTAATAGAGGACCGTCTACCCCATAAGCCTTTAGCTTATGTATCAGGCGCATGTGCGGTACCCTGTCAAACGCCTTTTGCATATCAAGGTAAAGAATTATAACTGCTTGATTAGAGTCAATGGCCTCGGTGACAAAATTGAGGAAGTCAAGCTGACAGGTTGCACAAGACCGAGCACTTAGAAACCCGTGCTGAGATTCATTTATGCGCTCGCCTGCGTACAGATGAGTCATGAGGGCTTTTTTAATCAACTTCTCCATCACGCGCGAGATAATAGAGGTGTGGTTAATAGGGCGATAGTTACCAACTTCCTGTAGGCTTCCGCCCTTATGCCTTGGCACTATGAGAGAATGTTTCCATGCGGCCGGGCATTGACCTTTTTGCATTGATAAGGTAAAGATTTTCAAAAGAAGCATAGGGATATCTTCACCACCATTCTTAAGTAGACTGGGCGGGATTCCGTCTGGACCAGGGTCCCAGGATGGCTTGGTAGTTGAGATCGCAGAACAGACACTACTTAAGTCAAACTGTACAAAGGACAGGGACTGGCTACCGGGCACCTTCAGGGCCTGAAAGGTTGAGCTTATTTCCAAACACTGCGATTCTTTAAAATGTGAGCTGAAGGCTTCACATAAAATTCTTGGGTCACTAGACGTTTCGTTGGGACTGATATTTAGAGTAGAAATCTTACGTCCATAGTTAGGGGTTCGAGAGCGCAGCAGCCAACTGAGACTCTTAGCTTTGTTCGCACTATTTAGTGCGGCTATTTCTTGCTTGGTTTGCTGCAGCTTAGCTCTGGCAGAAAACTGGTGTGCCATCTCATTCGCTCTCATGCAGCTTTTTCGGGCCTGGACAATTGCGTTTGGCCATTCTCTTTCCTCTCATAATTGGGTTGACGGCATATAACTGGATACCCCTCAGAGAAATTACGCGGTTCCACAGGCGACAAATACAAAACCTTCCAACATGTTCAATTTACAGTTTACCTACCGTACGGGCCGTGCTATTCCGTCAGGAAGTTACAGACCCATGGATGGTACAGTCCGGCTCCCATGATGCCTCAGCCAGCGAAAATTATAGGTGTATCCTAATTGCGACTAACAGAACCAATAATCGATCAATAAAAGCCATGGCCAATTGCAGCTTGTGGTTCGAGTGCATCGATGGTAGTGTTCCAGGACGTGGTGGGTTTTCGCCTGGAAAGCGTTTTCTCTATAAAATGCCACAAATGTCTGTTTAACAACACTGCGATGTGGCGGAGGTTATTCGCCACTGAATAAAGTCACAGCCAATAAGTCCGCACTGACAAGCTGACCATGACTACATACTACCATGCTTGATACGCCCCGACATTTTCTTAGCTGCATACTTCGTCACCACGTCTTTTCCTGCGCGTTCACCTTTCTTCTTGACTCTACCCTCACATGAACCCAGCGTATCGTGTGATCGAGATTGAACGTGTTCTTCATCAGCTCTTTTATAACTGAGCAGTTCTAGCTCTTTATCTATTCCTGCCTGACTTGTTACTGCACTTATGGCAGACCGGCTGTGCCTCCAAGTACTTGCCCGAACTCACGACAATGGGCTTTTTTCATTTATGTTTCTATCATTTATGTTTCTATCCTATTTGTACAGTTACAAATAGGAACGTCTGAACCATCTCCGATTGTCACGATTACAAGTGCCGGGACATGTCTGTATAATTGCACTTATTTGATCATGCCCTCGCGGTCATGCCTTGCATAGCCAGGAATAAATGTTTATTTATTTATTTAATATATTCTCATCAAGAAGGCTACTTACTTCTCACAGACTTCCACTGTCCTGGTTATTTATAGTCCACAAACGCAGCATATTTGCTACGTAGCAATAAGTATGCACCAGTTGCATAACCGCATCTTGACCTACGTTAGTTGATAAGGCTAAAGCAACTGTGCGAGAGGCTGCTGAGATGATAACTACCTGTAGAGGGTCAAAAGCTTGTTCATGTGCCTTTCTATTAGCTTTGGACACAACCAATTTGTCGTGACGACTCTAAATGGTAGTGTCGCGGTAGATAACTTGAATTCAACAAACATGGTGCTCTGCCGGGTGGTGTTTCCTTAGGGAAGAATAGCTGCGGATCGAACTCTCGGTATCAAATTTGAATAGCTGAGGACATTGGTTTTAACGGCTTTTTGCTGTAAACTGGTGCAATTCGGAAGGTTGGTTACCAGGCCACAAACCTTCAGCAATACCTTCTTAATCATGTGCAAGCTCTGGTACTTGAGTTGGTATGCCGCGATGGGTTCCAGCATAAAATATTTATCTATTTTATGTATTTATTTATAAGCGACTACCTTAGTTAAGAATCTTATGCAGCTCAAGACCTCGGTACTAATTGCATTTAGTTATTTCTTGGTAGTCTCAGCACACTTAACTTCAATTAAGTTTCCAGGTTGCACTCGGCTTGAAATAGCAGCTACCTGTTTAAAGATTGCCTCCAGGATGTTGCAGAGTATTTTCGTCTTTGCTTAATCATCTTGTGGTTTTGCTATATTGTTGCGCATAGAAAAAGATAGTCAGTCACTTTAACGGAATAAGGCACAGTCGTGACAGTTTCTCTTTTGCCAGCATTTTTGCCCATTGTATTTACACAAGAGTAGGTCAATGTTACCCTTTTACTCACCAGCTATTTGAGACAAATACGCTGGGGCAAGCCTCAAGAAGAAGAAGGATAAGAAGGGAGTACCGAGGAAATGGAAGCCAAACTATATGGCCGAAGATAAGCCTGGACCGACAACATGATAATGTATATCAGCCTATATTTTAGATGCTAGTAGTGGGTAGGAGCATTAGCATGCAATTACATCGGTAACAAGAAAAGCCAATGTATTGTATCCTGAAATAGCAACAGTCCAGGACAGCACCGGAACGTAAGTACAGAAAACTGTCTAACCCACGCACTTTAAAATCAAATCAAAAGGCGTTCGAATTGCAATCAATCAACTGCATGACCACATTGCTAAGCCAACGAGTAATAAATAGAAGTAAACGTGGAATAAGCAAAAAACGGAACAAAACGAAGTAAAAGATTGAAACAACACTTATATAAATACAAGGTTATTTATTTTTAGGAATATATTCGTTTGGTAATATGTATGACAGTCTGCATGCGGACATATATATGTATCAGTTCAGGCTTCTTCATTGTTTAAAATTGGTGCATAATATCCTATGGCTTTACATTTTCCTTATTATATGCCTGCTTGGCAGTTTGCAGCAGGTGTACCTCGTTTTGCCGAGAGAATATCATTTAGTTATTTATTTATTTAATCATGCTTTTAGCACTGGTTATTGGCAAGGAATTTGTATTTGTTCCTGTTAATCTACACCTGGTTAACAAGCTCATCTTCTGCTGGGTTTCATATACAATTGCTTTACAATTTCGAAGCAGATTTAACAGTCGGTTAATTTTCAGATATGCATTGCAATCAAATTTACGGATTCCCTGATTTCTTGTTACGTCCTTGTTTGGTTTTCTCCTTTTGGCACAATTCCAGTTTAGGTTCAGTTTTTCCAAAAAACGTAGTAGGGGTCGCCCTAGAAAACATCTTGTATATTTCATATTCTTTGAACCGAACGCAATACGGGTTGCCTAGGTTTTGGCAGACTAATTAAAACCACAGCTTTAAATAACCAATGAAAATACTGCCTACCAACATGAACATTTACCGCCTACCGCCAACCCAACCTCGCTAAACGCCTACGTCCCCTTTAAGCCGCTGAGGATCGACATCTATACCGCGTATTTTCACGCGTCATGCCCGACTCTTCCAGACGTATATATGGACCTATGCTAAAATACCATGGAGTTGTTGTATTGTTTGCATAATACAACAAAGTACGGCAAACGGTTCATCCAATGGGCGCCGTTTACATGTATAGCACTTACGGATCCACATTTTCTCTGTCAATATCTCCATCTCCCTCTAAAAGGTGAGTACATTGTAAAGACCATAGGCCCTAAATTACATCAGCAATAGCGATAAGAAGCAGGCGCACTCTGTATAATGGCCTCTTTTGTGAAGCGCGATTGTATCCATGGCTTGATACACGAAGTTATCTCTGTGTCGGATGCACCTTCAGACAGTCGTTCAGAATCACGCGCAATAACTCGACGTACAAGCTTCCATTAAACTAGCCTTGACTGGTAGGTTCATCGGTTGTCTTCTTGAAAGACGTGTTCTTCCCAGCCACCGAGTCCTTAATCTCATTTGCAAGCAGCCCGCTGACGGTTCGCTTCAACTTGGCTTGCACCAGATAGCTGGTTGAAGTTGCGTTTACTTTGAACAGGTACTCTGTCTATAACGTCATTAATGTTTGAAAAACAAAGTAGTAAGTTTTTCACATTCGCCTCGTGCGACAGCTTGGCATCGAACTGTTTCAAGCTTTCAATGGAAGTCATTGGCAACCGTGGGCTTCTTAGGAAAGCGGTAACGGGCCTAGGCAAAGATTCTACCAAAGTTGCTAACGCGCAGCGCACAGTGATCAGTATAGCGCGCAGCATATATAGTTCTGCTGAAAATGTAAATGCAGAAGTAAATTGCATGAAATTTACCTTGCTGCTGGTCCACGCAAATGTTAAAAGCGGAGACTGCCTGTGTGCAATCACAAGTCCGGGTTGCTGGTACTGTGAATAAAACATCCTTAGGAATAGGAGCAGTTGATTACATTCCGTTACACAAGGTATCTGGACTTCCCCGTACTCAGCCTGTGGTCAAGTCCCGGCCTAAATTGCGCATGTTTAGCTTGTACAGGACGCGATACCTTTATGGACCTCGACGGTTGCTCATCCTTTAAAATAGTAACGACTGGTTTACGTCCAGAGGAAATGTCAGTTTATTCAATGACCGCGTACATTGGATATTTCCCTGGAAGTCCCCTTGGAATAATCTCATCCGCAGAGGACAGCAACCCTTGTTCCTCATCCAGTCCCAAATTCTTAACCTGCCTTAAACAGAGCGAGCAATGTGTATAATATGGTAATACTTAAGCAAACAACTACGGTACAAAGTAGCAGCGGATCGCCTGGGCTAGGAGAAGTGTGGCGTACAACCGCAACTTATTAGTTTCAGCTCTTTACAGTCGGAAACTGCGCGCACTCCTCGACATTGCTTAACCATTATCTGCAAAGCAAGTTGATTACGTCCGTTGAGTACAGCAAGCCAACCACGAAATGCCTGATAGCATACATATGCGCTGAGATGAAAAAGGAACGGTATCTATTTAGTTACTATCTGCAAAAATGGCATGATGACATTGCACTTATGGTACAGAAAGGCGAGGCATTTAAAATAAATGTGGCCTAATGCGGGCGCGTGCAATATACCTGAGAGATCACTAGCACGGAAAAGGTGCTAGACTGAAGATGGAGTATGAAGCCGCGCGAGCAGTTGCTCGTTATCTAACACCGATAACGCGGGCAGTGATGCGTTTGAGTAAGCAGCCTCCTGGACTAATGGCATGTGGGTTAGTCTTGAAATCTATCAATATTTGAGTATAATCTAGGATGAGCAACGTCCGCCTCGCCATTTTGACACGAAACCATTAACGACACATGATATGCACAGCGTGAACGCCGGCCCAAGCTGTACAAGGTGCATCGGGATGGTAGCATGGATAACATCCTGTATGTTTGACATCCCCCACAATAGCTATGGACATGAAGGAAACCGAGGTAAATGAAAAATGTCACCAAGGATGACCGCCGCTGCGATATGTTGTCTACTATGTGCGTGTAAAAGATGAACTACATATAACAGTCAAACAGACAAAAGCACGGCTGCACATTTATCCCTCTCAAGTTACTTAATCCAAGTTGAAGAGAAAATACGTATCAGCGGTATGTGTCTACTATAACATAGATAAGTTGTAAAAATGCATATCAGAATCATTAAATAACGAATCTGTTTCCGTGAATAAAAACAAGGTAACAAGACTAAGAAGAATGGAAACACTCCGGGGAGAAACATAGGTGGCGAGCCACATGCGAGCGTACGATGGCTACGAAGCAGAACACAGAAACGTTGTAAAATGGTCCAGGAGAACACCATGTTAATTTATTCAAACAATCGCACTGTATTAAAACTTTGTCCGGTCGTGTGGTATAAATGCGTTGATTAACTTTTAATACGTTTGCACCCGTTTTTGCATTTATATATTTTTGCTTATAATTAACAATGAGACTACTGGTCAACCATTTTATCGCATACAGTTCCAGTTTTTTCCTAAAGTTTACGATTCCAGCAACCTCTGCGCTTACAGAGCTTCGTCAATAACATTTGTAGTGCTTATAAATTCCACTGTTTTCAATCCTACCTCTTCAAGCCTATCACGTTTGCGGTAAATACTTAAGCGTTAATACATCACTCTTTCACAAAATTGTCGCCTCGGAACAACCCTTCGGACGGTTCCTGACCTTGCACCTCAGCAACTGTATATCACTTAACTCGTAAGCATATATCACACAAAGCTGAAATATAGCTAGCCATTCTCACAAATATTTAACTATTGACTGAACGAATAACAAATTATTATATTTTACTCCACATACGTTTACTGGTATTCCACTGCAACTCTGAAAGCAAATCCTTTCCCACCAACTTGTGATGCCAGATTTCCCTGCGCAGAGGAACAATCTGATACAAAGCATTTGATGCATCGCCGCTACCATGGTAAGTTTACAAGGTCAACTTTGATTTGTTACAATACAGACTGGTGAAACACTAACACATCAACTAAACTTTACCACTAGTAATACGTCCAAACAACAGCGAAGTTACAGCAAAACACTCAAAAATACACTACAAAGCAAAACAAGCCCACCCACACACAAAAGTACATATTTGCATAAAAATAAATGGCAATCCTAGTATACCATTCTACATTCATTGCTCACTTGTTATAAAAACTGTAGTAAGAAAAAAGCAACAAATATACACCAACTGTATATCGCGCCAACACAGCTTTCACAAGCCACGTACAAGCCCGCATTTGTCTACCATGTTTCCGGCCCCAACACTCTCTACATAAAGAACCACATGTCACTTTCGTGCCTCCTTGGCCTGAAACTTTAGGGGCTATTGCCATTTTTCGGACGCGCGGCTTGGTTTTCGCAGCTCACATTCTGATCAGTCTGGAGTTGTTCTAAAGCTCTCGAGTTACTTGCTCCCAGTTGCGTTATTCAGGTTTTAGTTACTCCTGGATGAACTGACAAATGCGGTTCTGTTTGGTTTAATAAGCTGTCGACATCTTCCTTCTCCGTACTTCTTGGCGCAGTCACGTACCCGTTGGTTACTTGCAATCCGCTCTTCGCTCGTGTTGTTGGGTAGGCGTTGCGCTGTATGATCTTCTCCATGCAGTATTTGCCTGGTTTGGTCCTCGCTTGTTCTAGTAGCTCTTCAGTCTAGCGAGATTGCTGCCTACCTTTACACTACACCGGCTCCTGCTTGAGGTTGTTTATTCTCGAAAACCATGATTGCAGTAAAGTTTGATTCGCCTAGCTCTCCACAGTCCCAGTATCTGCTCTGTTTTTCACTAATTTTTTACCAAGTACCTTGTATGGACATTTCCCACCTTCCTTGAACTTGCTCGCACCGGGGCCCCTGTGACTGGTAAAGCGTTGTTTCCTACCTTGACTTGTTTCTTTTTAGTGAATGATTTCCACATTTGCGCTGCGTATGTGACATGAAATTTTGGCTTTTTTCTTACCTGTCCAACTTTGAGTTCTGTTATGGTAATTGCTTTCATTATCCTGCGATGCGCTGTCGGAGTTCTTACTCGCAATCATTCGTTAAGTGGATGTCGATTGCAGTGCTTTACTTGTCACTAAACTCCAATTTTGCATGGAAAATCCTTCGAGATCATCTGCACGCTGGTTTGATATGCGAGGGAACTTCCCGTCACGTCTCTACCCAAGCCATTTTCGTGAATTTTATCTAAGCCATGGGGGTTGATTGAAGGGCTCTGCCGTTCCGTCTACTTGTAGGTGGTACGTTGCTAGGCTTCTTTGGTAACACAGCTTTCTCAATATCACTTAGAAAGCCTTCCATTCAAAGTAAGTTCGTTGGTCCATAATAACGTATTTTGGTATTTCATACCTTGTGGCACGTTGCATTCGTATACCCGTGGAACGAATCCGGTTGTGTTGCCTTTGTTCGGCACAGCTTCGCCTCATCAGGTGAAACGGTCAAGCATCACTAAGAGGTAATTGTTTCCTTAGCGATTCAGCGGTGGTGGTCCAAAAGTTCAAACTTTGACACTATAACGGTTTTTGACAGTAACAATTCGCCTCGGTGGGCACTGTGCGACCTTCTTGCAGCTTATTTGACGCTTGGAAAACACAGAATGTAAGCAGCTACATCCTCTTACATGAATGGTCATAACGCTCTTTGCAGCAGTCCAAACACTAGCCAAAAGAATATAAATAGATAAATAAATACAATTTTTATTCTCGAATTTTTTATGGTACGCCAGCTCCAGCAATAAAATCTTGGGCAAACAATGACGTTTTGCAGTTCAGGATAAATTACACACCGGAACGTAAAAAGGTAAAGTATCCTTGTGAGAAGCACCATAACCCTGTGTCCATAATGAAATATCAAATATATTTAACGAGGGTACGTAAATGCGTGAGCGTAGGCAGTTGACTTAGTGGTGTGTGGAGTAGGGAGACTTGCCGGCGTGATGCAAAGTGCAGTGACATTATTTGCTGGCGAGTCAGGTCCACCACATCGCAGGGTTGTTCAGCAGACAGTTGTGCATTATGTAGGCAGAACACCTGCGAGGCGAAAAAGCCAGCACTTCCTGGAACACTGTCATCCACAGAAATTGAGCCAACTATCACTAGCAAGGCTGCATTTGGACCGGTTTATGTCTCAATTATTCGCACTCGCGCTGCAGTTGATATCGCACGTTGGCTGACCGTGGCTTAGTCAGGATTTAAAGTAGGTGGCTTTGTCTAACGATACTGTCAAATACGTTGTACATTCGTGGGTAAAGAGCTGGAGCATAGTGCAGGTTGGAAAGGATCTGGAGGTATTGGTGTGCCTTGTATTTTCGCGTGTCCATGTTCAGGAGGTTGTCCAACGGGCCAGGTGGGTTGCAGGCAAGTCCACTGCAGAGAACTCGCTGTTAATGATTCCATCCTTAGAAACCTTAGAAATAGAAAAGGTAGGTGGAGAAATATGGGCTTAATCGTGGACCAGAAGAAGTATCCGTGCTGGTAGGTTTTCTGAAATAATTGCTAGCTTCGTCCCGTTCGTTGCCACCACCAAATTATCGTTTGTGACGTGAAGCCTGTACCAGCTCCGGAGAAGTACCTACAGCTTTCCTGATGCTGCTCCTGGCTTGGTTTCTAGTGTAAATGAGTACACACTAACTGTACGAATTCACCCATCTTCTGCCTCTCCAGTATGTTTCTATCCTCCACCGTAACACCAAACACCGTTTAGCATTGGCTGATACGAGTTCATCCAAGGCCGGACTTGACAGCATGTCAGGCAGTACGTTGTCCATCCGTCTGTGTGTGTCATGGTAATGCTATGTTCTTGAAGCTGGTAGGTCCATCGTACGAGTGGTACCCTCGCTTCTTTCGTTATCATCAGCCGTGTTAGCAGTTTTTGGTCTGTGAGAACATAGAATTTATTTTCTAAGGTTTACGTATCCATTTCTCCAAGGCCCATACCATCGTAAGGCCTTCCTTCTTGGTGGTAGAATACTTTGGTTCTTCACTTTTTCTCATGCTTCTTTCATCCAGAACAAAACTGCTCCAACTGCCGCCGATGGATTTCTTTTCCGGATTCTACACGCAGCACTGCTTTTATCTGATTGAAAGCGCAACCTCTTTGACATCCCGAGTCGGCAAGTACATCGCCTTCGCCCTCCTGGTTAACAATGTTCAAAGGACGGTCAGTTGGTTGAATTAGCCTTAAATCCATCGCATGCCGTGATAGTTTCAAATTCATCTAGTCTATGTGGCACATCTCTTTAAGCAAAGTATATTGGCTAGGTCACCAAGGTTTTAGTCACCGCACCAATGTAGCAAAAGCGAAGCGGCACGAAAAAACTTGGTTTATCCCACGTGACTGCAAGTTTTACAAGCTACGTACAAGCCCGCATTTGTCTACCATGTTTCCGGCCCCAACACATCTACATAAAGAACCACATGTCACTTTCGTGCCTCCTTGGCCTGAAACTTTAGGGGCTATTGCCATTTTTCGGACGCGCGTCTTGGTTTTTGCAGCTCACATTCTGATCAGTCTGCAGTTGTTCTGAAGCTCTCGAGTTACTTGCTCCCAGTTGCGTTATTCAGGTTTTAGTTACTCCTGGATGAACTGACAAATGCGGTTCTGTTTGGTTTAATAAGCTGTCGACATCTTCCTTCTCCGTACTCCTTGGCGCAGTCACGTACCCGTTGGTTACTTGCAATCCACTCTTCGCTCGTATTGTTGGGTAGGCGTTGCGCTGTATGATCTTCTCCATGCAGTATTTGCCTGGTTTGGTCCTCGCTTGTTCTAGTAGCTCTTCAGTCTAGCGAGATTTCTGCCTACTGCACCACTACACGTTAACTATGATCATGCGTTTGCTTGTATACCTTGCTTACTCAAGAGTAAAGTATATTTATTTACTATTTATTTGCTGTCTGAGTGTTAGCAGACTACATCTGAGTTATATCCTAGCATACAACGCATTGCCATACAGCGCTTCAGTTTGTTCGTGTGCGACCTCCATAACAGACGTTTTTTAATCAACCTGAAACCAAGTCAGCTCACATCTCACCGAGGTCTCTGCTCCATACATTCCACTTACTAAGGACAGGGTGAAATGGCGCAGCCTCCTTGAATGGGGCATACGGATAAATACCTATTCAAGAAGCGAACTTGTCAACCAGCTTTGTCAACCAGCACCGATGAAAGCTATTGAGCGGTGACATAAATATAAGCAACAACTTAGAGCTGCTCGTCTTTAGTAGGAGAAGGAATAGCTGACGCTGCCGTAACAATTTCAAATGCTTGCTTTGCTAACGTAGTGGCGCAGTGGTACAAACTCGTCTATGCCAGCAACACTACGAGCGGACGGGACTCATGTGCATACCGATTTCGAGAAGGCTTATGTACTTGCGAACCGTACACCGATGTCTTGGCTCTTGAGGCCACTCTACCTCAGGTTGAGCTGGCCAAAATATTTTTGGAGCTACCTTGCCCAAATGAAATCAGGATTAATGAGAAGCAAGCCTTTGGGATATCGCAAGGGTACAACTTTTTCCAAGCCTCTGGTCTTGCTTCAATTTATCGGAAGCTGATGCTTGAATCGGTCGCTTAAGTAAGCGATCTATTTACGGGCATGTTTACCTTATCGCCTGACGGCTGTTGTTTATCTATAGATTGAAAGTAAGCAAACACTTGTCCAATATTTATGGGTAGTGGCAGTGCGTTGCCGGCTTACCACCAGCCTTTCAGCTTGACAAGCGTAGTGGTTAAGTCGTTTGGAAAACTGTTGATAGATACGGTAGTGATCCACCTAAATCCATTTGACTTACTCAGTGTTACACAAAACGGTTTCCGCAATGGATTTTGTGTCCGACAAATTTACTTGCATCTCGAGAAAGCAGAACTGAGGCGATAGCCAACGGCCACGCTAATGACACGCTTCTGTCGACCTCTAAAAAGCCTTGGATAAATAAATGAATATTGTTTTTTCGGTTATGTGAAGCACGCCCATTGTGGCAGGATCAAGCAGGTGCAAATATACAGATATTTCGTGATAACTGTAACAGCGAACGTAGAAAATTGTGCACACGTTCATGACTGTAAATGTACAGGGGTAGAAATGTGAAATAATAATTAGGCTGTAGTGAGATCGATCCTCGTTTTTAAGAACATACTCAAGCTGTCATATATTGCAGTCATACGTCAGCACATAATAGCTCAGGAATCCCGAAAGACCGATTGGGAGGCAGCTGAAGAGCACGATCGGCTGGCTAGCCGAACAACCTCCTCGTGGTGCCAGCTGGGTGGTTCGGGTTTAATCCGTTCCAGCAAATAGTTCGGCGGCAGTGTTCCAGGGCATGGTGGGTTTTCGCCCGGCAAGCGTGCTCCCTATAAAAGCCACAAATGTCTGCTTATCAACACTGTGACGTGGCGGAAGTGACTCGCCACAAAATAAAGTCACTGGGCCGTGGATATCCGGAAAATGGTATCCAACTCACGGACATCAATCGCTTATTCTCACATTCCTACCGATAACAAACAGTCGAAAAGTCTGCGGCACATTCAAAAATACAAGCTACATTCATAGACAATTTCTTACATACATACACCCATACACTTACATTCACTGTTATGCCAAACATGTACTCTTTGTACATTTTGATCACACTATGTTAGCTAAACATGATCATGCCTGTACTGGTGTGCCTCGCATTGTCGAGAATAAAAGTTTATTTATTTATTTATTTATATGCGTAAACTTTTAAGAACTAGAGCCGACGGTATATGCAGATATAGTAGTGTCAGTTTAACGAAAGTATCAAGAATGCTGAAAAGTGACGCTCAATGACCTGCCAGTGTTAAGTCAGGGGCTGTGCCTTTATTCAACGGCGAGTCATATCTGCCATGTTTCAGTGTTTTTAAACCGACAATTGTGGCTTTTCTAGTTAGAAAGCTTGCCAAGCGAAAACACACGACGTCCTGAAGCTCTGCCGCCGATCCATTGAACGGCATCTTGTAACTGGCTATGCCACGTGTTGGGCGATTAGTTGCTCGGTTATTCGCAGGCAAGTTGCGTCCCATTTTCCCGTTGGCCGTTGCGTCAGGCGGGTGCCTATTTCGTTCCTGGGTCCTGTTCTGTCCTGGCCGAATAGTTGAGCACCACTGGTAGTTCATGAAGTAAATATGTTTGGTACGTGATGTGTTGCTCATCTGGGGAACCACGTGAACTCTCCGAGGGATATCCGATGAAATATGTTGAAGGGTTGCTGAAGCATTGCAGGACAAGATATAGTCTTGAAAAACAAATCGCTGGGCTTCCACGGATAAGCCCTAAAATAGCTTGAAAATATAAACACACACGACCAATTTAATGGTCAAAGCGGAGTCAAGAGTTCCGTATATGTGGCAAACAAAAGAAAGTATACAGAAGCGGAGAGTAGCCAAACCCAATTGTTCTGATCTTGTCTCCGCAGGAGAATCTGCCTTTCAACCTCAGCAGCTGAGTGCTAGGTGAGAGGTACGTGAAAGGGATATTGTGAGGCAAATTAAACCCAATGGTTTAGGCCTGGGGAAAATTGTATTTTTGCAAGCTAAAGAATAATTAGTCCTGTATGTAAGTTATAAAAACGGCGAATGTTCTTCCATTCATTACCAGAAAAGGAAATTTGTACCTCGCAATGTAGTATTGTTGCAGTGATGGATGATTACGTGGGTGCTCGACACCGTATCTGTAACATTATCGTAACACTGGCAACGAACAAACGCAGCCACACAGGCAGGTAAGAGACATGCTTTCGGAGCGCAGTCGATAGATTTCAACGGTAAAAGCTATGGAACACGGTATAATTGTTATTTAAATATCCCTTATACACGTGTGCCATAATTGACGAAATACAGTGCTAAACGCGCGGACAAGCGCTATATCCCATACCCTCCGTGGAGGACCTAGGTGTACTCTCACGCTGCGATTTGAAGTCCGTGGACAACCCGAACAGGCTATATCGGAACGGACTGCGCATGCTTTGGGCGCTCAAACGTAGCTTCTGCACATGGTCTGAAGAAGTTGCCACTCGCCTGTTCTCTTCTCTCATTAGACCAATGCTAAAGTACGGTGCGCCCGCCTACTTTCCGATTACCCGAGGCGAGGCACAAAAGATCGAACGGGTCCAACACGTTGCTACCAGGCTCATCCCGAGTTTACGTGGCTTTGGGTATGAAGACCGGTGCGAGAAACTAGGGCTCTACACTTTATCCTACCGTCGGGTGCGAGTCGACCTCATTATGGCCTACCGAATTCTACATCTCGGTGAGTTCCCCATGCTAAGGCCAATACTGCACTTACGAAAACCCTGCAGCACACGCGGACACAGATACAAACTTGTCGTGCCGGATATGAAATGTGTTCCCCACCCACTGTGCTTCGAAAGGAGAGTGGTAAAGATTTGGAACAGTTTGCCCGAACATGTGATTGAGGCAACATCTGTGCAGCAGTTCAAAACGTTGTTAGATTTGTATTTTGCCTCTATTCGCTTCAGAGAACGACTGCACTCTTACGATGACATATCACATTTGTGAATCCTGAAATATCGTAAGTCGAGTATTTTAAATATTACATGAGAACGATAATGGTATTCACGGTTGACAATTTTATAACGTTTTTCGCCGTATTTCGAAAGAGTTGTACAGAATCCATTTCTAGTTGCTCTATAATACAGTATTCAGTATTCAGTAGAAGATAAAAGCTTGTTGCAAAGTAGTGACGCAGAATTTTCAAAATGGTTTTGAGGGGTCCTAGAGCTCATATGTCTAATAGGTGGGGCACTAGCGATTGGCGGAATAGCTGTGCTGAATATAGAACAAAGATTACGTTCAGAGGAGGTAACCAGAACACGTGGCCACAATCCTAAATTGGTGGGATTGCAAGAAGTCAGGGCAGCCGGACACTGGTAAGTTAACCTCAACTAAAGAAAGGAAGCAAATGGAGAACGCAGGATGGAAATTATATGGCTAAGAAGGAAGTAACAGAAGTAGAAAAGACTTCGAGGATCTCCAAGTGATGGGGTGAAGATTCATCCTTATTATTAAGAAAGATGAAACATGACCAGCAATGCATTTGTGGTGAGTGTTACATAGCACTTCGCCGGTAGAGCATACATCATTTAGATTTCAGAAGCCCTTTAGAGATCAGAAAGCTGGAGACCGTTCAGAACAGCTCAGACACTGTCCTACACCTACGATGTTCAAGGAATTTGAGATTTCATGGGATATATGGTGGCACAATCAAATGGGTGTGTGCTTTTACAGAGGGAAGCGAACTGTGTGTGCGCGTAGGCGTTACCCTTCGCTTGGACTACCTGTTCTTAGTAGCGTTACATACAGCTCGGTTTCAGGGCCGTTCATTTGCGTACCTTAGGTCAATGATCCACACCAAGAGCTTGATTTACCATCGCTATTGATTATTATTGACCTAAAGCTCTGAAATATTATGGATCTCCTTGGATAGGCGTTGAGATCGGTTAACCTTAAGTTTGATGCCCATAAATCTGGCAAACTATTCTGTCCCAAGCATTGGAGCCGCTAGTCCCTTCAAGTGCTAGGTTGTCGGCGGAAGTGACCTCTGTTGTTACTCAGCAGGATGGTTTAGGCGCCGCGCGCACGTCAGCGCTTCACCCCGGGGACAATAGGAGGAAACTGCTTATGCGGGGTTCCCTATGCTGCGGGTTATTCGGCGCTCCTTTGTTGTCTTATCGGCCGATATTTCTGTGCAATTGCTCTAAGCATTCTTGCGAAACCGCTAAGAGAACTGTATACGGGCCTGTCCAGCATACCTTGTAAGGGAAAGAATGGAAATGGAGCGGGTTTTGTGAGTGAATACAAGGTTAGTGGAAAGTTTACGGGAGTAAAAGTATTCTGAAACTTTGCTCTGCTTAGGAATGTACTCAATGCAAAACAGGAGAATAAGCATAGACTTTATCTTTACCAACCGTATCCGAATGGTCAACAGCAATCCAGAGGTGTCCTGGCTAATTAGTCCGGTCAGGCTTAGTTCTTACTTGGAAGGACATACAGCCTCATGGTCGGGGAAGTGAGTACTAGTGCGTGCATCGGCTACATTCGTGTCTTTCAAGGTTCCGTACTATATCCTTACTGTTACTTATGTTTATAAAAGACCTGACTCCTCTAATTGATGACCCATGCTAATCTTCGCAGATGAATTAAAACTTGTCAATAAGGGGAACCTAGCAAATTTGACTGAGGATATCACTGCTGTTTTGCATTAGTCGAGCCTCTATGATTTACGTCTGAATGCCAATAAATGTCAGCTATTGAACAGCAGACTTAACGAGGTTGCAGTACAGTCCCCTGCGGGAGTTCTGACATTGGTCTGGATCGATAAACCCCGCGATTTAAGCGTAATCATAGCGAGCATGTTTAAGCCTTCTGCCTATTTTCGCCGTGCTACAAATAAAGCGCGACAAGAACTGTTTTGCCTACGTAGGGCGCTGAGTAACACCAAAACAGATATTCACGCCGTAGAGTTGGTAATGCCCCACCAATGCAGACCCGTATGTCTTTCACATCCCGAAGCATTTTGCTAGATTTTCTGATATTCATTCCTTTATAATTACCGACAGGCTCCTCTAGCTCCCTGGCTTTGTAGACATGGCCACAGTTAATATAGCAATGCGGATCTAGGAGACAAAACTTGCGGCGTTTATCTAAGAAATGGGTGCATTTTCCAAGCCAAAACGTGTCAAATGATCCTACTGGTCTCCTGTATTATTCTGGTCGACCTAGCTCAAGCAGTCTTGATATAAACTTCGCAACTACTTGGAGGCTTAAAAATGCTTAACTCAGTATTTCAAGTGGCTCAGCCTCCACTGAAAACGGCACACTGCGGGCTTTCACTTGCAGAAAAATATTCCTTACTGGATTTCTAGTGTCCTCGCTCAACATTATCGCTTATTTCCCCACCTTTGGTATGTATGCCTGACAAGTTGCATTTCGGCCACCAAAGTCGCACCTAGTGGTTGCGAGGTAGCACGGGCTATATAGATCATTACTAGATAGCTATGCCTATTTAGAACGTATACCGCTTTGCTACTTCTTACATTTTCTTTTCCTTTTTCTTATAGCTGCTTGCAAAGCAGAAAGCCAATTTTGGCGAAAAATAATGGCGGTATTATTAGGCGATCATACAAGTGCAAATTACTCATGAAGTAGTGCACGTATTGCATTGTTTTCTCTTTAATCGTAATCAGGGGTTAACACTTGTACTGAGCAGCATATTTTTGTGCTACTTTACGCCAGATTCTAGCCAACTAAAAGGTTTTTATTTTGACAAAATTTATTCGGGTTAAAATTAGTCACCTGCAATCAAATTCAACGTAAGCAAAGTTCGGTTATATTCCGTTACTTCGTATATTTTTAGTAAAGTGCGCCACCTTAGTAGGTCGGTTAACAAACTTGCTTTATTATTATCTGCATTTCTCAAAATTATTTTTAAGCCTTTTGTAATCCTTATAATTCCGCCGCTCTTAATTATTTTTATGTACTCACCAATAAATGTGACGATTGAGCGGGCCGAAATAGTCCAAAGAATTAAAATGAAGTTGTGGCGCATTAATTCCTGTTTTCAAAGAATACCTGCAAAACTACGGCTCTGCGAAACCTTTACAAATAAGAAAATCAAGAAGCTCTATATATCCAGAAGAAACAAGTACTGTAAACAATGTCAATGCATTCGTAATTGCCAACGTAATTGCAAGAGCATAGGATTAATGTAAACCTCGATCTGCTACCTTACAGGCGCAGCCTCCAGCCAGTCCAGAAACATATTTATTTATTTATTTATTTATTTACAATCGGTCTTGCGGAGAACGTAGGCGGAACCGGCGCAGCGTTTGTGGGCACGCTGCATTCGATGTACCAATCGCGTGCTTGTAAGCTGTGTCTATTTGTTTCAGGTGGTGGGTTTGCTTTATTGTCTGTAGTGTACCGGAAACCACGCTCTTTCAAGATTTTGCAGCATTGGGTTTTACGGTTGTTTTAACCTTCAAAACGTCCATTTGCTTTACTGACTGCACCTCCGTTGACACAATGCGTTTTGGTGAGTACCTTGATGCACCGTTTCTCGCTTTGGCTTTTTCGCTTCCTATTTTTGTAGCCTGCACAATATACGTTGGGTTCAGTTGCCTCCGACCTCTATACTGTCTAGTATTTGACGCGCGTTACGTGTCATTGCATACCGACTAGTAGCCGAGGCTCCACTCAAAGGTCGGTGACTCCTGTCAGGAACACGCCGTCCTCCGTTTTGAGTTTTCATTCTGGTGAGCTAATTTCAGTGATTTTGTGCTTCATTACGCACCATCGTTGCGTTTGCTCACTTGCCGCATATACTTGTTCATTTCCCACTATGAATAGTCCTGATGCTAAACCAGCTTCCTACGTGGTTAGTGCCGTAGAGCTAGCTTGCTCACCTTTTTGGAAGAATAACCCGTTGTTATGGTTTGCTCATTTAGAATCCGCTTTTTACGATTGTAAAATTTCATCCGATACTGCTAAGTATTATCAACTTATGTCCCGGCTTCTGCAAAGTGTACCCTCCCAATTGAGAGGCGTCATAGCTTTCCCGCTTTCCGATGCGAAATATGAGACTTTAAAGCAGGCGATTATTCAGCGAATCAAGCTCTCCGATATGGTCCGGCTGCAGCAACTGGTTAGGGAGTTGTAGCCGGGGGACAGGATGCCTTCAGCCCTGTTGAGACAGATGCAACAGCTCCTAGGCACATTCGGCATGGACGCAGGTATCCTCCTTGAAATGTGGATGCAACGCCTCTCGGAAAACACACAAACCACCCTTGCCGTGGCAAGCGCACTGCCTCTCGCAGCAGTTGCAGAACTAGCAGCCTGTGTCATCAAAGGACATCAGCCAAGGAAAGAATCAGGACATTCACTCGACTCAGCCCCCGTCTGCAATCGACGCTTTATCATCGCAAACAGCGTCACTACAACGCCAACTCGAGAAACTCTACCTAGATTGGAAGCGGCGCTGCCGCTTTAGCTCATCACCTTGTCGTAATGAGCCTAACAATTCAGGCTTTTGCCTTTACCACTCGCGTTTTGGTAACAAAACCCGTAAGTGAAAGCAACCATGCGGTTTCTCCGCCGCTAAGCAGGGAACTTCCAGGCCGGCCAATAATGGCGACTACCGGAATCGGCAAAGCCCAACGTCGTCTCATCTATTTAGGGGATTATGACTCCGATACCCAGTTCTTAGTTGATACCGGGGCCGAAGTCAGCGTCATTCTCCCTATACCACGGGAACCTCTCGCTTATTTGTCGACAAGACTCAGTGCCGCCAATGGTACGCCAATTGCCACCAACGGTCATCGGTCGCTTACCCTGGAATTAGGTCTTCGGTGCAAATTTCGCTGGGTGTTCACCGTCGCTGCAGTCCCCTTTGCCATCGTCAGCGTTGACGTTCTCAAACATTTCGACCTCTTGGGAGATGCGAAACGCTTGATGATAGTCGACACTGCAACGACCCTCAGTGTACGTGGTAGCACCGCCAATATTGCATCTATAACACCGGTCTGTGCGTTTCCCCAGACCTCGCCAGACTACGCTAACCTCTTCTCTCAGAATTCCAAACTCATTCAGCCAATGAACGCAGCTTTGCCCGTGACATCCCAAGTCACGCACCCCAAACGGACGAATGGTCCACCTGTCTCATGCTGTCCACGCCAACTGTCGCCCGAGAAACTTAAGGTAACTAGGGCGGAGTTTGAACACATACTTGAACTTGGAATAATCCGCCCTTCCGATAGCCTTTAGCCCTAGACCCTGCAGCTGACCCCCAAGAAATCTGGTGCCTGGCGCCCTTGCGGTGATAATCGCGCACTCAATCGCCTAACCGTCCCAGGTGGGTATTCCATCCCACACAGGCAGGACATTACCGCATGCCACACAGGTAAGACGATTTTCAGCATGATCGATCTGGTTCGCGCCTATTACCAGATAATTGTAGAAGAAAATGGCATTGTTTATACAGCCGGTCTCATTCCTTTCGGTTTGTTTGAATTGTTAAGCATGCCAATTGGACCGTGCACCTCCGCACAAACCTTCCAACCCTTCATGTGCGACCTCACACGGCTTAGACTTCGTTTATTCCTACCTCTATGATATTTTAGTCACCAGTTCATCGGAACAAGAGCATCTCGAGCATCTTCGAACTCTCTTCCAGCGCTTGACCCAACACAGTGTCACAGTTAACTCGACTAAGTGCAAACACGGCAGATAAACAGTAGGATTCCTAGGCCACCACGTTTCATCGTCTGGTTTTGAAGTCCCTCCGGAGAAGATCCAGACAATCAGGGACTTCCCAGCTCCGACTTCGTTCAAGCATCTACGTCGATTTTGTGATTTGGTCAACTACTATCGAGGCTTCATTCCTCGCTGCGCTCAGATCATATAGCTACTGACTGACGTACTCAGAGGCAAAGAACGTAAGTTCGATTGCCCTGACACAGCACAGGAAGCTTTCGCCTAGCTAAAGGATGCTACCTCCAACCTAGCCCTCCTCTCTCATTCCGAATCGACTGCACCCCTTTCCAGTACGAACGATGCCACGGATGTCGCGGTAGGAGCCGTCCTCCAACCACACATTGGTGGGCAATGGCAACCTCTTGGGTTCTTCTCCAAGCGCCTTCAGACAGCAGAATTCCGCTACGGCACGTTTGGCGGAGATCTGCTCGCCATTTACCTAGCCATCTCCGTCACACACTCAAAGACCGCTCTTTCACGGCCTACACTGACCACATGACCCTTATGTTTGCCTTTAACTCAGCTGGTGACAAATGCTTACCACGGGAAACAACACACCTGGACTTTGTCACGCAGTTTATTGCTGACACACGCCACGTCTCAGGTGTCGACCATCGCGTCGCTGACGCTCTCTCACGCGTCAACCTCACACTGCAGTCTGTGCCTACCGTCGACCTTGCCGCCATGACAGCTGCTCAGGCCCATGACGAAGACATACGGCGCACGCTGCAGTCTAAGTCGCTGCAAGTGCAACCTGTTCCTCACCAGACCACGAAAGGAACCATTCTCTGTGGCACTTCCACAGGTTGTCTTAGACCCCCGGGCCCGTCTGCTTCAGGTGCACCGGCTTTGAGGCAGTGCACTCAATATAACATCCCGGACCTCTGGGTTTATTTCCTGCCCCGGACGCTCGGTTCTCGCATTACATCTAGACCTGATAAGTCCATAGCCTCCTTCAAGCGGATCCGAATACATTCTTACATGCCTCGACCGCTTCACCAGATGGCCAGAAGCTATTCCCGTAACAGGCTGCACAGTTGAGACTGTTACCCGGGCCTTCATAGACCGCTGGGTATCGCACTACGGATGCACATCCAGCATTACAACCGACCGAGGAAAGCCTTTGGTATCTTCATAATTCGATCCGTTCTGCAACTTTTTAGGCTGCCGCCGCATTCATACCACAGCGCATCATCCAGCAGCCAGCGGGTTAGATGAACGCTTCCATAGACATTTAGAAGCCGCGCTGTATGTCTCCACCGATCTTGGCTGCAGCAAAACATTTCGCTCGTACTCCTAGGTATTCGCAGCAGCATCAAAGCTGACTTGCAATGTGCACCAGCAGAGCTGGTTTAGGGCACAACGTTTAAGTTGCTAGGGGAATTCGTTTCACCTCCCGTATCGTCAGGCATGCCTCCGCTCAACTTTGCGTCCTGCCTAGCTCAAGGCATGCGTTCACTACGCCCGATTCCGCCCCGTGAGCAGACTAGAGTTGTGCAAACGCACGGCGGGCTCCCTCCCTGCACTCACGTCTTCCTCGCACTGAGGCAGTGCGGCGCCCTACCCAGCCTCCCTGCACTGGCGCTTTCAGCGTTCTTCAACGGCCTCCGAAACATTTTACTTTAGACCAGAATAGTCACTGAACAACTGTATCCATCGACTGCCACGAATGGGCTTTCTTTGACGAACCACATGCAACTCATCCTGATGCTTTCGCACGATCACCGGTACCTGCGGTGACTGCCCGAGCACTGGATATCCCGAAACCATCCGTACCCCTTGACCATCAACCTGTCCCGTATAAATCTCTGGCAACCGACCGACGCGGTAGACAGGTCAAACGTCCGTTCCGTTTCTCAGATTTTGTAAACGTTTGCTATTTCCATTAACAAATTGCGTCGTCTTTAGTGGTTATCGTGCGTCTTGTTCACCAACGTTTTGCAAGATCGACGAAAAACGAAATATTTTGAAAACATAAAAAGCGTAGTTGTTTTTGTCCTGCATGCCATGTGCCCTCTCCGGGTTCAAGACACTTCCACGTACCCTTGCCCACCCCCTTCGAGTTCTACCTACCAGAAACTCAACCGCAGAACCGCCAAGGCCACCCTTGGGTTGCCTTGATAACCAGCTCAACGCAACCCCCGATTGACGCGCTAGATGATCCAAGGCAAGCTTTCTGACCAAAAGAATTCAATTGCACTCGGCCGCAGACATTCACGCAGGGTTGGTTCCTAATCGTCAAGCTAGGGGTTGCTGAAGAGGATGCCGAATTTCTTCGTGGGATGAGGACGCCTGCATTGCTTCGTGGGCCGTGGACTGTGGACGAAAGTGCGGTTGGGGAATGACACTTCCCAAGCGCACCGTCGGGCCTGCAGCCAAGGGTAGGTCCTGTCTGCCTTTTTCTGGACTAGCCAGTTTTTACAGTCCGAGTAGCTCGCCGCGGCGGCCCACCGATGATGCACTCTGGTCCACACGATTATCATAAATAATTACTAACAAAAGCCTGGACCAAGCGAACTCTGCTACACACACCACTTTAAAAGCTCTTACTCAAGCCCATGCAATTATTCACACCCATCCTCACCTTCCGTTTTTCCCCACTAACAGCTGCATCGAAGGCTTCCATCCTCTAGCCTTCTAAGGGAGGCCCTTGTAGTGTATCAGAAAACAGGCTCTTCCAGTATTTTGCAACATTGGATTTTACGGCTGTTTGAAACTTCAAAACGTCTATTTATTTTACTGACTGCACATCCGTTGACGCAAAGCGTTTTGGTGAATCCCTCGCTGCACCGCTTCTCGCTTTGGCTTTTTCGCTTCCTATTTTTGTAGCCTGCACAATATACTTTGGGTTCAGACGCCTCCGACTTCTATACTCTCTCGTATTTGACATGTCCTACGTGTCATTTTTACCGACTATCAACCCAGGCCCCACCCAAAGTGTCATAAAGCTTTTTCATCTCATTGTAGTTTTTACCGGAACCATCTTATATATACTTGCGCACTACCCTTAAACTACTTCAGTTAAATTCGAGAACTTTTCGTGATTATGGCATTTTAAAAAGTATAATTTCTTACATCTTGAGCTGTGGCGCGTTTGTTGGCAACCAATTTATTTCATTTGCTCATTTATTGGTGTTATGCCACCGTCCTTATATACTTACACCTATTTACTTTATTTGGTATTGACTTTTAAGTTGATTGGCTATAGGTTGTTATCATCGTTGAGGCTGAGTTTGATGCGCATGTTAGAAAGCTGGCTAGCAACCTATTGCGCATTACATCGTCCATACTGACCCCAGGAGACAGTGGGTCGTTGCTGGAGGGGACAAGTTGCACGGTCCTTTTGGCCGTGCAAGGCTCGAAAAATGCTTCCAAGCACCCAATGTGGCGCAGACTACCGTCCAGCCACTGTGTTGCGTCCGCGTGATTCCCAAACACAGCGTGCTTGTTTGCTCGTGAAGGAGTGTGAGGTGGCACCTTTGTTGAAACGTGACTCTCATCCCCATTCTCCTGGTTTTATTCCTTCGGGTTTACCCTGGATATAGGGTGTGTAAATGTAGCTGTGGTTGCTGCAGCGCAAGCAACTCATGTTCCCTCTCTAGGCGCTGGCTACCTGGGTCTAGCCACAATGACAGGTAAATCCGAAACCGGATGCCGCCAACAATATAAACCAGTGTTTAGGCCACATCTGTAGTGCTGTGTTCAGGATTGGGACCCGCGTCTCAATAGTGACGCAATGTGCAAAGAACCGATACAACAAACGCGACCAGTATGGTTAAAGGTCAACGACAGATGTCATAGGAAGCTGGTCGATGTAGATTAGGATTACTTCATTGGAACAGTGCAGCTTGAGAGAGGAGTTGATAGAGACTTTTAAGATCATTAAGGGTATCGGTCGTTTCAATTCTAATCATCTTTTAAGGATAGTTGCGCTGGACCCCTTGCTCAGGCATCTCCCAAAACTCAAGCAACACAGCGCTCGTTTGAACAACAGGACGGAAGCTGTTACAAACACTTGGCTAACATCTGAAATGCCCCCTTTTGATGTGGTGCAATGTGCGAAAGTACAAGACTGCAAAAGCTGCCTAGACAAGTGTTTGGCTAACGTTTAGTCCAATGATATTGTTATTAAACTAGTATATGTAGCGAAACAAGTTGCTGACGCATGAAACAGCAAGAATGGTTTGTTTTTGTTTCTAGCTTCTGCAGGTGCAAGCAGAATCAACCCATCGTCGAAGTGACGAGGGGCATTTTTCACTTACTTGCAAAAGAAACAGTACGCTTCATAGGCAAGTTATTTGTGTCCTTGGTACCTGACTTGGCCTGCCTTATCTCCGAAGACACCACTAGAAGCTTTATAAAATGATTTTTCATCAGGTAACGACAGAAAAAACCTTGTTGCATCTGGTTAGTAGAGGTTGGAACGCGCCTCAGGAGTACGTTATTAAAGAAAATACTGGAGTGGGTTTCGAGCATCAGTTAAGTGCCTTGGGCGGCAGTAACACCGTAACCCATTCTCCTAAGCGACTTGTATTTCAGCCCCCCTACTACTTTCTAGTTCTTCCTCTACATTGATATTATCCTTACTATAACGGCAACACGGATGGCAATATTAAAAGTCAACGCGAGTCGCTGTGAAAATTTTAATTGTAAAACCAAGGCTAATTCCTTGGCTAGCTATATAAAATGGATACGGCTGAAAGCTGCTGGAATGCGGAACCAAAAAGGCAAGCACGAAAGGTGAATGCGAGTTGAATAGAAGCAGATGTCAAGCAAAATGGCAAGATTAATCCGTAATAAAAGTAACCAAGAGTTCAAAAATTTAAAGCCAGAGAATACAGGTTCAAAGAAATAATATACGTTTTAAATAGCAGTAAAACTGTCAGCTGAGATTGGCCATTTGGTTGCAAACGGTTCGTCACTATTCGAGGTGGCATCATCAGTGCGTAGCTAAGTGGTGTGCAGTAGCGTAGAATAGCGTAGACGAGCCTCGGTGAGAGTGCGCTGAGCGTGGTGTACGTGCGCTTTTATGCCGCCGTGGTCGCCCGTGAACGCAAGCAATCCTATTGGTTGGGATTTCGATCCGCCTTCAGCCTGGTTGATGGGCAGATACCATTTGCCCTTGACACCTTGGGTTACGTGGCATTTGTCTGGTTGCGTTTGTGAGCGAGACTGTTGTCAGTTCTGGTTGGCTAGCCACACGTTCTACCGGATTCAATCCAATGAGTTGGCGGTCTTTCGCCAGTAGTGTTGCGTATACTGCGCCCAGTTCGATGTGTCGACTGATTGAATGCGTTGTAGAGTACCAGGCTTCCAAAAACGCTCTGGCGTGTTTTGTACTTCCATGTGCTAGGATCTTAACATTCTCTAGACCGAAATGGTGGCCTTCTTGAGCTTCGTGCGTAGCAACCAATGAGTGTGGATCGTGTCTCTTGACGGCCGCTTTGAGTTTGGTGATTCGTGTGCAATGCCTACTTCCAGTTTGTCCGACGTAGATTTTACCGCGACCGTTGCAGTTTAGCTGATAGATGACATTGCATTGGTCGGCTTGATTGACTATTCTTTGGGTCTGGAGCTCGACTTCCTTGGGGTGGCACTTGGTTTGTGCGCCGCAGCGTACCCATGTGACTGCAGCAACCTTATTGTCAGTTCGGAGACATTCTTGATGTAAGGGAGCACTATTCGTTTGTTTGCTTACTCAGGTGACTGCTGCGGCTGCTGCTGCTGGTGCTGCGGTTGATGAGGTGTTCGTTTCTTTATGCTTCTTCTGATGAACGTTCTCTGACAAGCGTCTATGCTGAACAACTTACATGGGTGCTTTTCTGCTGGTTTCCAGAATTCGGCAGTGTTGCAGTGCGTCCCGCTCTTTTGAATAGGGTATGAATGCAGCTGTCTTGTGATTCCTCGAGTGGTTCCTGTGGTAGTTTAATACTTGGTCCGTATGCGTTTTCTTCTGATATACGCACGTTTGCAGAGATCCTTGGGGATTCCTAGTGACCAGTACATCCAAAAATAACAACTTGTTATCCTTCTCTAATTCAATCGTAAATTTGATATCCTCGAACGTGTTATTGAGTGCCTCGTACGTGGCTTGTACGCTGTTCCGTTTTACGATGACAAATGCTTCGTCCACGTATCGTATCCAGAGTTTTGGGCTGATAGATGGCAGTGCGATGCGCTCCAATTTCTGCATTACGGCTTCTGCAACAAGACCCGAAATTGGCGATTCCATGGGAGTTTCTCTCAGTTACTTGTCCAACAAAGCGTAAATTAATGGTCGTGCAGAGGCTCAGGAGTTCATAAATTGCCCAGCTCAGCGAACGGTTTTGCTGGCATCTGGGCAATCTGAGCTACCACGCTTCAGTTCTTAACCATCCAATTCGGACGTACAACGCTACAACAAGCTCGTCGTTGGGTTACCTTTGCCTGCCAACAAGCTTGCGCACGCAAACAGCTCTACTTCCTTCATGAACGTCTGAGAGGGAGCGTGCTGCCACCGAGTAAAAACCACAGACCGGCGCTAAACCATCCAGTCGTCTGAAACTTGGCAAGACAATAGGGAGACGCATGGTCAAACTGACTCTAACGGATGCTCACAACCGCTTACGCAAGTATGCGAATGTCATACTCAAAAATAGAGCCAATTATCTCAGTACCATTGACCCACAGCTACGAACAGCGCCGTAATCCGCAATTAAACGTCGAGTCAAAAGCCCAAAGAACCGACGCAAGATTGCACGGAACGCAAACCTAGAAAAACTGACTAAGAGCAATGACTGCACTAGTAGTGAAGGATGGATCAAAACCTTTCATGCCGCCACCTCACTGCAACGGAAGAAGATGCCTTGATTAATGGGCTCAACTATAACGTCAAAGAGGCTTGCCCCAAAGATAATTGGCTAGGTTAGGGCACGCATTGAAATCAAACGGACGGTCGGAATAGCCCCAGCAACAGATACGTCAGACAGTTGTCCCAGTGCTAACTCGGAATAAAGTCACCCAGACCCTACCCAAAAATGAACATTATGCACTTAGATATCCACCGAAAGACGAAAACATTGTAATACTACCAGCGGACAAAGAGCGCATGGCAGTGATATTTGACAAACCGAAATATATTAACAAGGCCAAAGAACTGCTACGCGACACAACTACATATCGCCAGATCGAACAATACCCCATTTCAACACTGGGCAACCAGACCAATGCAGCGCTGAAGAAAATACAAACAAAGAACGAGCTCACCGCCACGGAGAGACGGAGAATGAAAGCTGATGATACAGATATTGCACTATTCTAGGGACTACCAAAAGTACACAAGGATGGAGTCCCACTACTCCCAATGGCCTCACACCCCGGAACCCCATCATATAAACTGGCGAAGGATTTATGGGGGAGTTTGAAACATTTGGTTGCTGGATCCGAACATAGCATCAACAATGCTGAACAATTCCTCAGCAAACTGCGGAGTGTCAGAATAGAAGACGACGAAATAATGCTTTCATTTGATGTCACCGCGCTCTGCAATTAAAACGGTCATGAATTGGCCAAAGAAAACATGATGGAGCTAATTGAGAAGCAGCTAAGCTAACAACAATCATACGACCCGAGCGTTTTTGGAAACTCCTAAGCCTCTACACGACCATTAATTTACGCTTTGTTGGAAGAGTATACCAGCAACTGAGAGAAACTCCCATGGAATAGCCAACTTCGGGTCTTGTTGCAGAAGCCGTAATGCAGAAATTGGAGCGCATCGCACTGCCATCTATCAGCCCAAAACTCTGGATACGATGCGTGGACGACGCATTTGTCATCGTAAAACGGAACAGCGTACAAGCCACGTACGAGGCACTCAATAACACGTTCGAGGATATCAAATTTACGATTGAATTAGAGAAGGATAACAAGTTGTTATTTTTGGATGTACTGGTCACTAGAAATCCCCAAGGATCTCTGCAAACGTGCGTATATCGGAAGAAAACGCATACGGACCAAGTATTAAGCTACCACAGGAACCACTCGAGGAATCACAAGACAGCTGCATTCATACCCTATTCAAAAGAGCGGGGACGCACTGCAACACAGCCGAATTGTGGAAACCAGCGGAAAAGCACCCATATAAGTTGTTCAGCATAGACGCTTATCAGAGAACGTTCATTAGAAGAAGCATAAAGAAACGAACACCTCATCAACCGCAGCACCAGCGGCAGCAGCAGCAGCAGTCACCTGAGTAAGCAAACAAACGAATAGTGCTCCCTTACATCAAGAATGTCTCCGAACTGACAATAAGGTTGCTGCTGTCACATGGGTTCGCTGCGGCGCACAAACCAAGTGCCACCCCAAGGAAGTCGATCTCCAGACCCAAAGAATAGTCAATCAAGCCGACCAATGCAATGTCATCTATCAGCTAATATGCAACGATCGCGGTAAAATCTACGTCGGACAAACTGGAAGGAAGCATTGCACACGAATCACCAAACTCAAAGCGGCCGTCAAGAGACACGATCCGCACTCATTGGTTGCTACGCACGAAGCTCAAGAAGGCCACCATTTCGGTCTAGAGAATGTTAAGATCCTAGCACATGGAAGTACAAAACACGCCAGAGCGTTTTTGGAAGCCTGGTACTCTACAACGCATTCAATCAGTCGACACATCGAACTGGGCGCAGTATACGCAACACTACTGGCGAAAGACCGCCAACTCATTGGATTGGATCCGGTAGAACGTGTGGCTAGCCAACCAGAACTGACGACAGTCTCGCTCACAAACGCAACCAGACAAATGCCACGTAACCCAAGGTGTCAAGGGCAAATGGTATCTGCCCATCAACCAGGCTGAAGGCGGATCGAAATCCCAACCAATAGGATTGCTTGCGTTCACGGGCGACCACGGCGGCATAAAAGCGCACGTACACCACGCTCAGCGCACTCTCACCGAGGCTCGTCTACGCTATTCTACGCTACTGCACACCACTTAGCTACGCACTGATGATGCCACCACGAATAGTGACGAACCGTTTGCAACCAAATGGCCAATCTCATCGAAGGGTTACACTGCCATCTGAACAATCTTTACTGACAGTATTAAACTCTATAATCAGTCGTTTGAATTTTACGCAGTTAAACCTATATTTTTTATACTGCTACTTTATTTATTTAGTGGACGTTCATCCTTTTTTCTTTGCTTACCCTCCACTCTTTCTTACTTCTACTTTACCGGCTTGACAGGGAAGGCTGTACCGGAACTTTGTGCAGTTACTTTTTGGCATTGGTGTTATGCAGTCACTGTTTTTAACATTTTAACTTCAAGCTTACCTATCAATTCCCGGCTATAGGATGTGCCAGCTGAGGACCATTCACTGGATAGACCATTGAATTCGGCAGTTCCTTTTATTTTCTATCTACCGGATTTCTCAGAACACGCTTGTTTCCATTTTTGATTACTGCATAGTTTTAATCCAACAGCTTTTCATTTCGCGAATCACTTTATGATAAAATATGCTTGCGACATTTTAAACATGCCACGCGTTTTAAATATACATGTATCTAGCATTCTTTCCAGCGCAGCCTGTACGGAACAACTAAAAAGGAATCCAATGGAAACAAAAACAGGTTAATCTTCAAGCACCCGAGGAAACGTCTAGCGGCGCGGCCTCAACACTACACTCCGATGCATAATGTTCCTCTACCTAGATACAATTCGAAGATCATCCGTCGTTGTTACCATTTAAGGACTGGACAAATTAAGCGTTTTCTTGGAAGGATACAACTCCCGGAGGCCGGAATATTTGGGTTCATCTCGCCTAGTAGATTCGCTTTCACACACTACTTACCTGGCGCACTGCCGTTGATATTTAATATCATCACCTGCACAAGGACCTTTAATTTGACTTCGGAAGGCAGCTTCTCCGTCTGTTACAATGCCGCACTCCCTGGCCATACGTCCCCCTGAACGAAAAATACATCCGGATGACAAGCACTACGTCCGGACCATGCCATTCACGGCCCCTTTTATGGTTGCAGCAGGACACGAAATTTGTCTACGCGCTTTTACAATGGATTCAATAAGCCAGGTACTAAACTATTTGGCAGGATTTATGGCATTAAAGAAATTAAAAAAGTAGGAACACAATAACCAAGCAGATATTTAAATTTGTCACAGTTATTGTAACTACGGAGCATCTAGTGGAACCATCCCCAGGAGTACCTGATTCCTATGCAAGGTATTGCCCTCGATATGGTTTTGCTCGGCACTCTCCATGCAACTTTAACTGCGCCACCGTGTGCCGGGGGTGGCATGTAGCATATGAGCCATAACCTGTATTTCATTTGTTTTTATTGTTCATTTTTAGAGTGCATTTTGAACGTGCTATTATGGGCTGTTGCTAGGCTCAAGCACCTGTCCGTCATGCGGATCATTTCTATTTTGGCACTTTTTTACACGCTGTCAGTTGGTGGCAATTTGCCTTGCATTGGTAACGTGCTTTTTATTCTGGAAGCCTGTAATCCGTCACCACAGGAGTTCGGCCCGTCGTGGGCCAACTATGACATTTAGGAAGCATATAGGAAAAGAGAATGATGTGGAAAAAGGTACTATTTCGTTAATGTAAAAAAGATAGGCAGGCATGTTTTGTACATCGGCACCCCGTGTATGAATCGATCGCGCGTTATCATACGATAAATTGTGCTAGCGTAACAGCCGGGAGACAGATGTCCTGTTCGAGTTGTCCATATAGGCAAAAAAGTCGCATTGGGGAATCAGTTATTTCCCATCCCTGATTTCAAGTATATGTTTCTGGACTGTTAACCCTCAGAAAGGAGGGGGGAATAGATTAGCACTGTGTGAACAAATGTAGCCGAAAGGCGTTCGCAGAACAATATTACAATTAATCAGTTTATGGGGGAATTAGTACGGTACCATATAGTTCCGGACGTTCACACCAGTAAATAATTTTGCTCATCGGTTTTTTACAGATAAAGGCAGTTGATATGAATTAAGTTTGAGGGAGTAAAACGCATGGTCTCGGTAGCGTTAAGGAATTGATAGATGCGGTTTGTGCAGCTCATTCCAGCTTATCAAGTTTTCTCTGGTGCAGTAGAGTGATGTTCTACCGGTACTCATACATGATACGGCCCTTCTTCATACAGTTTTTCATCATAAAGTTGAGTCTGTTTAAGATCCATTTCCCTCTGTTCCGTTGACAGGATAAGCCTTTATGCTTTTTCTTGAACATGCTCAGAAATGTTCAATAAATCTATCTCTTTTGGCCAGCTTCCTTATTCCAATGGAGCCATACCTAAGAAGAATGAAATTTATCCTTAAGAATGCTCTTGATTTTGGTGGCTGAATTGATTATGCATGCGTTATCTGCAGTTCATAAGTGGTGTTATTTCCGATGAAGGGCATAGTGATTTGGTTTCCAATATATGCTTTCCGCCACGCGGAGCAGTTTGTGGAGGAACACATAATTTAGTTACATCTCTTACGTAACAACAGAAGGTTCTAGTTTATTCTTATCTTGCACTATCTCGGTTTGATAAGAGCAATTTGAACTGCCTTAATATTGCGCTTCGTAAAGGCGACCGTTGGACGTTTTTTCATGGTCTCAAGTCAGCACTTTCGCAATAGTTATATAAAAACAGCACAACAATATTAAAGCATAAGGACACAGTTTAACTGATTTTGATAAGCAGTCCTGTTTCTTCTCAAGGTTAGCAGGTGGCAATTTGAGCTCGACGACCTGCTAGCCTTTTTCACTAAACTGATTTGTATGTTCGACTAAAGTTAACGAAATATGAATATGTTAGACCCTAGGTCAACGTACAGGACTGGCTGATGGGAATGACTACATCATTGAAGCCTGAACAATTCTGCTGCTATCTGACCATCCCATACCGATCTAGAATTATACCAATTCGACTGTTGCAAATGTCATCTGCTCCTACATATCTAAGCCCATCACTCATGGCTTCATGTCGCTTTGGATATTGTTATTCTTCATCGGTACGCTGCGGATCCTGGGAACGTGAAGACCTCCTTTAAATCTTCAGCAAACAAATAAGGCTTCCAAATTGTATAACAGAAAAACCAGGTCATTTTTATACAGTAGGTAAGAGTAACAGGGCCTAAGACTCATGACTTGGACCATACACCACTGGTAACCCGGGACGAGGTGAAGATGATGCACACCATTGATTCACCACATACTTGCGACTTCCCCCTACTAGGTTTGATGCATCCAAGAGTTATGCTGGGTTTGTAAAACCGTTATCTTAATTAATCTTACATAAAGCTCTTCTTTGTGTGGGACCTCATGTCAAAAGCCTCTTGCATGTACGAGGGGATGACTATGCCCTGATGACCTGATGTCCAATTGCTTCAGTTAGATGGTTATGGATGTAACCTTGACTGGTAAGGTAACACACGAGCGAGGACTTCAGAAAGCCATGCTGTGAAGGTGTGAGACGTTTGTGCGATATTAGAACGAAACCAAATGTTCCTTACACAATTCTCTCTGGCATGCGTGAGAGATGGCTGTGTGACTACATAGGGGCTGGTAGTTCCGGATGTCAGTTTTCGACCACGGACTTATGTCTCGTCATGACCGTAGCCGTTTTCCAAAGATTCGGTGTATTGACCAGAACTGGTAGGAGACAAAGAGATGATATTTAATACTATAAGAGGGTTCTATCTCCACCGTGTTTCGTTTTAAAGACGGTAGTGTTCCCATCGGACCAGGCCTGTAGGATGGTCGTGAGACAAGTAGTCATACGTTTTATGTCGTAGAATCACTAAGCTCGTCGCTGAGGACTTGTCAGTAGAAGTGAATCGAGGTTGACAAATTGCGGTTTCTTTTTCAACTTTAAAGGATCTAGCAAAGTATGAGTTAAAGGCTTCGCCATCGGCAATTGGGGAATCAAGCCATTCTCTCTCAGGCCTGACTCGATGTGGGAGGGTAGGTCAGTTTTGGCCACCTCTCTTTTTCCTCAGTAGCTGCTACGTCACCAGTTGACTGTATTTCTACTATCTTTACAGCCCGTTCGTTCTTCTGCATGATGACGGTTTGGTGTTTCATGTCTCCATCTCAATTATAAGGCTTTGGAGTCCCATAATACACTAAAGTCAATGTGTAACGCCCGCCACTTTCAAATGTTCGAGTTAGCCCTCGTATTTTCCCGCGCTTGTCCTTTGCGTCGTTAGCGTATTCTAGAGGCGTCTCTCTGATTGTTATCACAGGAGGCTAAGCATGGCTTAAAGCACAATAGCCTCATTCGTCCTCACAAGATATTCCGCGAGGCTCCCCTATCATATCAGAGCGATAGAAATGAAATTGGTCCCAATTTTGGGACCTAAGGCAGGAGCTGAGAAATCTACCCAATTAACATTTCGCTAGGAAAGTGTGGTAACCAGCTCGCAAACCTCACCATGCGGAACGTCGCAGCTTTACAGTGTTTCCATCTGACTATTTTGTGGTCATCATAAAGGGCGACCGTCATAATAATACCATTTTCTAGTAGCTCAGCTGGAGAGGATGCTCCTTGACGGTCTAGAAAGTTAGGGTCATCGTTATACTATTTTCTCCTGGTAGCCTACGAGAACTCTGTTGCTCTCAACAGCAACCAGTTTGATTGAATGGCGTGAGCTGCCTACTGTTCAATGTGAACTCTACTGCCTGGTTCCGCGTTTGTTACCTAAGTTTGCACACAACCGAATATACTGGGCAGGTTGCAAAGCTCCACCTACAACTTTATCGAAAGGGGAACACTAGGTCGATATGGAATTGATGTAGATATGTCAACCTCAAACTGGGATATCAATCACTGCAGTCTGGTCCCGAGACGTGAGCGGTATTAACTGCTCTACCTAATGACGTTCGCCATTTCTACGTACGCGAAGGCTGAAGAGTAACCATAGCGGATATCAATCGTGGGGCATATACGTTGGAAGTGTGTGAATTCGAGACTCAGTAGAGGCTCTCGGTGAGTAGTAAATTATGCAACCCACCGGCTCCTCTGCTGTGTTCTTCGATCACTTCCTCTTTTAAGCTTATATCACTTCAGCTATCGAAAGCCTAGCTGGCTGCTAGGGCCACAGATTCATGATCCCTAGGTTTACTCGTGAGTCAAAAATCATTCAGGTTTATTACAAACACTTTTTGAAAGGTTGCTGGAAGTACAATGATGTCTATTCAACAGGAGAACGGGATTTTAATTATGTCTCAGTTTTATAAACTCCTGGCGTTTGTTTATCCTTCCTCGTCCTGTATTTATTCTTGCAATCACATTAGTTCTAGAGCCTTCCGCAGCAAATCCCTTACTGTGAGATTCGCCAGTCCTATCGGGATTAGAGGGGTGGGGGATGCGGTGGGGGAGTGTCAAAAGAAATGCTGTGGTAATTTGGGTCGATTCAAGCTTAATTGGATAGGTTGTCATTGCGAAGTGCTCACAGGAGGCATTGTGAGAGGAGGAGGCGGTATAGAGTTATGGATAGGGGCATAAATAAGTGGTCATGTTTCAGCTAAAGCCATGTACAGGCCTGCCAGGAGAACAGCCTTGGGACATCGCGGAACAATGGGAATTGTGGCTTGCCACTCTGTGCAGCTGCATTATTATTCACGACTGTCATTGGATCACGGGGATTCACTTTCTCCAGCACGAAGGCCCCTGTTTGATCTAAGACGCTTAGGACGCGAACCATGACCACTGATGCTATGTGTAGTCATAATGTCAATGGGCCGTAACGTACCTTCACTGGAGCTATCGACAGTCCCATTTGATGTTTTTGGACTTGTATCTGTTTCAATAGTGGTGTGGGGATTGATCCCAATACGTACGGGTTTGTCAGAACGTGGTGCATCGGGTAAAGCTTCACTATTTCCTATGTCCACAAGACTAATGTGGTGTGGAGGCGTGAGCATCTCAATTTCCGCTACGTTGTCGCCAGCCTTAGCATCGCTCGTGTGGAGAGTGGCCTTGCTAACATTATCTGCCTTTTTAGAAGGGGAGAACCAAACACTGTTGAATGATCTCCTTCTTTGCAATCCAGGAAGCGCGCAGGGAGGATGACTCTGCTTCGGCTCAGGCGAGACATTAGTTGCACTCATGCGTTGAAGCTCACGTTGCAAAGGTGACCTGTCTACGAATAGAATAACTTTGCAAAATTTCGGGACAGATCTTAAAGTATTTTGACTTTTGATAAACGAATTTGCGAGACTTTCGCTACGAAAGCTGAACAGAGTCGGACAAGGAAAACGTAAAGATTTTTTCCTCAGTCTTCTACAACTAATATCGGTTTCAGCGATGTTGCACGCTCTCGAAACAGAGCGCCTAATGTTGTCAATTGCGATATTGTCAGCTATGTTGAGGGCGATGACGTTTTTTCCCCTTCTGCATCTTTGAGTAACCTCAGAGGCGATTGCATTTAGGAAGTTTAAGGCTCCAATTTTGTGCTTTTGCGCTGGATTAGCCGGAGACTGAATTATGTATGAAACTGACATTAGGAGATCTCCGAATGAGTCAAACAACTTTAGTTTCTCATTTTGTTCCTCTAACTGTTTTTCCAACGTCTTTATTTTGGCTGACAGTGAAGATATAAGGTCGACAACACTAACTGAACTTTCTGTGATTTGTTCTTTGGACTTATTTACCTGCTCTTGTATCCCAGCCTCGGAATGTGTGCAACAGGGCACAGGTTCCTCGACACTCGTGACGGCAACATTATTTACCGTGATTATTCGGTTTTCCACACGCTTTTTCCTCATTGCACGAGTGTTAATGGCAGTCATCAATCTTGTAAATGAGAAGATCAAAGCTATCTATAGTATATGCTATAGCCAAGCGTGAATTCTGGAGTAACAAAGGTCGCTAAGGTCCAGTGATTTACCTATTCAAGTCAACAGACAGGCCACTGTTTCAGATGCAACCAATGATACAAACCAACCGGATGTAAGAGTGCTCAGTTGTCCAAATTCCGCCAAGGGTAGACTGTCCTGCAGTGATCGACCGCTCCGTGCACAGGTATCCCTGAGGTCAACTCCGTGTGTCACGTTATGCCGCAAGTTCCAACAGGCGCACACGCACAAATCCGGCCAAACAAAGAGATTTGTGTGCGTTCGATAGAACGCGATTCACAATGCAGCGTGAGAGCTCTTGGTCAACCAAGGCAGTGTACGAAGATGGAATTGCTTCTAGTCGCCTTATTCAGCTACCGACAGAGTTGGTTTAGGTCTCCTGAAGTAGAGCTAGCAATAAGCTTTCCGTTAATTCCAAAAACCTTGATGAAGGTAGAAAAGTGGTGCACTCGTAGGCGAACGACAAGGCTGAAACAAAGCCAGAATTGAAAACCGGCATCAGACGTTTATCCGTTAATAGTAGCTAATCCCATTACTGCAAGCACTCATTACTTCTTTCAGTAGCTCATTAGTTCATTGGGTAGTATTAGAGCAGGCGGGACTCAATTGTTAGCTCCATCGCTTCCAGATCATTGCTGGGAAGCTCGTCATTGCGCAACGGCAACTCCGGAGAGGCCATCGCACTCGTAGATGAAGCAACAACATGCCGGCATATTCAAGGGGTGGGAATCAAGTAGTCATTTGAAGCAGTCATCCGTCTGCGCATCAGCGACGGGCGGCGGTCACCGGTTCCAACTGTTTACAACGCGAGTGGATAGAGCAAGAATGGAGCATAATTTGAGCTACCGTGGTTTGAATATTTTCCATCTATGGCCTCTAGTCGAACTCCCAAAGTTGAGGTGGAAGAACTTCTGGAACTCTCTCCCTAGCTCTCCCCTGAGGATACGACGGGTAAAAATCAAATCCCCGGGCCGGCGACGGTACTCCATAGAAAGCATATTCAAATGTCGAAGCCGAAGGGATAAGGCAGGTCACGTAACTCAGAGACAAATCTTGATCCGCACCGTTGGATCCTTTCAATCATGTAGCCCTCAAAGTTGGAAAGCGGGTAGGCAGCAGGGAGGCCGGATTCTAGAATCGGGCGCACATGAGTGGTGAACAGTAGTCTACGAAGCTCCGACTTCAGGCGATAGAAAGCTCTTTGGATGGCGTGAAACATCGTGTAGGCGGTGGCAACCCTCTACCTGTTGTCCTGATTGGATCTTAAGTCTGGGGAACCATCATGGCCAGGTCTCTCTCTGAAGTGACATTTTCGAACAAGTAGCCACTTTGGTGGTGAGCGCCGAAGGTTTCAGCAGCGCCGATAGGCAGGATGGAACAAATGTCTTGATTCATGGGTAAGGGCCACTGAATCGACCAATTATGCAGGATATCGAGCTTCTCTTGTAGTCGAGCAGCATCCCCCAGAGAGGATGCCACCTTCCATATCTTTATATCACCTGCATAAATCAAGCAATCCGATTGAATCTCAGTCGGTAGATCGTTGATGAATATGTTGAAGATTTCGGGACCGAGGACGGAGCCCTGTGTGACACCGTTGGTCATATGCACAGGATCGGAAGAAGTTTCGTGCACTCTCACCAGCATGGAACGACTGTGCGGGAAATCGGAAAGCCATGATAGAAAGTTTCCATTGACGGCGGTTCCTCGAAGTTTGAAGAGAAGCTGTTCACGTGGGACCTTAGCAAAAGCCTTACTAAAATCCAAGAACTCAACATCCAGGCATTCGCCAACCTCCAAGGAATTTACCCATTTTTCTCTAGCCATAAGCAAGTTGGTAGAGCAGAACCGAGCTGTGCGAAAACCGTGCTGGGCACCCAAGTATAGATCCAACCTCTTGAGCTGAAGTCGAAGCTTCCGTTACAGGACCCGTTCCATGATTTTGCACATTATCGATGTAAGGCAAATGTGCCCGTTCTCACCTTCGTGTATAGGCCTGATGATGCCCATCTTCCAAGCGGTCGGGAGACGTCCTGATTGAAACGATCGATGGAAGAGGTGCAAGATAGTTGAAGCAATCTACTGGCCAACAGTCTTGAGGAACAAAGGGTGCAAGTCGTCAGGACCAGGTGAGGAGTAAGCATCTAACTCACAGAGAAGTTTCGCCACGGCGTCAATGTTACTATCGACGTGCTCTAACAGAGATGGTGGAGTTCACACAGGTCTGTCAGCGAACGTCGCTTTTGTCGAGTACACTTAAGAATATTGTCGTGCCAAGAGGCTGGTTTTCTCGGTGTCTTCGTGAACGGGAGCCCCATGCTCGAAGGAACACAGGGTAGGGATGGCACTGCAAGCTCTGGTGCTCCGTTTGAGGTAGGCGAAAAGGGTCCTGGGGGTCTTTCTAGAAAATGTGAGTAGAGAGCTCATATTGTTGGCGTTTCTCATGTTTTTTCGGGGTAGAGGTATTCCTAACCGTTTAGTAACCCAGCTAGTCATGCTCTGGTCTAGTGCTTGTAAAGCCGTCCCACAACTTCCATCTTCTGTTACTCAGGGATTTCAATTAATAATCGATCTACAGAGGACCTCTAGAAAGCGGAAGCTTTATGGAGATGGGGAAAACTTGTTCAATGAGAAACGTCAGCATGGAATACAAAAGATTCGAAACACCGTCAGCATTGTGAGGTTCGGGAGTACACCAATCCATAATAGCGGCAGCCATTTTAAGACGAAGGGCGACGGCAAGCCAGAAATTTTGGCGGACGGCACAGGGTTTGTGAATGGTAAAGCAACGAGTCCATTGGAATAAGACAGTACAACGAACACTTTTAACAATAGGCTGAGTGCCTGTTAGGTCCACGACATCTGACTGCACTGGGGAGAGCACAAACTCCAGGATGTCAAGCCAATGGCCGGCGAGAATACACGTCGGCATGGAGACATGTTTTAAAAGTCTGAAGTCAAGAACGGTATCGAGGCAGGCTACATCAAAGAAAGCAGGTGGATGGTTTCAAAGAAGGAAGACCTAGTCGATATTAGGAGCGTTGAAATCTCCCAGAATAAAACAATCCTTTCCTGCACCGTGCTTCCTGATCAGTTCTAACAAGCGAGCTCCAGCGCCCAGTGACGCTTTGTAGCTTACAATAATCAAGGAATCTATGCACCCGTCAGGAATGCGGACCCAAAGGGCATCGAACTCACTGTCACTGTCATATGACCCCTCAATTCCATGGGACTTCAGATCCGCCATCCAGTGGAGCGTTACACCGGCTCCCGACTTCCTCCCAAGACAATCGGACCTAGAAAGGTGGTATCCAGGGACTGACACTTCAGAGTCTATGATGTTCGGGAATAATAATGTTTCGGTGAAGGCCGTGAAACCAAGACAAACATCTGCAGCAAGCGTCTGGAGCTCATGAAGTTTATTTTGCAGACTGCAAACATGGCGAGCAGCACACGCAGTCCCTTCTTTTTTGCCTTACTATCCTTGGGTGACAGAAATCGACCTCCATCGGGTTCTCGGAGTGTTCCGAACTACTCGAAAATTCACCATATGTAGGTTCATTTCCCCACTCTCCCGACTGGTCCTCAGCTCGACAGCTTTTTTCATTTTGATCCGATCTTCCGGGGAGAAATCACTCAAATGCTTCTGTTTCCTCACCATTAACGAATCAAAGATATTCAATTGTCGCAGCTCTAGGGGCTTTTTCACTTACTGGCGCAAGAAACGGTACACTCATTAAGCGGAAGTTTGTTTCGTCCCTTGATCCTGTCCTGTCCAGATAGACCTAAGTGTCGTTCATTCCTCGTCTTTGCATTCTGGTGACAACTGGAAGAAGGCCGCTAGTAGGGGTTTCAGAATGTGGTTAATACGCCATGCTTTCGGGGTCTTAACTGCCGACATATTTGTGAAGCTGTTCTCAGCTTTCGTCCTGCCCCATCTAGAATAGTGGGTCCAGGCTTGCCCGCCCTGCCTTGTTCGGGACAAAATGGAGCTTGAGAGGGTTTTGAGAGTAGGTACCAAATTGGTCGAGGGGTTACGGGGGCAATCGTACCCCGAGCGTCTACTTAGCTGGGGTATGTATTCAATGCACTACCGACGGCTTCGAGGAGACCTAATCCTTACTTACAGCAGTTTAACAGGGAAGGTTGAACCGGACTTGAGCTGGCTATTTAGCCCGGCTAGGTTGTCTTGGCTTCGCGGTCATCCCATGAAGCTACACAAGGCGCGTTTCGACTGGATCAGGGCGGAAACTTGGTTATCGCGTAGAGCTATCGAGCGCTGGATTTTGCTTCCAGAAAGTGTAATCAATGAACCTACGGTCAAGGGTTTCAAGCGTCAGTTAGACGTTCTCGGGTGGCAACACGAAACCTTGCCCTTCTCCTGACCATATTCATCTTCCAACTTTTAGTACTTGTTCTGTCATTCACTTCACTCCTTGGTGTTATCCTTCATTTTAATGACTTTCATTCCCTTTTATCTTCCATTTACTTTCTACTTCTTTCTTACTTCACGTAACCTACACAGCGCGGACTGCTAGTGCAGGGAACGTGGGCAGTAATTGGTTGGTCAGGGTGTGTTTCGGGTGCTTCATTTTAGATCTATCAAGAACTAGCAATTTATAATTTCCTGGCTCAACAATTTGCTCAAGAAGGAACACTTAAGGGATTTTCCTATCGTTCCAGTCCATCTGAATCTGCCGTTTGCTAATCACAGTCACCTTGATCCTCGCCAAATTGCTACATTAACGCCAACTGTTGTAACGCTGCGCAATGTAGTTTCTCCTGCAGTTATGCACTTTAAATGCTGTACAATGGTAGGTCTACTGAATGGCCTTTAAAGTTATGTGTTATAGGGCATAAATAGTTCCCAGCTCGAAAAAGAAATTGCCGACGATCGGGCACTTTGTAACGAACGGTATTTCGGCCTGGTTAATGTGAGTTCAGATTCTCTTTCATTGCCTTATAGTTTGGAAATACTTGTTACTGTAACTCCGTGATACAAGCTTTGTTTTTCTGCAAACCGTTTCGAGAGCGTGTTTTACAGTACAGACAGTCTAAATCCCACAAAAAGGAAACTCTACTTAGCTGCCTTGCCGATTTATTTCATGCTATTACTACCCAGAAGAAAAGCGTCGGTCAGATAGCTCCGAAAAAATTTATTAGCAAACTCAAAAGGGAAAATGGTACGCCCATATTTGTCGTTATTTCTTATGGTCAGGTGCCTTTGATAACTACTTGCAGCAGGATGCTCATGAATTTCTCATTTACATTCTCAATGAAATATCCGACATCCTAGAATGTAAGCATGTTACTTGTCGTTAACTGCGCACTTCAGCTGAAAATCATGCCGAGCAATCCCACCGGTCGGAGCTTGCCAACGGGGGAATTGATAAATCGGAGCCGTGCGAGCGTTCACATAACTGGATTAAAGATATCTTCCAAGGTTGTTTGACTAATGAAACTCGTTGCCTCACCTGTGAGAACGTCCGGACGAAAGACGAAAATTTTCTCGACTTGTCTGTTGATGTGGCGCAGAACTCAAGCATAGTCTACTGCCTGAAGTGCTTCTCTGACACCGAAATGATGCAGTCAGAAAACAAATATTATTGTGAATTCTGTCGCTGCAAACAAGAGGCTCAGAAATGGTAGGTATTTGGTTTCGCTTCCAGATTTTTTCCCCCGCTTTGTTCGGCCCCTTGTTCCTACTACCGTGCTGGCGCGAGAGTCCGCCAAGGGCGCTGACAGTCCACCCGCAGTCCGCTGTGAGTCCGAAATAGATCCAAATTGAATATAAATAGGACTGAGAAGATATTTTACAGCACACACCCTGCTCATCTCCAGGTGGGGCTGATGATAACAAATATAAGACAGTGCTCATTGCCCTATATTCTGCTATCCTTGCCCCATATGCTGACTTGGTTGTGGCACCTGAGCGCAACTAACGCACACAAGTTCGTAAAAATACACAGTAACGTGTGCGGAAGTTGTATTTCTACTGAAATTTATATAATTGTCTCAGAAGCGAGTCATTTCCTCAGGTAGGAGGTCCACACCTTGACGCTCAGCTACATATTGAATCCAAAGCTCGGCATTTAAATGAACTAGTCAGATCCCGCTGCGGACTGTGAGTGGACTACTGACGATCCGACAATGCATTGGTAGGGGAGCGATTTCACGGCATTTAGAGCAAGCTGTCTCACTCGGTACTTCCTCGTCGAAGATTAAATGCCATATTCTGTAAGAAAAAATACTACGTGTTAACACAGTTGCAAATTCCCGAGTCCGCTGACAGTCCGAGGGGGTTTTCACTCATAACGAGATCTTCACTTGGTCCCTCAATATCTGTATGATCCAGTACTGCATGTCTTTACTCACCGAAAACTGTTTTCTTTTGTTTCACATACATCCAGGTTGCTGTTCCTCGTTTCCCTTGTTTTATTTGACAGCAGCAGCGGCAGTCCGCGAGTTATCTGTACTGAGATACACTGACCTACGGAATAAGGAACAATAAGGTGAGCAGGGAAATTAGTGTATAACCTAAATGCTCGAATCAAATATTCAGGATCAATATACCATCTTGTCAGCAACATACCGTCACAAACAACTTGCTACCATGGCGACATAAGGTGGCTTCGGCGAGACGGCTTCCTTGCGGCCTTTACTCCCTTGTTCCATAATTGTTACCGCGCGAATAATTCTGCATCAGCCAAGCTTCAAACAATCATTCTGATTAGGAAACGGCAACAGACGTGCCGTTGATACCGAACGCGAGCCATGACCTGTTACTACTCGAACAAAACGCAAGGTGGGTCGCCTAGACTCCAATCGTATAGGTGAGAAGGACCAACAGCACCCAGTTTAGTCGTCAGTACCATCATTTCCAACTGATAAGTTAACCTGCTCCTCTTAAGTCTTGCGCCGTTCTGGGTAAGCAGTAACCGGGTTTACATATTACACCTCCAAGCCGACGCAATCTGTTTGGTGTTAGCTATTGTTCTAAGTAACGATGCGGATTAACACCGCCTAGTCCTCGCCTCTGCAACTCATTGTTGCGGACGCGTTGGTGCCATCTGACACCAACAATGCTTCGCAAGCAACAATACTCAAGGACTAAAAGGCACTTTGCGTCCTCCGACCGGATGGACTGTCTCGCTATTATATAGTAAGATGTTCCTCACTCTGGCCTTGTACACACGGTTTTAAACCTATGGATGTCGCAGGCTCCAGACACTTCTGGCTTTCGAAACACTCGTCCATCGCCGCTACTACAGCTATTGAGGACATGATACGGAAGCCGGCTCAGTGGATGACATATATGAATTAATGCCTTGAGTTAACTGATCAACACCGTAATCATTAAACAGACAAATGATAACGGCGTGTCAGTAAAAAAAGCAACCTCACTTTTATGTATTCCCCTCTGTGCTTCGTGCTATTTACACACATTCCTGCAGCCTCTCTCGCCACACACATATATCCTCAACTTGGATAGAAACTATTCCACTTTATTTGCTTTGCTCAGTTCTGTTTCTCTGCTCCACGTTCCGTTCAATTTCACGTGTTTATTTTCCTTCAAATTATGTGTTGCTTGTTCGACATCTCCGGTATGACTGCGCTTGATGTGGATGTTGACATAGTTCCTTCCCTTCTAACCCCCTCCACCTCCATTACTGACTCAAGGAAACGGGGTGCGCGGTTCTCGTGATGGTGATTCCATCCGGTGTGGAACGGACTACGGCTCAGCCACCGCGTTATATACGTCTGGTACGCAGGATTTCCCTCACAGAAAGACAGAAATGCTGCTGTTTTGCATATTAAAGGAGTGTGGGCCGGCTTTGTTGATAAAACCTAGCTCCCATCCACATACCTTCCGGTCTTATTCCTTCGGGTTTACACTGGATATGGGGTGTGTGATGGCGATGCAGCGCAAGCCACCCATGGTCTTTCTGTCACTGTGGCAAGCCACAGGACGCCTGCGCCTACAGAGGGCTCATGGATGGCTTGCGCTGCACCACCCACAGCTCCAAGCACACACCCCATATCCAGTGTAAACCCGAAGGAATAAGACCGGGAGGTATGCGGATGGGAACCACGTTTCATCAATGGAGCCGGCCCACACTCCTTCACAGGCAAACACAAGCACGTTGTATTTGGGGAAATCAATCGCACACAAGGCGGTGGCTGGACCGTAGTCCGCTCCACACTGAGTGCATGGAACCACTCTTCGAGCCTAGCACGGCCACAAGGACCGTGCACCCCGTCCCCTCCAGCAACGACCAACTGTCTCCTGGAGCCAGTATGGATGAGATAGTGGGTAATAGACAGGTAGGCACCTTGTCAACATGCACATCAAGCGCAGCCACACTGGGGATATCAAACAACAGCCAATCACTTGAGAAAGGGAGAGAGAAAAAGGGAAGAGAAAAACTCGACTAATGCATAAGGAAACGGTGACATAAACCTTAAGTTAATGAGCACATGTAATAAGTTGTTTGCAAACAAATCTTATCTAAGTGCACAAGGTCAGAAAGTATAGTTCACGGAATGCCACGAACACAAAAATGTTATGGAAATCGGATACAATTGGCTTAGGCGAGGTGTGCAAGTTAATGGAATAGAGTACATGGAGATATTTATATGAGAAAGAAAAGCATTTAGACAAAATTGAAAACCCACCACCTGAAATAATACGACTTAGCATGCAAGCACGCGGTTAGTAAATCGAATTCAGCGTGCCTACAAACGCTGCGCCGGCTCGCCGTAATTCTCTGCAGGACCCGTCGTCGCTTCTTTAGTGGCCCCAAAGGGCCTAGCTCATGGCACACTAGACACACACATATATATATATATATATATATATATATATATATATATATATATATATATATAGCAGCTGACAAGATTGGTTACGTAGCCAGTTGCTTTTTGCTCCTCATCGAAACTCAAGGAACCAGTTATTAGTTAGTGGTCATGTGACTGCACTTCACATTTTTGAAAGTTCGAAACGCCATTCTGGTGAATGGTTTGATTGTTTACTTTGCCGACTTACCTTTATCGAGTAGAAAGGTGACATCATCCGCATAATCCAGATCAACTAGCTTTCCACCAGCCAAATTCTAATGTCGACAGCTTGAGATTATGCAGGAGAACACTCCATAATGAAATCCATGCCAAACGAACAAACATGTGGAGATGGGGCCACTTTGGCGTATGCCGCTTGTTGTCGGAAAGGCATCTAACAACTCACTGGAAAGAAACAGTCGGCATCGGCCGGTTGCCGAGTAGTCTGCGCGCCTGGTTTACAACCATAAGGTCACCGGTTGGAATCCGCGTAGGGGTGGGCCTTCTCGTGGTCTGCTCAGCCCGCGCGCGACTGGTAGTGGTCGTGTGGCAGCGAAGCGCCGTTACGGCGTACAGCTGGCGATTTATTTTTTTAACTGTCTTGCTCTTTCTTCATCCGAATTTTCTGTTCAGCAGTAAGTCGTCGGATGGTAACCGAGTCCAATAAAAGAAAAAAAGGAAGAAAGGTGTCAGCTTATACGCCGTAACGGCGCTTCGCTGCCGCGCGACCACCACCAGTCGTGCGCGGGCTGAGTATACCGCGAGGACGCCCACACCTACGCGGAGTCGAACCGGTGACCTTATGGTTGCAAAGCAAACGTGCAGACCACTCGGCCACCGGCCGACACCGAGTCCAATAGCCGTGACGCTACTGTTATCGGACTGATACTGCTGTGCTATGTACAATTGGTGCAACTGCCCTTATAGATGCCTTTATAACAAATTCCTCTTAGTTGGTTAGATGGTCTGTTTTTTTTCATCCCTGCCCAAACAGGTGAGTCAAAACTTTACACCTTACCTTGATACAATCTTTAAATTGTGCGGATGCAACGGAATCCGAACCAACAGTGCAAAAACTATTGTGGGCTGTGGTCGCGTTTCGAAATTTGTTGGAGCCCCTAAACTTGCTCTTTCTCAGCCTGCATCGGCTAAACAAGAATTTAGCCCAGGAGCACATGGCTGATTTAACTGCTGTCGAAATTGCTCCGACTAACTGACCAACGGTGTTTTATTGTGACTGGGTGTTGTGGTGCCGTGCCTGATTGTCTCAGTGACAATCCCATGCGACCAGTGGTGCAGATCATTTGGAAGAGTTCTATAATTTCCAACGAACGCGGCCTCCATTTCCCGAGGTTTTTTGGTTCACCAAGCTTCCTTATCAGAACACAGAATACGCTTCAACTCGCTTCTAATTTTCCGTCTTGTCACACTGTTCAGAATCGGCAGGGAGTTTTGTTCTGGATTCCAAGATACACAGACCTTTCTGGGATATCCATTGTTTAGTGGGGTGATGGTTGTTAGTACGTCTGACAGACTTTCCCGCGTCTTGCATTGCGGTCGCGATACTATTCCACTGAAGCTCAATGTTTTTTTGGTCTAATTAAGTGAATTTTATGTGTGTAGGGCATCCAGAAAGTCTTGCTTGACTGAGGAATGAGATAAGTACTCAGTCGTTGGCCGAGGAAAACCTTTAATACGCTTCCTTGCAAAATTCATGGAAGGGAGATAGCTTGCCAGGTCACGATCAAAGTCTACCCACGTGTTCCAGCTAATACAACAGTCCAGTATGGAACCGAGTCACATGTAACTCATGACGATATGTTCTAGTTGAGTTCATCGTTTGCCGGCTATCGGGCACCAAGTGGCAGACCCGCGCCTACTGTGTCTAAAAACTATGTCGCTAAGAAATAGCCGGTACTCCGCGCTCTGTTGCAATATATGCTCGCCATTGACCGTTCGTTTATAATTAAGTCTATTTACAACTGAGCTGATCAGCCCAAATGACGCATTTATGCATTCATATTCCCTACAACTTCCTTAACTTCCTCTCTCGGAACTCCACTGCCTTTAAGATGGGGATTCCCCACTGCTTTCATTTTTATGCATCCGTCACGCTTGTTAATTTCCGTGCATTAACATACACATTATATACCAAGTGATGTCCACACTTCGCTATAGTCTTTCGATGAGTCGAGAGGTTCAATTTATGCTTCACTTGTATGCTTACTTTGTTTTGTTGATTTTTCAGCTTACTTCCCTGCGACTAGCATTTCTGTGCTTTATTCTGCTAAGTATCATGGAAAGCATTCCGCTGCATGTAAACCATTTCTCACAGTGATGTTAGTGCGGACACAACTTTTCCCACTCTTTGGCTTGGCTTGTTCCTCTGTCTACGTTTCTGACTTGGAGTGATATTACCGCGAACGCCTTGCGGGTCACCTGTCCGAACATAGTTTGCATCAGAGTCCATGACGAGTTGTCGAATTCCTTCGACATTAAGTAGAGTTTACCCTCCTCCCAATCCCATTTCTCCAACTCCATTTAGTTTGCTGCTACCTTGCATCACGGATGTTCGCTTACGGTGTCTTACAACGTAGCCTTTCTGATCCTATCTGGTCCAAACTGGTTGACAAAGGTTATGCAGGTAGGGTTATAACAATTTTCCGCAGTGACTAAGTGGTGCTGTAAGCGGAGTGTGCCGCAATACTGGGACAAAAGCGGATTCGAGTATTCTTATCACGAACGACCGTAAAGATAAGACCGCAGTGTTCATAAACAAGTCGGGTTACTTAGGAAAATTGGGGTTAAACTAGAAACAAGACTATACAAAGTGACTGACAAACGATCACACCAATGACGAATAAAATTACGACGGAGATTGTTATTCCCTTATGGAGAGTAGATCATCTTGGGTAGCGTAAACGGTACCACGCATACCCGAAGCCAACGCTTCCACTCCGGGTGTGTGGTTTGCCGGAGATCTGGCTAATCTTTAGCACCTGTCGGCAGAGTGAACGAGTACGTTCGTAAAGAACTTATTTGATCGGGCGAAGAATAGTACAGTCAGGTGAAAGGATGGACAGTTTTGACGTTAATACTCCGTAACACAGCGTGTCAGAAAGCGACACTTTGGAGATTGCGAAGCACTGTTTTACTGAGAACAATAGCGTCGGGGAGAGAACAAGGAGGGTGCTACATTTAATAATACAAGGAATTACATTCCAATCGGGTTTTACCATGATATCTCCAATCTCCACTGTATCCACAGCTTTGTGCAAGATTCTGAGGAAAAGGCACTGGCAGACTCATCATCATCAACAGCAGTACATCAGCCATTTGAACTGATGCTTCGCTGCCATGCAACCATGAGGACCTATGAAATAAAGAATAAGAGGGAGAGAAGGGGGACTTACCTGAAAACCTTAATGCCCTAAGCAAGCACTCAGGGTCAAGGCGCCTACACCTTGTGTTAACAACATACCGTCACAAACAGCTGGCTATCGTGCAAAGATAAGGCAGACTAGTAGGTCGCCGGAAATTTGCGAAGCTACGTGTATGACACCTCCATCATCAAAGATGTGTTTATATCTATCCCTGAACTCCATTAATTAGGCTGTATGCTTTACTATGGAGCATGAATCCTGTGATGTTAAGTTATCACTCCTTGGCAGCTTCTCTCACAAGAATGGAGAAAGCCCAACATCGACGATTTATCCTAACTCAACAGATAATAATAGAGTGTACCGTTGCAGCTCAAGTCAATCGAAACACATCCTCACCTGAGTTATTTCATCTCCGTTTTACAAGATCTAGACTGCACAAAGGGTGTCGTAAAGCCTCTCAAAAGGAGTCGATGAGAAGATTACTTGATAGTGGATATTCCAAGTGGTTAGTGAAATGCCCTTTGCAGAAAGTTTTGATTACAAAATCTGTGTGGATTGAGACATTAAGAATTCCTTTTAATGAAGGAACTTCGGAAGCCATCCGGCGGATATTAAACAAGGAGGAAAAAAAGAAATAAAGGCATCAGCAGTACGCTAGTACGCAGTACCGACGTTTTGCTGCTGCGGAACCACCACCGGTCGCACTTGGGCTAAGGATACTTCGAGGGTCGCTTGCTCCCTACGCAGGCTCAAACCCGCGCCCTCAGATTACAAGGCAGGCTTGGGATCATTAAGCCTACGGGCCGACATTAGGCAGAAAGGTAATAGGAATACTTTTCGAAAAGAAACGAACAATCTGTTCGACACTAGTGCATTTGAAAGATAGGATGATCCATTGTATCCATAAACTTGGTTGTAGGCTGTACACATGCGTACATAGTCCAATCTGCGAGAGTTGCGTACGGGAAGAGTACGCAAGAGATACATGTCATTGCCGCCGAGAATGTAGACTGAACACAGGATTCTAATGGGAGTTTCGACGATAGCAGTGCATGTGCTAGACATAGGGTGTGAAATCGACTTGGACTATGTCTGAATCATCAGGAAAGGATTGCGTTGTTGAGCATCTCCCTGGCGGCAGACTCGCTGACTTAGATTACGCCGATGGTATCGCTTTGCTGAGGGACGATCCACAAGCCGTCCAAAACACTAAACCGCTTAGCAATGGAGACATCTAAGTACGGGCTGTGTTTCACCCTAGTCAAATGCAAAGCGCAAGTCCAGAATTGAGTGATGCTTTTGTCTGTGCTCACCACTGCTGGTGGCATCCTGAAACAAGTTACTTCACTTATCTAGGGAGTCACATCGCGATTGGTAGTGGTGTTGGAGATAAGTTTTCACAACGTTTACAAAGTTCCGCCCTGCATTACTCAACCTGAGACGCCTATGGCGTCGTCGCTGTGTTAATCTCAAACTCAACGACATGATGCATAATGCCTCCGTCCGTACGGTCTTGTTGAACCTCTTTGAGACCTGGCATGTTCACTGGAAAGACATTACACCATCGTCGGTTTTGACAACTTGTCTGCGAAGGGTTACTTGTGTGTAGTGCAACGTCACGTACTCACTTTTGGAATTCATGTCTGGGGGCTTCTACTGAGCAGTTCATCTCTCCAATACGTTATTCCCCGACACCGTATATCCATACCAGCCTACTGCTTCTTCGTTGATTGTTATTCGCGTTCCTCGGAAGCGATTGGAAAAATTGCTGCGGTGGCTAACCAATGACGTTGGAAAGAAGGATGAATAAGACTACCTCAAGCTTAGATTTAGCTGGAGCATTCCACCTTCCATCCTGGGGACCACGCGACACATATTATGGCTCGCATTAGACGCCCGTGGCGCCAGTGTTGTTCTTCCGTATCATCTATTACTTGGTGTTCATTCGAAAAACAACAGAAACCGCAAAATTACATGTGTGAAACAAGAATAGACTTAGTCATTTACCGTTGTGCCAAGCGTTGCCCACTGTGACCCGGCAGCAAAAGGGGTAGAGGTTTCGGCCACTATTCCAATGGTCGCGGGATCGAGGCCTGCTGTCTCCACCTGATGAGATAAAATTACATCGAAACGCGTCGTGATTGTGCAGTGTTTTCGGGTGGGCAACACCCAATTTCCATCTGTTTTGAGTACGGTCCCAGTGATCGCAGTGACTAAGGTTCACTTCAATGTGAACCACAGTCCATTACATTGAGATTGCGCGTCGCAATCCAATCACACAACATGTGGTCCAAACTTGACCCTCCAAAAATAGACTTATTTCTCTTTACTCTCTTGTCCTCTTGCCGTGGTTCTTATACCGTATTGTGTATGCACGTATACATATATTACACCAGAAGACGACTATACCGTGTAGTTATCATCAGCGCGGCACATAGTAAGTTCACTACCTCCGATTCAATTTACTAACCTATTTCAATAAGGCGGTGGTACGTGTGCCGCATCGTCGTTGCAGTTGGTCTTTGCGCTTGCCTGCGTTTTGAGATTCTTGCATTTCAGACGTTGATTGTTGATTGAAATCCCCGCTGTGGCTGCGCTTGATGTGAATGTTGACAGGGTACCTACCCGTCTATTACCCATCACCACACCTATACTAGCTCCAGGAGACAGTTATTCGTTGCTGGAGGGGTCGCGGTGCACAGTCCTCGTGGCCGTGCTACGCTCGAAGCGTGGTTCCGTACATCCATTATGGAACGGGCTACGGCCTTGTGTACGTCTGTTACGCATGATTCTCTGCACAGCTAGACAGGAATGCTGCTGCTGTGCATGTCGAAAGAGTGTGGGCCGGCTCCGTTGATGAAACAGGGCTCCCATCCACATGCCTTCCGGTCTTATTCCTTCGGGTTTACACTGTATATATGGTGTTAGGATAGAGCTGTGGGTGATGCACTGCAAGCCATCCATGGTGCCTCTGTAGGCGCAGGCATCATGTGGATGTCCTATGGAACCCACAGCGATAGGCAAATCCGGAATCGGACGCAACCAGTCATAATGCTCCTGGTTGCCCGCAACAGCTGCGCTTGCTAGATTGTTGACGATTTCATCATTTTTACTGATACAACTACGTCGAATTGCTTTCTCCTAGGAATGCTTCACTCGGACATCAAGTGTTCAGTTAATATCAGACGACCAAGAACTAGATTCGAACGCATTAGTCACTTGAGTAAGGCGCTTCGTCCGTCTGACTTATTTGCTAGCGACTTTAAGGAAGGTGCTACTTACTCGATGTTGTAGATATCCATACCTGACCTGCATGTTGCAAACGGGTCGCTAGAGCGAAACGCCAATCCAATATTGCTCGCTCATTTGCAGCTCTACCGGTTCTTACATTGTCGGTTTACAAAATCATGCTCGTATCTAATGTTCGACAGATTCAACCTAACCGTTTAGAAGAATTTTATGCAATTATGTTAGAACCGTTCAATATTTTGTTATGCACATGGCCTAGTGAACGGAGCTGAATGGATTCCTTAAAGTAGTACGAGGGGGCGTTATGTGCGCCGTATACCGTGTTTGATCCTTATAAGTCGAAAGGGGCTTCGGAAAACGTTTGTATTAGCATGTGTTTAGAGAAGGTTTAACCAGTTGGTCCAAACAGCACTGCGCTTTATGTCTTCACGTCCCTTTTGGGCGATACTACCTTGTCACCTGCTGAGTCCCCCGTCAATATTGAGTAGATGTATTTAGCAACCTCACTTTTAACGCCTTATCATCAGATCTAGTGCAAAGGTCAACCACGTGCCATTGTAGCCGTCTATAATCCCATATTCCTTGTGATTAATGAACGCTACCTCAGGTGCTAGTCCCAGCTGTCACCCGTAGCACCAATTTTCCTACCCTTGAACCAAATTTGCTTCCGTCATGCGCTTCATTTAGGGACATCCTTTTTCGGTGATTTAAACAAGCGCCACTCAATACCACGGTTTTTAATCCACCAGTTTCTGGAAATCCTTAAGATTCATGCGTGCGTACCACCTACAGTATTTCTCCTAATCAGTTGTCGGACTTCGTACACACGCTGGGAATACTTCAATTAACTGCACTTCAACTCTGGTTTTTCCTAGTTGGTTTAAGACAGCGGAATCACCTAACACCTTGGACCACAAGACAACGTACGCCGGTTTGACATGGTCATGTACGATTTTTGATACTGGTTTTGTGTCATTCGCTAGATATCTAAGCCATGTTTCATTGCTGCCTACCACTGCATTTTTACGACCAAGCGCAACATTGATCTCTATTTACTGTTCTAATGAAAATGTTTGACATTTCATGGAAGCAGTAAATGCACCAAGCGCCAGTTCTGCCCGATACATAGGATACTGATTTCCGGTCCCGATTATAGATGCACCAGCGAGAACGATAGTTGCTTGAGGTTGCGCTGACACTGAGCAGCTCCAGTGTAATTGTAATCCTGGACAACCACTGTGGCATGGGCTAAATCGGCCAATCGCAAACAAGTTACAGCTACTCTGCTCATTATCTGGAAAATCCCATATTGATTCTTAAGTGTTGTGGTTGAATTGATTTTATATATTGGCAACAGCCTGTAGGATGAACACAGCCAAGTGCTTCGAGCTATCTACTTTCTTCGATTTTTTGGTCCAAAACCTTGTGGTCACATAGGTACAACGATGCCAAATGCGAAGCCATTGATTTCGATTCTTGTTATCAAGCGAAGGGTCGACCTCTCCACAGCCTCATCCAACGCTCTCCCGGGAAAGTCATTAAAGCTTGCAATGCGTGCTTAGCGCTCGACTGAGCCCCATATCTATTAGCGCAAACTCAAGCGTACTGAATGGCTGACTCATTTCCTAAGTCACCATTTCACAGTTCCAGACTTCTTGCCACCGTCCACGCACGATTCTCCACATCTCTTGAATGTCCAACCCTATATGCTAACGTACGTTATCCACGCAAACCAAGATTCGTTTCAATACGGAAACATCGTGCAAACGTTGTAAATTTCCACGAGCGAGCCAAGTTTCGACGACTTCATAAGTCTTTAGAAATGGTTAGAGCCAATCGCGATTTGGTGATATGAAGGGACTTTTCTTTGGTACCTCCACCAGAATACATCTACTTAGGCAAACGAAGTTATCCAATTAGTCCATCTACATACCCTAAAAGTAAGCATGCAAATTCGAGTACCCATTCTAAAGCAAAGCGTTGAAATTTTAAAAGGCAAAGGAAATACCTTACTTGAATGTTTTAATCCCCAACCGAGATTGTCGAGCAAGACCTTAAAATAGGCATAATGTTAATCGATGGCTAGGTTGCTTGCAACTTTTATATGCCAACCAACAAGACGAACCTGGACGTTATCGGGGTGTAGCTGTTCGCGTGCCTCCTCGATTCATTGAGTTGTGTCGAACGGCACTTTTACAAGCATTCCTATCAACGGTAACAGAGTGGTTCTGTCATTCTACTTTTTATCTTTGAGTTACTGGCTCCAATCCGCATATGTGTGGGCGTTTTCGTAGTAGCCAATCCGGTATGCAATCACTGCTGGTTACGTGACTTCAAGTTATCGGTCCTATTTTCCTGCCTGCTATCGATACCTCCTACTCGTACCAACAGATCACCTTTTTAATGTCAAGCAACTCCTTTTTTAATTCTTTTCATTGGGAGCTTGAAACTGAAGGACTTCTTTGACTGTGTGCGATAACTGCTTCGAGTTAGGAACTCAACTCGATTGTGATAGAGCGCAAACGACACAGACTTACTCCTACATTGAAAGAGTGATGCTCTTGCCTACTGGCTTGCAGGTCTTTCCCGATACCAAACAGCTACTCACCACAATAACGCAAGCTCGCCGAAACTCGCGGTTGGTCATTGTCATCGGCGCATACTTACTTCCATGGTTTATGCATGAAGAAAAATTTGGGCAATAACTGAGTTATCCTAGTAGAACTCTTCCTCCCGAATCTTGTGAAACGCCTTAATCACTTAGAACTTTTTTCTTGAGCAGCGCTGGTGGAGATCCACCCTTGCCTGAAACTCCAAATTACCTCAAGTGTTAACTGTAAGATCGAGCTTCCGTCTCCTCGAGTGTTCCTATCGACGCGACCCATGTAATTGTGCGTTCTAGGCGCCGAAGCAGATTGTTAAGATCGTTTGAGTTAACAATGTAGGTGCAGTGTTCAACAGTCTATACACCTTTTACAGTCTAATGGTAAGTAACCCATCTGTCTTGCTTATAGCCTCACTAACGCCAGGTTTATTGTGATCGGAGGTTTGCATGATCCGGTAGGACTGGTGAAAACGTCCAGATGAGGCAGCAACCTCCATCTCTGACACTACTAACCTTCACAAACGCCCCAGGTTTTGTTTGAGCTACTATCTGAAAAAGCAGCATTTGTGTTGCAATGTTTCTTGCTTTAGATAACCGGTCGGCAACCATACAGCTCTTAGAGAGCGTTCGGCGATCGATAACTGCCTGGTTGGACTGCAGCTTGATTGGCCGGAAGTGAATCTCTGTAGAGGAGATCTACCGTTGTTCCATATTCTAGGTTGGGTCACTGTTATGTGCCTATTACAATGGATATTGACAGCCCAACTTGGCCGTATCAGTTTCATGACGCTTTGGCTTCAAAGATCCACTAAGTATTTTCACTAACCATCTCGCGTTTTCAGGTTGACCAGATGGACAAAAATAACCTGCTATCCGAATTACTGTCCTGTCATGAGGTACGAATTCCATCTTGACCTATTTATCTCCATACTCCCATTAGCATAAGATGAAACCAAATAGCACGGCATATCCCCCTATTTTTGTCATTGACGCTTGAGAGAAACAGTCAGATTTCTTTACACTGTGCCAGAAGTTTAGCTCCCATCCGAATGGCTCTCCTTGGGTGCCCGGTGGCCGCCAAGGTGACACGTGACCCTGTTGGCAGCAGGACTAAATTATCAGGCAAAGGCGACGGCGTTAGGTTCACCAACTTCACTTTAAAAGAGTCAAGTTCGTGCAAAAACCCCTCCATGAATAAGTCACGGGTTCCGTTAGTTGAGGTGTAGACAGGAGCGATGAGCAACTCCTTTGTCTACACTACGTCTCCTGATCCTAAACCAGTCCTGAGGCGGAATTTGGCCTGGCCAATTGTTGACCTGGAACTATTCGTCAGCGCATCATCATCATCATTATACACATCAGCTAGAGGTGGGAAAACACCTCCGCTACTGTGCCGCAATACATGAAAGAAATACATACATACATATAATACAATACACAAAGGAAAAATAGATACAACAGTTGCAAGCCAGCTGAGCTACCAGCAACGGATAGGCATCGTTCCTGTAAACTTCCAGCCAGCTACTAGGCAAAAAGAAATTCTTTTTATTGTATTACCCTAGGAAATGAGATCGTAGATGGAAGGGGAGACTAAAAGGGATGGGGAGGGACAAAGAAACTCACAGCATGAACGCCACTGAGGTCTGCTCCTTGCCATGTCAGCAAGTGTATCCAGCCAAACGTGTTCACCGTCTTTTGGACCCCAACCAGGGAGTCGTGAAGCTCCAACCGAGGCTAGCTCCGAAGTGATGGACTTCATTCCTCTGGACCAAGTCATCGCTTGGCCACCTCTCCTCTTCTTCCACCCACATCCCCGGTGAGCAAACAACGCACTTCGAGGGAGTCGGTGGGCTGGCATGCGTAACACGTGGCCCAGCCATCGGAGCCTGGTGCGGGAAATAACGGTGCTGAGCGGTTCAGATCCTTTTCCTGGGCCGCAAACAATGTGTCGAACACGCTCGTTACTCACACGGTGTTCCCACCATATGTGAGCCAAACTGCGAAGGCACCGATGGTCGAACGTAGCTAGCCTCTTCAAGTCCGCCGACCTTAGGGGGCCAGGTTTCGCAACCGTACAGTAAGGTCGAACGTACCGCTGCATTGTACACTCTACCCTTCAGGGCGAGAGTGATGTCGCGCCGCCGCCATAGGTGGCGAAGGTTAGCAAAAGCACTCCGAGCTTTTGCTATACGGTTCGTTACCTCGTCTTCGATCCCATGGGTGCTGATACAACTTCCCAGGTAATTGAATTTCGTCAGCGCGACCTCGGCATTTCAATTTAGAGCTGCTCTGCCGTCAGCTAAACCGGTGGGTGATACTCCCATGATACCGAAGGAATGCAGGGGTTGCTTCTCTTACTCGTTAACCAGACTTAGTACTAGAGTCCTGCAACCAGGCTTTAATAAGGAGAGCATTGCTAATGAAGGATTCATAGGTCACTCGCTGTGCTCGCTCGTTTTGCTGCCTGCATGACTATACGTGCCTTAAAGGTCATTGACAAGGGCTGGCGGAAGGCCACGGCTCAGATTCTCCGTAACTCATTGATATTGTTATCTGAAGCATATCAAATGGAAAGCTTGAGCAGCTGGTGTGAAAATTCGTGATTTCTAAGAATGCAATCGAGGCATAGTACGACGTAAAAGTGATTATGGTTTCCATAGCACGTTGTCCTTCGTTTCGCCACTGGCATTGAGTTCAGCCTGTTGGTCTTCAGTGGACGTTGCATTTTTGGTGACGAGTTTTTCAATCCAATCTTTTGGCAATTATGGCAGACATGACTACTCCATCAAACATTTTCTTCCACGTATCAAATTTTTCCAGTGTATAGTTCAGTCGTTTGTTGTATCCATTTTTTTGTATGCTTGGTCGCCCATTGGTTCTCGGACTAAAGCTGGCTGACAAAAATAGGTTTTTGGCCAAACATTCTGCTTGTTTATTCCTCTCCATTCTTCCAGTCCTTTTTCTATTTTTCACAACAGCATGCGCGTTAAGAAACCGCCTTGGATACTTACTCTCCACTTAAAGAGGTTCAAATACTCCGAGGAGATGAACAGCTTCACCAAACTCTCTTGTCGGGTAGTATTTCCAACAGAGCTGCGCCTCCCAAATACCGTAAGTCATCTCTGCTATGACTTGCATAATATTGACTCACACATGCTTGATCAATAGCCATTTTCAGCACGTCGCAGGACACCCCAGCAACGAGTGACGTTGAGTTTGGTTGCGAGTGGAAAGTTAAATGCTGTAGCTTTTTCTAGCTCGATACATCTGACATTGTTACAGCTAGGTAAAGCCGGATTCGTTTATATCTGTACTGTACATTAACTTTTTTCGCATCTAAAGTCTTTCAATCATGCGGTTCAAAAGAGTCCAGTATTACGCTGGTACATAGTACCGACGCTTCACTGCCACCGGCTAAGGATACTGCGAGGTCACCCTGATCTATGAATGCTTGGACCGGCAAACTAGGAATTACTGGTTAGACGCCTGAGCCACTAGACCGCTGTCCTCATCCATTTCAGTTCTTGGAGATGGGCACCAGCGTTGCTCAATCCTTGCTCCGTTTCTGATTTTTAGTCTAACGATCGGTCCTTCATTGTTTAATAGGTAACCACAGCATAAACGGCGACAGGCGGTGGATGAATCTTCCACAATTCACATCTGTGTAATCCCATGGTATATGTGGGACAGCGGACCATGTTTCTGCGTAAGTGCTCACCAGAGTTCAATGTCCATTGACAGTAGACAGGCTACTGAAAGGTGACAGTAACTCGTAGAGCCACAGCAGATGATAACCCTGACCATTCATATGTTCCGTTTAACAAGTTCCATTCCATAACGTTGTGTCCTTACGCAACTTGCTCCGTCTGTCTACCATACTGTTCCCTTGATTGAGGATTGTCATTTTAAACGAGCGAAGTGCAGCTAAACCTTGTCTTTACATGTGTAAAGCGGCAGATGTAGCTAGGGAGATCGGTTTTGAACAGGAAAGGCGAGCCTTATAGATATCGTTCCATCTGGTTTCTGGCAAGCAACAGTATCGCCCTGCTTCCGCTCAAACCTTGCCTTTATCACACGTAAGGAACGCATCTATTACATCACTGACCAGATTGTGATAGGCCTACGGTGCAATCAGCCGGCGGGTGCTCACTCCGGGTAATAAAGCTATATCGGTTGTACTGCAAGTCATTGTAGCCCATTTTTGAGCCGTTTGCAAGCATTGCGACATCGCGTCAGATCGCTAGATTCGAACTACACAATCTTCGGTTCGTATTTCGTATACTCTTTCTGAATGATCACTTGAGGCTGCGGGAATCATTTGATGGGTCGGTTACTTGACTAGTCGCGGTAAGCGCAAAGTGATGTATAGTTAGCACATCGAAATTAGTGCTTGTCACCCAGTTGCCATCAAAAATCGCCTATGTCGCTACACAGAGTAGAGTTGTCCAAGTTCAACCAAGTGTGGCACAAGAGCATTGTGCATCCCTGAGCCATCAGCACACTCCGTTCCTTATATACAATTTCGAGCTCTGCTCATTTTTTTGCTTGCTTTATACGCACTGACTGTGTCACCATTCGGAGTGGGGCACTCTTTCACGCTTCTTCAGCCAGTGAAGGTGGTACATATGCATCAGTATGCTAACCGACGTTACAGAATCCGCCTGATGTCTAGTTCTTGAAGTAGATGGGAAATACTCTTCTCACCACGCACTTGCTCTGTCCGGCGACGCATGCGCTGACAGGTAATGTTCAACCTCCAATCAGTGACCTATTTTGGTTACTTCTGCTGATGCCAGCCGCGAGGTAAATGGGTTTGTGTGATATTGTGTTGATCGCCCGAAAACGCTGCACTCCACGATCGGTCTCGAACTTGTTTGGTCCCATCAGGTAGAGCTAGCAGGCACTCGAATCCGAGGCCTGTGAGACGCCAGCTGCAACCTCTACCCCTAAGCCACAGAGTCGTGGCCGGTAACGCTTGTCGCAATGGTTACTAGCCGTCTGGATGGGTTATTTTGAAACACTCGTTGTGTAAGTGGCTTGCAACACACAATCCCAATGTGGACCGCGATTCCCGTTGAAGCGAACCTGGGCCAGTTCGATTACTGGGATCGTAGTTGAAGCAAACGGATGTTGAGTGTTGCCCACCTGAAAACACAGCACTCCACGACCGGCTTCGAGCTTGTTTGTACGCATTTCACTTCGATCAGTCACCATTAGTGTATGTGTGTGCGTCGTTTTCGCTACTGCTTATCACATTGGTGCAGCGTGTGTTGATGCGGCGGTTCGTTTCCGAAGCCCCTGTTATAAGTTGGGATTTCCGATGGACAATATACTCAGAGTACTGTTCCTAAGCATCCATTCTCGAACGTGTTCTCTGAATTACCATTGTGGAGACAACTAAATGACCCACTAGCCACCACCGTAAATACCATCATACCCCTGAGTTTGGTCACTTGTCGCGAGGGAACTTTGTCTTCCGGACTTGCGTCTATCAATGTCTTGGAGATTGGACAAGCACTCGAAGTTGGCATTTCGATTCACTATGATGCGCTCCCCAAGATTCATTGTTCTAATACTTGAACTTCACAAATGGTGACATTGGGGATAAATTTCCTTCCATGCAGATTCGACCGGATGGATAAAACAGCAGTTGGTAGTCAAGAATTGAATGCAAGACTCACCGATTTCTCTACTTTGCCATGTCGGATCGTTGCGTAACCACCCAGATTGCCGCCTACATCGTCCCACTTCACGTGTAAAGCATGCATCAATCGTTTGTTTCATGATTCTTCACAATCTCTTTCCCGGTCATTCCAACTCTTCATGCGGTCGGGCGCAATTGTGGTAAGATACCAACGGGCATGTGGGAACTTGATCCAACCGGTGTGTAGGCAGTCGAAATCCAAGGGGTGATCATTTGTGCCGCACTAATGTTTGTGGCTAATCATTGGCCATCAGATATCAACTCTACCTGTTCTGGCTCCTTGCATATATGGACGCTTTTTCCTTGACCAGGATAGCTGAAGTCGAATGATTGCTTAATGCCTACATTGAATGGTGGCAGTATCTTTACTTTATGCTCTGGCTAATCTGAAATTGCTGCTGTTTTCGTCCTTAGTTATATCTTGGAAAGCCACACCGCCCCTATAAGGTCGCACAGTTAAATCTCCGTGGGTTTTGGCCATCACAGCCGATACGGCAGCCTAGATTAGTGAACTGATCGACTTCCTCGGTATAGCTAACAGTTTGCCTAAATGCGCAGCGTCTCGCATAATGAATCGGTCGTTGCATTCAAAGTGCGTGTAAACCAGTCGCTAGGGTTGCTACTGTTTGCTGCCACTCGGATTCTAGTTCTCGACCGAGGTGGGTGACGCAGTTGTTTGTTCGTGCGGTATAAGCTTAGCACTAGGTGTTCGCTCTTCACATGTCGGACACATGCCCGATCACTGTCCGCATTTGCTCCCACTCGACTTATCAGTTTTGATCTGCGAACCGAGGTTTGGTTACTCGCGGTACCATTACTCGCTTCCCCATCCTGGAAAAATCTGTTATTGCCACAACAACCACTGAGGGTAGGATGCGAAGTCCGTTCATTCAAATGATTTGGGTTCGAGCGTCGAAATGCCATAACTTGGCAGAATAATAGCGATCGACGATGGTGGGGAAATGCTCTAAAAATCCCATAGTTTGCTCAGAAGTCAGGGTGAGCGGACATATGTTTTTGATAATTCATCTTCAGGCTTATACAATTATATGCAAATCAAAATACACAGACAGACATTAAAACTCGTTACTCCTAGAGCGAGTTAATTGGATGCTGACATTGCTTTCTGTTAATCGACGACAGCCACCGTGGGTATGCCAACAGTAGTTGAGACTATAAACTACATCTGTGAATATGTTGATGCAAACCACATTAATGTTGGTATACCCACGGTGATCCTAAAGAAACTATCGCTCAGGTGCACACTCAATGTTCAGTTTCTATTCGATGGCAAATTATACCGGCACTGCGATGGGGTCGCAATGGGTTCCCCACTGGGTCCGTTCCTCGCCGACGTCTTCATGGTCATGCTAAAACAGGGAAAGCTAAAGCCAGGTCTCGGTATATATTGCCGTTACGTAGATGACATTTTTGTCTTGTTTCAATCGTCTCGAAGTATCGAGGAACTAACAAACACGTTCAATCAAGGCCATTCAGCAATAAAGTTCATCTACGAAGTTGAAGGAAACAGTTGTTTTCATTTCATTGATGTCGCCATGAAAAGACTTGATGGGGGTGCGCTGCAGCGCTACGTCTGTAGGCAAAGTACGTGGAATGGGCAGTACACAAACTTCTGCAGCTTTGTGCCACTTAGATTTAGACGGAACTTGATACATACCTTATTGAGTCGAGCTGAACGTATCTGCTCGAACGACATGCTTTCGAAGGAATTGGCGTGCATTTGCTTCGTGCTAAGAGAGAATGGCTATCCCGAAAGCTTCATCAGAGCCAACATGGAACATAAGAAGAAACAGCCTGTAATTTTGACAGTAGAACGTAATCCACTCTCCCTACAGCTCCCATAGAGGGGCGAGGTTGCGACGAAACTTCTCTCTTGTTCTCATTCGTTTGCACTCAGACGCGCCTATCCAGCAGCACAGATTCAAATCCAGTTCACTAGCATTCCGATGGTGAGACTAAACTCAAAGCATAAGAGACTTGTCCACACCAACTCAATGTGCGTCTACTCATTTTCATACTGCTGTGGAGCGGAATACATTGGTCGTACGACAAGGCGTCTATCTGAGAAAATGAAGGAACACCACCCGATCGAGCTTAGAACTGGAAGCAGAAAAACAGCCAACTCTTCAATAGCCACACACCTAGCCGATACAGGGCACGCCACAAAGTTCGTTCAAACTTATCTTTCAGGCCCCAAAGAACCGCTCGAACTACGTCCGCAAGCGACTACTAGAAGCCACTGAAGTAATTGCGATCCGGCTGTATGAACCCGTGCTGTGTGTCCAGAAGAAGCTAACTAAAGGGACTACCCTGCCCCAAAGGGTCGGTGACGTCTGACTCACGAGGTCGCGCGCGGTCGGTTGTCGCGACTTAACAGACGGCACTGTCAGCATCCAATTAACTCACTCTAGGAGTAACGACTTTTAATGTCTATCTGCACATTTTGATTTGTATATAATTATGTAAGCCTGGAAATTACCTAATACACCAAACAGGATGGAGTAGTAGCCAGAAACTTGACAACCTGCAGCGAGCTGAACATAGAAGCGTCATCGATCCCCATGCTTCCGATCCCCTTTTTACCTTTCCATAGACTGACTACTCAGTTTCACTCAGTAAACTGCCTTTTAGCAAACAACACACTGGGGCAGGTGGTCATCAAATACGCGAGGCAGCTTTCCGAAACTTCGCGCTCTAATGCAACACAAAATGTCCGTTGTCTAGTGCTGATTAACAGATCTGTCTCATCAGTCATCTTGTGCTCCGTGCTTATATGAGGAACACTCCTCATATGTCGGTGCTCAAAGACAGCCAGTTTATTAATGTCACCAACGCGAAGTGACTTTGTTCCTCACCAGCACACTAACGCTGGTTATATCGCTGCGCCGTACACCGTCAGCTTGACTATTTGGCTGTTGCCCAATCGTCTCCACTGATTATCGCGAATTTGTAGGGCCACACTGGCCTCACTGATGCACACAGTAGTCATCTTCCTGCTTTGACTATCGGCGATGTTTTATCTACCCAAATAAATGACCCGGTGAACCAGCTCCTGCAGTTGGCTGTTCGTCAACGGTCGGCATCCGATCTGTGTCAACTCAACGTAATCTCCCAACTTTACTCCCCCGACTTGTTTCATCGCTCATGACGTAGTCCGATACGCATCCATCCGTTTTCCATTACATGCCAACGATAGGACGATTTTAAGCACCGGTGTACTTGTGGTAACGTTTCCGGCAATATTGTAGCATGGGCTTAGTTTTGCACGGCGGCTTGAAGACACGGCGGCATCCGATTCCAGATTTGTCTGTCTCTGTGGCCTGCATAGGGCAGCCGCAGGACGCACGCGTCTACTGAGAGCCTATAAATACAGCCAAGGTCCGCAGTAGTTGTACAGTGTTCGTTGGCGGCGATTAATAAGTTATTTTGTCAATGTCATTGGCCTTTTGCTTTTTCCTTCGGTTGGGCTAGAAGTTTTGTGGAGCAGTAAATTGTTACTTTTAGAATTGCGTCTAGTGAGAAGATTATAACAAATGGCGACGGATAAAATTGGAAATGTGATGAATTTTTCTGCTGAACAATTTCAACAGCTGCTTTTTCAACGGCAAATTCAAATGGAGGTACAAATGAAAATGATTGAAAATCTGACACAATGTTTGAGTTTGCAGACAACAGGAGCAGCGGCGCGGGACACGCAGGCGAGTTCTGTTGATCTTCTCATGAACGCCATCACTGAATTCAATTATGATGCGGATTCTGGATGCACCTTCGAAGCGTGGTTCAAGCGTCGGGAAGACATGTTCCAGACGGACTTCATTCGTCAGGACGACTCTTAGAGGGTGCGGTTGCTACTCCGCAAGCTCGGAATAAGTGAACATTCAAGGTTCATTGACCACATTTTTCCCAAACAGCCGAAGGATCTGACTTTTGACGAAGTAGTGTCGCAGCTGAAGGAAATTTTTGGTGAGTCATTCTTCTTGTTTAGTATTCGCTATCGGTGCCTGAAAATTGTCAAACAGGAATCTGACGACTTTGTGGTTTTAGCAGACATGATTAACCGTGAGTGTGAACGTTTAAAACTACGCTCTTTAACGGACGATCAGTTTAAGTGTCTCATTTTCGTCAGCGCTCTACAATCGCCCAGTGATGCTGAGATCTGCACGCGGCTTTTAGCTAAGCTGGAGCAGGATCCTGATCTGACTTTGAAGGCCCTCGTAAGCGAATGCAAACGGCTGCTCACTTTAAAACACGACACTGCTATGGTCGAACGCAATGGTCTTGCTCCACCAGATACCGTGCAACTCGCGAAAAAGGCCAGGACCGGCAACCGAAGCAGACCCTTCAAGAAGCCGACGAACAAACCGCCCACAGCATGCTGGTCATGCGGCGAATGGCATTTCGCGCGCTTTTGTCTTTTCAAACGTCATATTTGTCAAACGTGTCATAAGCGTGGGCATAAAGAGGAATGCTGCAGTCAGGTACGGTCGAAGAAAGTGCACAAGTCTTATCGAAAGGGGAATTCTAGAAAGGATGGCGTCGAGTCTCTGTCCATAGTTGCCGCATTCCAAAGCGAGTGTAAACCGAGGCGACGATTTATCAGTGTGTTGATCAATGGGATCCCAACGAAACTGCAATTTGACACGGCCTCGGACATCACGATTATTTCCAGGAGCACATGGAATCACATAAAGAGACCGAAGTGGTCGAGTCTCAGGAAGTTGCACATAATGCATCCGGCGGTGTGTTAAACTTAGTGGGCGAACTCAATTGCAAGATTACTTTCCAAGGTGTGGAAAAGTCGGGAATGTGCTACATTTCAGACCGTCCGAATTTGAATCTTCTTGGTCACGACTGGATTTAAAAGTTGCAATTCCTTTGAATCAGATCTGCAACCGAGTTCGAGCAAGTCCAGACCCATCAGCAACGTCCGTCGAAGACATGACACGTACCCTGAAGCGAAAATCTGCTTCTGTCTTTCAGGATGGCTTGGGCCATTGTACGAAATTCAAGGCAACACTGAACTTGCGACCAGGTGCTAAACCAGTGTTCACGGCTAAAAGACCGGTACCGTATGCAGCCATGTCAACCGTTGAGCAAGAAATCGATCGACTGGAACGTGCCGGAGTCATCACAGCCGTCAACTACTCATCATGGGCCGCACCTATTGTCGCAATGAAGAAGGCAAATGGCAAGGTACACGTTTGCGCTGACTTCTCAACTGGCCTCAACGCCGCGCTGGACGACCACCAATACCCATTACCTGTACCGGAAGATATCTTTGCAAAGCTGAATGGTGGTAAGTACTTTACTAAGCTTGATCTATCCGATGCGTATCTTCAAGTGGATGTTGACGAAGCCTCGAGGGAGTTGTTGACGATCAACACTTATCGTGGGCTATTTCAATACAACCACTTGCCATTTGGTGTGAAAACGGCGCCAGCCATCTTCCAACAGTTGATGGACACCATGCTAGCGGGCGTTTCTGGAACTGCTGCATATCTGGATGATATCATAGTGATGGGCCGAACACCGGAAGAACTGTTTAACCGACTGGATGAAGTGCTTGGTTGCATACAGTCGTACGGTTTCCGGATCCGTGAGGATAAATGCACATTTTTCACGCCACTCATCAAATACCTCGGTTTTATCCTCCAAAAGGATGGACGTCGACCAGACCCGGAAAACATAGACGCCATTAGAAACATGCCTCCACCAACAGATCTACAGTCCTTGCGTTCCTTTTGTGGGCTCATCAGCCGCTACAGCGCATATTTTTTGCCTGAGATGCACCGCCTGCGTGCCCCGTTAAACAAGCTATTAGCCAAAGGCCAACCATGAGACTGGACATCAGAATGCCAGAATGCCTTCGAACGGGTCAAGTCACTGCTGTCCTCAAACTTGTTTTTGACTCATTTTGATTCCTCCAAAGAGATTGTCTTAGCCACAGATGCATCATGCCATGGGATTGGTGCAGTAATATCACACACGTACACCGATGGATCTTAGAAAGCAATCGCCCATGCCGCCAGAACACTTACGAAGGCCGAGAAGAATTACAGCCAGATTGAGAAAGAAGCATTGGCCATAGTGTGCGCGGTCAAGAAACTCCACAAAGTGCTATACGGCCGCCGCTTCAAGCTTCTGACAGATCACAAGCCCTTGCTGGCTATCCTTGGTTCGAAAAAGGACATCCCGGCCTTTACAGCCAACCAGCTACAACGTTGGGCTCTTACCTTAATGGGGTATGATTTCGAGATCCACTACCAGTGGACAGTTTTCATTGGCCAAGCGGATGCACTGTCACGCCTAATTGATGCCCGCCAGCAAGAACATGAGGACACGATCATTGCCTCGGTCGAGATTGAACCTGACATCAACTTTCTGGTAACTGATGCATTACACGGTCTACCAGTTACCACAGAAGCTTTACGAACCGAAACGCTTCTGGACCCAATACTCAAGAAGATTACACAATTTCACCAAACAAGTTAGCCACATTCATGTCCATCTGCTGAATTGCAACAGTACCCACGGACGTCGCGGATTTTTGGATCAACGTGTGCTGGATACTAATTTTGCCTCAGATTACTGTGTTAGCAGCATTTTATCTGTGTGAATTGTGCACCATTATTCTTCTTTTGGCGTATTTCCCAAGCGGTGCAAATTTGGCGGCTATTCTTTGGCTAATTCCGGAGATCTCATTGATTTGCCCTACTGCCATCTCTGTCCGCCATCTTGGATTTGCTCTAGCTTGTGATGCCGTCTCAAGCTACTTGTGGTTCGTGTTCGAAAGTTGTGGGAAATAAGGCTCATGCACTTCGATGCTTCGGCTGTGATGTTTTGTTCCATATTTCGTGCATTGGCTTATCCGTTGACGTGTTTCGAAAATCGCTCGACATCCGACATCAGTTTTTTCAAGTTATATGTGATAAATGTCGCGGTACAAGACATCAGAATACGCAGCGACCGCAAACAACTACGGGAAAATCTCTCTTTCAGATAGAAACAAACCGTTCACCACGTGGGATCAAACGCCCTCGTGAAAGTACCTCAGTCTCCTCGCCTTCTATTGTCACTCCGCGATCTGCACCACCACCAGCGTCTTCGACCCCGGCCGAACCCCAGGTTCAGTGTTTCCCACCGATGAAAGACTCAGACTCAGAAGCTACGAAATGCCGCTTCACTGATCGGTCCGTGAATTTCTCAGAGCCTGTCTGTGAACTTCTAAACACCGAGGATCCATGGACCGCTCAAAAGCGCAAGGGCCCACGTAATCGAGTTCAGACGTCACCTGCTGATTAACAACAACCCAATCAGTTAAGCGCCTCTAGTTCTGCTCCCACAGGTTCATCACTGATTTCGCTGAGGCGTCATAATCTCATGGTCTTCCACGTACCGGAGTCAAAAGATGAAAACCCTCAGATACGTTATGATCACGATGTTGAGTTCCTCCAGGGGCTTATCGATAGACTCTTGGATGTGGGCGAGGACAATGTGACGATTAAACATGTAATCCGACTTGGCCAGAAAACTAACCAGTCATGTCGACCTCTGAGGATCACCTTTGCAAATCCTAATATGCCGCAGCTCATACTGTCTCGTCTGTCAAGGCTGAAAGGCATAAAAGTTCACATCCGCCGAGACTTGGAACCCGAAGACAGGGATCGTTTGAAGACTGCGGTCATTGAGCTCAAACGCCGTACAGAGGAAGGTGAGACTAACTTACAAATTGTAAATTTTCGGGTGATCAAGAAGGGTGTACGAACCCGTATCAACCGGTTGCTCAAGCTCCAGGCACGTCCCGCAGTACCTCCCAGGACCTCCGTGTGGCATTCGCCAACGTGTGCAGCCTAATGAACAAACGTGACGAACTGTGCCGCTTCGCTGTCTCGGAGCGGCCGGATATTTTAGGACTTGCAGAGACATGGCTGAACTCCGACGTCATACCTCAAGAAGTCGTATTGTCAGGATACTCTTGTTTCCGATGCGACCGAAAATCGAAGGCTCACGGTGGTGTTCTGTTGTACATAAAATCGTCACTATCTGGCAAACTTATCAGTACCTATCGGAGCGAGGATAGTTTATGCGAGCAATTGTGGTGCACAATCCGCCTCAGGCGCGCAGAACTAATAGTGGGGGTTATCTACCGGAGCCCATTAAACCGTTGCTGCGATTGGATACCACATGTACAGAAGCACATGAGCCGCCCTCAGTTCTTACTGATGGGGGATCTAAATTTACCCAAGACAATTTGGCCAGATGTTCGACTTCTTCCCGGTCATGGCAACGTTGAGGCTCAATTCGCTAAAATGACTATTGAAATCGGGGCAACGCAACATGTCATCCAACCGACGCGCGTAACTCCATACTCGGCATCTTGTCTGGACCCAATATTTACGAGCTGCGAGCAGAAGCTAAAAGAGATCAAAGTCCTTAAACCTCTGTCGAACAGTGACCACTGCTCTATTGTAGCAAGCTTAGAACTGTCGTTACCATATTACAATCAACAGAAGCCGACATTCAACTATTGGAAGACGGACTTCAACGGACTCGTCCAAGCCGCAAGTCAGACTGATTGGACACTACCACATGATGCGTCACTTGAGGCCTGGTGGTCATTAATAAAGGGGAAGCTTAACTCGCTCTGTACGCGGTTCGTTCCCCTTAAGTATCCAAAAATCGGACCTGTCAAACCGCATTGGTTTGATAGGGAATACAGACAGTTAGCGCGACGACGTCGTAAACTTTGGGATAGATACATCAGCTCGGGTTGTGATGAAGATTACACGGTGTACAAGAAACAGCGTAACTTATGTAACGCCGCAAAGATCAAGCAACGCCGGCAGTTCGAAGAGGAGCTAGCATCCTCGGCCACAACTGCACCCAAGCGAATATTTGCCTACTTGAAACGTCAACTGAAACCTGGGGGCGACCTACCGGTCTTAGAGAGCTTAGACGGGAAGACACTCATTTCAAGCGCGGAGCGCGCGGACGCCCTGGCTACGCACTTCCTCACTGTATTTTCCAGTAAACCGGCGGCTGTTCCAGTGTCGGCACAGGTTGCACAAGTCTTGGTCGACAGCCTACAATGTGATGCAGTCGAAGTGTACCAGCTACTCGTCAACCTCGATGGTGCAAAGCCCTCCGGACCAGACGGACTTCACCCACTAATACTCAAGTCCCTATCGATTATCATCTCACCAGCTGTGACAAAACTTTTCAATAGATCGCTCTCTGGAGGATCCGTCCCGAACGACTGGAAATGCTCGATAGTTAAACCGCTTCCCAAGGGTGGTGATCCGAGTAAAATAGAGAACTATAGACCGATCTGTTTGACTTCGGTATTATCCAAAGTTCTCGAGAAGGTTGTGAAAAAGTGTCTGCTGTCGTTCTTCGAATCGATGGACGTATTGACACCAGCGCAACACGGCTTTACGAAAGGGCGATCCTGCATCACCAACTTGATGTACGCAAACCACCAGTGGGTTCGAGCTCTCAATGAACAGAAGGATGTTGACGTGGTCTACATCGACTTTAGTAAGGCGTTTGACAGAGTGAATCACGAGGTACTCCTTCGTAAACTGAGGACATACGGAACCGGTGGCACGTTACTTCAGTGGATACAAGAGTTTATTGTGGGACGAAGGTTTAGAGTACAGGTCAATGACTACCTGACAGACTGGTTCCCATCGACTAGTGGTGTGCCTCAAGGAACTGTACTTGGACCAGTATTATTTCTTATTCATATCAACGATCTTCCGCAGCAGCTCCAGTCACCATGTGCCCTGTTTGCAGATGATTTGAAAATTTGGAGGATCATTGAAAACCAGGACGACTGCGCTCGCCTCCAGCATGACTTAGAGTGACTGTCAACGTGGTCCACTGAAATGCAACTCCCTCTTAACGCCAGCAAGTCGGAGTTCATCAGTATCACCAGACGTCCAGCCACTCGGTCATGCACCTTGGACAGCCAGTTGCTCCATCCCAACACATCTGTCAGAGACTTAGGAGTTCTCTCACGACATGATATGAGATCACTAGAAAATGCAAAGAAATTGTACCGTGCGGGACTTCGTATGCTCTGAGCATTAAGACGCAGTTTCTCCACATGGTCCGAAGAAACCGTCCCTCGTCTATTCACCTCGCTCATTAGACAAATCCTTGAATACGGTGCCCCAGCTTACCATCCGATAACCCAATGGGAAACTGCAAAACTGGAGAAAATACAGCATATCGCAACTAGAATGATACCAAGTCTACGAAAGCGTCCGTATGAAAAACGTTGTGAAAGGCTCGGACTCTACACACTATCCTATCGCCGAGTAAGAATTGATCTTATTATGACCCATCGAGTACTACACTTGAGCCACTTCCCCATACTGCGTCCAATATTTCACCTGCGAGAACCATATAACACATGAGGACATCGTTACAAACTCAGGGTCCCCAGCATGAACAAAGTATCACATCAGCTTTGTATCGAACGAAGAATCGTAAACTTATGGAATACACTACCAGAAGGATTAATAGAGGCCGATTCTGTGAAGTGTTTTAAAACCCGTATCGACGATTATTTTGGAAACCTGTGCTTTTGTGAAACGATGCACATACAGTGCCAAAAGAAGACATTGTATGTCCGGAAATAATGACGCTAGTACAAATTTCTAACCGAACACGGATAAACGATTAACGGACCAGACACAACTGCTGATAATTCACAAGTAAATTTTGATTTTTCGTACTTCGATATTGTACAGAAACCTTTCTACTTGCTCTTAAATACAGTCTCAGTCTCAGTACTTTCAGAGGAGACACTCTGTATTGTAAACGACTGCATACTATTTTCAGAAAGAGTGGTCATCCCCAAGGCACTTCAGGAGCGTCTTATTCGGCAGTTCCACGCCGGGCATCCTGGAATCAACCGGATGAAGGCGCTTGCCCGCAGTCATGTATATTGGCCTTTCATGGACAAACAGCTAGAAGAAATAGCTAAACGCTGCCAAAAGTGTGCCAATGTCTTGGAAGCGCCACAAAAATCAGAACTCTGTTCATTGCCAATAGTTACTAAGCCATGGTGCCGCATCCATGTCGACTTTGCTGGACCGATCAACGGCAGAAGTTTCCTCATTATAGTCGATTCATACAGCAAGTGGCCTGAAGTATTCCTTATGGATGGCACAACCACCAATGTCACCATATCGAAACTGCGCCAAACGTTTAGCAGATTCGGCTGCCCTGAGACAATTGTCACTGACAATGGCTCACAGTTTACTTCAGCAACGTTTACGGAGTTTTGCAAGCAATGCGCCGTCCAGCACGTTCGCTCACTGCCGTTTCACCCACAGTCGCATGGCCAAGCAGAAAGGTTTGTCGATACATCCATGCGAGCTCTCCACAAATCAAAAGGGGAGGGACGTATAGAGGAGGTGGTTGACCGGTTCCTTTTCCGCTACCGATCAACACCGAATCCACATGCGCCGGACGGAGTTTCTCCAGCACAGGCCATGATGAACCGGGAGCTCCGCATGCCTTTCGACGCCATCCGACCTCGCTCGGAGTCTTCTGTTGGTGAAAGAAACCACAAAATGGAACAAGATTTTAACCGGCGGCATGGAGCAAAGAAGCGATCTTTTACGCTTGGACAGTAGGTGCTAGTACGTGACTACCGGGAAGGCCATGCGAAATGGACGCCAGTGACGGTCAAAAGCAAGCGCGGAAACGTCATGTATGACGTGATGGTGGGCGCACAGATCTGGCCACGGCATGCAAACCAGTTACGGCCCACACCGTGCCAACCAGAACAAGCAAGGCCTACTGACCTCCCGTTCGATTTGCTGGTGGAAAGCTTCAACCTGCCGAAGGTAGCAGTGGACGACTGCACACAGTCGAGCAAAGAATCCAGAACAAGAACATCGGAACAAAGTTCTCGGGCGCTTCTGCCAAGGAGGTGGACCGACAGGCAGAGAACACCGTCCCGAAGACTGCAAGTTAATCCTAGGCTTTCGTCTTATACCTCGGACGATATCTCAGGAAGGGTGTCCGGGAGAAAGTAAGAATTGCCTTGGAAATCCACTATTTTAGTGATTATTCGATTATTAACGATTATCGCATCGATTTCGAACTTTCCGGAATGTCCTACTTCTGCACGTGATTAAAAAACACCTGACCTCTCGGCAAAAGATATGGGGAGCTGCTAACCTTGGTAGCTGACCTTCCAATTCTAGAAGTCGGTCAGTAGAGATCTATAAATACAGCCAAGGTCCGCAATAGTTGTACAGTGTTCATTGGCGGTGATTAGTACGTTATTTTGTCAAGGTCATTGGCGTTTTGCTTTTTCCTTCGGTTGGGCTAGAAGTTTTGTGGAGCAGTAAATTCTTATTTTGGAATTGCGTCTAGTGAGAAGATTATAACAGAGACCATAGGTGGATTGTGCTGCATCACCTACAGCTCCACACACACACACACACACACCATATCCGGTGTAAACCCGAAGAAATGTGACCGGAAGGCTTGTGGATGGAAACCACATTTCATCAACGGAGTCGATCCATACTACTTCAACATGTACAGTAGCCGTATTGCAGTCCGTCTAACGGGAGAATCATGCTTGCCAGAAGTACACAAAGCAATGAATGGGTCATAAGCCGTTCCACACAATATAAAACCACCCTTCGAGCCTATCACCGTCACGAGCACTGTCCACCACTTCCCCCAGGAAAGACCAACTGTCTCCTGGCGCCAGTATTTACGAGGTGGCAGCTAATTGATAGGTAGGCACATTGTCAACATTCACCTTAAGTGCAGCTACACCTGGGATATCAACAACCATCCCGGAAATGCAGGTACACGTACAGACCAACTGCACCGATGATGTAGCACACGTACCACATCAACTGCCTAAGTGTCCTGGGTTAGTAAATTGAGTGGAACCGGGCGCAGCGTACTCACGAAGGCTGCGCTGATACTGCTTAACTAATCGGCTGACTCGCGCCCCGTGTGGCCGCGCTGATGGCTTACCAGGCCTTCTTGGCTCAGTCACCCGTGACCGCATGTGCTACAGCACTGTGCGTTTGACGTCAATGGGCTAGACTACATGGGCTCCTGTCGCTTCAGTAGCCAGCGTTTCTCTTCCCCATGCAGTTGTGTTTTCTCATGTACCTAAGCATCTGCTCTTGATTAGCTCATGTCATTGGCACCGATCAACGACCACCACTTCCCAACGTTTGTTCCTGATCAACTCAACCTGGTCATGTCCTGGTAACATAACTTCGGTTTTCCCACACTGCTCTTCTGCACTGTTGTCCATATAGCAGTTGCTTGGGCATCCTCGTCGAATCCATGCGGCTGATGTACCCCAGCCACCTTAGTGCCGGAGCAGACGTATTCAGTTCACTGCATACATGCCACAGCGACACAGCACTTTCCGTGTCTGCAACACTGTCGCACCAACCGATGCATGGAACCCGTCACACATACTGTTGATGAAACCGCTTCTGACATCTGGCATCCTTTCTTCACATCCTCCACGTTTTTCTACCGTATAGAAGAACCGACGGCACCATCAACATGTATACCATCGGGTTTGTTCCAACAGTAAGTTACACGGCTGCATCGATCACAATTTGCATCAATTGTTGCAGCACCGCCACGTACATTGGCTGTCCACCGTTGTGTTCATCGACATCAGAGGTGCCTTTGATTCGTTTGGTCCATGTGCTCTGTCTACTCAGGAAACGTGTGCCCGAGAAATATGTAAATATTATCCGAGCGCTTTACGCGCGTAAAGTCTTACGGCAAACTATCACCGCCCTTCAATATTTCCAGTGGTGTAAGACAAAGTTACCCGCTGTCACCTTTCTTCTCAATTTCGCGATTGACGTAGTTCTGGAGATTGCGTTCACAGAACACTACCTACAAGTTGTGGAGCTTCTCCGAGGTGAATGACTTGTTGACATGGAGGATGCTGACGACATTGTCCTTATCCGTGACAGCTCGCAAACGTGCCAGCTTGCACTGGACAGATTAGCACTGGCTGTCAGCCTTTTCGGGCTTTGCTTTTCACTTTCCAAGTCAAAGCTTTCCTAAAATACTGATAGGGACCGCCTCCTGCGCCGACCTTTGGTGGGGACCAGCTAGAAGTTGTCAAAAATTCAACTAACTAGACACTTGTTTCAGCGCAGATGAATTCGCAGAGGTTACGAACCGCATAGCAAAAGCTCGAGGCGCTTTTGCTAACCTTCTCCAGCTACGGCGCCGGCGCGCTATCACTCTCTCCTTAAATGTTAGAGTTTACAATGCAACCGTGCGTTCGACCCTACTGTACGGTTGTGAAACGTGGCCCATTAGATCGATCACCATTGCTTTCACAGTTTGGTCATTATCTGGTAGGAACCCCATGTGTGCACTGCGTGCATTCGACGCCTTGTTTATGGCACATGGAGAGGAAGTGAACCGCTCAACACTGTTATATCACGCACCAGGCTCCAATGGCTGGACCACGTGTTCCGCGTGCCAGTCACGGTACGTGCATTGTTTGCACGCCAGGGGTGTGGATGTAAGATGATTTGATGAAGAGAAATGAAAACTCTTGGTTCCAAATTATGCTCGGTTGGAGCCTCTAAGCTCCCTAGTTGGGGTCCAGAAGGCGGTGGATACGTTTGGCTGGATACACTTGTTGACATGGCTAGGAGCCGACCTCAGTGGTGTTTGTGTTTTGAGTCTCTATTTATCTCGCTCTCTAGCTTCCTCCTCCAAACAAGATCCCATTTCCTAGGCATAATATAACTTTTTGCGACACAATAGCCCGCTGATAGCTCTCCGGAATGATGCCCGTCCCTTACTGGGGGCTCAGCTGGCATGCCTCTGTTGCACTTCTTTCTTCTTTTCCTCCCAATTGCGGCACACTAACAGGTGTTTTCCACCTCTAGCTAACGTACGCCGGTTAGTCTAGAGGACCCGTCGGAGGTTAAGCTCCGAAATGCAATCTCAGCTCTGAACCCTTTTCGTGCTGCTGGCTCGTATTCCCTCGCTGGTTAGCCGAACAACCTCCCCGTGGTGACAGCTGAATGGTTCGGGTTTACCCATTCCAGCAAATAGTTCGGCGACAATGTTCCAGGACATTGTGGGTTTTCGCCTAATAAGTCTTCTCCATATACAAAGTCGCAAATGCCCGCTTAACAACACTGACGTGGCGGTCGTGACTCATCACTAACAAAAATCACCGCACCTTGCTTATCCATACAATTCTTTCAAATCCACGGATGTCAAACATCACTTTGGCGCCGTCGACACGTTCAAACACAAAGGTACAGCAAAACAATCACAAACTCTAGCAACATGGCTGCATCCGCCTACACGCACCCACACATACATTCATATATCAACATATATGACAATCCTACTATACTGTTGTACCTTCCATGATCATACTTGTGCAGGCGTGCCTCACTTAGTCGAGAACAAAAATTTATTTATTTATTTAAGGCTGGTAATGAGTTCCTTTGCAAAGCACTGATCTGCCTGCTCGAACAGATCTGGAAGGATAAGACCATCCAAGATAACGAGTGAATCAATTATAGTGGCAATATACAAGAAGGGTAGTCTCACCGACTGTGCTCACCACAGGGGTATTTGCCTAACAGCGGTGGTGGCAAAATTACTGGCCTCGATTCTCCTTATTCGCTTCATTGCAAAACGGCAATCCCGGATTAGGAAAGATCAGGAAGGCTTTCGATCAGGACGGGCTATATAGATCACATATTCACTTCGCGGTAGGTGCCATAATAGCGCCACACGTACCTCAGGCTGGCAATAGCTGTGTTCCTCGACAAAAAGACCGCGTTCGATCCAGTCGGTCGATCGATTCTGTTCGAAATACTTCTGCGGAAAGATGTTCCCATAAACTATATGTGAACATTTACGTGTCCTTTACTCGTACACCGCAGGAAGCGTCAGGGTCAACGGTGACTTATCAGATATCTTTCTGACAACGAGTGGCTTTAGGGTTGTCCAATTTCCCCTATCCTGCATAACGAACGTACGCTCTTTTGTCCTAAGGACACTGACCTTCAGTGGAATAGGATCTGGACCGCCATGCACGACACTGGTGCCTCAGTGCGACAAGTCGAGCTAACTGGACGGAAGATGTTCTCGCTACATGTGGCGTCAATTTTCGCCAACGTCCCATTAGTAGAGACCATTGACTATCTCTGCGACTTTATCCAATGGCACAGTATCAACTTCGATATTCCAAATGACCGTTTGATTCAACTTATAATGGCATCACTATAAACATTCAGTCCCAGTTTAATGAGACACTGGGTTCAGTATTTGGGCCGCTGCTGGCCGATGTCTTCATGAGGGAGTTGGGGAACACCCAACTAAACGAAGGTATCGGCAACCTGGTTTCCTACGGCCGATACGTTGACGTTACATTTTGTGTTGCGGATAGCCGGGTATGCATTGAAGATCTCCTAGCCCACTTCAACGGTGCACCCAACAACAGTGTTCGCCACACAACTTGAGAGTAACAACTTGCCATTCTTAGATCTCCACACTACCAAGACATCGGACGCGACAATATAGGGGAGAGTGCACATTATCATCATCAGCACACGTTAGCTAAGGGTGAAAAACACACATCAACTGATGTGCCGCAATACAAAAGATAAGGGACTAAAAAACTACACTACAAATTCCACAAATTACATTACAAAATATGATGTTAAATATTATATTATGCGTTTTGCATGAAATCGGGATTGGAAAGGGGAATCTAAAAGGCGGAGGTGGACAAAGAAACTCACAACACAAACGCCATTGAAGCCGGCTCCTAGCCGTATCAGCAAGTGTGTCCAACCAAACGTGTTCATCGTCCTTAGGACCCCAGACAGGTAGTCGGGATGCACCAACCGATGCCGGTTTGGAAGTGAGGGTTTTCATTCGTCTCGACTAAGTAATCGCTTGGCCTCCCCTCTTCTTCCAACCACATCCCCGGCTCGCAAGCAATGCATGTCGCAAGAGTCGGTGTACTGGCATGCGCCACACGTGGCCCAGCCATCGGAGCTTGGTGCTGAGCGGTTCACTCACTCTTCTTGCACCATGTACGCGACGCCGAACACACCCATTGCTCACGCGGTGCTCCCACCAGACATGAGCTAAGCTGTGAAGGCAGCGATGATCGAATGTGACGAGCCTCTTTATTTCTGTTAACCTGATGGACCAGGTTTCACAACCATATAGGTGAGTTGAACGGAAAGCTGCGTTATAAACTGTCCTTCAGGGTGAGAGTAATGTCGCGTCTGCGCCATAAATGGCAGAGATTGGCAAAAGCGCCTCGTGCTTTTGCTATACGGTTCGTAGCCTCATCTTCGATGCCACGGACTATAATGTGGCTGCCTAGGTACTTTAATTCCTGAACGACTTCTAGCTGATCACCACAAAGCGTTAGCGCAGGGGTTGGTCCCTGCCAATCTTGGAGAAGTACTTTGCATTTCGATGGAGCAAAGCATATCCCAAAACGATGGACAGCCAGTGCTGCTTGGCATGTTTGGGAGCTGTCACGGATTAGGGCAGTATCGTCCACATACTTCAAGTCAAGAAGTCGCTCACCAGGAAGTGGCTGCACACCTAGGTCGTGTCAAGCGAACGCTGTGTCCATGACTTCCTCAATAGTGAAGTTGAAGAGGAAAGGTGACAGTGGGCAACTTTGTCTCACACCGCTGGGGATACTGAAGGGCGGCGACAGTTTGCCATAAACCCTCTGCCCGAACTATGCGCGTACAGCGCTTTGATAATGTTTACGTATTTATTGGGCAATCCTTTCCTCAGCAGACAGTCCCATAGGGCACATTGATCGATTGAATCGAAGACACCTTTTATATCAAGGAACACGACAACTGTGGGTCGCCACTAAACATGGCGGTGCTCCAACAATTGCCGCAAGGTGAAGATGTGATCAATGCAACCCCGACCTTGACGAAAACCGGCTTGCTCTTCACGGATCTGACTTTAACGAGTGCCAGTCAGTCTGTGGAGAATGACAAACGCAAGCAATTTAGCGGCATTTGAGATCAGACTGATCGCTCTATGATTGCCGTATTCCAAACAGGAGCGTTCCTTGAAAATTGGAACAATGACGGTGCGGCTCCAGTCTGTCGGGACAGTCTCCTGCTGCCTAAGTTTCACTAGCAACTCGTGTAAATCATCTATTAGAGCAGGTCCCCCGAATTCGAAGTAGGCTGGGGGAATCCTATCTGCCCCTGTGGCCTTATTCAATTTCAGCAGCGAGATCTCACGCTCGACTTTTGCGCGTGAGGCCGCATCCAACGAGACAGCCCAAGGAGAAGGGCGCTCAATGCCCGAAAAAGAAAGCGATAACTCCGGTTGGTTTAATTACCTTTCAAAATGTTCGGCCCAACGCTCTAAGCGTTTCGACAGGCTGTGGATTGGCTGCCCACTCTCGTCGCGTATGATCTCGCTAACACCAGGTCTCCTGCTGCCTGTTTCCTGGAGAGTACACAGCAAGATAACATATTCTCTCTTCGTTCTTTCTCTGGTTGAGTCTAAAACATACTCGGCGGTCCCTGCTGGTATCTGCATTTTCTATCATATCGACCATCGTTGGCTCTATAGTTCCCGCTCTTTGCCTTAACTCTTAGCCAAATATCCTTACAGGAAGTTGGGAACACTGCAACTGAGTAACATCAATCAAACTACTGCCGCTTTGATAATTCATCCACAGTTCAGTTGCTTTAAGTCAACTGGATAAATGGCTTCCAACTTTCCCTTGCTAAAGCATGAGGATCGATTCTAATCGCCAATGGACTTCCCTCTTGTTCATCAGTGACAGCTGTTGAATCAGTCCGTCTTGATAGTGCTGTGTTGTTGACTGTCAATTCAGGTAATAACCACGAAGCCAGCGTCATGCGCTGGTCCTCTAAAGTATGATCGGACTCTAACTAGGTGTTCCATATCGATCGACAATCTTGAGCGAACGCACTAATTATATCGGATGATAACCATCATCATTATGCACGTTAGCTAGAGCTAGAAAACATCTCAGCTACTGTATTGAATTACATGAGAAGAGAAAAGAAAAAAACCTACAAAAGGTGCACGCCAGCTGAGCTACCAGTAACAAATTGGCATCGTTCCGGAAAGATGCCAGCCGGCTAGTGTGCATCAAAAACTTTTATTAAGCAAAATTTATATTATGCAAACAAATGAGATTGCGATTGAAGGGGAAGGCTAAGCGGGATGGGGAGGAACAACGAAACTCACAGTACAAACGTCACTGACGTTGGCTCCTAGCCATGTCAACAAGTGTATCCAGCCAAACGTGTTCATCGTCTTTCGGACTCCAACCAGGGAGCCGAGAGGCTCCAACCGACGCCAACGTCGAAGTAACGGCCTTCATTCCTTTCAGATGATACTATGGTCTACTTGGGACGAGGGCATCATCGCGCTCCACGGGCCCAGGTTTCGAAAAACATCACTTCTTACACATGGGCTATTCAACCGTTTAGGCAACCGATCATCATTTTCATCACGACGCGTCAGCTGTGGGCGAGACACATCTGCACTAATGTGCCACTATACAAATGATAAGATGCTAAACATTAAAGCCTTCACAAACTAAAAGAAAAACAAGCACTATGATGCTAAGTATCATACTATGCATCGGGTATGAGATCATGGTTGAAAGAAGAAGCTATAGGAGGTGCCAAAGCAATTCACAACGTAAACACCATTGTTGTCGACTCTTTGCCATGTCAACTAGGGTATCAAACCAACCATGTTCATCGCCCTTGGGACCACAGCCCGGCAGTCGGAAGACACTAACTGGTGCCAAATTCGAAATCATGTTTTTCATTCCTCTTGAGCAAATCATCGCTTGGCCTTCTCTCCTGTTCCTCCATTCAGACACCAGTCGCGCAAACAACGTACGTCGCGGGAGTCAGTGTGCTGGCATTCGCAATACGTGGCCTAACCATCGGAGCCTGGTGCGTGATATAATGGTGCTGAGCGGTTCGCTCGCTCTTCATTCACCAACTACAGAACGCCGAACATGCCGATTGCCCACGCGGTGTTCCCAACAGACTTTGGCTAAGCTGCAAAGTCTGACACTGTCTTCTGTCCATTAGACATCGACCGCGAAGTGGTTTCCATGAGACTGTTCGGCGTCAGGTAAACAACCAACTTTGGCGTTCATGTCGCCAGCGATGGTTGGGATATCCGCATTCGCCATACGGTAGGAGGATCGGCTGATGTCCGAGCGCTTCAGTTGTCTGGCTTGTAATCCACGGATCACTGCTTGTGAGTTGATTAGATGCGGGCTACCTTGCAGTATCCCTGGCACGCGCGCACCTACTGGTGGTCTCGTGACAGCGAAGCGCCGACCAATACGTTTCGTTGATACGTGAACAGCCACTGCACCAGTTGTTGATCTGCCCATCAACTCTAGTGGCAGTTTTCCCATGGCACAATCGATGGGACGTTCTTCCGACCTGCACTTTGCAAACGACATCTGTCTTTGGAAGTAGTCAGGCGGCCATGACTATCTGCGATGAATGGTATCACGTTACATCTGCAGTCTGCAACGACCGTCTCATGACGCTAATTTCACACATTACGCACCTCTTTGAGGACAATGTATCACTTACGCAAGCGTGTACTACTCGGCCGGTGGCCGATTGGTACAAGGCGTCTGCCTTATAGTTCACAGGTCACCGGTTCGAATCTGCGCGCAACGGCTGTTGGTCGCGTGACAGCGCACCGGCATACTGTCAATGCCGTAAGAATGCACTCTAACGCATCTTCATCTGCGATCACCTCTGCCTCAGTCCTTTTGTTGGACTAATCAGCATCGGATGTCATCGATGATGTACTGGGATTCAGCTTGTTGTTTACCGCTTGGTCTCTCATTTTATCTGCTGATTTTCAATATCTCGCACTTTGTAAGCATTGGGTCAGCGAAAATTGCTTGTGTCGTGTCTTACCCCCCGTTGTATCGCGTTTCTACTGCGATGAAGCGTTGCCATTCGTCAAAAATCAACGAGTAATGCAATCACCCAGCATCTCTACAATGTCTATAACAACTGGTCAATGTGAACTCACTTCTTTAGATTGATTGAACCAAATCTCAAATAACTGGTTTCTTGCAAATGCTTGATCTGAATAATATGATCACTCAGCTGAGTCCACGCGTAATTTCGTCTTTCGTGTTCACTTATTTGCGGTTCCAAACCTATTTGCTTTGGTCGACTTAACTCATTCGCCGGTTGAATTGCATTTGAGTTGTCTGGATCCGATCGAATAAAGTCTGCTCTTTGTTTCTAACTGAATTAACTTAATTTCTATTTACCGATAACCTCTCTGCCTTTCACAGTCCGGTGGAGCTGCCGATCAGAATTGGTTGTACAAACTGACGGCTGTCGTGGTGCATTCCGGCTCGGGGCCCAACCGAGGACACTACGTGACATTAGTCAAGTCCCACGGCCTCTGGTTACTGTTCGATGATGAGGTTGTAGATGTGAGTATCGAACCAATTATTTTCTAATCAAGGCCTGCAATTTCATTTTGGATTTTTTATTTTGCTCTTTGTATTTTTGGCTGCATTTATGTGGAGATCTGGACAGCGTGTACCATCAGCGACTCGGTCAGTTGCTCTGAACGATACAACGTCAGACATCGCCTCTGATACAACCAGGCTAGGTAGCGATGCATACAAAAGCCATTCATTGTTGTGAATTTTTATGCTATCTTATTTACATGACATTTACTGGCCAGTTAGATACCGGTTGGTAGCCTTAAGGATCACAAGCCTGCCTTGTAATCTAAGGGCTCGAGTTCGAGCGTAGGGACCGGGCGATCCTCGCATTCTCCTTTGCCCACGTGCGACTGGTTGTGGTTGCGCTGCAGCGAAGCGTTGGTACTACGTTCCGGGGTACTGTTGATCCCTCTAGATGCCACCACCAAATTTACAGATACCTTCATGACCGACATCCAAACTCATGCACTCGTTACATTAGCCGGTTAACTTGCTCACTGCATGTGTATGTGACTGCATTGATCCCGCGCTCACTCTTGATCCTCTCTACTTGACCGCTCGCTTACCCGCCTGCACGTCCGTCTGACGAAATGTTGCACAGCTACACATCAGAAGCTCATTCGCAACACCCCGAGGGCAGACAAGTTACACCGCTCCTCCAATAGTTAAACAACAGGCTACGTCGAAATTATAGAAAGGGCGAATTGTGCGTTACATTCCTCGGGATTGAATTGTTTAAGAACGTAACTGCCCGCGCGAGGAAGCTACCATTCTGACGCCGTTGTGTCAGTACTTAAAAGCGACGGCACCACGGGGATCTTTGGAGTTTACATAATTACGTTCGTTCAGGCACTACAGCCGGGGGGTTGTCCACTGCCAAGGATCAAATATATTTGCACGTTTCTCCCTTGTGGCAATGTTCTGCATAACTAAACTCCCAGTCATACCTACCATCGTGTTGCAGTGAATGATTAGTCTCGTGTCCACAACTATATAAGCGTTCACAATAGCTTCATTTGCTGTACACGATGCTCTTCGGAGTAAGTTTTATTTATTACTTCCTTATGGGTGAAAGATGTGCCGAAAATATGTACCTATTTGAATAACCTGATTACTAGGTACACCACAGCTGAGCACTGAGTCCTCTTGTACGTGGCCCTCAAAATGTGTCAGACTCTAGGCTTCTGTTGAAGAAAGAACAACGTGTGTTCCTTGTTCTAAGTATGGAATAGCTCTATATGATTTGTCCCGAAACTGGTTATATCCGTTAGAACGCTGCTCAGAAATCTAGCTTGAAAACATGTGAACGGATTGTGGCCATTTCTATAAGCAGTCTCTTAATTTTCACGTGCCATAACCTTGACATCATCTCCTTTCTGTGCGCTTTACCGGTTGAAACCCAACACGAAACTGAAGCACAGCTCACAAAAATGATTCTATTGTATTCAATGGATTCTTGCTACCAGCTAGTGTTCCTGTGCATTATGATCTTCAAAAACCGATTCTCCTCTTGCGATACTTCGCATTACACGCCTTTGAGACGGTTCCCAGTGCCACATTGCATGCGCTTCATGAACCCTAATCGCAGCAGAACGGGGTTATTTCCAGCGCGATCGCGAAACAGCATCGTCATTGCTTTCGGTAGAAGTCGATTCTATCTGTGTTGTTCAGTTGGCATTTCGTGATTTACATGGCTCACAAAACACTTGTCTCTCTCCTTAAACATGAAAACAGATTCAGCGGCCAGCTTCTCTTGAAATAATCCAGTAATTAGTCATTTTGTCGGGCTAGACAATCAGAAGATTCCGCAGCTGACGTTCATGACTGACTCCCTTACCGGAGCTCTCCGGAAATTACTCAACAAAAACCCGCAAACTTACTCCAACAGGTAAACAATACCCAACTGCATCAACAGACTTGTGTTGAGAGACTAACAGGGATTTCTTTATTATCTATTGCAAAACATCTGTATAATTCACATCCTTTCTCCATAGGGTAACTGATCACCGTCAGAATGGGTGTTTACTGTGGGGCGTGCAGGTTGTTCTCCCCAAAAGATTCCGATCACTCGTCCCGGACGAACTACATGTTGTGCACCCAGGGGTTACTAATACTAACGTACCGGCTCAGGTTGTGGTAAAGGTTGTAATTTGCACTATTTGCCAAGGAAATTGAAACATTACTCCCCATATGCCAATACAGCATTGGAAGATGAGGAGAATTTCGGTGCTATTGTCTCTCAACACAGCACTCTACGACGGATGGTTTTGTTCTCGTTTGGGCTTATCAGGCAGAGATAGGTTGTGCTGGGAGTGGAATCAGGCACTTAGAGGTTGACCTCTTACATCTTGACCAATATTTCACCTGCGGGAACCCTGTAACACCCGAGGACACCGTTACAAACTCAGGTATAACAGCTTTGTATTTAACGAAGAATCGTACACTTATGGAATACACTACCAGACGGATTAATAGAGGCCGATTCTGTGAAGTGTTTTAAAACACGTATGGACGATTATTTCTGAAACCTGTGCTTTGTGAAACGATGCACATACAATGCCAAATAAAGACATCATATGCCCGGAAATAATGACACCAATACAAATTCCTAACCGAACAAGGATAAACGATTAACGGACCAGACACAACTGCTGACGATTCACAACTAAATGTTTGATTTTTCGTAATTCGACAGAGTTGTACATAAACCTTTCTACTTGCTCTTAACTACAGTCTCAGTCTCGTAGGACATTGGGCATCACGAGCAGTGCTTGACGCAGTGGTTAGAAGTCGATTATTTCATTTTTGAGCAACCGCCGTGTTTCTTGGATTGCGACACGCAACCTCATTTGTGGCCTCGATGACTAAAGTCAGCCTCTGCCATTCCGATCATTGGGACCATTTCCAACCGAAGTGGTGGGTTTCGATGTGGCTTTCCCACCACTACACGCCACGACGCGTTTCGTCTTGGTTTGGACTCATCAGCTAAAGATAACTTGAGCTGTAGGTGGAACTTATAACATGGTAGTTGATGGCTATCGCCTTTATCCCTGAGCAATTGACCCCAACGAGCGGCATTTGACATAGCAGTTAGGAAGTTGATCGTCAGGTTTTGGACCACGCACCATTCGTGCGGCTCGCGACACGCAATCTCAGTCGAAGCCACGGATTACTCTGGAATAAATCTCAGCCCCTTCGATTACTGAAGTCGCATCTGAGTTGCGTTCCGCTGTCCAGGCCCACAGCGGGTACTCCAAGACCCAACAATCACCATACAAGATATTGTATATCTATCCATCCCGATAACTTGTTTACCCGAGGTTTTTCGACTGCCATTGGAGTCAAATAATTTAAGTCTAACTCTTTCATCTAACTTTGAATGTATCCTGCATCGGCACAGCTTTACGAGGTCACCTTATCTGCTGCATACAACAGGGCGCTGTCCTTCTTTTCTACCTGTTTCACTTACCTCCCGACTCTCATTACTAATCTTCCTTCACTATTTCTCAGCTTTATTGACAGCAGCTGCAGCGCCACTATAGTTCGACCATATGCAGCTATCTTCTTGCACCACCCACTGGAAACCGGTCGGCTGCAGCCCCTTCTAAGACCACACTGTCCCGTTTCGTTGACGGCGTTCGACGTTCGCACTCCAAGGTGATTAAGTCAACAGGCTGCACTCGCCCTCACATCCGTTGCGGGTCCGAAACTAGGATAAATTACCCTCTTGGAGTTGTCGAATTAATTGCGCTCTGCTTGTCTTCTCGCTACTGCTCGCAAACATTCGGAGACGCTGGTACGGCCATCACTAGTAAAGCTGGGGTGGGCATCGTTCTCCGCTCCAAACCTGTTGTCGTTATTTGTTTGGATTCCCTTAAGTTGCCTTTTGTGTGCAATCCGTTTGACGACATCAACTGAGTTTGATTCACGAACTATTACCAGACGCTGCTTTTTCTGGTTGAAACGGTAGTTCTGACACTGTCAATGACGCCTTCTACCACGAACCGAGTTCGCTGCTTCGCAGTGTTGCCATTTCAAATATCGTTATTGTTGTGGGGGATGTGAATGTGCAATTCGTTTTCTCTTCGGGAGCTCAGCTAGGTGGTAACTCCGACCGAACGAACAGCAGCGAACATATGTTGCAACTATGTGCGCAGCACCGACTGTTTCATAGCAGTACCGCTTTTAAAGACAGTGTTCGCCGAAGTGCCACTTGGCGTCCCCTATCTCTGGCTACCGATGGACCCAAATAGATCACGTTGCCAAAAGTTACAGGTGTCATTCAAGTTGAATTTGGAAGCACACTGTGTGGTTGGGTTGCGACTCGCAACCTCTATTGAGACCTCGGCTCACTTTGAGGTAAACCCCGGTCTTTTCGATCTGGAGGACCGTATCTTGAATGGATATATTTGGGTGTTGCTCTTCCCAACACTGGCACCCCACGACCGCGGTTTCGTCTTGGTTTAGACTCGTCAGGTGGAGATAGCCTGAGCTGGGGTGGAACTCAGAACTTAGTAGCTCATGGCTGACGCCCTGAACACTATGCTACTGAGATCCGCGAGCAACGCACAGTGTGCTTCCAAATTCAACTTGAATTACTTTCCGCTATGCCAAGCGTTGCTCGCGGATCTCAGTAGCATAGTGTTCAGGGCGTCAGCCATGAGCTACTAAGTTCTGAGTTCCACCCCAGCTCAGGCTATCTCCACCTGACGAGTCTAAACCAAGACGAAACCGCGGTCGTGGGGTGCCAGTGTTGGGAAGAGCAACACCCAAATATATCCATTACAGGTGTCATGTTTCCATCCTGGACTGTCGCTCGTTCTGTACTATCTGCGTGGACTCGGATCATGCTTTGGTACGTCGTCACTTTTCCATGAATTTTACGGGAGGCATACCAAGTGTCTCCCTCTATTGATAAGTAAGAGGTTATCACATTCCTGTGCCAGGCAAACCTACCTAACGCTAGGCGGTGATAATCAGACGAGTACTTTAGAATAACAGCTAGCACTGAATGAATCCGTTTACTCAGGCCTTTTCTACGTATATCCGCTCATCGCTTACTGAGGAAGTCCTTGTTTTGTTTATCGGACGTGGAGTGGCACCAGGCTCGATGTGGGCAAAAGTTGACCTTGCAGCGGGAAATGCAGTCACTGATTACTAAGTTAGGTGTTATTGGTCCGTTCCACCTTCCCAACTGGAATGCGCGCAACGCTAGGCTCGAGATGTTACAAAGCATGACTCACAGTCAGCACCAGTGGCGCATATGTTGTAGTCTCATGGTTCGACCGCCTGTTTAAAGTGTGTTAGGTGCTGAGTTATCTGCTTGATAATGATTGATTATGACGCGGGATAGTCAAAGCCACAAGGAGGCTGTCTCGTCGATGCCTCCTTATCATTTCACCATAACAACTTGTTAACAAACTCTAAGCACTTGGATACATAATACTTGCTTAGGACATTACGATTTTTCCCTAGGTTTCCCTTCTCTCTCTTCATTCCGCAGGCCGCCGAAATTGTACGGAAGCGAATTATTCGTTCAAGTGGCTTACATAGTGCCATTGTTAATGAATTTGTCGTTCACACCGACTTTAATCGGATCGTTGTCCACTTTCCGAACGCCGAACTTTAGTATATGCCTCGTTACCTTTCTCCTCTTTTCATCACTGGTATCTATCTATGGATCTGAGTTCCACAACATAGAGCTTTCTACCTTATCCGGTTCGATTGAAATTGCACACATGTCATCCATTTTTGTGAGAGCAATGCAGAGACTATAAGATATGCTGTTATAATGCCGAAGTGCTCCACTTTTGTACACATGGTCCATGTTTTATTCGTTTATCGAACTATGACGGTCGGGGCCATCGGTAGAGGACTTGCAGAGCCAATGTTAGACGTGACTTGCATACTGGCAGAGGAGCGCTTGGATTATCGCAGTAGAAATAGACTAGTAACCGAAACAGGACCTGTATAGGCTGAAATACACGCTTCCTGCTACTTGTGTACGCTTCTTGCATATTCGGCTTGACCACATCACTCTCTTGCTGTACTGTTTCTGAATCCCTATTGGCCTAACCCTCGTTCCTGATCTGCAGCACACATTGTGTGTGTATGTGCGCCTCGTATTGATTATGGTCCATGCTGCACTATTTGTGCGCTCAGCTGATGCTCATACTGTGTTCCACGGTCACGTGCCGAAATACGTTCTTGCGTTTGACAATCGTAGCACAGATTGCCGTCATTCATAGGTGTGCCGAATACGAACATTCTGAATGGCCAGCAACGCTTGCTGACACGTTTTCTTCGCGCACTTAACGGGAAAACGTTGATGTTATCAGCTGCTTCTCTTCTTTTCTACGTATACTCTATCGGCATTTTGAAACTAACCGCATATGCAGTGTTCTTACTCCGTTATCTACAGAATCTAATCCCCGCTAACTAACCTTTATGCCTCTTCCCACTCATATCTGCTTGCATTGCGCAGTGTCCCGATTGGCTCACGTTTGCATCCGTGAGAATAAAAACGTGTCTTTTCTGTTCGAGTTCCAAAATCAACGCAGCATCCTTCCCTGTGCAACTGTGGTGTGAATTATTTGACTTCTTTTTCCGGACTTAATTCACAACATATTACTGCAGGTTTAAGTGACCTGGGAATTTTGCTTTATTTCCTTGCTTGCTGCAGTTGACTCTTCATGCGATCACTTGTGACCCACTGTACCGGCTTGTTTTATGTTATATCTATTGCGCACCCAGTTGGAAGATTGTCTTCATTGCTCTTTTACTAGAATGCCAGTTCTGTTTAATTTAGTAAATGTGTGGTAGGTCGGTATGGTGACTTTTTCTTTCTTCTCTGTTTCACATAATCAGATGAGTTGGCCAGACCAAACCATGCTGGCTGTGGAGGTCACACACCCTAACCTCTGGTTCATCAGCTGACATCGTACTGCTTACACTGACTTCCTTGCAAACACGGTGTTTATTGTTGATATCTTCAGGAATATGCTGTTACTCCTGCTACCCGATAGTATGCACTGGCCTGGCTGTACTCTTAATCGCGGAATACCGTGCACTCTTTTTGGGACCCGGGTTGACACTCTATCAACAAACTGTTCCGATTTGAGCCTATTCATACATTTGAGCTGGGCTCATCACTTGAAAAAGTCATGTTCAGTTCAGTTTAGTAGGACAATTGTGCTCCGGACACCGAGGTGCAGTGGATCGAGTCCCCACGGCTCACGTTGGCACGACAACATGATTAACCGTGGTAACGCAGTTGAAATACATAAGAAATAGGTTTGGAAAGCAGGGAGTAAATTTGGGCGGGGTGGAATATTAACAGCTAGGGGCAAGAGACCGGGTGCAGGAGCTCCACTTACTACATGAAGTCGCGCCACGTCCGACTGGGTCTCCAAACCACTGATGTGGGCGCACACTCACGAAAACGACACTTGATGCTCTGAACAAATTTCCCGGTCACTTCCTTCACGCTGTCATATCACGTTAGTTACTCAGCCTCACAATTTTACCGAACTAGATGCCGCCTCAGCATATACTGCATGCTAAGGGAAACGGTCGATGGGCATACGGAGGACATGATCGAGCCAGTGTATGTTGGTTACACTCAACAGCCACTTCAATGGGTCATCAGAGGATTTTTAGACACCACCTGACGGACTTCAACATTGCTCCTCCAGTTGTCGAATCAGAGGTGAGAAATGCCTCGCAAACGTCCTTGATCACAGACAGTCGATCTACTAATGTCTTTAGTACGAAGTACTCATGTTTCTAATCCCTGCAGTGACTGGCTTTATCACAGCGTTGTACACCTCATCTTTAACTAATGGACCGATATCACGTCGTCCCCTTGGGCGATTGAAACGAAACATTCTGACACGATTCATGTGGTCGCCTTCTCAATGTGGTGACTACCAATGATGGCACAGCCACTAGGATAAGCGAATCAATCGACCACTTCCCATGACTGTTCGATGGCATTTACAAACAACCATCCTCATTATGACATGACATGTCTCACAATTTTTGTTGCCGTCAATACTTTTCCGTGCGTTGCGTTTTCTCCATTTATTTCATCCTGTTCTACTTTGTTCACTGATCCCCATTTCTTCGCTTATAATTACTCCATCAACTAACATGGAAGCGGACGCGTAATACACATATGCAGCTGTGTGTCATTGCATGGGGTTCAGTGCAACTAGGCGTAGGGGTGGGCGTCCTCGCAGTATACTCAGCCCGCGCGCGACTGTTGGTGGTCGCGTGGCAGCGAAACGCCGTTACGGCGTACAGCTGACACATTATTATTATTATTATTATTATTATTATTATTATTATTAGTGCAACTAGGTTCATTCAACTGGACTGCAGTATCCGGCTTGCCAGTAGTGCTCTCATTTTCCCTCAGTGAGGGACACGAATTCGCGATTTCATCATACCTCCTGATCACATCAGTTACTGGCCACCTATGTGACTGATTGACTGGTTATGATTTCACATGACCTACTCTTCCCTTGTGTGCTATTTATGCTTCCTCTAATACACCGTGATATGAATACAACAGCGTTAGATAATGGTTTGCCTTATGGTGATTAAGTTCCAGGTTACAATCACGTTTTATCACCTCTGTCATTGTTCCCAACCTCCGGAACACTCCATGCTGGTCGTTGTCAGTCTGAGGGCGAAGATCTCAACATTACACCGATATTTATTGCCAACACTTCGTTGCCATGTGTTCGTCACAAGTCTCATGCAGGCTTCGAATACTGTGAGGTCGCCCGTACTTAGATAGGCTCCAAACAGCGACCTGTGGACTATAAACCAGATAATTGAACCATTTGACCACAGTTTGTACTCTGAGCACCAGGTTTGTTAGATTTCCCCCTTGGTCCCTTGACTGTTTCGAACCCGATCAATGTACTTTTTGATCGGTCTCGCAACAACACCGGTTGTGACTGCTCTTCCCGAGCCGTCTGCGTCACACTGTTTTCAGATTTCAAAGCATCCCACCGGTTTATGTCATGTAAACTAACTAATTTTGCTAGTTAATTTACCTTTTTACTCTCACGGTTGTCATTCAATGATAGTGCTCGCAGTTTTGTGCTCCACTGTACTGCAGTAACGCTTCCCTGATCCTTGATTGCCTAGCGCTACTTGGTTTTTTCGAGTGGAAATTCTAATCTCATGTTGGGTAGTTGGAATCATTTATCTTTTGGCTGCATCGATTAACACATCAGATTGTTGCGATTCGGTTTTTTGAGTTCTACAAGTATCATTACTCTGTTTCCATCCACACTCCCGTCGCTAATCCTTAGCCGTGTAATTTATTGTTTAGAAAATTTGCCCCGTCAATTTGGAGGATTTTTTCGGTCAATCCACAGCGTGGACCGCGAAATCCTCTTACACAGCGTACATACTGTTCTACCAGGCTGTACAGTTCAGTTCTCCACCGGTGACCCCACAAGAGTCATGGACCAACCCACCACCTTCCTCACGGCCTACACCCGAGCCACGGGAACCTGGCGAAAAGCAGGCGCCTTACGAGGCTTTGAACACCTTAGACCTGTCACATTTTGTAAAGGATGTTACCACCACTCATTCAGATGAAATTTAAAATTGTCTCAGTCAGCTTCCCACAATTTTTCCTCTCCTTTCTGTCCAGAACACACAGATAGCCATGCGGCGACAGTCCCTATTCGTGTTTGTCCCTCTAATTTTCCACAATTAGCCCTCTTCATTCTTTCTGTTCGGTGCCCCATTCTCCTTGTCCCCCTGTCGGCTTCATCTGTTTATCTTACCCTCTTTGGTATCTCTTGGGGCTTGCAATCTATCCCCAGCGATCATTTTTCCACCCTGTCCTGGTGTAGTGTGCATTTGTCCACACGCATCACTGATGTGTACATAGCCCTTAACTGAACTTCCATCCACTGCGATCTCCATCGATCCAGCGTCACACGTGTCTTGCTCCACGTTGTTTTTTGACCTCTCTTGCTCAACCATCCGCTCACCAATGTGGTGAAGATAAACAGCTGTGATCATTGCACTTCCTTCGGTCATACACTACGCATTTCATGTGCACAGTCTTGTGGAATTTTGTTTCCTTCATTCCGCATTGTGATTACCTATCTCGGATAGTGTATTCTGTGTGGGTTGACCTTTTTTTCGATCCATTGCCAATCTAGGACCGTTTTTCAGCTAACAGTCGACTGTCATCACCGTAACATCGTCAGTTTGACTTGGTCATTATTAGGACTGCTATTATACTGAATAATATCGCGACAGCCACCTTTTCACCCCCCGTATTCTAATAATTTGGATTCCTCTAGTACGTTCAACTTGAACAAATGATGCACCCGTTTGTGGGATATCGAGGGCCAACTTTCAGACCAGCGCTCGCTAACAATTCTTTTTTTCATGACTGCCCCTTTTAAACACACGATTAAATTTCCACCCAAACCAACAGTTAGTTGGCCACTCTATATGACGGGTAGGTCAAATTATCGTCTTGCTTGGGTGACTCCCTAGTGAACCTAGTAGTTTTACTGGTCCGTTCTTCGATACGATTCTCATTCACCAGCAGCTGATTTTATGTAGTTTTGGGAACTTCTGATTGGCTATTTTCAGCCCTTCTTGAGATAGTGCTTCATTCATCTCGTCCAGATCAGACATGACGTATGTGCCCATGTGCGCGTCGGGAACCGCAGAATGAGGCTCCACAATCCGCCTCAAAACGCACAGATCCATGTGCCTTGAGAATGCCATTAAGAGATCCCACACTCAATGCAGTCTCCACTTGTGCGAGTCGTACGTCCGTAAGCTCTGGCTGTGCAGACTCTATTGTGGCTACCTTGATTGAGCGGTATGGCACTTCGATGGGATTTGACTTGGAAACCAAGTAGGGATCCACGAGGACTGGTGTTGTAAGTAGCATTCGTGCTAATCGCTGTTCCAAATTTGCCAAGCGCGCTTGGTGAAACCAAAAGACGCCACTTCCCCTAATGAATCGGCGTAGCGTCCGCCAGCTGACGCTCTCATTCTAGCTTCTTGATCAAGTAAGCTTGTGTCTTTGATAACGGTCGCATGTATTGCAAGTCGCGGATCGGCACAAAGTGACCGGCCTGTACGGACAACGAAATTTCGGTGATCAGCGAACCGAATGGGAGAGATTCTAAGGTGATGGTTGCCTCCGTCGTCGATCACATGGTTGTCTTCAAAATTTTTCAAATGCAATGTGCGGCTGGACCTACGCTGGGAATCATTGGCGATCTGGGCCAAGATCCGCTTGTGCAGCCAGAGTTAAAGAGTAGTGGCAACTGGACTGGAGCTAAGCGTCAAGCTAGTTGTGTGGTGCAAGGGAGGGGAACAAGAAGAAGGTAAGTTTAGCACCTTATATAGACCTGTGATGTTCAATCGACGGCATTTTATATGAATGGAGCGAAGATCCAGTAGCAAGAGAGGATTCGCAGTTATCAAGTACGCAGGGTGAACGGGATCCACTTGAACAGGTGCAGTGGTTATTGTCACCGTTTTGACCAAGCATGTTGAAAAGATCATAAAGGACAGTACGAACAGTAAAGTTACGACTAAAATCCTCATAAGTAATATATGCTGTAGTCTCCCCTCGTTTCAAATCTTATGGATATAGCGTCTTGTACGTCATGACCTGGAGGCTAGCCATTGTCATCTGTAACCTGCGTGGCAATGAAAGATAGGTCGTGCTATATCCCAGTTTGCTTGCAAATTATGTAGCCCAGCTACCGTCCCCCATCGCTCAGTAGCTTAAGCTGCTGGCCAGTTGGCGTCAGTCTCTAGCGATCATCGGTTCGATTTCCACTAGCGGACTGAAAGAATGTGCACCACTGATGAGCCCGATAGGGCAAAACGCGTCTGGTGCCTTTCCGAATTGTGATTGAGGAATGTAGCTTGAGTGCCCGTTGAAAATTACAACTAAAATCCTCCTACTCATAAGTAAGACGAACAGTATTTGGCAAGTGGCCAGTTCCGCTTTTCATTCGCTTCCAATTAGTTCAGTAGGGTGCCACGTCGTGCACCCTGGAAGTGCAAGGCTTTCCTCCAAGATTGGCAGGGAAGGGACCTCTTGCGCTGACCCTTGGCAAGGATCAGCTAGCATTTCGTGTAGCTCTTTCTCATCCGTGCACTCTACGACCGATGATTTCCTCCTGATCCGGACTCATCAGTAGAGATAGCCGCACTAGGAGTGGAAATCGGCGCATAGTGCTTGGCGACTATCGCCAATAGCTGCGCGATCAGTGCATGACGCAGCGGTTAGAAGTTGACTTTCGTTTTTTGGATTGCGACACAATCTCAATTGTGGCCTCAGTTGACTTTAAAGTCCGCCCCTGCCAATACGGTCACTGGGAGCGTCACCGAAGTGGAGGGTTTCGGTGTGGCTTCCATCCCTTCACTCTATGACCGATGATGCCATCGTTTTGGACTCATCAGGTAACGATAACCGAGCTGGGAGTGGAACTCGGCGCGTAGTGCTTGGCGGCCATCTCCATGATCACTAGACATTGAACTGTGCGAGCAATGCTTAACAGCGCTGGGTTAAGCAAAGTCGCGAAAACCAACTTCTAACCGCTGTGTCAAGCACTGCTCGCGGAGCTCCATGCCCAGTGATCGTGACGATAAACGCCAAGCACTGTGGGCCGAGTTCCACTCCCAGTTCGGTTATCTTTATCTGATGAGTCTAGATCAAAACGGAACCTTTTGTTGTGGAGTTCAAGTATGGGAGACAGCCACGCCGAAATCCCCCTTAAACCGTTTATTTATTAACAAATAACTATGGCAGTGTCCCGTAATGTCGGCATTGCATCCATTGCGCTGTCATACATCTTTTGCAATTGATGCTTCGCTGATTGTTTGTGATATGTTTAATGGGTACTTCAATTCAACTTTAATTGATGCCCCACACGTAATATCCACAGATGTAACAAGCATACTTTCGTCCGGTAATCTGGAGACAATAGGCTTTACTTATACCACATAAAGAAGACCCTCAGCTTCCAGAAGCAATTAGGATGGAAAGGCACATATCCGTTCGCGCCGCCGTAAGAAGTGTCGTTTTTCAAGGCAGCGATCTCTGTACTGCACTATTCCTTATGTACTGCAATGATAGTTTAAATGTATGCACCCATGCTGGTACTTACGGTCTCGCAGACGACATTACATTGGTGTACACCTTCCTCCCGACACCTGAGAAGGCGATCCACTTTTCAGCGTAAAAAGTGATCCACAGACATTTCAGCCGCGTTCCTCTCCATCCGATATGAGCATCGCATTTGGAATGAGCCCAGTTCTTTCAAACCGCTGTCGCATTCGATGTTCCCCACAGACCTGTGGGCGCGTGGACCACGAGAGTGCACGCCATGTAAGTCGGTTTTCCCACTTTGTACCGCAAGCATGCACAGTTGGTCGAATGCGGCGGACGACTGACAACCACCCGTCCCGTCACTGTATCATGGGAATGGTTTCTGCTAATCGTCTTTTATCGCCTCTAAGCCACCGCACACATACTACATTCTCAATATTTAGCGATGTAATGCCGCCTGCGCACCTTCGCCCGACTTAACACTTGACTACGGCGTTAAAGTCACTTTTGTGGATAGGACACTTGCTACCGCAAGTACAGTGGCCGTACTGAGAATAGGCTGTCAGCAAGAATCGCTGAGTACCTTACCGCAAGACGGTTGCACAGAGTCCCAAGCTATTTAGCAGTTCGGTTGCCCGCCACATACTCGATTGCTCCGCGTGCTAAAACCCTGCTGGGTCGTTCAGCGTAATTAGCTAACGAAGAGACCATACCATTTCCCATCTATGTCCATGAATCGTTAAATTAAATTCGTTTGATCATGGAGCGAAATCATTTTTCCCCTATCATGTTCGTGATGTTGGCATCAGCAGTGATTGCGCACATTGTTCTAATGCAGGTATCTCTTACGCAGCTTTTTCATTCATAAGCTGGGAAACAAGTCCCATACCTTGATTTGTCTTAATGTATATATGGTTGCGTATCGAAAATGTTGCTCCTGTGATAAGATGCCCTAAGTTTCTTCAGTTTGCTTTCGTTCTTGTTCACTTGTGTATGTTTGTCGCATTGCTTATAGGTGCAGCTCCTCACCACAGGTGCCAGTACATGCAACAACGTTGTTGACCAATTCACCGGCAGCCTTAGTCGCGTTGCTGGTTCAGTATGCTGACTTTCAATTCATAATGCAGATAAGTTCCTCAAATGCATTCCAGTCCATTCGGTGAATGTTATGAGTGGGTTGCAACTTTGTACTGGAGTGGCTTAGTTCTTTACATGTTCACGATACAAAACGCCGTGTTGTGGTCGCAGCCTGGTAATGGATTGTCAATGAGTGCGCATGTAGAATGGATCCTCATGGTGAATACCGAATCTTGGGTATTGGCATTTCCGGTGGGCCCTCTGACATATGTGATGCAGCCATTGAAGTGGATAGAGCACACCATTTCGTCTAGTCGCGTTTAGACCGAAGGTCCAGGCAGTAACCAGTTAGCTTGTGGTGCATTAAAATATTCACACATAAGTTTGGACTTGTAGATAGTGCTTGAAACTTTGTAGATGGCATACATTAGCTGCTAGGTTTCATGGGGTTTGCTCATGGAGGTCAGTAGATATAATCGATTACAGGATGCCAACCAATTGTAACACGTTCCGCAACCTAACGTTTGGAACTTGGTGAGATGGTTTACGCATATCGAAATATATAGTTACAACGAAATTGTCAGCATCAGCAGCCATTGCTGTGTTTAAGAACTTTCATTTAGAAACTCGCATCTAACCAGGCCTGTGGCAAAACCACCTTATGCCTATTTGATTAGATATTCCGAGAATAAGAAGCCGATCCTCTCGATTTAACTATTCCCTGTTGTTCCAGACAGTGAGATTTTGATATAACAAGAGGCAACCAGTATGTTGGTCTCTTGCGAAGGGTACTCGACGGTGTAGATTCCTCCATCTTCTCCCGGGTGCTGAGCGCCTACGTACGTCCTAAGTCGAATAAGGTATCCAGGCTTGGCAACTCTGGTTAAAGCGCGACCTCGCTGCGCTCAAAGGACGCCTGGCAACGAAGATTGCCAATGGCTTGCGGCACCTTCCGTATCCGAACAACTGCAGAGACTGACTGCTCAGTGGACGCTATGGGGAGACCTCATAATGGTGTACCAAATACTGCGTGATCGCAGTCATGTACGCGGACACCTATAATGGGGAGCACAATGTAGTGTACCGTTACTTTACACAGTGTCATGCCATTTCAACACTCATGTTGGATCTGGGTCAAGCGCTTACATGTCCTGCGGTCAGTATACACCTTGTAAAGGGAGACCGTGTCTTTCGCCCATGGGTTTGCAACATCGCCTGTTAGTGGCTCCAGCATTTGTAACCTTGTCAGGTTTCTGTGTTCCTCAATTGTTCCCCACCTCGATTTCCCACTACCAATCGATGGTAACCCCCAAGTGTTTGGAAGGAGCGTTTCAACTGCATCTGTTGACTACCTCATTTTTCATTCTGTCCTTGTACCACTTTATCGCACTCCGTACTGACTATGGGCACCGAAACCCTGTGCTTTGTTCTCATGCAGTAGCGAATCACAAGTATCTCTTGCGCAATGTTTTCACTCATGATGGGAAACAGTTCCCATACTTTACGGATCGTATCTGATCTTCCACATTCATCATAAGTGATCCATGTTAAACAATGCACAATCGCTCGTGTTCCGTTGTCTGGCTAACGATCACCCCATGCTCACTGCGATCAGGCCTGCATACTTCAGTGGTCAGGCTAGATGTCAACGCACCATATTGCTCAACCATCGCTCCATGTTAAGTACGTCCATTCGGCCGTGCATGTGCTCCCTGATCGGCATATCGAATTCGCATGCGTTTGTGCGACATAACTGTCCACGGCCAACTGGACGAGGCAAGTTACGAACTTCGGTATCCGATGGCAACAACCTGCGTTCTGCTCAGGAGGCACTGAGAAGTGTCGCGAAATCCTGTGCTATGTTGCAAGGGTAGTGTGTGACTGACGTAACCCGGTAACCAGAATTCTTCATCCTTTTCATTGTGTTGCTAATACCTTAAGGACTCGTAATAATCCTTCGTCATGTTACGTCATTTCTCGGTGTCACTAGCGCATAACTGTTTGGTAAGTTCTACCCTCGTAGTTGTAAAGCAACCGCTTGTCTCCTCATTGGTCTGTGTTCAACTGGGAAGGTGTTCGTTCAAATGTGCAAACTGAGCCTTGACTGCTATTCTACCAAACGGATTTGATGGAATAGAGAAACTGAACCGAAGGGACAAGTTTCAAGTTGGGGGCGACCTACGGGAGAACGAATATCCCCAACTATTTATAACACGGTACGCGCACGCATAACCCCAGAAGAAATCATTAACTGACGTTCCTAAGAAAAAAGAGCATTAGCCAGTGCACTAATTCAGTCGATAAATCATTGCATGCTACATATATTTACAGACTATCAGTGTAATACTCAGATTTGTCAGCAAAGTTCGAAGTTACTACCGGCGTTTTGTGTACAGTGCAGCATTCACCTGATGGTGTTTGCTAACAATTTCTCCAAAGTACCAACTGTGATCCCGCAACATTCATGCAAAATGCTATGCTTCAATTCCTCAAATGAGATTGGCTTGCTTTTCTAAACACGCTGTTTCAAATAACCTCAGAGAAAGAAATTTAATGGGTTCGAATCTGGTGACCGAGCAGGCCACTCTATAGGTCCTCCCCACCCGATCCAATGGCAAGGGAATGTCTGCTTGAGTAAATCTCGCACCTTTTGTTCATAGTGTGCGCGTGCGCCATCTTGTTGCAATCAAACGGTACTTAATAACCCAGCGGCTTCCAGTTCCGGAATGGCACAATTTTCCAGTAATTCCTTGTACGAGGATGCTAGAAAGCGCAAGGTATTAGTACTGCGAAACAACAACCTACCGGTTACATTACCGGAAAAGCAAAATGGTCGCACGATTATTTGGCCAGTTAACCCAGTTCATACCATGAGCTTTGCGCCATGTATACATGAAGCGCTGCATCGGCGTGGGTTACACGTTGCCAAAAACTGTTGCTTCTCCGCACCATGAAAACGGAAAATAGCCTCCGCGGTAACATGAATTGAATGAACGTCCATGGCACTCAAAAACTTGCGGCGAAATGTAGCCGCTTCTCCGAATCACATGAGTTTAAAACCTGCACTTGACGGGCGCTACACTTCCGGAATTTCCTTTCTTTCAAAATCCCATGGACAGTTGTTTTGGAGTTCTCCGAGCTGGGCAACTTGATTGCAAACGTTTCGCCACCATTTGGGGTTGCATCTTCAGTGCGGGATTGATAGCAGTTAAGCAGCAGTAGCTGGTAGAAAGCAAACCCAATAATGGATCATTATCCATCCATTATTGGGTTTGCTTTCCACCAGCTACTGCTGGTTAACTGCTATCAATCCCGCAGTGAAGATGCCACCACGAATGGTGGCGAAACGTTTGAAATCAAGTTGCCCAGCTCGGAGAACTCCACAATTGAGCAAGCCTCCTGAGCTACCAATATTCCAAATCGTTTCGAACCCTATGGACAGCATATCTGGTGGTGTCGCAATGCTGGGCGAGTTTACGAATGCTCAGATCGCAGCTTCTGGACACCTCACAAATAACCATACAGGCAGATAAGTCATCCGTTGTGCTAGGAGGCCGCCATGTCTTTTCGGTGTCGCACGCGCACCCAGTTTTCTCAAATTTTCTCACCAGCCTACGAACATACCGTCCGTTGATGGGCCGCTCGACATTGTGGATAGTGGCAACTACTTTGCCACTCGGGGTAGTAACATTATCACTCTTACTGAGGGCAGCATAGGCGCGTGAAGGCCAAACGATCGGTAAAGAGCACACTAGCTTTCGATGCAAACTAATATGCGCTTGGGACCTTGAGGTGAATGTGAAAGTGGCCACTATGGAACAAATAAGAGGATCACTGGGAAGAACGTTTGCACAAGTGTGACACATGGTGCAAATGTGTTGTTGATCATACAGAGTAACATTAAGCTGTACAACCCACAGCTTATCTGGATAATTTGCCCTTTATATTTGGTATCCAACATACGACGGTAATAAAAATGCGGCCCCGTGTCATGTGCCGCCCTGGGCGGACCGCCTACGCGCCCCCCATACTGCGCCTCTGCAAACGAAACAACTAACTATACTCAAAGCGAATTAGTCATCTCTTCGTCTACATAATTCAAAACCGATTTACAGCATCTAGTAACTACTGCTCCTCTTTACAACCACATCACTTTGCCCACTCGGTTCAGAACTGGTAACAGGCCATCTGTGTTGGATCTTGTGCTTACCAACGAGGAGCATATGATTGATGCGTTGGTTTTAGACTGCCCGTTGGGTCGCAGTCATCAGTTACAACTTCGTCTGCTATGCAGAATATCGGAATGATAACGATGAGACTGTGCGAACCATCACAAGGTACGACCGACTCGCCCAGCTAGTCAGCGCCACAACATGGTGTTTCCTCGAAGAAGAACCCCCGGAAGTCGCCTGGCTCGAGTTCGTCAACACATTCAGTCGGCTGATTGCACAGGCTTCAGAGATAAAAGCATGCAATAAGTGCAAATCCGTTTCTTTCGTTAGGAGCAGAACCCGAAAATGGGTGACAGTACGCAACGCAGCATGGCGAGTGTACAGAGAAGCTCCAGCACCGGACACTTGGGACAACTACTTAGCCCAACGCAACCACTGCACTCAAGTGTTAAGAGAAGACAAAGCCGCCTATCAGCAGAACATCGCAATTACCTTCAGTGCTAACCACAAGCTGCTGTACAAGCACGTTAATAGCCTACGAAAGGTGAGGCAAGGATTTCCTCCACTCAAGACGGCTGATGGCCCAACAAGAACGTCTATGGAAGCAGCAGACGCGCTGCAGATGCAATACGCCCCCACGTTTCAAAGGGTCCTGCCACCAAGCGATCTACCAAGCTTTGTATTCTGCTCACCAGGACTAACCCACATCAATTTTACCGCAGAGGCTGTATTGCAAAAGCTGACTTCTCTACACAAACACAGCTCGTCGGGTGTCGACGCCATTCGTCCTGAGGCATTGGGAGCAGCAGCAAACCAACTGGCAGGACATTTAGCTCCGTTTTTTCAGCACTGCTTAGACCAGAACCAAGTTCCCACCATGTGGAAGCGTGGAATAATAAGCCCGATTCACAAAGGCGGAAACAGAACTGATCCCTCCAACTACCGCCCAGTAACCCTTCTTCCTATACTCTCCAAGGTCATGGAATCCATAGTTGCCGATGCACTGGTGTGCTATCTGGAAAACTGCAACCTCATCACTCCTGAACAGCACGGTTTCCGTCGACAGCGGTCATGTACAACTAAGTTACTAATTGCACGCAGTAGTTGGACCGAGGCAGCCGACGCTGGAGAAGGTGTTGATGTGATCTACCCGGATTTTTCCAAGGCTTTCGATCGTCTAGACCATCGGATACTACTATCCAAGCTGCAGCATTACGGGGTCGGAGACACTCTTTTAAGCTGGATCGCCAACTTTCTACTTCAACGGCAATTAGTGGTCAGAGTTCGGAGCTCTTTATCGGACCCCATACAAGTGGAGTGTGGTGTGCCGCGAGGCTCGGTTCTAGGTCCACGTTTGTTTTTGGTGTTTATTAATGACATTGCACAGGGAATCGCTTCAAACTTCCTAATGTTTGCCGGCGATATCAAGATCTGGCGCAGGATCCAGGCGAACGCCGACCAACATCTGCTTCAGAGTGACTTAGATACAGTGTATCAATGGTCGATCCAAAACTTATTGCATTTCAACGTCAGTAAATGCAAGGTGCTTTCCATCCGACATCAGAGCATCTACTCATACCGACTCGGAACGGATGTACTGCAACAATCAACTCTCGAACGTGACTTGGGTATACTGGTTCAAGATGACTTGGGTTGCTCCAGGCAATCCGAAAAGGCCTCGAAGACCGGGAACCAACACGTTGGGCTGTTGAAGCGGGCGTTTGGACAAATAAACAGCTCCATATTTCGACAAATGCTCAGTGCGTATGTTCGCCCCCATGTCGAATATGCAATTCAAGCCTGGCATCCATGGCTGAAACGCGACCTTAATGCACTGGAGCAGCCACAACGCCGGGCATCTAAGGACGTAATTGGAATGCGCAATCGGTCCTACCAGGAGAGGCTGCGACGACTGGGATTGTTCAGTGGAAGCTATCGCAGACTACGAGGCGACCTGATTATGGCATAGTTGATTCTGCGAGATCCACATCATGTGTGCCGTCCTTTACTGCAACTCAGCAGCAACAGAAACTTGAGGGGCCACTCATTCAAACTCGCAGAATAATACAGTCGTCTGGAGTGCCGCAGAAATTTCTTTTCCATCCGTGTCTGTCACCTGTGGAATGCTCTCCCAGAATCGGTCGTCTCTGCACCGACACTAACAATATTTAAAAGACGGTTGGACGATGCACTCATCCACTTACACTTTGTTACTTAACACTATGTCTCCATCCTACACCTGGAGTTTACCCTGGAATTATTTGTTGTTAACTGTGGGTGTTGTGAATCTAAGTGGATCGCAGGACTGCAGCGAAGCAAACGATAAGTCCTTATTTTCGTATTTAAAGTATTAACTATTTTACTATCCTTTTCATCATAATTGTTATGTTGATATCCCCACCAACTATCCAACGGGGCTTGTAAAGCAACGCTTCTTAACCCGTATAAATTCATTGTTCATTGTTCATAATGCAAACCTCCGTCATCAAAGTACGATCACGTCTTGTGAGTCCAAGAACGACACCACAACTCAATCATCGATAGTTTCTCATCCAAATTCAAACCGAATGCACTGAAAACTAAACCGCTTACACCGGAGCTGCATCACCAGGTTAGCAATGATGTCGATGATATTCCTGATGAAAATCACCTGGTTGAATGTGTTAGTAAAGCATGTGAAATTTTAGTCCATAGCAATTAAAGACGGAAGGGAACCGCTCATTTTCCAGCAAATAACACTGGAACTAAGTTTCGACAGATGGCTCGCCTTATGTAAAATGTACCCAGGACTTCCGTATCCGGGCGTACATTGGGTTGTCACAGACCAAGGGAGTTGAAAGGCGAAACAGATACATGGTAGGCGGTTGGACAGTTTCATATCAACCATCTACTAGGAGTCGGAGGTGTATGGAGAGTGCGCCTGATTCATATCTCTTGGTTAGCTGCGCGGTGTAGTCACAGCTGGCGATGGATGACGGAGCCTGCGGTATGTGGATGGATGACGATAACGCACGTGATATGATTGCAACCGATATCCAGCTATAAGTGCACCATTTACCCAGGTAGAATTGAGCTGGAGCGAAATAGCAACTTCCACTTGCAAATGGTCAATACCATATGAACGCAGCTTCAAAAAGCCTTCTCACCGTAACCTTGGGGTGCGTTCGAATACGGTCCACAACTGACAAATACCCATCCGGAAATATTTCCCTAGACAGTGTGATAAACGTTAGTTGTGCTTGCCCTACATGCTCTGTGTTTCCACATGCAGCGTCCAGTCGCCTGTGTTGATGTAACGGGTTAAGAAATCTGGCAGACGGCCACACAAACTATCCATGTCCTTCAAGTCTGCACAGTTTAATTTTCTTATTTTTTATACCCTTATTAAAGTCCTTATTCACTGGCTCTCCAAATACAATCAACGACAGGCGGTAGAACATAATTGCTTGCCACAAAACCGTGTTACAGTGCTATCTATTTGTCAAGCTTTCAGATGATTGTTCTATAACGCGGCAGTGCAGTTAAATCTGTAATCGCCCGAACTGACGACTTCATTATCCCTTGATCTAGCTTTCTCACTCTAAATACCCTACGGTACATGTCAAGCACCTGCTTTTTACCTGTTATAAATCATTGTTCAAAACGGGCATGCGACGCGCCAACTTACCGGAAATCCACGATGTTCCCCCGATTAGAGAACTGGCTATTTCTAGCAGAGTATAAAGTGCACTCTGACCCGTCATCATAATAATGTAAGAACAAAACTCGCCTAGAACAGGTAGTTTACTGCCAACAGAATGTTTTACAGATCAGCCAAATGAACAACACGTCCATAATTCTTACTGACATGTTGAACCATTTGTTGGCAGTGCTGCGGCGTCACTAAGCTCCGTGCTTCAGACACCGCGTGCTCCAAAAAGCGAATCTGCCACTCGTTTTTATTCATAACGCTTTCAGGATCCCCCAGGAGCATCTCGGAGTACTATCCCCTCATTGCCAGTTTTACATGAGCCCTTATTATGCTCCAGATGCCCTCGATGGGATTGAGAGCTGGTGAGTATGGTGCAAGGCGTAGAAGTCACCCAGTGCGTTATGGTTCCTCCAGGAAAACGTGCACCAGGTGCGTGTGAAGGACGCGTTGTTATAAATCAAAGACACCTTTCCACAAACCTTGCTGCTTTGGTGTCAAGCACTTGTCGCAGTTGCTGAGCACACCTTTGCTTGTTGTAACTTCCTCTCAGAACCGAACACGCTAGCAAGCCGTTATGTGTCATGGCGCCGACAAGATGAACATTCGGTCCCCGGCTGTTCGCCACTGTACACTGCACTCGACTACCACATCGTCAGCGACCACGAGTGCGAGAGCAAAATAAGTTGAAGTTGGTCTCATCAATCCACACCGGTTGCCTTCCTTCCACCTCGTAATCCATGAGCTGCAAAACGAATGACCTGTGTCGCTTTTTGTTCTCCAGCGTGTTCATGAACTCTTTGAGCAGTGTGCAGTTTCTTCATCGTTATCAGTCTACCATCCAAGTATCGTGAGACAGTGCCGGTACTTAATAAAACTTCGAACTCCGTTTTCAACCGCAAACGAAGGAGTTCAAGGGTAACAGTACGTTCCGCAGCAACTCACTTCACCAGAGAGTCGAGGTGGCTTTTTCCCAGTGCTCCGTGACGGACTCCCCGGTGCTGCCCCACCGCTTCCGTCGATTCATAAGCCCGTATCTAGTTGTGGCGAGTATTCACGTTCACCTTCAGTGTGCAAGCGACCTGCTTCCAATCGTCTCCTTCCTCGTACGCTTTAAGTATGACGTTCTTCACTTCCCTAGAGTGCCGAACATACAAGCCAACCATTGCGTTTAGGTGCAATGCACGTTCAAAATCACATGACAAACTTATTTGGCTGTGGCTCGTTATACCAACCCAATCGTCACTCAAATCCCTACTCTCGTTCTAATTGGTGGGAATCGCTACCTAGGACAGAGAAAAATAGCCCCGTGGTGCATCGGCCACCGATACTGTCCCTGGTAAGAGCTGTAGCTTCCCACCTGTACCCCTATAACTCAGTACGTCTGAGGTTCTATTGGCTGAAGGCACCGGGTTATACACGTACACTTGCACAAGTGAGCGGCGCACGCGCGGCTCAAAGTAATTGAGTCAAGACTCATCTTGTGTGCCCCTCAGCACAACTGATTTCCCGTTCAGATTAATTCTGTTGCCCAAGGGGACAACTTGGCCGAGAATGGTATAGCTAGGAGATTCCAATTGTGGCCGTGACACGACATTACGGGGTGGGCATTCGTCTCTACTGCTATCGTGGACATTTGGTAAACACTTACCGGTACAGTGTCCATAGATCCACCGTTATTTAAGGGTTGTAGAAAGGACGTGTGTGGAGTTAAGACGCTATAACACCAGCGTGGACCCTATGTTTTGATAGAATATTCAGCGTTTAACTCCACTTGGCTTGTAAGCTTTTTACTACATCCTGAGATAACCGCCCTGTTGTGACCCTCCAACAAGCATTGTAAACGTATTGTATGCATACGTTGTGTGGCCGCTTCCATCGTCCAACAAGGATTCAGGAGGTTGCTACTTTCTGATGACAACGTATTTCAGCGTAGCTTCTATGTCGGCAGCAATGTATGTCACTGCGTGCACACATTCCTGCTTCTTTGCCTGGCTGTAAGTGTGGTCCATAGCAGGAGTAGCTGGCGCGGATGCCGATGTAAATTATTAACAACAAGCTTCAGGAATTTTGGTGAATGAGACAACAGCGTGTGCCAGTTTCCAGTATTTACCTGAATTATCCGGGATAACTTCGTGCGCCGCGACGATTTATCGGCCCTTGCGTTTTGGCTTCGGCGAAGCTGTGGCATTTAAAAATACAGCAGCTTTTGTAGCAGCTTAGTGTATTTCGTTGTTGAGTGCTGGAATTGCCGAGTCCTGGAGGCCAGCAGTCGAGTTACTGGAATTTATTTGCATTTATCATGCTTCCAATTATCCCATTTTGAGAGTCGCTTGTTACTTCCAGACTGGTGTGGAACACCGTCCTTGGGTAACGGTAGCCTAATCATCCGTTGATATTTGTATTACATCAGGGGATAACTGGGCTCGGCTCCGTCAGACTTCCTTTGAATGGGTGTGTGGTTTTTCGCGACCTGCAGTGCTTTGATCGTAGTACTTTTCGTAATACCGTCACGACTTCTAACAAATTCCGTCGCAGTTACAGCGTTCTTAAACTGAAAGAGCATGGAACAACTGGTGCTAGCCCTGTAAACATAGTCACTTATTTTTATTCATTGTTTCAGCTCATCCTGAATGCATGGAAAATGAGCAGACAAGTGGGATATATGATCAATAGGGTTATGGGACCAAAATTTCTATGCCCTCGGTTTCCCACTTGGCGGCTACAGTGAAATTACGAGGGTAAGTGCTGGAACCCGCGCGTATGTCTGACATTATGAAGTTATGCCAGGAGCTAATCATTTCGAATACTTTGAATATATATATATATATATATATATATATATATATATATATATATATATACATGGTTGGCGACATCCGGTTTCGGATTTGCCTGTCATTGTGGCCAGCCGCAGGATGCCTGCGCCTACAGAGGGACCATGGATGGCTTGCGCTGCACCACCCACAGCTCCAACCACACACCCCATATCCAGTGTAAACCCGAATGAATAAGACCGGGTGGCATGTGAATGGGAGCCACGTTTCATCAACGGAGCCGGCCCACACTCCTTCACAGCAAACACAAGCACGCTGCATTCGGGGAATCAAGTGCACACAAGGCGGTGGCTGAACCCAAGTCCGCTCCACACTGAGTGCATGGAACCACTCTTAGAGCCTTGCACAACCACAAGGACCGTGCACCCCGTCCCCTCCAGCAACGACCAACTGTCTCCTAAAGCCAGTATGGATGAGGTAGTGGGTACTAGACGGGTAGACACCTTGTCAACATGCACCTCAAGCGCAGCCGCACCGGGGATATCAAACAACAGCCAATCACTTAAGAGGAAGATAACAAAGAAAATAAATAGAGTAATGCAAAAGAAAAGGGTGACATATATCTTAAGGTAATGAGCATCTGAAGTAAGTTGTTTACAGAAGCATGGGAGATAATTTCACGAGATCAGAAAGTATACTTTACGGAGATGCCACGAACACAAAAATGTTATGGAAATCGGCCACAACTAGCTTAAGCGATGTGTACATGCTAATGCAATAGATTACAGGTAGACATTTATATGAGAGAGAAAAGAATTAAGGCAAAATTGAGAACCCACCACCTGAAATAAAGAGATTTAACATGCAAGCACGCGGTTAGTAAATCGAATGCAGCGTACCTACAGACGCTGCGCTAGTTCTGCCTACGTTCCCTGCAGAACCCGTCGTCGCTTCGGTAGTGGTCCCGAGTGACCTCGCTCATGGCTCACTAAGCCTGCCTGACTAAAGCACTCGCGACTGCATGTTCTACAGCACCAGGAGCTTGATGTCCATGGAAAACAACCCATCGGTGATTACCGCTTCCGCACTTGCCGCTTCTTCTCTGCATGCATGAGGGCTTTCTCTCGTACATCGGCAACTGCCTTCGTGATCAGATCGCGCCATGCACGCCATGCATACATGATTGGCTGCATCCGCTTTCGGATTTGCCTGTCATTGTGGCCAGCCACAGGACGCCTGCGCCTACAGAGGGACCATGAGTGGCTTGCACTGCACTACCCACAGCTCCAACCACACACCCCATATCCAGTGTAAACCCGAATGAATAAGACCGGGAGGCATGTGGATGGGAGCCACGTTTCATCAACGGAGCCGGCCCACACTCCTTCACAGCAAACACAAGCACGCTGCATTTGGGGAATCAAGCGCGCACCAGGCGGTGGCTGGACCTTAGTCTGCTCCACACTGAGTGCATGGAACCAGTCTTTGATCCTAACAAGGCCACCAGGACCGTGCACCCCACCCCTCCAGCAACGACCAACTATCTCCTAAAGCCAGTATGGATGAGGTAGTGGGTACTAGACGGGTAGACACCTTGTCAACATGCACCTCAAGCGCAGCCGCACCGGGGATGTCAAACAACAGCAAATCACTTGAAATAACAATAACAAACGAAATATATCTGTTAAAGAATACGGCTATGCAGACTCAACTCTTCTCTAAATTAGCGTATGAAGTATGTTGGTTAGCAACGAAACCGTGATAAGTAAAAATGTCCAGGAGTGACTCAGAAAATGCTGCGAACGCACTAAACTTAACGAAGATAAGCACAATTACTGTAAGCAACGTGGGAATTTAATAGAAGATTATTCCGGTAGGCAGAACAAGTCAAATGAAGTGGAATGAAATTTATCCAGCTTAAAAAGAGACCTAGTTTAAGTGTAAGTTGGTTTAGCCCAGCTGCGGTGAAGAAGCATCATGAATGCAACATCAGCCTCAGCATGGGACACAATGTATATAAATGCTCCACAGCATACCCGCAATACATCCCCTGTCCTCTCTTACACTCATACATTTTGCCCTGTGCTTTCACCCGGTGTCCCACTGGCTAATGTCCCATGACCAATGATAATGTCACGCTATTGTGCGTGCAAGTAGTTAGGCCCGGGGAGACTGCGTTCATAGGCATGTTAGCTTGGATGAACATCAGGTGATTTTGATCTTCTAACCAGCTAACTTAATAGCGCTATGGGCTAACTTGCCCGTAAAATGGTTTAGATTTATCTGAAACTGGTCATCACCCACAAGTCATAGAAGTCATGCTCAACCATCAACTACCTGTCCAACAATATGAACACGGACAGATGCCCAAACCAACAGAGTTTATAATCTACGCGACTAAATACGGTAAAATATAGGAGCGCACGCGTGCTATACCCTTCGCACTGTCCTCGAGGCTTCCCTACGCTACGGTACCTGTTACACGCTACTCAACAACGCGCTGCTGATTCAAAGTTGGCTTTGGAGAGCCCGCTGTGTAGTTTGATTGCGCCACGCAACCTCTCTTGAGGCCTCGATTCAATTTGGGGTTGACCTCGCCTATTCCGATCGCAAGACCGTATACGAAATAGATGCGTTTGGGTGTTGCTCCCCCAACCCTGACATCACATGACCACGGTTTCGTCGTGGTTTGAACTCATCAGGTGGAGATAGCCTGAGCTCTGCTGGAACACAGAGCCTGGTGGTCCATGGCTGCCGCGAGCAACGCCCTGATACTGTCACGTCGCTTGGTGCTTAAAAGTTTGCAACAAGCTTGCCAAGGTCAGCGAACACTTCGACTGTCACCAACGTGAAAACCTATCTCGGAACCACTTTGGATGACTGGACGATAATCTAACCTTTGCGATCCGATTGTGCCAAGTGATTAGACAGGCAAGTTTAAATGTACCTTGCACAGTCTATAACTACAATTGGTGTACGTGAGAACCGAGCACGTTGGGGCAGGACGTGACCGGACCGTCTCAATCGGGGTAACAAAACCGTGTTGTTTTAGGGGGTACTGGCACCCCCTAATGCACTTCCACTGACTTCACCGTTGCATCTACGTTGCTGTCGCCTCGAACGAGCATCCCTCCTGCTGCAAACATTATGAAGGGCCGAGACCCGGCACTTCTCATCAATGCCAATGGGCCATGACTCGCCTCCACGTAGCAACACCGCCCTGATGGCCTTGTAAACACGACCTTTTGCCAAAAGCAGGAAATCCTAATGATGACACAAATGTTCCAGCTTGCTAAACGCTGATCGAGCTTTGGCGATGTAGAGAGAAAATTCCTTTCCAGCAGTGCCAGCAGTGAACATACGACTGCCTAGTTAATGAAGTGAATTGTCAGCTGTGCGCCGTAACGGCGCTTCGCTGTTGCGCAGCCACCGCGGTGGCACGCGGGCTGAATATTCCGCGAGGATGGCCTCCCCCCATGCGGATTTGAACCGGTGACCTTATTATTGCAAGGCATGCGTGCAGACTACTCGGCCACTGGCCCAGGTAAACAAAGTTATCCACTTGTTCAACCTGTGTACCTTCATGGGGTTAGTAGGGAAGGGTGTGAGTTGATCCTGGAGGGGCAAGTTGCACTTCGAGAGGCGAATCCCATTTCATGCCTATATGCCTCAGACGGCAAGCGGTTCAGACTGTTCTACGTACTCCGTGAGTCGTCACCAAGTAAAGCGAAGACATCGACATAGTCTACGTCGATCGCACATGTATCATGTAATAGGTGCAGACCAAAATGTTGGTAACCGTTCAAAAGTATCGATAGGACGTCAAGCGCAAACTTAATAAGCAATGGGGTCCCCTGGTAGCCCCCTCATACCCAGCTATTGACAAAGAAAGATTAAATAACTTGCAAAATACACCCTTCCAGAGATATTAGGTTAGAGTGCGCGTGACATGGCGGTCTACCTTTCTGGGTCGCATTTCTTAACGGATAACGTCATAGCTCTAGTCGATTAACCGCTGCGTGGACCCAATGTGGCGACTCAGAGCAGGGTTTGGGGGGGGACATGGAAGTTGACATTGAGAGCAAATTGCACTTGGAATGAAAAGGTTCGGACCATATGTCCAAACCTCTCCGTAGGTTAGCAATCACGGGACATATGCTTTGCAAATAGTCTCACTGACGCTTTGCTTCCTGCGGCCAGTGGATTGTAGGATCTGGACGATCTTGCGAGCGTTACCATTTGGGACAGTGGTCTCCACCTCCGAAGCAAGCTGAGATGACCAGGCTTCTCTTTAACTGCGTAGACTTTGTTGAAACCGCGTTCTTCATTAAGATCGGACTTGTAGTGTACCGGAAAACACGCTCTTTCAGTAGTTTGCAACATTGGATTTTACGGTTGTTTTAACCTTCAACACGTCCACTTGTTTTACTGACGGCACATCCGTTGATACAAATCGCTTTGGTGAGTATTTGCTGCACCGTTTCACGCTCTGGTTGATTCGCTTCCTACTTTGGTAGCCTGCACAATATACATTGGGTTCAGTCACCTCCAATTTCTATACTGTCCCATATTTGACACGGCTTTTGCGCATCATTGATTACCGACTAGTATCCCAGGCTCCAACTAACAATTGGTGACCCCGGTCAAGAACACGCCGTCCATCTTTTTGAACTTTCATTTTGGTGAGCTCCTTCCAGTGACTTTGATTCATTAATCGCTATCGTTTTGTTTTCTCACTTGCCGCATATACTTATCCTTTTCTTACGATAAATAATCCTGATGGTAAACCATCTACGTACGTGGTTAGTACCGTAGAGCTAGCCTCCCCAACTTTTTGGACAATGACCCGTCGTTATGGTTTGCGCATTTAAAATCCACTTTTACAATTGTAAAATTTCTTCTGATAATGCAAAGTGTATTCTCCCAGGTGAGCGAAATCATAGCTTGCCCTCCACCCGATGCGAAATACGAGAGTTTGAAGCAGGCGATCATCCAGCAAATCACGCCCTCTGCGAAGGTCTGACTGTGGCAAATGTTTAGGGATCTGCAGCTAAGGGACAGGACGCCTACATCCTTGTTGCGACAGATGCAACAGCTCCTAGACACATCCAGCATGGACGCGGGGATTCTCCATGAAATGTGGATGCAACGCCTCCCAGAAAACACACAGGTCATCCTTGCCATGGCAAGCGCCCCGCCTCTCGCAGCAGTTGCAGAACTAACAGACCGTGTCATCGAGCGATATCAGCCAATGAACGAATCTAGGACATTCACTCGATTTAGCCCCGTTGCAGCCCCCGCGAAACCCGCGACTAGTGGTCCGTCAGCAGTCGACGCTTTATCATCGCAAATAACGTCACTACAACACCGTCGAGAAACTTTCCCCAGACCGTAAGCAGCGGAGCCGCTCTAGCTCATCACCCAGTCGCACGAAGCGTAATAATTCAAGCTTTTGTTTTTACCACTCGCGTTTTGGTAACAAAGCTTGTAAGTACGATCAACCATGCAGTTTCTCTGCTGTGAAGCAGGGAAACTTTCAGGCCATGCCGTAATGGCGACTAACGGTGTCGGCAAAGCCCAAAATCGTCTACATTATGGATTATGATTCCGAGACCCAGTTCTTAGTTGAAACCGGGGCGGAAGTCAGCGTCATTCCCCCTATGCCAGGTGAGCCTATCGCTTCTTTGTCGACAAGCCCCAGTGCCGCCAATGGCACGCCAATAGCCACCTACGGTCATCGGTCGTTTACCCTAGACCTACGTCTTCGGCGCACGTTCCGCTGGGTATTCACTGTCGCTGCAATCCACTTTGCCATCATCGGCATTGATTTTCTCAGGCATTTCGACCTCTTGGTCGATCCGAAGCGCCAGATGATAGTCGACACTGCAACAAAACGCAGTGTATGTGGCATCACCACCAATATCGCATCTACAACACCAGTCTACGTCTTTCCCCAGACCTCCGCAGACCTATTTTCTGAGCATTCCCTTTTCGTTCAGCTAATGAACGCAGCTTTGCCCGTGGCATCCTAAGTCACGCACCACATACGGAAGAATGGCCCACCCGGCTCATGCTGTCTACGCCGACTATCGCCCGAGAAACTTAAGGTAGGTAGGGCCGAGTTTGAGCGCATGCTTGAACTTGGAATAATCCGCACTTCCGACAACCCTTGGTCCTCTCCCCTGCAGATAGTCCCCAGGAAATCTGTTGACTGGCGTCCTTGCGGGGATCACCGCGCACTCAATCGACTAACCGCCTCAGACACGTATCCCATCCCACACATGTAGGACCTTACCGCATGACGCACAGGTAAGACGATCTTCAGCAAGATCGATCTGGTTCGCACTTAACACCAGATACCTGTAGAAAAAAGGACATTCCTAAAATAGTCTTTATCACTCCTTTCGGCTTGTTTGAATTTTTAAGAATGCCATTTGGACTGTGCAATGCTGTAAAAACCTTCCAACGCTTCATCCACGATGTCACTCGTGGCTTAGACCTTCCTTATTCCTACCTCGATGATATTTTTGTCGCCAGTTCCTCGGAACAAGAGCACCTCGAGCATCTTCGAACTCTCTTCCACCTCTTGACCCAACACAGTGTCACAGTTAACTCGACTAAGTGCGATCTTGGCAAATCAACGGTAGAATTCCTAGGCCACCTCGTTTCATCGTCTGGTATCGAAGTCCTTCCTGATAAGATCCAAGCAATCAAGGACTTCCCAGCTCCGACTTCGTTCAAACACCTCCGTCAATTTTGTGGTTTGGTCAACTACTATCGACGCTTCATTCCGCGTTGCGCTCAGATCATGTAGCCACTGACTGACCTACTCAGAGGGAATGAACGTAAGTTCGCTTTCTCTACCACAACACAGACAGCCTTCGCCGAGCTCAAGGATGCTATCTCCAACATAGCCCTCCTCGCTCATTCCGAATCGACTGCACCCCTTTCTGTTACAACCGATGCTTCAGACGTCGTGGTAGGAGCCATCCTCAAACAACACGTTGGTGGACAATGGCAACCCCTTGGGTTCTTCTCCAAGCGCCTTCAGCTAGCAGAATCCCGCTACGGCACGTTTGGCAGAGAACTGCTCGCCATTTACCTAACCATTCGTCACTTCCGTCACACACTCGAAGGCCGCGCTTTCACGGTCTACACTGACCACAAGCCCCTTATCTTCGCCTTCAATTCTACTTGCGACAAATATTCACCACAGGAAACAAGTCACCTAGACTTTGTCACGCAGTTTACTGCCGACATACGCCATGTCTCAGGTGTCGACAATCCCGTCGCCGACGCTCACGCGTCAACCATACTCTCCAGTCTTTGCTTACCGTCGATCTTGCTGTCATGGCATCGGCTCAGACTCAAGACGAAGACAGAGCGCACTCTGAAGTCCACTTCGCTGCATGTGCAACCTGTTCCTCTCCAAACCACGGAAGGAACCATTCTCTGTGACGCTTTCACACGTTGTCCTAGACCCATCGTGTCCGTCTCCTTCAGAAGCACAGTGTTTGACGCACTGCATTCACTATCACATTCCGGTATCCGTGGATCTTTGAAACTGGGCACCGAACGTTTCGTTTGTCCACGCGTAAACAAAGATGTTCGTACCTGCGCTCGCGCCTGCGTTCAATACCAGCACTCCAAAATACATTGTCACACCCGCAGTCCTTTTGGTTCATTTCCCGTCTGGGACTCTCGGTTCTCGCATGTACACTTAGACTTTGTAGGCCCCTTGCCTCCGTCACGCGAATTCATATACATTCTTACATGTCTCGACCGCTTCACCAGATGTCCAGAAGCCATTCCCGTAACAGAGTGCACAACTGAGACTGTTGCCCGGGCCTTCTTAGACCGGTGGATCTCGCACTACGGATGCCCCTCCACCATTACAACTGACCGAGGAATCTCTTTCGAATCTTCACAATTCGATACATCCTGCAAACTTTTTAATCTGCCGCCGCATTCATACCACAGCCCATCACCCAGCAGCCAACGGGTTAGTTGTACCCTTCCATTGATAGCTTAAAGCCTCGTTATGCGCATACTCCGACCCTAGCTGGAGCGAAAACGTTTCAATGGTACTCTTAGGCATTCGCAGCAGCCTCAAAGCTGACTTGCAATGTGCACCATCAGAGCTGGTCTACGACACAACGCTTAATTTGCCAGCAGAATTCATTTCACCTCCCGCATCGTCGGGTATGCCTCCGCCTAACTTTGCGTCTTCCCTAGCTCAACGCATGCATTCACTGCACCCGACTCCGCTGCGTCAGCAGACTAGAGATGTGCAAATGCACAGCGAACTCTAGCTACAATCATGTCTTTCTCCGCATCGACGCAGTGCGGCCTCCCTACACTGACCCTTTCAGAGTTCTGAAACGGACTCCGAAACATTTCACTTTAGATCAGAATGGTCATCGAACAACGGGCTCCATCGACCGCCTCAAAGTGGCTTTCTTTGACGAACCACTTACAACCCACCCTGATGCTATCACACAAGCACCCCACCTACGGTGACTTTCCGAGCACTGGATATCCCGAAACCCTCCGTTCCCCTTAACAACCTGCTTCGCCTCAACCGCAGGCAACCGACCGACGTGGTAGATAGGTCAAACGTCCGGTCCGTTTTTCAGATTTTGTAAACGTTTGCTATTTCCATTAACACGCCTTTTTCGTCTTTGTTGATAATCGTGCATCTTATCTTCAAACGTTTTGCAAAGTCGATAAAAAACCCAAAACATTTTGAAAACTTCAAGAACCGCATTTGCTTTTATCCCGCATTCCGTGTACCCTCTCCGACGTCAGGCCACTTCCCCCGACCCTTGCCCGCCCCTTCTGAGTTCTACCTTTCAGAAACTCAACCTCCGGAACTGCCAAGACAACCCTCGAGTGACTAGCCAACCGACTCAACGCAACCCCCGCTTGACTCGCCAGCCGACCCAAGGCCTTCTTCCTCACCCAAGGAACAGTCAGTCGCCGTCGGCCGCAGACAGCCACGAACGGGTTGGTCCCAAACGCTTAGCTAGGCGTTGCTGACGAGGACGTCGGATTTCTTCGTGGAAAGAAGACGCCCAGATTTCTTCGTGGGACGAGGACGCCTGGATTTCTTTGTGGGACGAGGACCGTGGACTGGAGTGCGGTTTGGGGAGCGACACCTCCCAAGCGCACCGTCGGGTCTGCAGCAGAGGGAAGGTCCCGTCGGCCTTATTTCTGGACTAGTCAGTTTCTTTTACACTCCGGCCAGCTCGCCCCGACGGTCCACTGATGATGCACTCTTGTTCACACCATCATAACTAATAAATAACAAAAGCCTGAACCCAGCGAACTCTACTACACACCCCATCTTAGACACCCTTGCTCAAGCCCATGCAACTATTCGCACCCATCCTAACCTTCCGTTTGTCCCCACTAGCAGCTACATCGAAGACTTCCATCCTTCATCCTCCCAGGCGGAGGCCCTTGTAATGTACCGGAAAACAAGCACTTTCTGTATTTTGCAATATTGGATTTTACGGTTATTTTAACCTTCAACACGTCCACTTGTTTTACTGACGGCACATCCGTTGATACAAATCGCTTTGGTGAGTATTTGCTGCACCGTTTCACGCTCTGGTTGATTCGCTTCCCACTTTGGTAGCCTGCACAATATACATTGGGTTCAGTCACCTCCAATTTCTATACTGTCCCATATTTGACACGGCTTTTGCTTGTCATTGACTACCCAGGCTCCACCCAACAGACTTCACTTGAATGTTTATGCGGCGACCAAACAGATCCAGAATGCGCGTAACACTACATATTGACTGCCCGGGAGGGATAATCGTCTTCTGCTCGAACATCCAGTATTCATATGATGTTCGGTCGCAGCTGGGTGCATTGGCCAGGGAAGTTTGATAGCTTAGCTAAACAGGGGGAGCAGATAGTAAATTTCTAGCAAGGACTATCCGAAACGCATACAGATGTCAGTACAGACTGGAGCTTAGTCCGAGTCAAAAAAATTTGAACAGCTATATCTGCTATTCAGTACACTATCCCGTCATCTGAAACTGCTTGCAATGTGATCAGTTTGGGACCAAGCTTACTTTGGTGAATTTGTTGTCAAATAGCGGAATATCTCTTATGCCTGAAACTAATGCTGGGGACATAAATAAAATTTTCTTCACACAATGTGAGAAATCTGTCGCCGTCATGTGTGGATATTCTTGAGAGCATAATTACCACCGAGGTGACGTTCACATTGTAATAGGTGCCCAACCCATGCATTTAAATCCAAAGGAAAAACAACAATATCAAATTTGCAAATAATAGAGGCGTAAGCGGAGTACATACGCTGTCCGCTACATGCAAAGATCGTCAGCACGGTCGTGCTACGAGCTTTGACATTTCAGCTGAATATGGGAATCGACTGCGAATTGATCGGTCAGCAAATACCAACCCGCGTCAAAGGAATCTACCTATTCCGTCAATATGGTAAACCCGTGGATTAAGATTCACTCACACTGGTTGAAATCCAGATGCAAAAGAGTGAGTGACATTGACCACTTAAATTAGCATGTTTCGTTTACCAATAAATAGAGTTAATCTATCCTGTAGACATACCATCTGTCTACCAAGTTCTGGTCTTCTGTCTTTCTTCGGTTGGCTGGGCGCATGACTGAGCAGTCAGACAGTCGTAGTCTCACAGAGCAGCAAAGCAACAGTACAACAGTTGTCAGTAGCAGAGAGCAGAAGGAAAGAAGAAGCGTTACAACAGCAAACTCTGCTCAAGAGCTGGTGAAGTTCACGATGAAAGTCATCCTTGACATAACCACAGCTGCAGGCGTTTGGCACATACGCGGAAACCGCATACATGCTGGGTCTCTTCTCGCGACCTTTGCTGGTCCTGCATGATTCGCGAATCCCGAGTGTACACTGTCGGATGTTAATCGGAAACCGGTCCAGCAGTGCGGTGTCGGATCTGCTACTCGGGGCTACACTAATTCTAGCCAAACCTGTTGCGGCTGTTTCTATGTCACCGGATAGAAGCAGGGGAAATGTGGCTTCGTGGTTGGTAAGTAAGTCAGCTCAAAAGGATATTTGCAGTAAACCGGCATGCAGTACCGACGCTTCGCTGCCTCATAACTACCAACAGTCGCGCATGGACAAAAGATACTGATAGGATTGCCCGATCCCCTACGCAGACTCGAACTCGCGTTCCCGGATTATAATGCAAGCTTGCGGTCAATCAATCGCAGTGTCAGGATCTTGCGATCGGGTTTCGAAAAGACAGCAAACGTCGAGGGCGCGGGATTCTAATTTGCCCGTAAGAGCAGTCTGCTGCTCGATCTGTATGAGTGTACGTATAGTGCAATATGTCAGGCGGAACGTGAATGGATACCGAAGATGGTCTATTGGTCGAGATTTGTGGGCGTTGGCGATACTATCGAGAAAGGAATCATGGAAACAGAGATCAGCTGCTAACGGACAAGAGTGATTGTTACCAAATGAACCGAACTGAACAGATGAACAAATGGCGTGTGAAGCTGTGTGAGAATCTGAAGCAAGAGTAGTAGAGCACGGCATAGAAAATGTATGATCCATGATTTGGCCAATGGGCTTGATGCTACAGGTTTTCACTAATAGAACTAGGGCTCGTATTAAGGGACACCACCCGAGCCGTTGGCTCTTTACAAGGTAGTGCAGCAATGTCAGGGTATCGCGTCCGTTGATAGCCAGTGACTGACTGCTCAGTTCATAATCCTTCCATTTGCACTTGCAGCCTCCGTTGTGCCGGTCATGGGAATAAAAGAAATAAGGGGAAGGACAAGCTTATCAAATTACATAAGTAATATTGTGATGCAAGCGAGTAACCAAACAGGGCCCAACCCTCTCTGTGCTGGCAGAACACAATTGCTGGAGTACAATGCTCCACAGAATTGAAGCAAGGGGTAATGAGGTTATTTGGCTCAAAATCACTTGCGCTACGTCGCAGTGCTTTTAAACATATATTTGTGGTTTTTTATACTGAGAACGCTTGTCCTGAAACACTGCCGTCGTACCATTGGCTAAAACTATGCAGCTGGCACCATGAGATGGCAGTTCCGCCAACCAGCCACCGAGTATATATGTCGATTAGATGCATCAATTCTGCAACCAATACAAAGAGACCCACTGTCTTATGCTCTGTGTTCCCCCATGCAAACCGTGAAGCCTTGACACCATAGTATCCGGCTACAACCCACCGTGACGATGACGTTAAGGGTTTGGTGTGGTAGATTATGCCACTGGTTGGCTATATGTTCTTTTCGGCGCAGTGGCCTTTCGAAGAGCGTGAGTGGCTTGATTCCCTGCCATTACTTCACTGACTGCCAGGCACACAATCCATACTTTGCGATGATTCTGCGCTGCCATGCATGTACGATATGGCTGGGATCCGTAGTCAAAATAACCAGTAAGATTCGTAATGTACCCAGAATTTTCACTAGTTTTTTCCAAGATTGGTTAAAGCCGCATCCCTGCGTCGTTTTTCAGTTATAAGTTGACTGATTATTAGAACCTTATTTGGCGTGAAGTTCCGTGTGAAATCTCTACAAGGACCTGAACCGTGTGTACACAACCTGTCTTCATTGCAACTATATGGACTGACGCGAGAGGTACTAGCAGTAGGCTCAACATTTTGTTGTCCAAAGTCAAAACAAAAGCAGCTTTATTTAAAAGTACAATTTGATAACCTTTACACCCAAGTTGCTGAGCTTGTACCTACTAGTGGACAGCGCGGAAAAATTCAAGATGACGCTGCCAGTTCTTTAAAATGTTATGGAGGCTATCATTGCTGACGCACTCACCTATCTGGACAGCTTTGGTTACGTTGCTCAGCAGCAACGGCTTCCGCCAAAATCGGTCATGCGCAACCAACCTATTGTTAGGGCGAAATAGCTGGACCGAAACTGTGGATGCTGGTGCAGGAGTTGATGTGGATTACCTTGATTTCTCTAAGACATTCGACTGGTTGCACCGTTGTATCCTTCTCGCCAGACATGTACTATTGGGGACCATCTCCTCGAGTGGATCTGCAATTTTCTCTCGTACAGGCGTCAGGAGGTGAGTACGTGAATCCATGTTAGACCCAATTCACGTTGAATGCCGAGTGCCACAGGGTTCGGTATTAGGGTCCCGTCTATTCTTGATCTTCATAAACGATCTAGTGAGTCGAATTGCGTCAAACTATTTACGCCGATGACATCAAGTGATCAGAGCACCAGAAGACCGTCTCCAACTCCAAATCGACCTTGACAAGATTTATAGATGGTCGGTCCTGCTATAATTGAGGGAACGCCGCCTCTTGAGATAATTGCGTGACAAGATTGTCGCTCGCACGGTTGGAGCACGCCTACGATGACGACTTGTAACGCTGGCCACTCGAACGGAGTGGCGCTGACCTGATGACGCTAGCTTAGCCGGTGAGACGGAAAATTGAACGAGCGTGGGAACGATCTTAGCCGCACTTGTTCGAATAGACGCTGAGGCCTCGAAAACGGACGCACACGAGAGGGGGTACGATAGACGCGCGCTAATGACTTAGACGCGAAGGCTGGCCAGCTAACGATTCACACGCAATCACGCGACGCGACCGACTCCCAACTGAGGCGAAGTGAAAGAAAAGAAAGTGGTCCTCTGTAGGCTCTTTTACGACCGACAAAGGGCGATCACAGCCAGTGCTATGGGTTATTAAGTTAGGGAAAAAAGTCACCACGAAGAGGTGGTAGTTTGCCAATGACCATTGTCAGAAGGTTCGCAGTTGGGACGCGCCTCGGAGTGGCTGAGCTCTGCTGCGTTGTGGGGAGAATTTGGACCTCGGTTTCCACAGCCATTCTGCTGGGATTTCTGGCGTGTTTTTGCGGGAATATTTGACGTGCCCGCAACAGTCCAAAATCGCATTTTCTTCATTGTGGCTAAATGTCGAGTGCTCCATGTGAGACACCGAATGGTTCACACAAACAGGCTGGGGGATCAGGATCTGCAATATTGTTCTCTCAAGAAAGGATCTCGGTGTGTTGGTCCAGGAAGATCTCGGCTACTCGGAAAAGTCCAAAAAAGCATTGAAGAAGGGGATCCAAATCGTGGGGCTTTTACGAGCAGCTTTCAGGCAGTTGAAACTGTAGATTTTCCGCCAAATACTTCCCGTTAATATACGCCTTCATGTTGAATATGCAATCAAAGCATGACACCCATGGCTACAGCGGGATCTCACGGCCTTGGAGCTTACACAACGTCAGACGACCAAAAATGCCAAGGGGCTGCGCCCCTTTTCATACGAACAGCGCCTTAGAGTGCTTGTATTTTCAGTGGTTATCGCCGTTTGCGTGGTGACCTAGTCATGGCTTATCAAGTATTAAACAACACTCATCACCTCTACCATGACCTATGGATGCTGAGTCATAACAACCAACTGCGAGACCATCATTTCAAATTAGCAAAGCAATACAGTCGGTTGGAGTGTCGAAGAAACCTCGCTGCGTGTTTACCACACGTGAAATACCCTCACAGAAGCTGTTATTTTAGCCCCCAGGCTAGCCGTTTTAAAGCACGTGTGGACAGTGCACTCTCCATACCACACCATATCACGTAATCCAAACGACCCATAGAAACAGCGGAAAAACAAAACAAACCAACCCACTTCCATTTTTCATCCAGACATTTCCCTTCACGAATTTCAATTAAGCAAAAAGAAACATTTTAACATAATTTACTGAATTCAACAATTTCGCGTATTTTCCACAGCTGTTTACATACAACTAGTGGAATACACAGGTTACATAGCAGACAATCCAAGTGCGATGTTAACGACAAAATATTCAAAGCGGTCGAGGCCCTTAGGCTTATGTGACCCGTTCCTAGGAAAACACAATCACTAGCCTCACTAGGGAAGGCTTAACGTGGTCAGGAAATCGGTTTGCTGGCACAGATTCTATTTCAGCCGCCGAATTGCTGATGCCTCCGCAAACTAAAGTAAGCGGGGAGTAGCTTGTTTGCCAACTACCCTGAAATTGCCACTTGGGTTTTGACGTTCAGAGCAGTCGAGTATGTGGCGAGCAATAGCGCTATTCGGTAGCTTCGGGACATTAACGATCATGTTTCGCGGAACAGTCCCGGAAACCACCGACGATAATCTTGGCTAGTACATAAAACGGACAGGGACTCTGTAATCGGCAAGTTCGCAATTTGCGGTTGTTCACTATTTCCTATCGCTATTTTTGCCTTTGTTTTGCTCACCCTTAACCGATCGTCCGGCGGGACATGTCAAGCTTGGGCTTTTATTTATCCGCAATATACCATTGATCATTGTCAATTCATGCTATCAGTATCTTACGCGCGCACCTACGACTAAGTAGCTTCTAACGCGTGAACACCTAGAGTGGCTTGAAGCTCTAAGGAAAAACGAATATATTATACTATCAAGACCAGACAAGGGTGAGGATATCGTTCTCAGGGATAAATCTGATTATCTACGTAAACTGAATGTACTACCTGATGAGTCGTCAAATTTCTTAAAGACCGAAAAGTAAAAACACAAAACAGCAAGTGTTGAAAAATCCATGTCTAAGTCGCTTAAACATATGAAGCAGGAAAACCTCATTGACTCGTTAACTTTCGAAGGAATTCCTCCGGGCGGCTATACGGGTTACCGAAAATACATAAAGTTGGGGCACCTTTGCGACCAATTTTAGACATGAGCAACTCTCCTTACCATGCATTGGCAAAATGGCTGGCTGAGGTACTTGAACCGACGAGAGGAGAGTTAGCCACACGCAATTTGTGGGATTCGTTTGAATTTGTAGATATGAAACCCAAACAGCTATTCTCGCTTGCTGTCACTACTCTGTTTACAAATATTCCTGTCAAGGAGACAATTGATTACCTATGCGAATACATTGAGAGCAATGGCAAGCGCCTTAGCGTCCCAGTTGATGGCCTGAAGACGTTGGTTTACCAATGCACTCACAATGTACCGTTCCGTTTTGCTGGACGTACATACGGACAGAACGGCGGCTAAGCACTGGGTTCACCTCTAGGTCCCCTGTTCGCCGACGTTTTCATGGCTAAACTGGAAAATGGCCCTCTACATGGAATGATTGAACGACTGTCACTATAGAAGCGATATGCCGACGATATCATGTGCGTGGCGGACGAATCAGAAAGCCAGATTGAATTGCAAAGAAAATTCAGTCAGTCACATAGGAACATTAACTTCACCATGCAACCGATCAGATATATGCATAGCTTTCCTAGACATACAAATGTCTCGCTGACGAGACGGAACTTTACAATTTAAAATTCATAGAAAAACAACATGAACTGGTCAGTATTCCCACTTTGACACTTTTGTGCCACAACAACAAAAGCAAACCCTAATCCGGGACCTTACACAAAAAGCAATGAATGTTTGCTCGGAAGATACCATTGCACAGGAGCGTGTAAAAATAAAGTCATTTCTTTACAATGACTACCCCGAGTGATTTATTGACAGAAACATGCTGTCTGACTCTTGAGGTATTAGAATACCTACAGTAAAAAGGAAAAACTCTATCTATCTTTGCCTTTCACTGGCGATAATGCGGCCACGCTTATTGATAGAAGACGGAAGTGACCGATACGAATCGTCCGGTTATTAGCACAAAGACCTTCCGCCCAATCTATCGCATGAGGGGAGTCCGATCCAAACTGATCAACTGCCACATACTTGCAGTGGCAGAGGCGATCGCCATCCATTTTCACCACCCTCCTCTATGTGCGTGCAAAGAATTTTGTGAGAATCTTGGCTCTTCTCTGGCCAGCTGTAGCACACTCAATCGTGTAAACCAGTCTAAATATGGCTGTCACGTCTACTACCACAATCCTAATACGTGCTTTAATCTGTTCTATCATAGCTATTTCTAAGTGTTCTACTTAGCCTGATGATGAATCACCGAAAACGAGCTTGTTTGCTATGCTGATTTTTCATGGACGACACTTATCGGTCAGCTTATTTTCACCTTTCCCCGATGAACTTTACATTTGGATAATTACGAAACAGTGACTGGCTTTATTAGTGAATATCCCGTCGATGCCTCTACTGTATATCCTTGCTTGAATTTTTCCAACTTACGTCCGGACTCTCGACTCTACTAGGCACTCATCTTAACGCGCCCCGGTATCGATCGATCCGTAGCCTTTGAAACACTAGCGTACTGCATACAGTCAGGACTCGCGTGGTGCAGAAGTGGATGTTTCATCCAATCCTATCTTCCCACAATATTAGTACTTGTTTCACTTACCTCACCGTATTCGAGGTGTTACTCCATTGTGAGCCATCGACCATGTATTACGTTATTCAGACAACATCTGGAATGGCCGCAGTTACGCTACCTCCAACGGTGCTCTTTGGTGTTTTGGGGAATTTTATACTGTGCTGCGTTTTACTTATGCGAGTTCGCAGACCACGTCATTTGCAGTTGTGGGGAGTGGCACTTGTTGTGACGGACAGTTTGACCATTGTTTTGTACGGTTTAATAGACTTTATGCCTTCCCTTGGGGCTCACTGGTGGGGCAGGTGTCCACTGCAAATTCTCCATTACAGCTCCATACATTGCAAAGCAATCATGTTTGCCCGGTCGTTTGTCTCCGCTGTCAAAGTGAATATTCTCCTCTACTTGACGCTCATGGAACTGTCCAAGAGTGGTCGGACCAAGTGGGACACAATGAAGAAACAGATCGGTCCACTGGTAGCAAGCGCTATCGTCGTTTCCGTTTCCCAATCTATCCCGGTCCTCGTCATCAGCAGTTTGTTGCAAAGTGATGGTGTATTTGTGTGTGCATTTGATCCAAGTTGGCCGAAAGTGTTTCACAACTTTGTTATAATACACAAAGTTGCTTACAACGATGGTTTTGTGCAAAGTATCTGTCTTCTCGCACTTGCTGCGCTACTTCGCAAGCGATTGAAGCATGAAGAACGTACTGCTCAATACCTCCGTCGGTCACGCGTATCACGCGACGTCGTTGGTTTGGTGTTAAAGTCGATCAAACGTGAATTGGAAGAATCATGTCGAAATTTACGGATCGATCTAACCCTATTGTACACAACCGTAATTTGCCGCGCTGCACGCTGCTTTTTACGCATCTGTGACTACATGTTCGACATCGGTAGTACTGTAACGGATGCATTTGACGCCCGCACTAGGAAGCTGGCCTTCATAAGCGCTTGGGCACTCTTCGTTTTCGTAGAGATCATTTTACTCGGGATTAATTACCTGTGGTGGTATATCCATTTGCCCGAATTACAAACTTACTTGCGCACCACATGGCTAGACTTTACCTGTCGGAGCTCGGCCACTGTAAGCAGTTCCAAGGGAGGAACATTCTCCCTTAGGAATCTGAGACAGTTTAGACCACTTCCAGAGATCACCACAGACTGTCGAGTTATACTTGAACAAATGGATTCACTGAAGGAACATATTTTAAACTACTATGCCGCGGAATTAAACTTGTGTACTTCTGGAGCTGCGCGCCTAACTAGTAAAGATAAAATCCCATTTCAGTGGCTGGAGTCCATGTTGAAAAAGCGGAATCTTTTAAACTGTGCGGAAAATTTGACCCCTTCGGTCGACGCTCGTAAGCTCAAATTTACTATGTCAAACGATCTAATAGGATAATTGTTTGTTTGTTTGAATAAAACCTTCTAGGTGACTTTTATCTGGTTAGATGTCACTCGATAGCGTCTGGTCACGAATCATCCACTCTGCGACCCACCACGCTTTGTACTTTACTTCCTTGAGAACTTGTATTGTGTGCTCGAGATTGTTACCACGACAATGTACAGCGGTTCAGTGGAACAATGTTTTATGATAGTTAAAAATATACTGGCTTAACATGTCCCGTAAGTTGGTGATAGAGGAAATTGAACTCCGAATACTACATAAGTGGACCAGATAAAATATGCATTGCTGAAGCGATGGAGTAAAATGGCGGACAGAAGGAGGGTTGTGCGAGCGAGATAGCATCATGTAAGACGGAACAACAAGTTGTTATGGTTAATACTCATTTCAGATAACTTGCAGATTGCTCACCCTTCCGCACAGATCTACCTGCGTCACTGTGGGCCATAATTCCAAACAGGCTACTTAGCCTGAATATATCCATTAATGTTGCCATAACCATTGCGTCACTTAATCTCATCGATAGGTCAGTTGGCTTCGTTGGTACATCGCATTCAATTACGCTGTGTTAGTTGTATTGCTAGCTTCAGTGGTGTGCTGGCCTGATGAGAACCACCGAGAACAAGCTTGTTTGCCTAGCTGTCTTTTGCTTCTGATGTCTTCTCCGGGATTATATTCTCAAGAACGAATGACCATCTGGTAAGCAATTACTTTCAATGATTCATCATCAGATCATTGCAATCACCTGGGGGTTAACAATAAATATCCACCTAGTTAGCGCAAAAGGAATAGATCACGTGAGGACCAACGTCAGAGACGGGAAAACGAGCTATGTGTTAGTAGGTTAGTTGTTTTCTGCCGTTTTTAACTGAAGGTAGGCGAACTGCGCGTCTTCCGCTTTTGCTGGCCACACGATTTCTTCATGTTCTGGTCGTCGCAAAGGGTAATAAATGGCGCATTTAGCAGGGTGGATAGGGACAAGGATGTTATCAATCAAAACTTTCCGTCATCTTATTCCCTCTCTTGCGCCTTTTCACCTTTATCGTCCTACGCCAACTTCACTTTTATCCCCCTGTTTTTTGCCCTCAATACTTGGGCCTCCCCCATTTTGCTTCACTGGTCGCTTGTCTTCTACTCTCCACTCAAACGTAATCGCAGGGTGTCGTTCCAGTTCTGTTGACAAGTCCATGTTCAACCAAGCGGATAATGTCAGTTCATCCGTTTCTCTTTGGAGTCCCTGATCTTCACCTAGACTGATATGCTTCAACATGCTGATTTTGTTGCACATTGGCCAACAGGAAACACTTGCCCGAACACTAGAGACCATATCGATCGACACCTGCTGCTTATCTGAAACCCGCCTACAAGATGCAAGTCCCGTGATTACTGAGCGATCCCCATATTCGACACTTGCAGCGCGTTCTCATCGCGTTTATCTGGATAACGCGGCTTCAAACACTGCTCAACTCGGTGTGGGCATTGTTTTGATTCCCCGGGCTGATGCTGCCCTGGTTGATTGGATTCTAGTCAATAGCCGCATGTGCGCCGTCAGATTGCCTGGCTCGTTCAGCACTTCGAAGTCGCGCGTAGACCAACGGTGCTTATTTGTCATTGCGACCTACGCGCCCACAAATTTTAGCGCTGATACGGTGAAAGATAAATTATATCGCCAACTTAACCAGCTTCTTTGTCACAATAAAGTACGGATACTGTGATCCTAGCTGGCGATCTGAAGGCCCAGCTTGGTAAACTGTCCACTGATGAGCTTCATCTGAGTGGTCAGTACGGTGTAGCCTCCTGTAACGATAACAGTGAGCAGTTGCTGCAGCTGTGTGAAGATACTCGTCTGTTTCTCAAGCGCGCTAATTTCCGACACAGCACCCGCAAAATGGCGACATGGCGCCCACCCGCTTCAAACCATCCATGGACGCAAATCGACCACCTCGCGGTCAGTTACCGCTGGAGAACCTGTGTCCAAAACTGTCGCTCGATTTGGAGCATTAGCGTGGACTTTGACCACACACTCATTGGTGCCGATGTTACAGTTCGCTTCGGTAAGCGCATGCGGCATCGCTGTGGGCGCAAAGATACATGCCAGCTGGCGAAGCCAGATGTCCTGAACCCGTATCAAAGCACACTGGCATCCGGGCTGAGTAAACACTGTCGGAACAGACTAGAGGGCCATTGGTCGCATGTTCACCAGACGTTATTAGCAGCAGGCATGTCTTCATGTGGCGAATCAAGTTAGCAAGCTAAACATTGGGTCTTTATGCATTCTATGGAACTTTTGGTTGCTCGCCGACATTCCGGCTGGAAGCGAACACAAGGAGACCCGCAAAGACCTCAGGGTGAAACCGCGTGACAGCCTGAACTGAGACCGTGAAGCGTGTCGGTCTCATCATACATCGGAGATAGAAATGGCCGCTGCTCCTGGCAACAATCAGAATGTATTCCGTTTGATACGGGAAATGGGCAATGGAACAATGATTTTACACGGGTAACAATGCTGTAGCTTAACAGGTCTTGCAGGATGATCATAATGAAAATTCAAAGTAAAAGAAAAATGGTCGGCAAGTTTAGGTTCACACGAGTGGACTCCCCGCGGTATTCATAAGTATAAATCCACTGTAAGCCAAGTTATGTTCGATAACACACATGTGTATCCGTTTACACACACATACATATCCGTTTACACCGATTTCGGAAGGGCTGGAGAGCACAGTATTTGTCTGCGCCCTGTTGTCACTAAGTGAACAGAAATCAAAGCAAGTAATGCAGGTTTCAAATTCTTGAAAGATACTTGGAACCGATCGAGTAGTCATGAGTTCAGAGAGGTTTGGAAACCATCGGTTGGTATAGTAGTTTGGTACCGTTTCGCCTTTGACTCAAAGGCTTCGTCAGACTAGGTGAAGCATTGCAATTGGGGTGGGATTTTTAGAGCGAACAGGGACGATAAACGAGTTACCCGAGACTTGAGTCATGATGTCATTACATCAACTGTTCGTGGTGTCACCTCAGGTGGCTTAAACACAGTGGGAATAGTCCAGGTGTTCCTTTGTGCGTCATGACATTGACGGATAAGTCCATAGTGTTGACAGTGGGAGTCGGTTTGCACTTTCCATTCTGATACACGCATCGATGCTCGTCAAGCTGGCCGGCTTAAAACCGCCCGCCATGCATTAGGGAGTTCTACCCCCACAATTCTATTCACGCAGTCGTCAGACTTGGAAATTTCCACCGCCTCGGCAATCATCCGCTGAGATGTGGATCGTACGCCCCTCCTAATGACCCCTACTTTTTCGAGGTCTAACTGGTGACCCGTGTCTAATGTATGCACAGCTACGACCGAATCTCTTACTATTGCCTGGTATTCAAACTCGTTTCTTGGTAGTATTGAAATGCTCCTCCTATGCTCCGAAATTCGTGCGCGTAATTCTCTGGCTGGCCTTTATACACATGTGCACAATCTTTTCAAATTAATTTTATATACACAGTTAGTCGTCCTATTCTTGGGAAAGGGGTCCTTCAGGTGTTGTAATGCATTGTGGAGTTGCTTTTTAAAAGCTGGTAGCGTGGGCGCATAAATGACAGAACTCGAAAGGGCGTTTCATGGGTGACATCTCCAAAGAGAAAAATAGTTCCGGCGACATTCCAGCCAGCTGCATTGCGTAGGCAGTTTCAGCTGGTGACCCCTCGATTTTGTGTTTCGGCTTAGCTTCAGATGGCGGCAAGCGTGACCTGGGTTTTCCTAGATCGTACACCAAAATGAGGTCGCTCCGTAGACGGCGACAACTTCCGCTGTACACTCATTAAGTTTTTAGTCGCATTTGCTACGGCAGGTGGAGCATTCCTTTCGCATTCTTGGTTGCCCTTCGCTCTGCGGTATCCAGTGTAACCAAATCGCATTTTAACCAGGGTTGCCAGACCTGAATCGCCTACTTTACATATGGCCTCACATAGGCATTGAGCATTTGGGGAAGATTGGCGGGTGGAACCACCCGTACGCCCTCTGTAAGAGATCAACCTGCTGGTTAGCGCTTTTGGACGCCTTCGAAGACTGCGCCAAACAGCCGGGGTCGCCTTGCATCACCACCACAAGATCACTCTCCTATGAGGCGGTTTTCAGCATGTGGTCTCCAAGCTTATCTAGGTAAATGGGTTTGTGGCGTATATGTACAGTCTTGCACTTATCCGGGTTAAACGGAGATAGCTTTGGTTTTGACCATTCGAAGGCAACAGATGACCTGATGTTAGCGAGTCCATATACGATGAGAATGGACAATCGATTCACAGTTTGTCAAAACGCTTGGAGCGTTGGGCCGAACACTTTGAAAAGCAGCTTACTCATCCAGTTATCATCTTATCCTTTGGCCGTCGACCGTCCTTCTAACTGAGCCGTCCCCGTGGACCAGCCTCCACGCGCATAAGTCGAATGTCAGATCATATTTTGAAAGTAAATAACGCCTCAGTAGCGTATGGAATCCCTGTCACTCTTTTTAAATTCTGCGGATCTGCTCTTGTAGATGATCAGCACAACTTACCTGTGAAGTCGTAAGAGCAAGAAACTGTCCCAGTAGATTGGAACCGCTCGATAATAGTCCCGACTTTTAAGGAGGGCTCACAATCTGAATGCGGCAGTCATAGAGCGATTAGTCTGATCTCAATTGCTTCCAAGATAAACGCCTCTGTAGCTGGCGCATGTGAAATCCAGATTCGCGAGCAGCGAGCCAGATTTCGTCGAAGTCGCGGTTGTATTGATCACACCTTCACATTAGGTCAATTGTTAGAGCGTTGCCATGGTTATCGGCGAGCCACCGTAGTCGTGTTCCTCGACAGCAAAGGTGCGTTTGATTCTGTTGATTGATGTACTCTTTGGGACCCTTTTGGGCTGGATCCAATCACAGAGTAACTGCTTCCAAAATCTGGTCGGATATTCATTGCGCTCTACGCGCTTGGCTTCAGCAAGCTTAGTGGAGAACCTTGGGAACTGATTGAGCTCCTTCACCACTAATGTGGACTTGAATGATTTTAAATAACTTGACAAATCCTATTTAATTCTCAGGAACGAAATATCATCTGGTCAGCAACTGCTTTCAATACTTCACCAATGAACTAACAGGGTCGATTTTTAGGGTCGATTTTTATTAACCTTAACGTTATCCACGAAGAGTAAAAGCTTAGCGTTGCGGGCCCGTCAAATATTCCCTTATAAACCCCCGGCAGAATGCCTGTGCAAAGCGGGGTCCGATTTCTCCTCACAACGCAGCAGCGTTGAGCCACTCAGAAACGCGGCCCAACTGCGCACCTTTTGACAATGGTCTTTCACAAACTACCACCTCGTCGTGGTAGCAATTCCCCCTAACTTAATAACCCATTGCATTGGCTGTGATTCGCCCTTTTCTGGTCGTAAAAGAGCCTTCAGAGGACCGCCTGCCTTTCTTTCCTCTTTGCCTTACTTGGGAGTCGGTCGTGTCACGTTATTTTGTGTGCGTCGCTAGCCGGGTAGCTTTCGCGTCTAAGTCACTAGCGCGCGTCTACCGTAACCCCCTCTCGTGTGCGTCCGTTCCGAGGGCTCAACCTCTACTTGAATACGTGCGGCTAGGATCCTTCTCACGCTCGCTCAATTTCCGTCTCACCGGCTAAGCTAGCGCCATCAGGTCAGCGCAAATTCTTTCGTTTGGCCAGCGTTACAAGCCGTTGCCATAGGCATGCTCCAACCGTGTCAGTGACCATCTTATCAGGCATCGTTTATGCAATCGTATCAGAGGCGTTCCTCCAATTATAACACTTAGATAATGGCTCTCGCTAGATCGTTAATGAAAACTAAGAGCAGGTGAGGTTTAATCACTGAACCCTATGGTACGCCGCACTCCACTGGAATCGGGTCGAACAAAGCTGTTCGGAATCTAACCTCCGGTTGCTGTCAGCAGAGAAACTTACCAATCTATCCTAATATTGGATCTCCGATGCCGTAGTTCTTAATTTTGTGAAGCAGGCTACTATAATCCAAGCGATATAAGGCTTTCGAACAGTTCATGTAGTTAACATCAGTCGTTGTCCGCGCATCAACTGTTTCGGTTCATTAATCACGTTTTATTAGCAGATTAGTAGTACGTGCTCGGGTATAATGAAACTCGTGATGCTCCGGCTCAATGATGCCGTAGCTTTCTAGGTAACCCATCAGTGCATCTGCGAGGATCGCTTCCATTACTTTGGCGACCACAGGAAAAAGCGGTAGTGGGAAGTCATTGGCAGGATACCATCGACTACTTCCTTTGTGAATGGAGGGTATAATACCCCGTCTCCACTTGGACGGGACTATACTTTCGTCCAGATAACGCTGAACGAATCCGGCAAGCGGTTCGGCTAGGTGCATGACTGCAGCGTGCAGCACTTTCATGCGAACGTTATCCACTCCAGAAAGGATGTGAGTACACGAGGATAGTATCTTTATTAGCACCGTTTCTGCTGTGAATGTAATCCTGGATAAAACTGGTAATGGAATGACAAGCAGGAATAATGCTAGAGGCTTGAACGTCTTGGAAAAAGGTGAGTGCTAGACCCTTAAGGCTTTGGCCTCCCCATTCACCGTGTGTTTATACCCACCAATCGTAGTAACTGGTTGAATTCAACGCTGTACCTTTCGCAGCCTAGTCACATGTTTGTAAAGAAGCTTGTGGTTCGAACATCATTACTTTGCTAGCTACTGTGGAGTACGCCAAGCATGCTTTTCTACAGGATTTAGTTATCAAATGGAACCAAGTGATCGACCATATTTTACTTTGCTCACGCCTTACATCAACAGTCACTGCACCCTAGTGTATTTCCAAACGTTCACGATTGCTTTTGTAATTTTACATTGATGTACTTTATCAAAGTATTCATCTCGGCAGACGTTCGGTAGATGACCCAGATATATTTTGATTTCATCATATTCACCTCCACCATCCTACGAAACGTGTCAAGCACTTGCTTTTATTCCGTGATAAATCATTGTTCATTGTTCATTGTCTTGCTTGTGCGCTACCTTGTCTTCATAAGCAACTGCACAGTAGTTACGCTGAACTACCTACGCCGTCCAACTTTCTGCGCTGGGATTGTTTTTGTAAACACACCATGTCTGATCACTCATGCCATGAATTTTCGTGTTCGACCTCTCAAGAAGGAATTTGATTCATTGCCTCCAAATTGCTTGCCTCTGTCATCCTTCACAGACTGGCTGGCACTCATGAAAGCCATATTCGTAAATAGCAAGCCGGGTTTCGTCGGGATCGTGGCTGCATTGACCACATCTTCACTTTGCGTCAGTTGTTTGAGCACCGTCACATATATCGGCGGCCTAACGTTGTCGTGTTCCTCGATATCAAAGGTGCATCCGAATCGGTGGATAGATATGCACTTTGGGACTGTCTGCTCAGGAAAGGTGGACCTGAGAAAGACGTAAATATTATCGAATCATTATACGCGCGTAGCTCAGGCAAGCTGTCGTCGCCCTTTAATATCTCCAGCGGCATGAAACAAGGATGCCTGCTGGCACTTTTCCTCTTCAACTTCGCTATTGACGACGTCATGGAAATCGCGTTCACAGGATACAACTTAGAAGGTGTGGATGTGCTCCCAGGAGAACGACTTTATGATGGAGTACGCTGACGATATTGCCCTAATCTGTGACAGCTCTCAGAGGCGCCAAGCGGCACTGGACGGATTAGCACTAGCTGTCAGCAACTTCGGGCTTTGCTTCGCACCCTCGAAGTGCAAACCGTTCCTCCAAGATTGGTCTGGACCGCCCCCTACGCTGACCGTTGGTGGGGATCAGCTAGAAGTCGTTCAAAAATTCAACTACCTGGGAAGTTGTATCAACGCCCGTGGGATTGAAGATTAGATCATCAAGCGTATAACAAATGCTCGAGGTGCTTTTGCTAAACTTCGCCACTTATGGCGCCGGCGCGACCTCAATCTCACCCTGAAGGGTAGTGTGTACAGTGCAGCGGTACGTTCGACCCTACTGTACGGTTGTGAAACCTAGTCCCTTAGAGCAGTGGACCTGAAGAGGCTAGTTACCTTCGACCACTGCTGTCTTCGCAATTTAGCTCACATTTGGTGGGAACACCGCGTGAGCAACGAGCCTGTTCGACGCCTTGTTTATGGCACAGGAAAAGGAACTGAACCGCTCAGCACCGTTATTTCACGCACCAGGTCCGTTGGCTCGGCCACATGTTACGCGTGCCAGCCCACCGACTCCCGCGACCTGCGTTGTTTGCGCGCCGGGGGTGTGGATAGAAGAAAGGAAGGGGTGGTCAATCGATGACTTGGTCGAGAGGAATGGAGGCCATCACTTCTGAGCTGGCCTCGTTTGGAGCGTCTGGGCTCCCTGGTTGGGGTCCGAAAGACCATGAACACGTTTGGCTTGATACCCTTGTTAATATGTTTAGGAGCGGACCACAGTGGCGTTCGTGCTGTAAGTTTCTTTGTCCCACCCCATCCCTTTTAGCCTCCCCTCCAACCACGATCACATCTGTTATAATTGAGGGACCGCCGCCTCTTGAAATAATGGAGTAATTGCCTGATAAGAGTGTCGCTGGCACGCCTACGATGCCAGCTTGATAAGCTGACCACTCGAACGGAATTGCCCTGTCCTGATGACGCTAGCTTAGCCGGTGAGGCGGATAATTGAGCGAGCTTGTGAATGATCCTAGCCGCACGTGTTCGGATAGACGCCGAGCCTCGGAACGGGCGCAGACGAGAGGGGGGTTTACGAGAGACGCGCGGCTAATGACTTAGACGCGAAGGCTGGCCAGCTAACGACTCACACGCAACCACGCGACCCGACCGACTCCCAACTGAGGCGAAGAGAAAGAAAAGGCAAGTGGTCCTCTGTAGGCTCTTTTACGACCGACAAAGGGCGATCACAGTCAGTGCTATGGGTTATTAAGTTATGGAAAACAGTCACCACGAAGAGGTGGTAGTTTGTAAATGTCCATTGTCAAAAGGGGCGTAGTTGGGCCGCGCCCGGAGTGGCTGAGCTCTGCTGCGTTGTGGGGAGGAATTGGACCCCGCTTCCCACAGCCATTCTGTCGGGGTTTCTGGCGTGTTTTTGCGGGGATTATTGACGGGCCTGCAACAACATCATTTAGCATTTTATAATTTTGCACAGTAATTATATTTTTCTGCTGCATAGTAGCCGGCAGCTCGTTTGCGGGAACGATGCTCATCCCTTACCGTTAGCTCAGCTGGCTTGCACCTGTTGCATTTTATTCCCCTTTTTTAGGTTTTGTGGCACAGTAGCTGAGGTGTTTCCCACCTCTAGCTAACGTGTATGGTGTGTGTGTGAGACGGTTGAAAAGCTTTTGACTCTGATGCTTCCGCGACTAATGACATGAAGATTTCCAAGAATCTTTCCCAGGCTCTTTTGGATGCACTCAGTCATGGATGTCCAACTAGCGTTATCCACGAATCCAAACAATACATGAAATGTGTAATAGATTACGTCCTCTCGGGCTCTGCATCGGAGTATGCGGGGTAGCAAATGTAATGGAATAGTAAATGCACGTGGTCGCTTCGACCCAAAGACTTCGTACCTTTGGCTCATCAACCATGATCTCGTCGCTGATGAGCACTAGATATAACATGGATGGCTTATTCACTGTACTGTACCTGGTGGAAGCTGGGACGCGGTTGTATAAGGATGTGCTAGACATTAGGTTCTACAGGCAGGATTTGAACTGTTCTGTCTCAGTTACAGTAGTTTCCAGGTGATGGATGTTGAAGTCTCCTGTAATGAGGATATGGGTATATTTCTGATTTACCACAGTATGAAATAGAAATATTGGCCTGTGGTCCATCTCCGGACAATGAACAAGGAAGAGTGAATAATGATTCATCACGGGTAAATAAGCATGTGCTTGACAAGTCCCGTAGGATGGGTGGAGTAAAAATTAAAATTTGAAGGATCATCGAATAAGTAACTCGTTATTTTAAGCATCTACCAATCTAAATGCACTACTGCATAACGATAGTTTGTAGTGGAAATGGGATGCGCACAGACTAAATAGTATAAAGTGCCTTTATATGTCGTTAAACGCGTGAGAAGGAAAAAAGGAAACGACAAGGCTCACTAGTGTGTTGCTTCATTCGACAGACGTGGTATGTTCATGCAGTTTAAATACATCCAGGCTACTCACATGGACACTTCTGCATGTCTCCTCACCGTCATGTTGCGAAGAGGGCTGTTAAGCACATGATTAGGCTGGCGTTATTTCGTCCTCCAAGTAATGCAAGTTAGAAAGCGTTTCATTAAGGCGTCTTTTTGAATATCCGTAATGTGGGTGCAAGGATAACATTAGTCGGAAGGGCATTCCAGGCACGTGACACACGGAAGGAGAGAACGTTACGTTAACAGTCAAGCCGACTGTAGTGCGTAGCCAGTTTGAGCTGTTACCCTCTCAGATTGATATTTTGGCTCGGCTGCAACAGATTGCGATATGGATGAGTTGGCTTCGTCAGTATTAAGTAAGCCATGATTAGGTCTCCTAGATGACATCGATATTTACCAGCGTACAATCTCAGGGACTTCAGTTTGTGTTAGTAGAAGAGATGAAACGATCCTCTAAAGAGTTTGGTCGCTCTAGGTTGGACAGCTTCAAGTGCATCGACGTCGCGCTTGCACCAGGGACGCGAGGCCTGGATCGCATATTCCACCTGAGACCTCACGTAAGCGTACAGCATTTGCGGAAAGAATGACGGCTCAAAATTCCCGAAAGACCATTGTAAGGGTCCAAGATGTTAACTGGCTCTATTTGATGCCTTTTCGTCCTGTCTCGAGCAACCAAGATCGTACTGCACGATCAATCCGAGGTCGTTTTCTTGGGAAGCACGTTGTAACTGCTGGTCCCCAAGTCGATATTCATAGATAAGCTGGTGGTGCACGCTTACGACTTTGCATTTGATCACATTGAACTGGAGCCGGTTATCGGATGACCACGCATAAGCCCTGTCTAGATCGCGTTGCAATGCCATGTGATCATCCGACCTCCTGATATCATGCCAAATTTTGACATCATTTGCAAACAGTAAGAAAGTCGACCGCAGTACAATGACAAGATCATTAATGAGTGTTAGGAATAAATGTAGCCCAGTACCGGTCCTTGGGGCACGCCATACTGGACATCAATTGGGTCAAAAATGGAGCTGCGGATTCTCACATTCATCTGACGTTGAGCGATGATGTTGCCGAGCCAACCGAAGATAGGGTCACCGATTCCATAGCTTCGAAGCTTGTGAAGGAGAATGCCGTGGTCTAAACGATCGAAAACTTTCTAAAAGTACAGGTAGACAACATCGACTCCTACTCTAGCATCGCCTGACTATGTCCAGCTTGCTCGGGCTAGTAGCAAGTTTGTAGTGCAGGATCGATTTCGGCGGAATTTTTGTTGCTGTGACACTAGGATGTTGTTGCTCAAGATATCCCAGAAGCGCCTCTGTAATCGTACGTTCCATTACTTTGGATAAAACTGGGAGCAGAATGATTGGACGGTTGTTCGGAACCATTACCACATTTATAAATAGGAGTGACAAGTCCATATTACCACATTGTGGGAACCTGCATTTCGTCGAGACAACGTTGGCTGCTGTCTTCATTGCCTTCGATTTGATTACGTTCACAGCAAGTTAGCCGTGCACGGGCAATGCCATTAGCGTTTTCATCACATTGTCTGCTGTCAACGATTCGTGGTTTAACCCTGGTGGTGATGAAAGCTGTGTAAAAAGCGCATGGAATGACGATTCACTCCGGAAAGTATGGATAAAGTGTTGACGAAGCACGTTGGCTACATCTTGTGCGGTTTGCGCAAGATCATCTGTTGCACGTAAAACCGGGATCCCGCGACGCACTTTGCGGAGCTTCTTGACGTGTTTATACCGCAAGTTAGGATTAGTATTAAATTTGGCCGCTATGCTCTGTTGATGCTGGAGTTTGTCTTCGCGGATCAACTTGACGCAGTCGTTTCGTTAAGTTGTGTAAGCACCTCAGGTCAGGTTACTTAGACAGACATTGTAAGCGCACCAGGCTGAATCACTTAAGGCCATGCATAATTTGGTAAGGCTCCGCAGGAACGAATTCAGTTGCTTCGGGCGAAGGACCTTGATTTCCGACCCACGTGCCACTAGTTCAGTGAATTGGGTGACCAACACCATCCAATCGATTTCGGGCGGTTGCTCGGCCAGGAAGAGGACCACTCGGTTTCTTGAACAAGGTTGGACAGGATACCGTAATGTGTAACGACATAGGTTTCCACGTTGTTCTCATTGATGTACTCCGAGTAACAGATGTAACGAAAGAGCAACATCACGTGATCGCTACGGCCAAGTGGTGCATCTATGGTCACGGTGTCGACCATTAGTGCCTCATTGGAGAATACAAGGTCGAAAACAGAGGGTGTGTCACCCGTTCGGAATCGCGTGGGAGAGGTGACATGGTTGTACAGAGGTACGTCGGCGGTCATCTCTTGCAAATCAGCCCTGAATTGTTCGCTGTGCAATGCTGGAACTTTGATTGTGTGCAGGCTGAAGTCCTACAACAGATGGACGGGACTGTAACGTCGTGCCAGGACTCGTTTCATCGCAGAAGCTACGCATTGATCCATATCCTGGGTGGACATTGGAGGAGGATAAACTATTGCTAGTAGGCACACATCACCACGTCTTAGGTGCATACGACACCAAAGAGAGTCGAGGACTTTCGTTTCTGGGTACTCAATAATATCAACATGCGGGTCGGATCGATAATACAGGAGCGTTTCCACTCTTCTGCTAGGCCGATTGTTTCGTGTGGAAGCTATGCCGGGTAGTGCAATCTCAGCATCCGTGATCTCCGTGTTCAGCCATGTTTCGGTGATCATAACTAGGTCCCAAGGCGTGGAAACCTGATGAATGCGAAGTTCGGTTAGCTTGCTGAGAAGACATTGTGCATTGGTATGCACGCAGATGAACAATGAACAATGATTTATAACGAATAAAAAGCAGGTGCTTGATATGTAGACGTGCTATTCGTGGACTTCTCGAAAACTTTTAACACCATTCCCTATCACTGTTCCTCTCACTAAAGTTAAGATCTTACGGTCCGTGCTGAGGATAGCAACCTCCTGCGCTTTCTGCTCTTCTGAGAGAGTTAACTACGTTTATTTGCAGATATTTGTGTTATCCGTTTGACCATGCAGACCATCTCGGTCTCGTTCAATACGCCAATGCGGCCACTGAACAACTGCCCGACTTGCACACAGGGTGTAAGACCTCGTTCTAAAGCCATCACCTGATCGATCTGTCTTTACCGTGTTCACGCTCCCTGTGACAACTCGCTCCATGCAACTGACATCGAATTCTGTCGCTCGCATCCACAGACGGTGCTGCGGTACATTTGCCCGGTTTGCGTTCCCAGGATTGTGAATTACTGGTGCGATATTCTTAGCGACCTTTCCTCCACGACTTTCCCTATGCTTGGTTCTGTAATTTCGTCTCCTAATAACCCACCATCCACACCGCGGAACAAGTAGTCGCAGACGCAATCGCCCCGGTCACTCCGATTCTTCGAGCCGCCTAGCCACAATACCCGCTCAGATGTGTGCTTGCTTAATATGGAAGAACAGCTACAGAGCCTACTGCGGAAAGTCGACGGCCTAACCAAACGACGACAGCAACCTCCAAACCATCCTGATTTACGTATCGTCTCACCGTTACTAACTGCTGATCTGTCCAACACTCGCTGACGACCAACGCTTCCGTCGGATGCCCTCCCACCAAGTAAGCTTGCTACCGCTCCACATCCGCGTTCGTCTAAGTGAATAACGAGTAGCCGTACTCCTAATTCTGTCATATGTACAAAGGTGCCCGAGTCCAACGACCCTCAACTTCGGAATCGACATTCTCATGATTCCACTATATGGAGCTCAATCTGTATCGCGTTCAACCTCCATGAAACAAAACCCATTAGTCTCACCAGACTGACTCGCCACCCTTCATCTCCGAGCGCCGGTAAGCCAAGACTTCTGCGTGTTGACTTGCAGCCAGTACTGGCTATGTAGGATGTCCTATTGTCAGCACTCCTACTCCGAAACAACGCGTCTCTCGGCATTTACCAAATTCATATCTTCCCCGACATCCCTTGGACTAAGCGCGCTGCGTGCAGGCAGCAACTGACGCCACCCACTCAACCATGCTCCATCATAGTGCATGGCGTCCCAGAACTGCGTGCCCTTGACGCAACCTTACAACGACGACAACAGCATGACTATAATCAACGGCGGTTCCTTCAGCAGACACTAAATATTGTCAACGTGATCACAACGGACGTTCACTGCCTACCGCGTTCAGCAAGTTATACAGGAACAGCTCCCCATCTCCTGAAAGTGACATTCCTCACCGCTAGCATGGCAACCGATGCACTCACCATCTGGTATGCTAATAAAAGACGAGCACCACCAGATATCCGTCTGCGTCCTGATGGGCACCCGGTGCCGAGGCGCACAGCTACCCACAAACCCCTAGCAGCAGCATCAGTAGCAGCAGCAGCAGCAGCAGCAGCAGCAGCAGCAGCAGCAGCAGCAGCAGCAGCAGCAGCAGCAGCAGCAGCAGCAGCAGCAGCAGCAGCAGCAGCAGCAGCAGCAGCAGCAGCAGCAGCAGCAGCAGCAGCAGCAGCAGCAGCAGCAGCAGCAGCAGCAGCAGTAGTAGTAGTGGCAGTACTAGTAGTAGTAGTAGTAGTAGTAGTGGTGGTAGTAGTAGTATCAGCAGCAGTAGTAGTAGTAGTAGCAGCAGCAGCAGCCAACTCGGTACCGATATACTCTGACCAAACCGCCCTCAGACGGTCCACCACCGAACCACCTGCCTCACTGCCTGGAGTAATTTACTCACCTACACATTCCAATCTTCCGACTTTCAACGACCCAGTCGCCAGTCCCCATCTGTGCTCCGACGACCCACACCTTGCTTCCCCAACTACAAACCTTAGCGGCCCCACCCCTCTAAGCCAAAAAAGCGAAGCAATGCCGGTCATCTTTTGACCGGCAGCACCCTAGTTACTCCCGCGCTCATCACTCAAACGGGCCTCACCTGTATCTACACGAACGCGCAGGACCTCATGTCCTAACTTCCGGAACTCCAATTCCGACTTCTGTCAACGCCAGCGGACCTAATAGCCATAACGGAGACGTGGCTCTCCGACGACATAACCGACGGTGAAATCCAACTTCCTCGCATGTCAGTTCTCCGCTCTGACCGTACAACCCCAGGTGGCGGTATTGCACTGTACTATGACATCTCCCTCAGTTGCAGTATGTTAACAAACACTGCCCTCCAGTCTCCAGACACAATGTGGTTCAAGGTCGTACTAATCACCAAACATTTCAGCTGTCTTGATATCATTTACCGCCCCCAAACAACTCCCCCGAGAAGAACGCACGACTATTGCACGACGTCCACCTTATTTTATCCCACAAGCGCACACACTTTCTTATCACGGAAGATTCCAACCTGCACCGTCTATTTCACTCTGTCCTTTCTACTGACTTCTTTGCGTCAGGCCTCATTGATCTCCTTCACACGGCCCCGTAGTACAACCACACGTATCAGCCGACCAGATTCCCTTCAAACAACCAACCATCCCTGCTAGATCTCGTCCTCACTAACGAAGAACTGATGATTGAGCACGTTGAGTATGATGCCCCTTTGGGGCTTAGCGACCACTACTTCCTCCATTTCGATTTTATATGCTTCGCCCAAAACCCCGTCAGCACGCCAACTTGTACCAAACACTGGACTGATTACAAAAGTTGAACATTCTGATTTCCGCTAACAGCTGATCACTCGAGCCCCAATCGAGTAGCGACAGCGCGTGGTCAAGTTTTTGCCTTACGTGAACTCTGCTCCACTATGACGACCTGCAAAGAAGTTTCCATAGGAAAGTGACGCCCATCACTCACCTGAAGTCGTACACGGAAGTGTATTGCCTCCAGGGACACGGCATGGAGAAACTATCGCTCCCATCCAAGGGCCATTCAGTGGGAATATTACCGATCCATCCGTAACCAATGCGCCCAGCTTGTACGAGAAGATAAGAGTGAGCATCAGCGTCAGCTTATGCGTAAATTTTCATCCAGTCCTAAAGCTTTATATAGTCACGTCAACAGTCTGCGACAAGTCAAGCACGGTGTCACCGCACTGATGAACCCCACAGCGCTCAAGAAGTCAGCGAACGAGGCAGCAGAAGTCCTGTGCAAGCAGTACGCATCCACATTCTCCGTTTTATCAGTACATACAACGATAATACGTTCTTCGGTCTAACCCCCAACTTCCCAGACGACTGTTCATTTCACTGCGGAGAAGGTCCTGGCGAAACTGTAATCCCTGCGGCTTACGGCCTCTCCTGGAACAGATGGTTTCCACCCAAAGCTCTTGCCAGCGTGCGCTGCATCTCTAGCTTTACGCCTGGCGGAGCTGTTCACCCACTTCTTCTCGCAAGGCAAAGTTCCCAATGATTGGAAATATGGGACTATTGCACCAATCTACAAAGGCGGTACTCGCAAAGATCCGGCCAATTACCGATCGACAACTCTCCTTTCTGTGATCTCCAAAGTGATGGAATCGATCGTCGCAGACGCTTTAATGGATTACACGGAGGCCCAGCAACTGTTCTCCGATTGCCAGCACGGTTTCCGGCGGCAACGGTCGTGCCTGAGTAAGCTGCCACTTGCCAGGGATATCTGGACGACTGCTGCCGACGCTAGCCTAGAAACGCATGTCCTATTCCTGGATTTCGCCAAAGCCTTCGACAAGGTCGACCACAACATTCTATTACAGAAACTGTTGTCTTACGGCGTTTCAGGGGCCTTGATGGACTGGATCCGGAACTACCTTCAAAAGCGTACCGTCCAAGTGCGCGTCGACGGAGCGTTGTCTCCCCGCATCCTTGTCACAAGCGGAGTTCCACAGGGGTCTGTTCTCGGACCGCACCTCTTCCTAGCCTTCAATGATGACGTCACACCGCAAGTGGAGTCTTCGTTGCTGCTATATGCGGATGGCGCAAAGCTGTGACGCATAATTAACCTACGGGAAGATGCCCACTCACTTCAGACGGACCTCGACCGTCTATATCAGTGGTTTATAGAAAACAACCTTCCATTTAACTCTTCGAAATATCGCGTCTTTTCTACCCGCCATTCCGCTTGTTCTCCTATATATTACCTGGGAGCGTTTATCCTCGAAATCTCTTCATCCTAAATAGACTTGGGTATTATTACCCAGACCAGTCTTTCCGTATCCGCTTCCTGCCGGAAAGCAGCTGCTGCTGCTAACCGCATGGTGGGACTGCTGAAACGAGCTTTCGGTCAAATTGACCCTAGCAGTTTCCGCTTCCTCCTCAACGCTTTTCTTCGATCCCACTTGGAGTTTGCTATTCAGGCTTGGAGCCCCTGGTCGTTGAAGGATCAACAGTTACTCGAAGCCCCACAACTTCGAGCAACAAAACTGGTCCGAGGTCTCAAGCATATAGATTATCCACAACGACTTCACTGCCTGGGTCTCTACTCGCTTAAGTACCGACGTCTACGGGGTGACCTACTCCTTGTATTTATGCTCTTATCCAACCCTGGACATCCCTGTCGCCACCTACTCACAGGGCACCAATCGTGCTCCCACCTATGTGGCCATCCACTGAGGCTCACACATCAGCACAGTCGGCTGAACTGCAGACGACTCTACTTCGCTTTGCGAACCTGCCGACCGTGAATTGCTCTGTCTGCCGATTTAGTCTTAACACCCAATGTGGTGGATTTTAAGACCTGTCTGGACTTTCATCTGACCGAGCTGCACCGCGATATTCCTTGATATAACTATCTTCTACTTGCTGGAGTTTCTTTCCTTTTTTTCTTCTACCTACTTCCTTTCCAAAGCCGTTTCGGAGGGCGCGGTGGGATGACACGCTTTGAGCCGGCATGAATTCTGTTTAGATTCCGCATAACCCCGATGAAGATACGCCTAACATGCGAGTTCAATCCGCTATAAAGTTGTTTGACCTTTCATTCGACCCGACCGGAATTCTTTTTACCTCATGGGTCACGTAAAGCCTGAGCTTTTATTCCCATTAAATACAATGTTCCAATGTTCCATGAGGTGTTTAGAGTGATACCTTTTTGAGCGTGCTGTCTTTTTGAGCTTTTATTTTCTAAGGACAGTTTCGAAACACTGTTTACAAGTGTCGTGCAAAAAATGACTTTTGTCAAATTTTGCTTGATCCAAAGAATTTTAGATCATCGTTTTCCCCGGATTACTTCGTACCCGTTTTCGGGTACTTACCAAACGTCGTCCATCTTTCTCGGGTTCAGCGTCTGGCTTTTTTCGGTATTTTTGTGTTTTGTAATCCGTTTTGCACCTTGTTTTAACCCGTAACTGTTTCTGTTGACTGCCCTGCAGGTAACAGTTTGTCGGTTTTGCGTTTTAATACTTGTTTCACACTCTTTGAAAGCGTCATGTCGGATTCACTGAATGCCGGCGCTAATGTATCTTCAGCTGCGTTGATCAGCGAATCTAACGCTGTATGCGGCAGCGGGAGCTGCTTAGAGCCCGTGGCGGACGAGTCTGACGGCATGCAGTGCTATGTATGCAACTGCTGGTACCATGAGACCTGTACTAATTTGAGCCCTGATCAGTACGCAGTGCTTTCGACCAGCGATAGCATGCTGTTCAACTGTCTTCTAAGCCGTCGCCGTCGATGTACTCGTCTTGAGGTCAATGAGGAGACATCGAGCAACGTCGAGCTGGGTAACCAGCAGTTGTGGTCTTTCCTCACATCTCTTGATCGGAAAGTGGAGTTACTGATGAGGAACAAGGGAGTCACTATTGATGTCGGCTCATTGGAGGCAGACACGCAACTAACCTCAATTGCTTTCGATGAGAATCCGACTGAGTTGATGGCTACCGAGTCGTGTGTCCCAGCGGTCCAGAATGCCTCTAAAGAGGTCTCTGATGTCGTCCTGGAAGTCCGAACTTATAGCCCCTGTGCCTAATAAAAGCAAGAGGAAGAGGGCTAAGAATGTCCGTAAGGCTACCTCAAAGCCTGAAGGTACTGAAAGCATTAAGGTATTGGAGGTGGAACACAAAGCTCCAACTCTAATCACCCCAATTCCATTGGCGAAGCAACGCGCCGTGTCGACTTCGGCCACACCCGTAAAGTTTGAGAAGACTAGACCGGTGAGGGAGTTGGAGGTAGAACATAACGCGTCAACCTCAATTACTCCAGCTCCCTTGGCGAAGAAATGCGCCGTGTCACCTGCCAAACCGGTCGAAACTGGTATCGAGTCGAAGAATCGTGGAGTGATTACGCCTCGTCAAGTTGGTTCTTTTACTGATAACAGCGTTATCTTTCGTAACGTTGCTGAATCCGCGGCAGCTCTTCCAAAGGAACGCATGCTGGATGACCTCCAGTGGTTCAAGCTCTGCGTCAGCAAGATGTTTCCACTTGGTTTCCCCGGTATCAGTATCAGGAAAGTAAACAGATTTGGGAACGTCCCTGTAGTTACGCCAAATCCACGACCCCGACTAGTTCGGGTAGTCCTTTCAACCCCGGAAGAGCGTAAAGAGTTAATGGCTTTGCGTTCAAACTCAAGGGTAGTAATGTAACCGCACCTCCCAGTGGCAGATCGACTGAAGTTAAAGGAAGCCATCAAAAGCCTCAAGAGTAATGAGCAATGAACAATGATTTATCACGGGATAAAAGCAAGTACTTGACACGTCCCGTAGGATGGTTGAGGTGAATATGATGAAACCAAAATATGTCTGGGTCATCTATCGAACGTCTGCCGAGATAAAAAATAGTTTGATAAGTAACATCAGTGTAAAATTAAAATAAATTATCGAGCGTAAACATTCAGAAAGACACTGGGGCGCAGTGATCGTTGAGGTAAGGAGTGAGAAAATAAAATATGGTCGCTCACTTAGGTCCATTTGATACATAAATCCTGTTGAAATGCATCTTTGGCGTAATCCACAACAGAGGAGCTTAGGTAACAAAATGTTGGGAGCTAAGAGCAACATCTAATCGTTTTTTGAAAACATCCAAGGTAGGAGAGGATACAACTGAGTCTGCGAGTGCGTTCCAAGGTTTGCAAACCCGAACGGAAAAGTAATTCCGTCGACACTCTAGACGGCTGTATTGTTCCTTCAACTTGAAGCAGTTACCCCTGAGCTGCATGTTGTGGCTAAGTTTCAGCAAATGGCGGCATACGTGGTTGGGGTCACTCAATATTTGATACGCTAATATGAGATCGCCGCGCAGCCTTCGATAACGTCCGCTGAAAATTCCCAGCAACTTCAGCCTTCGGTGGTAAGAGTGATAGCGCAGGCCCTTTACATTCTTTGTTGCTCTCCGTTGTGGTGCCTCTATCGCTTCTAGGTCACGCTTCAACCAAGGTTGCCAAGCTTGGATTGCGTACTCAACATGCGGGCGCACGTAGGAATTGTGCATCATTGGGAAGATTGATGGGTCAAATCTCCCGAATGCCCTTCGCAGCATGCCGACATGCTGGTTGCCTCTTTTCGCAGCTACCTCAGCCTGTTTTGAACAGTTGAGGTCGCTCTGTACGATCACAACCAGGTCACGTTCCTGGGAGCTATTCTGCAGTCCGTTGGTCCCAAGTGAATAGGTGTAGTTATGACTATGGCGTAGTTGTACTACGCGACATTTGTCTACGTTGAACGGTAGAGCGTTTTGAACTGACCAGTTCGACACTGTGTTAAGATCATGCTGGAGCCGTTCATGGTCGTCCGGTCCTCTGATCCATCGCCATATCTTGATATCATCAGCGAAAAATAAGAAATCGGAAGTAATTGATCTCGCCAAATCGTTAATGAACATCAAGAATAGACGGAGTCCAAGCACCGAGCCTTGTGGTACTCCACACGTCACGTCGATTGCATGAGAAAATGATTCTCGGACTCTCACCACTAGCCGTCGTTCTTGTAGAAAATTGCTAATCCAACTCAGGATTGGGTCGCCAATGCCGTAATTCCGAAGGTTGTGAAGGAGAATGCGATGGTCTAAACGATCAAATATTTTTTGAAAAGTCCAGGTAGATGACATCGACCCCTACTCCATCATCAACAGCTTCAGTCCAGCTATTACGTGCAATTAATAGGTTAGTATTACACGAATGCTTTTGACGAAAGCCATGTTGCTCTGGGGCTATTAAATTGTGGCTTTCCAGGTATTTCATCAGCGCATCTGCGATGATTGATTCCATCACTTTGGATAGTATGGGAAGTAGTGTTATTGGACGGTAGTTGGCAGGATCAGTGCGGCTACCTCCTTTATGAATAAGAGTGATGACCCCTCGCTTCCATATTGGTGAAATACGGTTCTCCTCTAGACATCGCTGATACAAAATAGCCAGTGGTGCTGCTAGATCACTAGCTACTGCTTGTAGAGCCTTTGGTCGGATGTTGTCAGCTCCGGGAGAACTGTGGATACGCAAGGATAACAACTTCTTCAATACAGCTTCCGCAGTGAAGGTGACGTTTTCTAAAACAAATGGTGGAGTAGTAGAAATGAGGAGAATGTTTGTGCTCGTTACCTCCTGGAAAGTTCGGGAGTAATGAAGCCGTAGGAGATCAGCTGCTTCCATTGCTGATCGCGTGCACCCATCAGCCGTGACTAGTGCCGGAACCCCTCGCTTTACCTTTCGAAGACCGTTAACGTACCTGTACAGGAGTTTGCGATTCGTGCAGAATCGCTTCATTAACTTCTGCTGATGAGTGACCTTGTCTTGGCGGATCAGTTTCACACAGAAGTTGCGATGTGTCACGTATGCAGTCCAGGTTTCGGCATTCGGGCAGTCCTGGTGATTTCGCCATGCCAAACCTCTCCGGGACATACATTTACGTGTTCTGCTCCTCAGAAATGACTTACTCTGGTTTTTGGGTTGGAAGGACTTCTGTTCCGATGCTTGCGCTACCAGTGTGCTCAAAGTCCTTGTAAGCATATCCCAGGCCAGATCTGGGGGGCAATCGATTAAGAAAGTCCAAGATGTGTCCTTAACAAGCTTGGACAACACATTGTGGTGCGTGACAGTGTGCACTTTATCCTCCTCCTTTTCCGGGTACTCGGCATAGCATATATAATCAAAGAGTAGAGTGACATGATCACTACGACCCAGTGGTGTGCTTGTAACTATCCCGCTAACCATGAGTTCTTCATTAGTTAGCACAAGATCCAGTATCGACGGCTTGTTAGCAGTTCGAAATCTGGTGGGAGAGGTTGAGTGGTTGTAAAGAGGGTGGCTAGCAATTAGCTCTTGCAAGCAGGCTTTAAACTGTATACAGTCGGTTGCTGGCGTTTCTATGTCATGCACGTTAAAGTCTCCCGCGATAAGAATGTGGGTGTAGGACTTGTTCATAGCAAACTGGAAAACGTGGTTCAGTTTGGAGTCCATTTCCGAAGTTCAGTTTGGTGAGCGATAAATCACGGCTAGTAGGCATATGTCCTTGTTTCGCAACCATAGGCGGCACCAAAGCGAATCGGGAGCTCGGATTTTCGAGAGGTCGATAACTTCACATCGGAGATTTGTATTATAATAAATAATCACACCGCCCCCCCTTCCGGTTCTATCGGTCCGAAGCAGTGACATACCGGGTTAATTGATCTCAGCATCGGTTATCTCACGGTTTAACCATGTCTCTGTAATCATGACGAGATCCCGCGGTTGTGAGGCATGGAGTTCGCTAAGTTCTGCCAACTTGTTTAGAAGGCCTTGGGCGTTTGTATACATGCATGATAGGGCTTCTGTTGTTAGGAGTTCATTGATAGATGTCAAGTTTGTGTTCGCTTTTAAGCCGGCCGTTAGGTGGCTGGCAATTAATCATTTTTTTGGTTTATGTAGTTCAGTCGTGTTGCATGGCATTAATAAGCGTTCCTGAACAGAAGTTTCACTGGTGCTGTGCTCGGTCCTCCTGTGTGCCGTGGGCTCGGTTGTGTCGGTCCTTCCGCAGGACTGTGCAGATAAGGAATTTGTTGCGTTTGCAAGTTCCATTGAATTGCTTCCGACTTTTGGTCGTTCGCCTGCTGCCTTTAGCCGAAACTTTAATCAGCAATCCAACAGAACTTGCGTCATTCCCTTCGTAGTGTAGTATTACCTTCATTAGCCTTGGACCGCAGCCCTTGTAGTTAGGTGATGACGGAAGTCTTGTCAAGGATTTGGCAATAAGATTGTCTACAGAGAGTGCTTCGTGGATGTAGCACCACTGCTCTCGGTCATGAGTTTGTGCATCGTGATCAGAAGAAAGCAGAAGCTCAGGAACACCATGAACAAATATTGTTTTCTTGCTATCTCTATTAGCAACGCCGCGTTGGTCAACTGCTTCTTTTGCGCGATCTTTCCAAGGTAGATCAGGTAATATGCGTACTCCGCTCGGTGAGTTGCGAAGACGAACTGCTGAGAGCAGGGCAGCCTCTGTCTCATCTGCCGAGTTTAGTGTTACTCGAAGAATTCGAGTTTCACCAGAGTGCACTGAGGTCGGGTGACGCGCTACGCGTTGCAGCATTGCAGGCTCAACCCGAATGTTAATTGCCTCGCAGATGGAACTCCACTGTTTGCGATCGTCTTGCAACTTGCCTTTTAGTGTTCCAGATTTGGATTCGGGAACATTGGTGCACACGAGAGTTAACGCAGCGTGGTTTTGCCTAGCGAGTGTTGGCTTTATACATTTTGCCGGCAATTCGCGTTGTTTAGAGGACACCATTGGAGTTGACGGTGAAAGCTGCTTCGCGCCACGCGTGCTCGGTACTAAAAATGGACCTATGTGTGTCCCTCGGCCCAACCAGCCCTGGGGCGTACGCTACCAGGAATTGTTCTGGTAGGGCAGAATTTGACTCCCGGCTGACCAGCTGAAAACCCACAAGACAAAGGTCTTGCTCACGAGCCGCCGGCCTGTTTGCAAGAGCTAATTGCTAGCCACCCTCTTTACAACCACTCAACCTCTCCCACCAGATTTCGAACTGCTAACAAGCCGTCGATACTGGATCTTGTGCTAACTAATGAAGAACTCATGGTTAGCGGGATAGTTACAAGCACACCACTGGGTCGTAGTGATCATGTCACTCTACTCTTTGATTATATATGCTATGCCGAGTACCCGGAAAAGGAGGAGGATAAAGTGCACACTGTCACGCACCACAATGTGTTGTCCAAGCTTGTTAAGGACACATCTTGGACTTTCTTAATCGATTGCCCCCCAGATCTGGCCTGGGATATGCTTACAAGGACTTTGAGCACACTGGTAGCGCAAGCATCGGAACAGAAGTCCTTCCAACCCAAAAACCAGAGTAAGTCATTTCTGAGGAGCAGAACACGTAAATGTATGTCCCGGAGAGGTTTGGCATGGCGAAATCACCAGGACTGCCCGAATGCCGAAACCTGGACTGCATACGTGACACATCGCAACTTCTGTGTGAAACTGATCCGCGAAGACAAGGTCACTCATCAGCAGAAGTTAATGAAGCGATTCTGCACGAATCGCAAACTCCTGTACAGGCACGTTAACGGCCTTCGAAAGGTAAAGCGAGGGGTTCCGGCACTAGTCACGGCTGATGGGTGCACGCGATCAGCAATGGAAGCAGCTGATCTCCTACGGCTTCATTACTCCCGAACTTTCCAGGAGGTAACGAGCACAAACATTCTCCTCATTTCTACTACTCCACCATTTGTTTTAGAAAACGTCACCTTCACTGCGGAAGCTGTATTGAAGAAGTTGTTATCCTTGCGTATCCACAGTTCTCCCGGAGCTGACAACATCCGACCAAAGGCTCTACAAGCAGTAGCTAGTGATCTAGCAGCACCACTGGCTATTTTGTATCAGCGATGTCTAGAGGAGAACCGTATTTCACCAATATGGAAGCGAGGGGTCATCACTCTTATTCATAAAGGAGGTAGCCGCACTGATCCTGCCAACTACCGTCCAATAACACTACTTCCCATACTATCCAAAGTGATGGAATCAATCATCGCAGATGCGCTGATGAAATACCTGGGAAGCCACAATTTAATAGCCCCAGAGCAACATGGCTTTCGTCAAAAGCATTCGTGTAATACTAACCTATTAATTGCACGTAATAGCTGGACTGAAGCTGTTGATGATGGAGTAGGGGTCGATGTCATCTACCTGGACTTTTCAAAAAATATTTGATCGTTTAGACCATCGCATTCTCCTTCACAACCTTCGGAATTACGGCATTGGCGACCCAATCCTGAGTTGGATTGACAATTTTCTACAAGAACGACGGCTAGTGGTGAGAGTCCGAGAATCATTTTCTCATGCAATCGACGTGACGTGTGGAGTACCACAAGGCTCGGTGCTTGGACCTCGTCTATTCTTGATGTTCATTAACGATTTGGCGAGATCAATTACTTCCGATTTCTTATTTTTCGCTGATGATATCAAGATATGGCGATGGATCAGAGGACCGGACGACCATGAACGGCTCCAGCATGATCTTAACACAGTGTCGAACTGGTCAGTTCAAAACGCTCTACCGTTCAACGTAGACAAATGTCGCGTAGTACAACTACGCCATAGTCATAACTACACCTATTCACTTGGGACCAACGGACCGCAGAATAGCTCCCAGGAACGTGACCTGGTTGTGATCGTACAGAGCGACCTCAACTGTTCAAAACAGGCTGAGGTAGCTGCGAAAAGAGGCAACCAGCATGTCGGCATGCTGCGAAGGGCATTCGAGAGATTTGACCCATCAATCTTCCCAATGATGCGCAATTCCTACGTGCGCCCGCATGTTGAGTACGCAATCCAAGCTTGGCAACCTTGGTTGAAGCGTGACCTAGAAGCGATAGAGGCACCACAACGGAGAGCAACAAAGAATGTAAAGGGCCTGCGCTATCACTCTTACCACCGAAGGCTGAAGTTGCTGGGAATTTTCAGCGGACGTTATCGAAGGCTGCGCGGCGATCTCATATTAGCGTATCAAATATTGAGTGACCCCAACCACGTATGCCGCCATTTGCTGAAACTTAGCCACAACATGCAGCTCAGGGGTAACTGCTTCAAGTTGAAGGAACAATACAGCCGTCTAGAGTGTCGACGGAATTACTTTTCCGTTCGGGTTTGCAAACCTAGGAACGCACTCGCAGACTCAGTTGTATCCTCTCCTATCTTGGATGTTTTCAAAAAACGATTAGATGTTGCTCTTAGCTCCCAACATTTTGTTACCTAAGCTCCTCTGTTGTGGATTACGCCAAAGATGCATTTCAACAGGATTTATGTATCAAATGGACCTAAGTGAGCGACCATATTTTATTTTCTCACTCCTTACCCCAACCATCACTGCGCCCCAGTGTCTTTCTGAATGTTTACGCTCGATAATTTATTTTAGTTTTACACTGATGTTACTTATCAAACTATTTTTTATCTCGGCAGACGTTCGATAGATGACCCAGACATATTTTGGTTTCATCATATTCACCTCAACCATCCTACGGGACGTGTCAAGTACTTGCTTTTATCCCGTGATAAATCATTGTTCATTGTTAGGTAGTGCTTAGTTATATGTGCAGCCTACGGAACAAGGCACACGAGGCGCGTCTACTTGTAGACAAGTCTCGTCCCAATATACTTGCTAGCACCGAAACGTGGCTGTCCCCGGATATCACAGACGGTGAATTATGATTACCTGGCTACGCACTGATTAGATGTGATCGCTCCGTTGGCCGCCAATTTGGGAGCGTCACTCTTTATGTGAGTTGTAAATTTGATGTGTCGAGGACCTGTGTGTTCCAGTCGCTGGATCAAACTGTTGAAGCCCTGTTGACTATTGTGTGCACTTCCTCTGCTCAGTTTACAGTTGTAGTGGAATATCGAGGTCCTGGAAGAATCTCCATGGAGGTTATCTAATTTATTCGTACTCAGGCTACCAATTGGTGTCTAAAACTGGGTGTCTTCAACCTGAAGTCTGCTGGGCTGATCTATCTCGCAGTTCGGCGGTGGGCACTTTCCGTTAGGATCTCCTCGAGCTAAAATTGCAAATTCCTTTACATCAGTTCGTGGACCTCCCGACTAGACATATGCGCAACCAAATTCCGTCTACCTTGGATCTCATTTTTGCGAAGTCACACGATTTCGTAAGTGATATTACCTACGGTTTTCCTCTAGGAGCCAGTGACCATGTCTGCATATTCTTTCAATACGCTCTAACTGTCATCAAGCTACCGCTGAGGCATGTCCAAATAGTTGGCGGGCAGAGTTTAACGCAATGTGAGACAAATCTTCAGTTCTTCGTTGCGCGATCACCGTGGCTGACACCGTTGAGAAAGCCTGTGAGAAATTTAAGGCATACCTCACGGAGATCTCTGCTCTCCATATCCCACTCATTAAGAGACGGGTGACACTGGTGCAGCCTCCTTGGATAGATCATACAGGTAAATACCTGCTCAGGAAGAGTTCTAAGTGCTGGCGAACTTACCAAATGGTTTCAACAACCAGCACCCACGAAAGCTATCTTGCGGTTAGAAATAAATGTAAGCAACATCTCAGAACTCTTCGTATTCAGTATGAGAAGGATTTGGCTGAAGCAGACGCAACAATTCCAAAGAAGTTCTTTGCTTACGTAAAAAGGCGCATCGATACAAACTCGTCTATACCGGCTTTACTACGAGCGGGCAGGACCCGTAGGCATACCGACCAAGATAAGGCTTTTATGGTTAGGGAACAGTATACTGGTGTCTTTTCTCGTGTGGCCTCTCTACCTCAGGTTGAGCTGGTCACATAGATCCCGGAGGCTTCTTACCTAACTGAAGTCGGCATAACGGAGACAGGTCTTCGGCTATTGCAAGGGCTAAATGCTTCCAAAGCTTCTGACCCTTATTCAATTCACCCGAAGCTGATGCATGAATTGGCCGCTGAGCTAAGTGGCCCTCTGACATGCGTGTTTACAATATCTCTCGACAGCTGTGCCTTGCCTTCGAAATGGAAGGAGGCAATCCTCTGTCCAAATTTTAAGGGCGGTGACGGAGCTCTGCCCGCGAACTGCCGGCCTGTCAGCTTGACAAGGGTAGTAGTTAACTTGTTCGAACAATTGGTCAAGAATTCGGTGGAGAATCACCTGATTAAATTTAATCTTCTCAGTGCGGCATAGCACGGATCTCGTAAGGGATTTTCTTGTCCGACAAATTTACTTGTAGCTTGTGAAATCTGGGCTGAGGCAGTAGACAACGGTCACGCTATCGACGTGCTTTTCGTTGGCTTCTCGAAAGCCTTTGATACCGTCCCACATCAACGACTCTCATTGAATCTGTGGTCGGATGGGATATCCGGAGCCACCCTTAAATGGGTGTCTGTTTTCCTAGAGGGGAGAGAACAGTGTATACGAGTGGGACGTAGTCTTTCGCTTAGACAAGCTGTCCTTAGTGGCGTTCCGCAGGGCTCGGTCCCAGGGCCGTTGTTTTTCGCAATTTATATCAATGACCTACTTCAGGAGCTTGAAATACAGTGGCTATTGTTTGCTGATGACCTCAAGCTCTGGAATATTGTGGATATAACTGGGGGCTCTGAGGCAATTCAGAATGCCTTGAATAGGCTCTGGGATTTGTCAACCTTATGGTTGATGCCTATAACTCAGGCGAAATGTTCTCTTCTCCGCATTGGAGGTGCTAGTCCCCCACGCACTATGTAGTTTGTGGGAGTGAAATCCCTGTTGTCACTCAGCAGGTTGACTTGGGTATCGTCCACACAGTGCTTCACTGGGGACAGTTGGAGGAAGGCTGCTTGTAGAGGGTTCGTATGATGTGGTTTATTCGCCGCTCCGCTGTCCTACCGGCCAATCGCTTTGTGAAGCTGTTCTCAGCTTTTGTGCGACCTCACTTAGTGTACTGTATCCAGTCTTGTAAACCTTGTCTTGTAAGGGACAAAATGGAACTGGAGAGGGTTTTGCGAGTGGGTACAAGATTAGTTCAGGGATTACAGGGGCAAACGTATTCCGAACGTTTGCTTAGCTTGGGTGTGTACTCAATGCACTACCGCAGAATTAGAGGAGACATGATCCTCACTTACCGAATCTTAACGGTTAAGCTCGGTCTAGACTTGTCCTGGCTATTTAGTCCCGCCAAGTTGCCTAGTCTCCGAGGTCACCCGTTGAAGCTGCACAAATTGCTTTCTGATCGCATCGAGTTATTGAATGTTGGAACTCGCTTCTGGAGCACGTCGTTAGGGAGTCTAAGGTAGAGGGTTTCGAGCGTCAGTTAGATGCTCTTGGGTGGCAGTACCAAACCTTCCCCTTCTTCTAACCGACTTGCATCTTTATCTTTCCCTTCGTTGTTTTAAGCCTCTTCTCATACCTTGGTATTATCATTATTTAGCTGACATTCCTCCTCTTGTTTTCTTAGCGTACCCTTCACTCTTTTACTTCACATAAACCGGCCTGGCAGGGACTGCTGGGCAGGAAAATGTGAGCAGTAATTGGTTGGACAGGGTGTGATGCGGTCTCCGTTTTAGGCTTTTCAACACATCAAGGAGACGTATCAATTCCCGATCCGACGATACGCAAAAGACGGAACATTCACGGGATTATCCTGTCGTTCCGATCCCAACTGAACTTGAACTTGAAGCCTGTTTTTGAATGCTAGTTTCCGGTGACGGTCTATGCCGACCCTTGAGGGGTCGACTACCGGTCGTTTTTTGTAGGACCGATGACGCAGGCCCTAGGGCCAGTACAGGTTCTACAGAGCTCTCAGCGCCAACAAGAGGGTGATCATCCTGTCCTCCTTCAGCTGCCAAAGTGTTTTGGTATTGTCTCCGTTCTGAGCAACACGGTGACAGAATGGTATTGGTAAGTTGCTTGCTCAGTGTTACATTGTCTGTCTGTGGTCCGGTGACTATTGCCTTTATACGTATTTCAGGTGGCAACATTTTACTCTTTTTGTGCCACATTCTGATCAGATATTCTGCCATCAGTTCGGAGTGCAATGAAACTTTCCCCACTCGGGAACCACACCCTTTGTAGCCAGCTGATAGCGGTAACCTTGATGTTGAATTAGCGATAAAATTTTCGAGTGAGTGCACTTCACGAATAAAACGCCATTCATCCCAGTTATGCGCTTTGAGTTCTAACTCGCTTAATGTATGGAGCTCGGGGACACCGTGAACAAGGATAGATATTGCATCTTGTTGTTTATGGAAATCATCTGGATTTTGTTTGCGTTTCTGTTGTTCGCTCCAAGGAACATCTGGCAAAATTTGAACAGTGCATGGTGGTGGTACGGACGCGTGTGGCTGACAAGAGAAGTGCCTCTGCATCATTACCTGACCGCGGTCCCCCATAGTGTACGGAGTTTGGGTGACGGATGAGACGCATCCTATTGATTGGTTTAACTGGAACCTCTATTATTTGACACAGGGAGTCCCACTGTTTTTGTCATCTAGTGTCTTATTTTTTATGGAGTTCGCCCCGCATTCAGTCACTTGATAGTAGGGGTACCCAACCTGGGGGTAATTACCCCCAAAGGGGTAAAATGGCATTTTGCGGGAGGTAAATATTAGTATGTATGTATGTAATCTCAACAGTCTAGTAACTAGACATAGAGCCAAGGTAAATATTAGTAGGAGTATTGGGTCATCAATCGGTCGCTAAACAAGTTTAATAACAAATTATCCGTAACAAAACATGTCGCTAACCATCTATGCACTTTGGATTAGCCATCAGTGACCAGTCATTAGTCAATGCAACCAGATGACGCCTCTATCGGCTCCCGTGGCTATCGTCAGGCGGGCGTTCGCCGGGTCGAATGATGGAGTAGATTGCAAATTAGTAGTTTAGCCTTGGTCAGACGACCAGACAAGGTGACGCGCGATTATTTCCAGGTTAGAAGGGTCAAAACGGGTGATTGGTGTTCACCACTTATCGATACAAAGTGGTAGGGTTAAGTTATCATGCAGGAATGACTTGGAGTGGAGGAATGCAACACGTGAGAAGGCACTGGTATTTGTTCAGGCTTGATCACGAATCACACACGAAAGGGTCATATGATGCCTTGAATGGATAACAGCAGGCGTTTGAAAGTGCGAAGAACATCGTGTTTTGGGTCAAAAAAGGCAGAATCAACTGACTGGACGCCGGTGACCACTGGGTATTGGGTTGATCACATTCCTCTATAGTTGTTTTTGACAAGAAACCATAGCAGGCGATTGATTTAATTCAATGGTTTTGACATCGATAGTAATGAGTTTATCTGTAAACCTTTACAATAATCTCACCTACATGAAGTCACGAAAATATTCATATTTATATATATCATTTAGTTACCTAGTTTTTCTCAGAAACCATGTCTTCTGGAAAAAAGCGGTCCTACAAGGTACCTTTCCTGCAATGGGGCTTCATCACTTTTGTCGATTAAATGTTGAGACGCTGCAATGTGTTTTGTGTAGCCAAGTGCTCACGGAAGAGAGCATGAAACCCAGCAAATGGAAAGATTACTTCGATCGAAGTCATTCTCAGTTTGTAGGAAAAGATATTACATTCTTCAAACGGAAAGAAGCTGCGCTCAAAAGTTCGCGCCTGGATACATCGGGCTCCTTTTTTCAGTCAACTGCAGCTGGTCTTGAAGCGTCGTACCGCATTGCTCTCCGAATAGCCAAAAACAAGAAATCGCATACTATAGGAGAGGATCTCATAAAACCTTGCATAATGGATGCCGTGAAGCTCGTTCTTGGAGAGCAACATGCAGAAAGGTAAGCATGATATCACTTTCTAACAACACAAACAAAAGTCGCATCGAGGATATGGGCAGGAATATTTTGAATAAAGTTCTCAACGAAATAAAGTTAAGTCCTTTCTTCGCAATACGGTTAGATGAGTCGACCGACGTTGCATCCTGTTCCCAGCTACTGGTCTATCTTTGGTACATAAAAGGCGACCGCTTCAAAGAAGAGTACTTGTTCTCAGAATTACTGTGCACAACTACACGTGGCGAAGATGTCTTTTGAACAGTGAAGGATTTTGTCGAGGAGAAGGATCTACAGTGGTCGAGGTTGTTGGGTGTCTGTACAGACGGAGCACCATCTATGTTGGGCGTCCGTTATGGATTCCAAACTAGTCAAAAATTTGTTCTGCACTGTACCTTCAGCCACTGCATGATACATCGTTATGCTTAGCCGTGAAAACTCTTCCGCCTGTTTTGCTGGACACGTTAACCAACGTAGTGAAATAAGTAATGTCATCCGTAGCAGTGCGATATATACAAGAGTTTCCAAAGCGTTGTGCAGTGAATTTGGAGGCAAATGCAACGTGTTGTTATTGCACACGGAAGTGCGTTGGTTATCACGAGGCAGGGTGTTGCACCGAGTGCTAGAGCTTCGAGAATAAGTTGCAATGTTTCTTGAAAGGAAGGAGCTGCATAAGGGTAAGGTGAACGGGTTACACGTCATGATAACAGTCAACGTATTTATTTCCAAACAAGCAAATCTTGTAGGTTTCTTCGGAGAAATAAATGTACTGAACCTCAGCTTGCTAGGATATATGATTAATATTTTAACTGTTTAGGATAAGATTGCCAGTTTTCTTCCTAAAATGCAACTTTACCAACGCAGAGCAACAGTTGACGATATGTCGATGTTTCCAGAACTATCAATCGTGCTCGCTGGAAGAAATGAAACATGCGCTTTCACAGATGATAAAACTTGATACTTGTCATCAGTGGTCCATCCCATCAGCAAATATTTTCCTGATTTCAAAAATCGCCAAGAAAATGCCTAGATGCTAAGACCCTTTTCAGTGGATGAGGAAATCTTTCCGGATACTGCCATCGAAGCCAAAGCACAATTCCTAGGTACGCGCGAAGATAGCGAATTAAAAATAGATTTCTGAAGCACACCACTGGCAGTTTTTTGGATAAAGATTGGTAGTGAGCATCCATTGCTATCGGAAAGAGCACTGAGAATATTGATCAAATTTGCAACCACTTATAGATGTGAAAGTGGATTTTCGACAATGGTTTCAATGAAAACAAAAGCGAGGAGTCGAATGAACCTGGAACACGATTTCCGATGTGCATTAGCAGAAACTGAACCAAAACTATCAGAAATTGTTAGCACTATGCAATATCAACAGGCCTCTTGATTACACACAAGGTTGTACCAAACAACTGTTTTCTTTCTTTTATTGATCGAGAGGTATTCCAACTAGCTATCAGTTCCCGTACTTAGAAGCAAACAGTGCGATAGTTATTCGTTAGTTAACGTTTGAAACGGAAATTGGGGGGTGATTATAGCAAACTCTATTTGTGAGAACCTCAAAAACGTTAAGAATCGCCGGTATACAACAACATACGTTAAGCATAAGTGTGATATCGCAAGAATACTTTGAAAGCGGTACTTAATAAAAGAAACTCATGGATTTTCTTCGCACTACAATGGGGTCTCCTTTATCTGTATGATCGAAAGTAACTATATATGGTATTCATTTGCTGTAATTTAACGAAAAAATGCGGTAGTTGCTATCTAAATGGCTTTAGAAGGTTTGGTGGTAACTGCTTAAAGTGAACCCTCTTTGGGGCTAACGACCTCAAAAAAGTTGGGAATCAATACATTAGAGCACATAACAGTCAGAGAGTTATGGTATTGTTTCATCTGCTCCTTTTTGGAGGGACCGTTGTCTGCTTTTTTCGGTGGGAAATCTGATGCGCTCTTGAACCCGTGGTGGTATTGGCAGTAATAACTCGATTGGCAGCGGACGGGATTACGATAGGAGGTATCTCCGTCATATGGGTAGCCACAACGGACGCGTATGTTGTCGGGCCTTTAACAATGTTCATTATGACAGATGATTCTGTGGAAGAATGTGTGGCAAACCCATCTTTATGAGCAGCCGCTAGTGTCCGGGTGGCTAACTCTGGATCGTTACACTTACACTGTGCTGAATTGGCGCTTGGTGTTGAGCATCGAGTTCGCGGCACTGATTTGTCTGGTTCATGTGGGACAGCTTTCACGGCTTATGCCTGCTCTACACTCTTTGTCAGCCTATCGCACTTCTGCGCCAACACAGTTATACATCTGACGAGTGGAAGTGGTGTACACTCAGTGCATAACCAGAAGGAATGGGTGGTACTATTGTTCTTTTATCTGGCTGAGATTAAGACGAACGCATCTGGAATGGAAGTCTTTTCGGCAGTTTCTGCATTCCATTCCAAATCGCACAAGTTTTACACATCCGTCTACGCCACAACTAACGTTAATTTCGGAAGCTTCGGGCATAGCTTTCTGTGGGCAAGCAGTACGTGTCATTGTGACTGTCAGATCTGCGGAAGTCGTTCGCTGCAACGTCTGCACTGGTATGCTGAATCCAAACGCTATCGGTCAAGCTGGTGGTCTAGTAGACACCGGTTAGATGGCGGTCGCAGACGGCAGTTAGGCCAATCAGTGAGATATTCGACATTAGCCGTAGAATATTCACCAAATTCGCACAGATGGAAAAATACACCAACAGCAAATTATTAGTGCACAATTCACACAGAAACTATACGCATAACACAGTATCCCCAAAGCAAAAGTAGAATACAGTACGGTAAAGCAAAAATCCGCTGCGGGGCGGATTTGCGCGGTCGGCAAAGTACGGACACAAGTTGTTGTCTTTTAGTCATATCTTGTATCAAAGAAGGTCAGCGACACAACTTTGGGGATCATCTATGGGGTAACAGCGAAAGTGGAATATTTAATAGATGAGCGCGCCACTTCCCCTACCCATTCTGTCGTTCCGGTGAAGTGACGCGCCGGGCAGAGCGATCCCAGCATCGGTAATTTCACAGTTCATACACGTTTCGGTTATCACTAGTATATCTCGTGACCCTGAGGTCTGGAGATGACGATGTTCGACAACATAACTAAGAAGGTCTTTTGCATCAATGTACAAAAGTACAATTCCTCAGAAACCAAAAGTGAATCCTTGGACGTTGAACTAAGAATGGAGGTTGTGCCCACTGTTAAGATGTCGTTGGCCTTTGAACTTCGGTTGGGTCAAACGACTACTCTCGGCAGTCCTGACCCTGATGGTCTTCCGTGTTTAGTCTTTATCCGCCGGATGCTGAAGTTGACATTAAATCAATCCTTTCACAGAGTTGGATGAGGGAAAGAACCACCAATTTGGTCGTCTCAAGTGAGTTTTAGATACCTTCGGCCGTTTACCCGCTGCCTTTAACCGATTTTCTGTGGGCAGACTATCACGGAATTTAGACCAGTTTTCCATTATAAGCGGAGTCAAAACTGTGATGGTAAGATGCCACAGCATGCCGATTGTTTATGGAACTATCGTGCTGAACGATTTTGAACCAACCGTCTGAAAGCTGGTCGATCACTTCAGAGGCGAACTGGATGATAATACGCGATCGATTTAGATCGGCGTGGACGATGCTCGAAAGCTGGTCATCAATGCAATTGCAAGGATATGTGTTCTAAATCTTGTGTGATTCTAATTGACGCCAGCTATAAAATGGGCTTAGGTTCTATGAATAATAGATTTCTGAGCGAGGCCCAGGCTTTAGTTTTGATTCACAAAACAATAAGCTCAGACGGAAGTGTCACACTTATCGGCCTCAGACAGTGCCTGTTGTAGTTGGATGATACTGAAATTCTTGTCAGCCGATTTTCAATGGAATTGTCGAGGTAGTGTTCTTGGCGGAGGTAACTCAATTGCTCCCAGTCGCGTGCCTTTGCTTCCTCAAAAACGGATGTTTTAAGCTCAGGAACGTCGCAAACAATAATCGTCCGTTTTTCTTCAGATTTATGTGCTTCCTCCAATTTGCTATTCCCTTCCGAGCGTTCGTTCCTAGGAATGTCCGGAAGTATGCGCGCCGAATAGAAGAATAGAACGGCTTCTGTGTCATCAGCGGAACTCAGCGTCACCCGGAAATGTCGAGGTTTAACGTAATGCATTGTAACCTGGTGGCGCGAGACCTGCCTCAGTATCGTGGGCTAAGCCGAAATACCAAATGCACCATGCTATAACGCTGTACCCCCCTCCTCAATCGACCGGTTGATTCACTCCTGCTTGTAAACCTGCGCCCTTACGCCTACTCTGCTTGACGCCTTGGCAAACCCGACAGGAAGAAAGACAGAAGAAGACTCAACCGATCGGAATTGTATTAGATCCGAGAATACTCATATTTATAAGTCGGTTTCATCAATCCTCTAAACACCGCCTGCCTGATTTGACTACCCGTCTTCCTCGGACGCCCACGCTCCACACTTGACTGTCCGCTCCGTCTGGCCAGTTCACCGTCTAGCTCGGACACGCCAGTCTTCATCCGCCTTCCCGGGGCATGGCAACGTACATGATGGCTGACGCGAGATTGCATCAGCTTCCGGTCAGGTCTTGGCAACACGCATGATGTCTGATGCGCGATTTCATCAGCCTTCGGTTGAGCCGTGACAACACGCTCGCGGCGTCTGTCCCAGACACGCGTTGTGGCAAACAGGCGCGCGTTGACAATCAGCTTTCTCGCCCACCTGTCACATCATAAGTACCGTTCCACTTATTGTTATCATTCATCAGCTTCCACTTTATGGTGCTAAACTGTGCTTCTGGAATATTTGTGCGCACAATAGTCAAAGCACCTTGATTTGTTTTGTTGGCTGCAGGTTTGCTGGTATTAACTGGTACCGTTTTAAACGGTTTTGTTGTTTTTGCAGGCTGCGTGACCCTAAGGTTGCTCGGTGCTGTTCCCGGTATCGAAGGTGTTCCCTTCGGAGTTCGCATGGAAGCAAATGATGCGTACGATATCCGGCTTTTCTCTACGCTGTACGAACTCGGGCTCGGAGCTACCATCACCACCATTGGCTTGATTTGGGCTGCACTGCTGAACGGAGTGGGGGAAGGGAAGCTCGATGCTCGTCCGCTGATGCAAGTGTGGTGAGCTGGAAGATCTGTAGACATAGACACTGCACTGCGGTCGGAGTGCCTAGCTCTCTCTTTTTGACCTAGGGACACAGCTTGATTTAGCCGGTGAAGATAGTAGCGTGGACTTATTCAACTCCGAGGGAGCGCTGTTAGTATTCCCTAAATGCGCGATTCTCTCAGTCAAGCTACTACACTTCTTTATGAGCAAAGATAAACAGTTGACAACGCAAATGACTTGACATGTCGGACAAAACCAAAATGCGTCAACAACGTTATTTATCTGCCTCACTCCTTGGACGTACTTCGTATACATTTGGGACGAAGCGATATAATGTATAGCGCCCAAAAAGATAACTGTTATATTTGATGTACTAATCAATAGTTGACCAATTGTACATTATCTATTCGTGTCTGAATCTTCCTTACAACCGGCTCGACACACGACTGCCTTGTAAGTTCCGCGCTAACGTGTACCTCCTGCCTTGCTTCATCCGTCCGAGTCTTTTTGTAGCCCATCGAATACAGTCCGTTGTGTCCAACTCCAATTATCTGCGATCCGCGCTTACTTTCGCGCACCGTCTCGGACTAGTATTTAATAATCCAACAAATGCAGTTCTAACACCTTGCTCCCTCTTAAGGACTCCACCGCAATTCTCTGATGAGCACACACAGCGTTGTAGCTTGTTTAAGATGCTGGAGGAACTAGGGCTATTGTATTTTTTCAACTGGGGTCCGTTGGTGCCATGTGAATAAATTAAATATTTATCAAATTAATTCCTTCGGTTGCATTGATGAGCAACCATCAACAATCAAAATACAGACAGTTGCCATTTTCAGCTCAGTCACAAAACAACCTCCAAATTGCTCGATTTGGCGCGCCAACTCGCTCTATCCTGCGTCTTCGTGGGCTGAGAAAGTCACCGGTTTCGTGTGAACAAAAGACTACAATAGCCTTGCAGTTGATAGCAACCAATCTCCATGAACTCGGTCCTCGTGATACCCCGTTTTATCGTGTGGAATCCTCAGTGGTTTGACTCTGGTATTCGGTCCGACTCCAGGGTTAGCCCTGATGTCAAAGAACATCGTACTTTTGCAATCTTTTTTATTTGCACAGTCTATTCCATCATCCGAGATTGCGACAGGGGTTGAAACCGTTCTAATGACTCGCCTAAATGGAACGTTCCCAAGTGACGAGTCAGCTTCCACACCCCAATAGGTGAGCGTACTAGCATACAAGTACAAACCCTTGAGTTGTTGTAGGGAATGGAACAAATCCATAACACCACAGTGCTTAGCGCACTAATCTCCGAATAAAATCGTAGCACGGAACACTAAACTAGTTGGTTTGTCATATAGTAGTGGCGCAGAATGTAACGATCACCTAGAAAGTTGGAATCCCACAAAAACGAGCGAGGGCGGAAACAGGCACGTATATCATGGACGAGATCAGTTGGTGCAACGCAAGCCACGCCGAACGATCAGAGAGCGCATCGCCAAAGAGGACAATAAAGGTGTTGATCAAAAAGGCAATAATTCATACAAAGCGCACTTTTCGATGCCTCTATCGGTACCTTCAAGCTGAGTAATGTAACAGTGATACAGAGCCTTAGAATAACTGCAGGGTGGTCAGACTGAGGGTTTCGGAAGATAAGATACGACGTCAAACCGACAAGAATGATGCCTCGAGTTGAGACAAAAAGAAGCCCGATTTTGACAGGTAGTAATTCTCCATGTGTGGCGACCGAAGAACAATCAACAATGCATTTATACGGATTGGAAGCGTTGTTTTACAAGTCCCGTTGGATAGTTGCTGGGGATATCAACATAACAATAATGATAATAAGGATAGTAAAATAGTTAATACTTTAAATTTGAAAATAAGGACTTATCGTTTGCTTCGCTGTAGTCCTGCGATCCTCTTAGATTCACAGCACCCACAGTTAACAACAAATAATTCTATGTTATAGGAAGGAATTCATCACATCTAGGCTCACTCAGACAGCCGCCACACGCCCGGAAAAGCACTGTACGCACGTTTCATCCTTTCGGTAATCGTCAGCAGTGCGCATTCCATCGGACCCTGGTTGGGCTTGAACCCGCTTTTCCGAGCGTGTGACAGCTGTCTGAGTGAGCCTAGATGTGATGAATTTCTTCCTATAACATTCAACTCTCCCTACTACTCTTCTGTAATCAGTACATAGACCAAACTGCTTATACTGCCATGAGTTATTTGCGGCTTAATTTTGGTAAGCTCGTCGCTTGGTGAGAGTGCTACCCTGTCCTCTGCACGGCAGTAACGTGTAAGTCAGTGGATAGTGAGCGACGCTATATCACATCTGGTAACTTATTCACGATGGTCGTTGCCATCCCCCGTAGCTCAGTGGTCCCAACCACGGACTGGCAACAGTCGAGTTGCGGGTTCGAGCCCAACCAGGGTCCGATGGAATGCGCACTGCTGACGATTCCCGAAAGGATGAAACGCGCGTACTGTGCTTTTCCGGGCGTGTGACAGCTGTCTGAGTGAGCTTAGATGTGATGAATTCCTTCCTATAACATTCAACTCTCCCTACTACTCTTCTGTTTTAAAAATAATTCCATGGTAAACTTCAGGTGTAGGATGGAGACGTAGTGTTAAGTGACAAAGTGTAAGTGGATGAGTGCATCGTCCAACCGTCTTTTAAATACTGTTAGTGTCGGTGCAGAGACGACCGATTCTGGGAGCGCATTCCACAGGTGACAGACACGAATGGAAAGGAAATTTCTGCGGCACTCCAGGTGACTGTATTGTTCTGTGAGTTTGAATGAGTGGCCCCTCAAGTTTCTGTTGCTGCTGAGTTGCAGTAAAGGACGGCACACATGATGTGGATCTCGCAGAATCAACTATGCCATAATCAGGTCGCCTCGTAGTCTGCGATAGCTTCCACTGAACAATCCCAGTCGTCGCAGCCTCTCCTGGTAGGAAAGTTTGCGCATTCCAATTACGTCCTTAGATGCCCGGCGTTGTGGCTGCTCCAGTGCATTAAGGTCGTGTTTCAGCCATGGATGCCAGGCTTGAATTGCATATTCGACATGGGGGCGAACATACGCACTGAGCATTTGTCGAAATATGGAGCTGTTTATTTGTCCGAAAGCCCGCTTCAACAGCCCAACGTGTTGGTTCCCGGTCTTCGAGGCCTTTTCGGATTGCCTGGAGCAACCCAAGTCATCTTGAACCAGGACGCCCAAGTCACGTTCGAGGGTTGATTGTTGTAATACATCCGTTCCGAGTCGGTATGAGTAGATGCTCTGATGTCGGATGGAAAGCAGCTTGCATTTACTGACGTTGAAATGCAATAAGTTTTGGGTCGACCATTGATACACTGTATCTAAGTCACTCTGAAGCAGATGATGATTGGCGTTCGTCTGAATCCTTCGCCGGATCATGATATCGTCGGCAAACGTTAGGAAGTTTGAAGTGATTCCTTGTGCAAGGTCATTAATAAACACCAAAAACAAACGTGGACCTAGAACTTAGCCTTGCGGCACACCGCACTCAACTTGTATGGGGTCCGATAAAGAGCTCCGAACTCTGACCACTAATTGCCGTTGAAATAGAAAGTTGGCGATCCAGCTTAAAAGAGGGTCTCCGACCCCGTAATGCTACAGCTTGGATAGTAGTATCCGATGGTCTAGACGATCGAAAGCCTTTGGAAAATCCAGGTAGATCACGTCAACACCTTCTCCTGCGTCAGCTGCCTCGGTCCAACTACTGCGTGCAACTAGTAAATTAGTTGTACATGACCGCTGTCGACGGAAACCGTGCTGTTCAGGAATGATGAGGTTGCAGTTTCCCAGACAGCACACCAGTGCATCGGCAACTATGGATTCCATGACCTTGGAGAGTATAGGAAGAAGGGTTACTGGGCGGTAGTTGGAGGGATCAGTTCCGCTTCCACCTTTGTGAATCGGGGTTATTATTTCAAGCTTCCACATGGCGGGAACTTGGTTTTGGTCTAAGCAGCGCTGGAGAAACTGAGCTAAATGTCCTGCCAGTTGGTTTGCTGATACTCCCAATGCATTTGGACGAATGGTGTCGACACCCGGCGAGCTGTGTTTGCGTAGATAAGTCAGCTTTTGCAATACAGCCTCTGCGGTGAAAGTGATGTGGATTAATCCTGGCGAGCAGAAGACGAAGCTTGGTAGATCGCTTGGTGGCAAGACTTTTTGAGACGTGGGGGCATATTGCATCTGCAGCGCGTTTGCTGCTTCCATCGCCGTTTTTGTTGGGCCATCAGCCGTCTTGAGTGGAGGAAATCCTTGCCTCACCTTTCGTAGGCTATTAACGTGCTTCTACAGCAGTTTGTGGTTAGCACTTAAGGTTTTTGCGATGTTCTGCTGATAGTCGGCTTTGTCTTCTCTTAACAGTTGAGTGCAGTGGTTGCGTTGGGCTACGTAGTTGTCCCAAGTGTCCGGTGCTGGAGCTTCTCTGTACACTCGCCATGCTGCGTTGCATACTGTCATCCATTTTCGAGTTCTGCTCCTAACGAAAGAAACTGATTTGCACCTATTGCAAGCTTTTATCTCTGAAGCCTGTGCAATCAGCCGACTGAATGTGTTGACGAACTCGAGCCAGGCGACTTCCGGGGGTTCTTCTTCGAGGAAACACCATGTTGTGGCGCTGACTAGCTGGGCGAGTCGGTCGTACCTTGTGATGGTTCGCACAGTATCATCGTTATCATTCAGATATTCTGCATAGCAGACGAAGTTGAAGCTGATCACTGCGTGATCACTGCGACCCAACGGGCAGTCTAAAACCAACGCATCAATCATATGCTCCTCGTTGGTAAACACAAGATCCAGCACAGATGGCCTGTTACCAGTTCTGAACCGAGTGGGCAAAGTGATGTGGTTGTAAAGGGGAACAGTAGTTACTAGATCTTGTAAATCGGTTTTGAATTGTTCTCCGATCGTGTCAGGGGCTTCTAAACAATGTACGTTGAAATCACCAATGATAAGAATGTGAGTGTATTTTGTTATAAACTGCACCTTAAAGCAGCCGTTAGGTGGTAGTCGGTTTCGGGTGTTGAGTTAGGGGCGCGATACACCAAGACAATAAGGCAAGCGTCCCTGCCTTTTAACTGCAACCGGCACCAAAGAGAGTCGGGGAACTGCGAATCTGAATCCTCCACGGCTTCGCACTGTAAGTCGTTTCGGTAATACAGGAGTACCCCTCCTCCTTTTATGAGCCTGTCGTTCCGGATCAGCGATATGTTCGGTAGCGAAAGTTCAGCGTCCCTTATTCCCGTGTGCAACCATGTCTCGGTGATACCGATGTCATCATACATCCCGGAAGCTTGGCGATCTTTCAATTCAGCCAGTTTGTTAGAAAGACCCTGAGCATTTGTGTACAATCAGGCCAGTTTCTCGGTCTCTAGGAACCCGCAGAGAGGTGAAGCTGTCAAGTGTGGGAGAATGCCGACCGATGGGATTTCGGCAGTTACTCGTTTTTTTGATGGGTCAATGATACCTCGTTTGCAACTTGATTCGGCCAAGGTGCGTCCCAACCTTCGTTTAGACCTGCGTCAGAGTCAATTAAAGCAGCAGTCAAGCTATGCTTTTTTACATTCGTCAGTATGCTTGCTGCTTCAGTTGCTCTAATATTTGAGGTGTGCAAAGTGTTTGCCACCTTTATTCGAATTTCAGAAGGAAGGTGTTTCCGATTTCTCCGCCATCGATCCAGAACATCCTTTGCTTGTTGCTCTGACTGAACCACAAGTTTTAGGATTCTAGGGCCGCATCCTCTATAACTTAATGGGAGAGGTATCCTGGTGAGCGATAATGCCACAACATTATCCAAACAAAGTGTTTCACGAATAAACCGCCACTGTTCTAAATCGTGCTTTCCGGACTCTTGAACATCGTTAGAAGGATGTTCTGGCACGCCATGAATGAAAATAGCGTTTAGGCGGTCTTGCTTGCTTTGCCACTCTTCGGTGTTTCGTTTTGGTTGTCGCGCGCTCCAAGGGACATCAGAATAGATACGTATCCCACAGAATTCGTGTTTTAGCGCGCTTGCGGAGAGCAAAACGTTTTCTACATCGGTGAAGGATTCTAGGGTTACTCGATTAAGTCTGGGTTCACCATAGTGTGGCGAGTTCGGATGGCGAGTAATTCGTAACAAGTTTATGGGCTTGGCTTTGATACTCATCTGCATACACAATGAGTTCCATTGGTCTTGGTCATCCGATAACTTATCCCGCAATGTGATGGCGGTAGATTCAGGGACATTTGAGCATACAACAGTCCGGGCACTGTTGTTGGATCCATTGTTCATCGATCTACAAGGTATGGTACTCATATGTCCTGACTTGTTGACAAGTGATTTTTTTGCTCTTTTTCTCTCTATTTGCGTTAATGGTGTTTACCATAGAAGAGGACGCAACGGCGGTCTCTCGGTGTACCCTTGTAGCAATCTCTGCATATGTAACCGATGTTCTGGGAGGCTTAGTCTCGACAAGAGATATTTGAGCTACAGGTACCAAGAGTTGGTGTTTGGCTGCTTCATCCTTGTTAATGCTAGATGTCAGGTCTAGAGGAATTTGCTTAACCAGACGTTTTGAATGGTGCCTGATTTTCGTTGTCGTGAGTACTGTTTGATTCTCGTAGGTACAGTCTGTTTTCGCCCGGAGTTCTACCAAAGTTGGAGAAGACACCGGAGATGGGGAGGTGGCTGATTGCGGTTCAGGAGAAGCGGATTGTTCAGCATTCCCTTGCTTAGCAGCCGCTACGCTTCTATGGTCCATACTCGCTTCCATCGAAGTAATCTTATTGTTTATCCTCTGCTCTGCTTCTGCGATTAACCGGTCGCATTTCTCAGCTAGGACAAGCAAGCACTTAACGAAGGGGATGGTGAAACACGCAGTGCAGAACCAAAATGCATTTTGGGAGCTATATCGCTCCCGTAACTGTTGTTGGGAAGCATTTGCACATTTCGTATGGTACTATTCCAAACAGTGCGAACAAGCCAGACCGACTTTTACTACTCGATGACATTCTCCTAACCCGCAAATGTCTTTCGATGGGAGTCTCTTCGCTTTCGCCTTTCTGCCATTCAATTTGGTGTCGTTACCTGACCCAGTGGGTTGGTTAGCGTTCTGTACTTTTACAGCTTTGAGATATATGTGCGTGTGCTTGTAAGTTCAGTGAACCGTGATCTCGCGAAATAAATATTGTGTTTTCTTGCCGACTTCTTGTTATAATATTCGCAGTATCCATTCATTCATTGTTTTGACGCAGCACCCATTATGCCTACCACAGGTGTCGTTGTCTTCTTGACCCTCAGAATGTGGAATTGTCGCATAGCTGGTTTGCTATAATGTCTCTCAACAAACGTTTCGGTTCTTCGAGACTGCGTTGCCTCAGTCCTATTCCTGAATATACAATCGCTGCATCAAACTAGTTCTTTGCAACCCGTTTTGATTTGGACAGTAAGCGTAGGTTTTCATCAATTCTGCTGAACAGCTTGCCTTTTATACAAAGTTCACTTCCACGTTAGATGTAAGCAAGTGAATCACACTCTGACCTGATGAATGGTATAGCTGAACATATGGTTGACATCATCCGGTTCCGGATTTGCCTGTCACAGCGGCCTCCACGGGGACAGCCACAGGACGCCTACGCCTACAGAGGGACCATGAGTGACTTGCGCTGCACCACCCACAGCTCCATCCACACACCTCATATCCAGTGCAAATCCGAAGGAATTAGACCAGGAGGCATGTGAATGGGAGCCAGGATACATCGGCGGATCCGGCCAACACTCCTTTTACAGGTAAACACAAGCACGTTGTATTTGAGGAACGAAGTGCACATAAGGCGGTGGCTGGACCGTAGCCCGCTCTACACCCAAATCGTGTGCATAGAAGCATTCTTCGAGCTTGCGGAACTACCTCCTCGTGGTGCCAGCTGGGTGATTCGGGATTATTCCGTTCCAGCGAAAGTCCCGGTGGCAGTGTTCCAGGACGTGGTGGGTATTCGCCTGGAAAGCGTTCTCCCTATAAAAAGCCACATATGTACGTTTAACAACACTGTGACGTGGCGGATGTGACTCGTCACTAAATAAAGTCACTGCTGCTTGCTTCACCTCGCTGGAGCATTGTAATCATTCAGCTTGACGCTGAATTACTTGGAGTATTGGGCCCCTGTTTGACAACCAGCCAAACGTAAGGCGTATGAACCGAGCAATCTGTCACCGGCTCCCAATGGGCGGCATTCCCTGAATTCGACTTACTGTCTTGCGGATCAGGTCCTTATAACCAAAAGCTCCGATTGGGGACCTAAGTCAATCCTCTTCCTCGGCCTGAGCAACCGGGAAGATGTATGCCCACACAACACATGAAATGATGGATTTACAACTATCTGCTCACGTCTCTCTCTCTGAACTCTCTCTCTTTGGCCCAGGTGCTGGCGGCCGGGCATGCTAAACCACACTCTACTACACAGCAAACCATGTTCTTCGTTCCACATTTATTCAGTCCTCCTGTTCTTGCAACCCCTCTTCAATTGCGCGTCTCCAAATTGCATCGCAAATAAAAACGTTACCTTTGGCCTCCTCAATGAACCGCGCAAAACCGATCGCACATATTCCAATACCAACAGCAAGGTTTTTATTTTATCCCGCTCGCCCTTCAAGCTAGGTACGTTCAATGTTCGGTCGCTCATTCAGATTGGTTCACAAGCTGCGCTTGCACGAATCTTGGAAACCCTCTCATTCGACGTTTGCTGCCTAACCGAAACCAGTTTACAAGTCTACAGCACAATGCTGTGATTGCTGTCACCATCCCCAAGTTCAAATTGCACATTCATATTGCGCTTATCTGAAGATGCGACAGCGGCAGCCTCTGATTGGGCAGGCGTAGGAGTTGCGTTAAGCGCGCATGCTAAGGCGGCGCTCATTGACTGGTTCCCGGTTAACAGTCGTCCTTTTACAGTCCTCTTGGAAAGCTCAGTGCGATCTTTCAGCCACTGGACTAGTAGGCGCTGCTTATTCATTGTGGTGGCGCACGCTCCAACGGACTGCAGTCCGGATGAAGCTAAAGACGAGTTCTACCGCCAACTCACCGACCTCATCCGCAAGAAACGCCTCACGGACATTGTGATACTAGCCGGTGACCTAAATGCGCAGGTTGCTAGACTAGAAGTTTATGAGCACCAACTTGGGGATCAACGCAGCTACGGTACTCGCAGGACGGACAACGGCGATCGACTTCTGCAATTGTACGCCGACCACGGCTTGTTCCTCTCCAGCACCAATTTCCGACGTATCTGACGCCAATCAACCAACTGGCGACCTCCGGCGCCAAGTATTGGACGCGAATTGATAACTTCGCTATTAGTTAACATTGGCGAGGCTGCATAACGGACTACAATTCAATATGGAACACTTACCTGACTTCGGATCATGCTCTCGTGGGTGCTAAGTTCTTTCTGCGCTTTGGAGGCACCCAACAGCGTCACCGCAAACGGTTTGACACAGACAAGCTTGCCGCTCCAAATGTTCTCGGCGCCTTTCAGAACACATTAGTCTCCAACTTACGTTCTCTATTCTCTGACGTTGAGACACACTGGACACTGATCCAGAGCGCCTTACGAAAGTCCGCCACCCTGGTCTGTGGCTGCATTAGACGAGCCGCTGGTCACTGGATCTCTGCACAATCTCTCCAATTAATAGAACCTCGTCGAACAATTCCCGCCGGAGTTGATTAGAACGCACTATAAAGAACCACAGGTGCTGAGCTCAGACAGCTTCTCAGGAAGCATTGCATGGTTTGGTGGATACAGCGGGTCATTGAGATGGAGCGGGCAGCCTCATCAGGAAACTCCCGCAAACTCTTCCAAGTTATTCGCTCCACCGGAGGCAGAGGACCAATAGGGAGTGAGTGTTTTGCGTGAAATAAAGGTCAACTAATTCACAGTCGTCAAGGTCGTTTGGTACGATGAGCAGAGCACTTTGCAGATCAATTAAACTGGCCACCAGCGCAACCGAGTCTATCTTCTGGGGTTCACAGTGCTCCCTGCTGCGTGGGTGTTTCTCCACCGACAGAGGCTGTGCTTTCCAATGGGCTTCGCCTACAAAAGCGTCACAAATCACCTGAACCAGATGAACTTCTTTCTGCCCTCTTCAAATATGAAGGTACTGCTCTCACTCTCGAACTGACATCTATATTCCATCATATTTGGAATACTGATACTATTCCATCCGACTGGCATTCAGCGATGCTGAACCTGTTTACAAAAAAGAGACCGGACCATTTGCTCCCACCATCGTGGCATCAATCTCCTTCGGGTCGCATCCAAACTGTTCGGTTCCCTACTCTTACGGAGGCTCGGTTGCGTACGGGAACAACACTTGCGTGAACAACAAGCTGGATTTCGCCCGGGGCGCGGTTGTGTCGATGACATCTTTACGATCCGTCACATACTTGAACATCGCCATACGTTCAGTCTACCAACTACAGCAATATGCTTGGATATTCGAGCCACTTTTGAATCTGTTAACATCGTGTCTCTTTGCGAATGCTTACTGAAGAGAGGAGTACCTGAGGAGTACATTAGCATTCTCCCTGCTATTTACCATCCAACTTTGAGCCGCGTGGGAGCATACGGAGAAATTTCGCCCCCTTGCAGTATCACTGGCGGTGTTAGACTGGGTTGCCCAGCCTCTCCATTCTTGTTTAACTTCGCCATAGACGACATCTTTGATAACTCTCTGCATAACTCTGAGTCCTGCGGTGCTGAACTGCTCCCTGGTGACCGCCATTGGGACTTAGAGTACGCCAATGACATCACTGTGATTTCCGAGTCCTCCCAATTCGCCCAGCACGTGCTGCTCAGACTGGAGATGTCAGCCGCCCAATTTGGGTTGAGCTTTACCCCTTCCGAATGTAAGGTCCAATTACAGGACTGGCCAAGTGCATATCCTCTTACCCTTTCAGGGCTCTGTTGAAACGGGTCGACAAATTCATCTTGGGAGTTGTCTGAGTATTAAGGGTTTGACAGATGAGATCTCCCTACGTCTGTCCAATGCTAGAGTCGCTTTCGCTAACCTTAATCACCTGAGGTTTCGTCGTGACCTCAGTCTCGCTCTCAAGGGACGAGTCTACAATGCTACGGTACGAGCGATTCTGCCGTACGGCTGTGAGACTTGGTGCGTTTGAAAAGCGGTGTTTAGCGGCTATTTGTTTTCGATCACCGCTGAATGCGAAGCATTGCTGATGTTCGATGGCAGCATCACATCAGTAATGAGGAAATCCGTCGGCGAGTCTTCAGAACTAATGAACTCCGCCGATCGACTGATTGCAGCACTTTGTATTGCGGAGGCTTGGCTGGCTTGGGCTTGTGCTCCGGGTGCCTACTTAGCGGCTACCATGACTAGCCCTATTTGTGAGTATAGGCGTGGCTTGGAAGCCTCAAATGCTTTGGTAAAATCAACCAGCAGCTTGTACAACGGCTAGTACTGTTCGCTGCAGTTCCTCTTAAACTGATGAGCCACAAACACCATATCTATGGTGCCGCGACCCGAATGGAATCCGCACTGCTCTTCCGTCACTTTCGGTTTCACAACCTGACTGATGTGGCGGTTGAGCAGAATACGGACTATCACCTTGCTCACATAAATCAGCAAGTTTATGCCTGGATAATTGATGTAACATTGCTAGCTTCCTTTGCCATTGTACAGTGATAGCACAAGGGTATACTTCAGCTCAGAAGACACCCACTCCTCAATCGACACGTTTAGCACCCACCGGTGCAGTGCATTCAATAACGTGGGTCCGCCGTGCTTCAATACTTCAGGCGGGATGCCGTCCGCACCGGCATACTTGACGTTTCGCAGTTGAGCAAGTGCTTTCTGCGTCTTGTCCAGAGTTGTTGTGTCGGCAAGACAAGCCTTTATCTCTTGTTGTTGCAGCTCGTGAAACAGTCCAGTCAATCTCTGAACGTTTGTTCAGGAGACAATCAAAGTTATTTTGCCAAATCTGCAGTATCTCTACTGTCTGCATGCAGCCAGCGCCTGAAGTAACAGTGCGCAGCGTCCTCAGCGGCTCCAACAACGGTCCATACACCGCCTTTAAGGAGTCAACGAATCCATTGCGCTGGCGACGTTCGACGTAGCATGCTTCCTACTTCGTCTTCTCCTTTCACAATGGGTTTACTGCAACCGAGCATTCGGGTCAGTTACCGTAGCATTTTCAGAAACTGACTCTTCTTCCCCAAGCCACATGTGCAGAAAATACTGCATTCTTCGCCGATAGCAATGCGCCAGTCGTCGCACTGTTCTCATCTAATCAATCAGGCCGTTTACAGTTTGCGCGCCCGATGGTCTCTTCGGTAGCAGCTGTCAGCTGGTCACGAATGTGGTGCCACGGGTCACGAACTGTGGCTATGCATTCCACATCACACAGACTTGCACCAACCACTTTCTCCATCACTATACGCTTCTCCACAGCACCGAAAGAAAGAATGTTAAATTTTCGCGGTTCGCGGCGAAAGTGCAACACAGATTTACGAAGATATGTACGGTTTGATCCGCACCAATTTGTGCTCAGTGCCACACTCAGCCCCAAGCGGTAAACGTGTCATGAGCACTTCACGCATGTCACGCTGACGTACGATGACATAGTCCAGCAGGTGAGCTTGAAGACTCCGTAGGTGCGTCTAAATTGCTATATCACTCACACTCCGTGTAAACCGAGGGTTTGTGATCGTCAGGCCGTGAGTGGCACACAGTGAGAGCAGCCTGTTACCGTTCGAATTCGTTGAACCAATGCCATGCGGACCCATAACATCTGCCCACACCGTTGCATTACGCCCAACGCGCGAGTTGAAATCACCCGGCATCAATAGTCGGTAATTCCTCGGCACAGACCATATTACTGAGGATAACTGGGTATAAAACTGATTACCCATTTCCTCAGGATAACCCAAGGCCGAACCGTACGTGCTACTAAAATTGGCCAACTTACCTCTTCCGAGTCGTACGCGAACACTTATCAGTCGCGTGTTGATGCCAGTCGGTTCACCCACAGCTGGCCATGGAAGCAATCGGATATTGCAAATCCGGCCCCATGTTCGCTTGGTGCTGAGGTGGCGTTTACAAGCCAGTAGAACGTATAGCCGACACCAGTTTCATGAACCTTGTTTTGCTCAGCAAGTCGGGTAGCACTGAGCGCCGCAATATCGATATTGTAACGCGCCAGTTCCATTGCAACCAGTTACTGCGTCGCTCGAGGCGCTTACTGGAGATCCGGTCCAGTAGTTGGAACACCTTCCAGCGTCCGATGCTGAGTGCTTTGCGGGCAAGCATACGACTGCATTCGTAGGCAATCGCACGCGATTTGGCGGTTGTGATTCCAAAGATTGCTTGCGGTACTCTACCCGGAACCTTTGGCTCAATAGCGTGACCCACAAGGCAGTGGGGAGCAGATTCAGCTCGGGAGTGTGATTGAAGATACCCACTGGGATCTACTCGAGGTCGGTCACATGCAGCCTCTTATGTTCTGGAACAATTCTTGTGTGTTTTCGACCCTAGCAGAATACGCACTTGCGACCACGGCGTGTTTGCATCAAGTTGACCAGGGGCTGCGTGGCTTGAGGCGGGCAGTAGCAAACCATTGAACACCCGGAGGTGCCCACCCACTGTCAGAGACAATGCATGACGCTCATGCTCTACGCCAATCGAATTGTGAGCTTATAACCCGTAGACTTGTTGTCTCCTATGGCTAGGTTTTACGGGCCATCGACCACTTCCTAACTCCCGAATAGGATGGGCTAGGATAATGGCAGGGTGCACATACCTGGTAGGAGAACGACTCGGATCCTCAACGAAAACTTATGATAATATGTACACATGAAAATCAGCGTGTCTAGCACACGGTCAGTTCACTGACTCATGCGGATTGGTGTCATGGTTCTTACCTAGAAGAAGGGCATACCCCAAATCCCAGCCAGTGGTCGCCACGCGGAGTCGTTCAGGACATGAGCCCATGGCCTAATAATAGCAGCAGTGGGTAGACCATCTGTCAGAATCTAGCCACCGCAAACCTCAGGGTATCATAAGCTCTCCCGCCTACATATGTTTGGCGGCATCCGGTTTCGGATTTGCCTGTCATTGTGGCAAGCCACAGGACGCCTGCGCCTACAGAGGGACCATGGATAGCTTGCGCTGCACCACCCACAGCTCCAACCACACACCCCATATCCAGTGTAAACCCGAAGGAATAAGACCGGGAGGCGTGCGGATGGGAGCCACGTTTCATCAACGGAGCCGGCCCACACTCCTTCACAGGCAAACACAAGCACACTGTATTTGGGGAATCAAGCGCACACAAGGCGGTGGCTGGACCGTAGTCAGCTCCACACTGAGTGCATGGAACAACTCTTCGAGCCTAACACGGCCACAAGGACCGTGCACCCTGTCCCCTCCAGCAACGACCAACTGTCTCATGGAGCGAGTATGGACGAGGTAGTGGGTAATAGACAGGTAGGCACCTTGTCAACATGCACATCAAGCGCATCCACACCGGGGATATCAAACAACAACCAAACACTTGAGAGAGAGAGAGAAAGAAAAAGAGAAAAACTCGATTAATGCATAAGGAAACGGTGACATAAACCTTAATTAAATAGCATACATAATAAGTTGTTCACAAACAAATCCTAGCTAAGTGCACGAGGTCAGGAAGTATAGTTCACGGAATGCCACGAACACAAAAATGTTATGGAAATCGAATACAATTGGCTGAAGCGATGTGTGCAAGTTAATGGAATAGAGTACAGGGAGATATTTATATGAGAGAGAAAAGCATTAAGGTAAAAACTGTAAACCCACCACCTGAAATAAAGAGACTTAGCATGCAAGCACGCGGTTAGTAAATCGAATTCAGCGTGCCTACAAACGCTGCGCCGGCTCGTCGTAATTCTCTGCAGGACCCGTCGTCGCTTCTGTAGTGGTCCCAGATGGCACAGCTCATGGCCCACTAGACATTTTGTAGCGAGAACGACAAGACAGGGGGGTAGACGTTTATTGCACACCGAAAATGGGCACATGAGGGTCTCGCGCGCGCCCTCGAATATCGACTACATTTCCGTCCCACCACGCAACACAGGTACGGATGTTAGAGGCGAGCCAGTCCTTTCGCCTCGGGAGCTCTGACTTGGAAGATCCGCCTTCATGTTTTCGCCTCGATCTCCGCTTCTCTGCACCCGATTTGGATCGGCCAGGAGTCGTTCGAGAGCTCTCGACTTGCTTGTTCTGGGCTGTGTCAATCGGCTCGGCCTCGGTCCTGTGGGCTGCGCTAGCGGCGTATTTGTCTGATTTATTGCACTGTCCACATATTCCCGCTCCGTAGTTCCGGGCCCAGGCTCGTCGCTAGCCGTCTTTCGCGATCCGCTCTCAGCTAGCTCCGAAGAGCTCCCAGAGCCATTCTTGGAAGCGGCCCCTCTACACCCGCCCCTCCTCCAGGACCTTTCTTCCTCTCGTACCATGGTCGCAGGAGAGCAGCATTCACCCAACGTTTCATTCCTCCGCAGTCGATTAAGAATTTGCCCGCTTTCTGGTCGATAATGGTGTAGGGGCCTTTCCAGCGTTCTCTGAACTTGCTTGCGCCCGGCCCGTCATGATCCGGCCGATCGTTGTTTCGTAACTTGACTCGTTCTCCAATCCTGAATGGCCTCCACTTGGGAGCCTCATGCCTGGCGTCGTAATTTCGCTTATTCCGCGCTTGTCGAGCTTTGGTTTCGCTTCTAGCTTTCCATCGCAGTCGCTCTTGATGCTCAGCTGGATGTTTCCACTCACCCTGGTTCGGTAGGCAAGTATCGAGCGCAATCCGTGGTTCTCTGCCGAACAGTAATTCGAATGGCGAGACCTTGGTGGTTGATTGCATGCTGGTCCGATACGCGATCAGAACCTGAGGCAAAGCATCTTCCCATGCCAACTTCGTGCAGTTTATCCACGTCTTCAATGTCCGGTTGAACCGCTCGGTCATGCCGTTGGTTTGTGGGTGGTACGGTGAAGTTCGCCGTCTCTGGATGCCCCACTTGTCCAACACTGACTTAAACGCTCTTGACTCGAAGCAGGGCCCTTGGTCCGTGATGATACACTGTGGGATCCCATACCTTGCAGGCACATTGAATTCGAATACTTGCAACACTGTCTCGCCTGTTTGGTCCTTGATTGGTATGGCTTCCACCCATCGAGTGAAGTGGTCAATCATCACTAGAATGTATCTGTTTCCTGTTCGACTCACTGGTAAGGGCCCAAAGACGTTCAGTCCCCAACACTGAAGTGGCTCACCAACCTCCATCGATCGCATCGGCGGTCTCGGGGACTCCATCTCCCGACTCATTTGGCAGTTTGGGCACTCCCGACGGTATGTCGCGACGTCCTCCCTCATGGTTGGCCAAAACACTCGCCTCCGCAGCAATTCAAAGACCCGCTCTGAATCCCATATGGGCGCCATCATGAGTTATGCGCATCACACGTTCTCGCTGATTTGGTGGAACAAAAGACACTTTCCGTCCGTCTATCGCCACCACAACGTTATCATTTTCGACCCTCAACCTGTCCCAGATCTTGAGGAGTTCCTCCACCTCCTCCGATGTAGCCTCCGGTTTGGTGCCAGCCCGTAAGTGAGAGCACAACACCTTCACGAATTCATCTGTCCT
>OX104068.1:72722532-72748270 GCA_944474145.2 Dicrocoelium dendriticum | reverse complement strand
CAAATTCGGGCTCACCATCAACACAAGCAAAACTGTCTGTCTGTTTCAGCCTTCACCGGAGATGCAATCTTCAATAGTGCCGCGAATCAGCATTGGTGCTGAAGTATTGGAAACATCCTTCCGTTTCAACTATCTTGGGAGCGTGATGTCGACTGATCAGCAGCTACACGTTGAGTTGCGTAATCACGTGTCGAAGGCAGCAGCGGCATTCGGGAAGCTTGAGTACCGAGTGTGGAACAACCGTCAGCTTACCATGGGCACGAAGCTGATGGTGTACAAATCCATGGTACTGTCCGTTCTTCTATACGGCAGTGAAACGTGGACGATGTACCGTCGGGATGTGCGATATCTCGAGCGGTTCCATCAGCAGTGTCTGCGACGAATTTTGCGGATCGGTTGGGGCGCCAGAGTTGCAGACACGGAAGTGTTGCGCCGAAGTGGGATGTATGCAGTGGACTGCATACTTTTGCTGCGACACCTGAGATGGTTCGGTCATGTGAGCCCTATGGATTCGGCTCGGATCCCGAAACAACTCTTATACGGTCAGCTGAGTATTGGGAAGCGGCACGTGGGGAAACCAAAGTTACCTTACCAGGACATGATTAAAGTGAGGCTCATACGTTCTAATCTTGATTGCAGATCATGGGAATCGAAGGCGGTTGATCGTGGTGCATGGCGCGATCTAATCACGAAGGCAGTTGCTGAAGTGCGGGAGAAATCCCTCATGCATGCAGAGAAGAAGCGGCAGTTGCGGAAGCGGCAAGCACCGATGAATTGTACTCCATCGACACCGAGCGCATTGTGCTGTAGAACATGCGGTCGCGAGTGCCTTAGTCAGGCAGGCCTAGTGAGCCATGAGAGAGGTCACTCGGGACCACTGCCGAAGCGACGACGGGTCCAGCAGTGAACGTAGGCAGCACCGGCGCAGCGTTTGTAGGCACGCTGAATTCGATTTACTAACCGCATGGTTGCATGCTAAGTCTCTTTATTTCAGGTGGTGGGTTTTCGGTTCTCTCCTAATGCCTTTCTTTCTCATATAAATGTCTAGTGGGCCATGAGCTGTGCCATCTGGGACCACTACAGAAGCGACGACGGGTCCTGCAGAGAATTACGGCGAGCCGGCGCAGCGTTTGTAGGCACGCTGAATTCGATTTACTAACCGCGTGCTTGCATGCTAAGTCTCTTTATTTCAGGTGGTGGGTTTACAGTTTTTACCTTAATGCTTTTCTTTCTCATATAAATATCTCCCCGTACTCTATTTCATTAACTTGCACACATCGCTTCAGCCAATTGTATTCGATTTCCATAACATTTTTGCGTTCGTGGCATTCCGTGAACCATACTTCCTGACCTCGTGTACTTAGCTAGGATTTGTTTGTAAACAACTTATTACATATGCTATTTAATTAAGGTTTATATCACCGTTTCCTTTTGCATTAATCGAATTTTTCTCCTTCTTTTCTTTCTCTCTTTCAAGTGTTTGGCGGTTGTTTGATATCCCCGGTGTGGATGCGCTTGATGTGCATGTTGACAAGGTGCCTACCTGTCTATTACCCACTACCTCGTCCATACTGGCTCCAGGAGACAGTTGGTCGTTGCTGGAGGGGACAGGGTGCACGGTCCTTGTGGCCTTGTTAGGATCAAAGAGTGGTTCCATGCACTCAGTGTGGAGCGGACTACGGTCCAGCCACCGCCTTGTGTGCACTTGATTCCCCAAATAGAGTGTGCTTGTGTTTGCCTGTGAAGGTGTGTGGGCCGGCTCCGTTGATGAAACATGGTTCCCATCCGCATGCCACCCGGTCTTATTCCTTCGGGTTTACACTGGATATGGGGTGTGTGTGTGTGTGTATGGAGCTGTGGGTGGTGCAGCGCAAGCCATCCATGGTCACTCTGTAGTCGGAGGCGTCCTGTGGCTTGCCACAGTGACAGGCAAATCCGAAACCGGATGCCGCCAACCAGGCATTGTTTATTGCATGAAATTGTAAATATGACGCCGTAGTTGTTCTTGTTTTTGATCAGGTCGTTGGCATGAGAAGAGGTGAGAGGAAATCTTCGTATTGGATGACGGACGCCAGATGATTGGGTAATATCATCCAGATACGTAAGTAGCAGTGGTCTTATTTAGTTGCGCGTCACATTTGCTGCGTTGTTACGTAGACATTTGTGGCTTTTTATAGAGAGAATGCTTGCCAGGCGGCAACCCACTCCTTCCAGGAACGCTGCCGCCCAACCATTCGCTAGAGCGGAATTAACACGGACCACGCAGCTGGCTCCGCAAGGAGGCTATTCTTCGGGCCGGCTGTCTGTAAGATCTGAGAATGAAGCACCTTAGATAACAATACATTTTGAATGGTATCGGGGTATTGTTGTTCAGGAACGTTGGCCGCCTCTTATCCCGTTTGGGTTACACCATATTCTGCATGTAGAGTAATAATTCCGCGTCAAACTCCATGAAGCTTGTTCACATATCTGTAAAGTGTCTTGGGTTAGTCCAAAGTCTTACCATAAGGTCCTATTGAGGGTATACCCTTTCAATTATGTCGAGTTTGACGCAGTGGTATCTGTGTTGTACGTACCCTCCAAGTATGGGACCTGTATCTCATCAGAACATCGCTGAAAGCATTCGGTTTAAATTCAGCTATGTTCATAGATGCTACCAACTACTGCTTTGAATGACTGTCGTCTGTGTCAAGTTAGCTGTACTCAAGCAATTAAATAGGCTATTTTAACACATCTATAAATAAATAAATGTCTTATTCGCGATAATGCGGGAGACGCTTGCATAAGCATGATCATGGGGATATGAACATTCGGGACCGGTGAATATAAATAACGGTACAAGTTTATCAGCAGTATATAGATCTAGGTGATAATTATATATGAATGTGTGCAGGTATGAATATGTGTGGCTATGTTGCTTGAATTTGTAAATATGGCGCCGTATTTGTGTATATTTTCGGTTGGGTTGTCAAGGTGAAAATGGATGGAATGCAATTTTACTATTGCCAGACTGACTTCGGGGACTGGGCAAGAGCATCTGAATACTCATGCAAACTTAATCTAATGAGCCCTACATCGCATTCCACTACTCAGCCCTCTCATCTATTGGGTTATCTAACGCATTTATTGTTTCGCCCATAGAATGTCATTTTTCATTGTTGCTTGTCCACAGCAGGTAAGCTAAATCCCATGCAGACGTAGATGATACTCACTCCTTGCGTATTCTACACAACTGCCTAGTGGCTCACACCTGAATGTGTAAATGTTGCACAGGTGTATTGCTTGCAAACTAGCCTCACTTTGCTATTGCACCTTGCGTACTTATTCCAGCCAGCATTTTAAGGTGGTATGCAATGCAGTAGTTGATGGTAAAAATGATACGTCGCATCTCATCTGGTAGCAGCAATTGTGTTCCCGTTGGCCGTTATGCTTAAACTCTCTTAGCATTACCTAACGGCTCTACACCATGGAAACAGTATGCGCGAAGCTGGTATCAAGCAGGCTTAACATGAGCTATCTGTAAACACGAGACATTTAGCCTGGGCGTCGCAAACCTGTGACCAAAATGAGTCAATGGAATGATAAATATGGTTCTTCAACTAATCTTATGGTCCGATACGGGAATGGCGCTCAATCTCAGTAGTTAACCCTATTTTACTACTGATAAAGCTAGAACGGAACACTGTTCGTAGTGGATTGTTAAATGAACCGGCTGGCGCCCCAAGCCGCTGCATACCTTCAATCGATTGAGCTACCTTTCAAACATATTCCGAATTTTCGGACAGCCAGATGCAGTCGTTTACCGAAGGATGCAACCGAAGATCTTCCCCCCACATGTTTAACTGGTCCCTACTGTTTTTATTGTTAATTCTGCACTACCCGGAGGTAGCACAACTGAAAAGTGGGAGCTCAGTATACAAAGGACAGACGACGTGTTGTATTCGAGGAAGGGGTATTTGCGAGGTGCTCAGTATTTCTCTCAAAGAGGTTGGGCGAGTGTGCTTCTCAGTGATTCACAATCTGTCTTATCTGGGAACAAACGGATTTCTAATAGAGCAAAATGTTTCTGTGCCCCGAGGCATCTACTCTATTGTTGCTTTGAAGGTAGACCTGTCGTTGGGGAGCGGTACACACCTCACAGCCAGAGTGGTGTATGCCGCCATCAACGTTCGGATGAACTGTCTACGCGCGACCCAACCGTGTCTACCTCAGCGTTATCTACTCATGGAAAGCGAATGTTCAACCGATATGGACAAGCTAGTTAAATTAGACTTATTTCTCATTCCTCAGTCAAGACGGTTCCCAGACACATACCTCTATGAGCTGGTCGATGAGGGATATGCATACTCAAACTTTTACGACCGCTCTACCTTTTCCGCTTCACCCATACGCTGTAACCGATATTGGTTGCATGAATGCAATCACCATGCAAAATTTAATCATCTCTTGATGGATAGCCATGAGAATCTTGATCGAGTATACATTGCAGATGATGATGAACTGCCGTATAAACTAAACAGTAAGGTATTGGATCAGTTCCCGAATGTGATTGTGACCAAACGTATGATCGATAGGGAGATGGACACTTGTTTTATTACTTTGGAGTTGAGGAACAGAGCCATCTCCAAGGAAGAAAGCCTGAAGTCGTCATTGGCCAATTGTTCACGGCACCATCCGGAGTGGCATGTGCTTAGATCAGCCCGCCATAATTACCCCTTGCGACTGGAGATCATCAAGATGGCCACCGAATGGTTCCTCTACGCAAAACGCGAGTACATTCACTACCAAATAATGCAAAAGTATTTCGATGATATGCAGCTTGTGCATCCAGGCACTCCAGATATCTCATTTTTGAACAGACGTGACGAAAACCGTATACATATGGGGCGCATTGTGACTCGTCTACAGGTGTTCGCTGATATCATCGAAGTGATTCACGCACCTTGGAAACCACCGATTAATTATTATCGAGAAAACTTACCTGTATGACCCGAGCTGCAAGGTCAAACTCACTCATCTCGGTGATAAAGCACTTCACCTGGAACCATAACCCGCAGTACGAATACAACGAACCGAGGGGCACGTACTTTCAAGAACATTTGGGGAAGTACCCCAACATGAACAAATCCGAATGATAGCTAACCATGTTCCCCATGCACATTCATCGTTTCTTACCTATTAAAATGATACTCTCTTGTAAAGCTATGGGACGTTTGACACGACTGCCCGGGAGGTCCGGTCACGAGATGAGCGACGCTTGCGTCCACGCCGGTTGCATTTCATTTGGCTACGTGTGCCTAGTGGCCATCTCGTTGGACTCACTGCGATGCCACGATTTAGCAATGAAACTGTCACCGAGATGAGGCGACAGTGCGAATCCCTGCGCGGTGCGGCTAATGGAGAGAGCGTGGTATGCTATAATCCAAGTCACGGCCATAAATGCGGTGGTGTAGCATAAGTACATAAGCAGGAAATATTAGAGATTAGCCCTGGGATTCACAAGTACACTTTAAGATGCTCATCGTAACTGACCCAGTCAGACAGTGACCAAACTGACACAAATATGAAAAACCGCTTCATCCCACAGAATTTGGCTAACAAACAGCGGTATATACCCCGAATACATGCCGTTTGTCATGACTCAGTATGTGCTTGTCCTCTGCCCATCACACTGTGGGGGCAATGGGGGACCGAATGACCTAACGTGGCTTATGGTTCAGGGGAGCACGTCGTCGCCGTCACAAAAGTATAGTCGACCATTTTAATCCCATGTTATTCAAGAGATCGGGTGTTTCTTGTGAGTTCGAAAATGACAAACCAGTCGTCCGTCACTATTCGTGACATGCAGTAGCTATCCGACTTGAGCCAAGTTTGAAGAATTTCTTAAAAGCACTATGCAAACCCACAAGCAAAGCATACAGTACTCCTACTGGTGCCTGGTTAAGGGTCCAATATGACGCAACTTTCATCGGAATTCCGGGAGTTAATTTTGTGTCACTTCTTGGTGCTGTCTCAGTTTTACAATTCAGATCAGAACGAGACTAGGGTAGAAGAACAAGAATTATAAAGGGCCCTAGTTGATGGTTTTACTGGTTTCTGACTACCGACAAAGTTACATTTACCGACGCGGTGCTAAAAAGAGTTTCCCAATAACCCTACTGCTGCATTAAGGTATTATAGTATTTGGTGTTGGTACCAGGTTTCATGCTGTGTCGATGCCGATTGCGCACATCCTCACGATTACAGGAAGAACACGAAAACTAGCCAAAAGCGAATTGTATGCATGAGAATACAGTCTCCTTTTATAGGGTACAAAGCTGGATGAAGCAAAGCTACTAAAACAGCTTGGAGTCAACCAACATCATAGGAAACAAAGAATAATACGGGTGAATGAGAAGTGGCAAAATAACGAACCAATCAGACGAGTTCGAGGAAACAAAATTAGCAAAACAGGCACCTGAGCCGGCATCTATTTCGAACGCCATTAGCTAGCCAATCAAAGCAAACAATTGCTGCTTTTAAACAACTACCAAGAAACAAACGGTAGCAAAACGCAAACAAGCAACCACGCATTGTAATAAAAGTATATGTTTATTGAGTACCTCCCTAACAGAGCTGCTTCAATGAACACTGAACAATGAGTCATAACGGGTAAAAATGCAGGTGCTTGATATGTCCCGTAGGGTGTTTAGAGTGAAAAAAAGATAGATCAAGGGATAATGAGGTCGTCAGTTTGGGCGATTACAGATTTAACTGCACTGCCGTATAAAGGGAGTTTGAAATGAGAATGTACGCACACAAAGCAATAAGGGGAGTGGTTATTGTTCACACAATAGGCGAGAAAAAAATTAAAAAATGGCAAGGACAACGCTTACTCATGTGCAACTATCTTGGGTCGACAGGATACAGAAATCCAGTTTCTATTGTAGTAGCATTTATCAAATTTCGTGCAAGGGGTTTGAAGTGACTCATTATCGACTAGGGTTATGGCACTAACCGCTGTCTGCTGTGCATTAGTGCCAGCATCTGGTGGTCATTGGCTATATCACGTAGTGTAAATGTGACAGAGTATCGTCAAGGCGTTTTTTGAAAAGGGATAGGGTGGATGCATTAATTACATGTTCCGGGAGGGCGTTCCAAGGTTGTGCAACTCGAAGGGAGAAATGGTTTCGCCGACATTCCAGGCGGCTGTACTGCGCGACCAACGTAAACTGCTGACCTCTTAGCGAGGTGTTTTGACTGAGTATCAGAACGGAATGTCATGGGTGGTTGGGGTCTCTCAGGATTAGGTACACCATTATGAGATCGCCCCTTATCCGCCGATAACGTCCACTGTATAATTTGAGGGTCTTCAGCCTGAGTGGGTAGGGGAGGCTGGTCAAACCTCTGACGCTCTTCGATGCCCTACTTTGTGCAGTATCGAGCGCGGTGAGATGGTGCTTGAGCCAGGGTTGCCACGCTTGAATAGCGTATTTTGCGTGCGACCTTACGTACGCACTAAGCATTTTTGGAAACACTGAAGGGTTAAACTTCGCGAAAGCTCTGCGAAGAAGGCCGAGGTACTGGTTTGCTTTCTTAGCTGCCTTTTCAGTCTGCCTCAAACAACCGAGCCCATCTTGAACTATCACGCCGAGATCTCACTCGTGAGAAGCCCGCTGTAGAATTTGTGGTCCTAGGCGGTACTTGTACATATTCTTGTGCTGTATGCTGAGAACCTTGCACTTGGTGACGTTGAAATGCAACATGTTCTCGATGGACCAGGTGTACGCTTTGTCCAGGTTATCCTGTAACACTGTGTGATCCTCCACTGCAGCTATAGTACGCCATACCTTTAGATCATCAGCAAATAGCAAACGGTTAGAAGATAGAACACTCGAGAAATCTTTTATGAAAACCAGGAACAGGCGGGGTCCAAGTAACGAGCCTTGAGTTACTGCGCATTGAACTTCGATGGATTCTGACAGGTTGCTTCTAACCCTCACATTCAGGTGACGTTGCACGAGAAAGTCTCCTATCCAGCCCAGAACAGGATCGCCGATTCCATATTTCTGGGGTTTGTGCAGTAGAATGCGATGGTCTATGCTGTCGAATGCCTTTGAGAAATCCAAGTAGGCCGCGTCGACTCCTACACCAGCGTCCACAGATTTCGTCCAGCTTGCAGGAGCAATCAACAGAGTAGTGATACAGCAGCGATTTTGGCGAAATCCGTGCTGCTCAGGAACGAGAATTTGGTTGTTCTCCAGGTACCCCATTAAAGCCTCAGCTACAATGGACTCCATAACCTTGGAGATCACAGGAAATAGTGTTATCGGACGATAATTTGCTGGTTCAACATGACTGCCACTTTTGTAGATTGACGTAATGATTCCGTGCTTGCACATCGTGGGGACGTGCATCTCGTTCAGACAGCGTTGAAAGAAAATTGCTAGTGGTCCTGCCAAACTCATGGTAGCAACTTTCAAAGCCTTCGGGCGAATGCCGTCCGCACCCGGGGAGCTGAACTCGCGCAAAAACATCAGTCTCTTCATTACAGCTGCGGAGGTAAGCGATATGTGATTAAGCCCTGATGGCGGCGTTATCTGCTTAGACAGGATGCGTGATGATTGCCCGCTTTGGAAGGTACGGCCAAATTGTTGTCCAAGAACATTGGCCGCCTCTTGTGCAGTTTGGGCTAACCCACATGTTGTGGGCAGAGCACGAATACCGCGCTTAAAACGACGCAAATTGTTTACGTGTCTGTATAGCAGTTTAGGATTGGAGCAAAACTTTTCCACTAGACCTTGTTGGTCCTTAAGTTTATCCTCCCGGAGTTTGACATAGTGGTTGCTTTGTATTGTGTAGACATCCCAGGTATGGTCGTTCGGGGAGGTTATGTATGTGTGCCCTGCCAAATCCTTTAATGCTATGCATTTACGTGTCCTCCTCCTTACGAAAGACTTCATCGTTCTAGGCCGGTAGAGTTTGGTTTCAGATGTCCTTGCCACGAGCTTGGTACATATGTTGACAAATTCTCCGCAGACCACCTCAGGGGTTAATTCGGCTAAGAACGACCAGCTTGTTGCTTTAATGAGGTCGGACAGGTCGTCATAGTTGGTTACGACATGAGATTTCTCGGCATGCTCTTTAGGATAACCCGAGTAGCACATGTAATGAAACACTAGCGTCGCATGATCACTGCGGCCCAAAGGAGTATCGCTTATCACTCTCTCGACCAGCAGTGCTTCATTGGTGAACATTCGGTCCAATATGAATGGCCTGTCAGTTTCCCTGAACCTGGTGGGTGTAGTGACGTGGCCATAAAGCGGGAAGTCTGAAACCAGCTCTTGCAGGTCCGCTTTGAATTGCTGTCCTGGTGTGGCCTGGGATTCTAGAGCATGTAAGTTGAAGGCCCCGGTGATTGGAATGTGACTGTATTTCCTGTTTATCACTTACCTCAACGCAGCCATCAAATTGCAGTCCATCTCAGGTGTAGACGATGGTGGGCGGTAAACAACAACCAATAGGCCAAGATCGTTCCTTCTCAGCCGGAAACTACACCAAATGGTGTCAGGTACGTCGGTTTCCAAATCGTTTATGGGTTCGCATTGCATGTTGTTACAAAAGTAGAGGACTACCCCACCACCTTTGCTGACTAGATCCTTCCGAAGAACGGACATGCCCGTTAGCTCGATTTCATCATCCGTTAGCTCGCGGCGCAACCACGTTTCGGTGACAGCGATGAGGTCCCAAGCTGCTGACGCGGGTCGAAGTCTTAATTCAGCTAATTTGCTGAGTAGACCTTGGGCATTTGTGTACATGCATGAGAGCTTCTCGGAGACCAAAAGTGTGTTAGTTTGGATGGATGAAGCAAGTGAGTTTACGCCGACCAATAAAGTGTCGGCGACTAATCGTTTTTTGGATGGGTTGCATACTCTCGAGAAGTATTTGATATGTAAGCAGGTATCATACGCCTCGGATCCCGGTGTTTGCTCGTGCTCTGCAGTGTCCCTCCGGATATTATGGCTACTGGTGAAACCGTCCCCGCGTCGGGTCCTGCAGTTAGCGTTTTCACTAAGAGTTGTGCCTCTACTGAATTGTCATTAAAAGATGTTGGAGTTCCTGCTGCTTTCAGCCGAATTTCTGTTGGCAATCTGCAACGGAATTTAATCCAGTTCTTTAGTAAGGTTTGTGCCATTAGTTCTGACTGTAACACAAGTTTTAACAGCCTGGGACCGCACCCCTTATAGTTTGGTGATATGGGGATCTTTGTCAACGAGGTGACCACCACATTTTCAAGAGAGCCTCCCGGATGTAGTGCCATTGCTCGCGGTCGTGCATCTGAGCATCGTCGGAAGAGGAGTCGGTAAGCTCAGGAACACCGTGAGTAATCACTGTTTTCTTATCTTGAATTTCTCGGTACCTCTGTTTGTTAGCAGGATCTACTGAACGTTCTTTCCACGGGATTTCGGGTAGTATGCGCACTCCACTTGAGTCGTGGCAGAGACGATTCGCAGACAGCAGAACGTCATCAGTCTCGTCCGCCGAGTTTAGTGTTACCCGAAGTAACCGGGGTTCGCCGTAGTGCAACGCGTTTGGGTGACGCGAGACTCTTTTTAATGTCGTGAGATTAGCGTGGACACCGATGGACATACAGATGGAACCCCACTGATTTCGATCGTCCGTCAACTTACCCTTAATTGTATTGGATCTTGATTCGGGGACATTTGTGCATACAATGTTTAGGGCACCATGGTTGCGCCTGGTGGCTACTGGTTTTGGATTTCGAGGCTTAGTATCCGGTGTGTTTGGTGAATTTGTGAACGGCACTGATGTGTGCCATCCATGCTGCGACACTTTTGTTTTCTCTAGGCAGGGCACAAAGGTTACCGGTGTTTGCTTGACGGCAACCGGTGCGTACGTTGCCGGGATGTTCACTATTGCTGGTTGACTGTAGCTTACGGTCTCGTGTGTAGCGAACAGACTACTAGGTGCAGCACCCAGTACAGAATTGAGACGGGCGCGCTACAGGCACTGTTTTTACTTATAGGAGGTAGAGAGAACAGAGTTGATACTGCTGCAGGCTGAGTCGTTGGGGTTAGGTTGGGACGCCTGGCTCGTTTCTTCGGCCTGACTAGGGAATTCGGGGTGCTATTTTCACTCACAAGTGCAGGTCCGTTTCCTCCCATGGGTGTAACTCTGACGCTCACCAGCTTCGGTTAGTCTTTCACACCTCTTCAGTAGCACAGCTAGGCAGCTAACAAATGGGATAGAGTTGCATACTTGGCAGAACCAAAACGCCTCTGCGGTGTTTGTTTATGTCGACTTTGTCCCCAGGCAGGTAGCGTGATAGGATTTCAAACATATAGTACACACCAGACCATTTTGTACCACTTTAGCACATGATTCGCATTTGCTCTTCACACGAGACATGTTCACAGTAGGCGTGCTGTTTTAAGCGGTAGCAAGAGGGCACAGATACTGACGCACCCTCTTTGACTTAGCTTCACTTTTCTTGTTGCGCTGCTATCGGCGCTGGTTTGAGGTAAGCGGGGTCAAGCGTATCGCTGCCAGATGAGTCACACCTTCCTTAGGGTAGATAGGCGACGTGCGTGCTATCGCTCCAGCCGGTAAATGGAGAGGCAGCGATGCAGCGTAGGATTGAGGCAAAGCAAGATGACTGGGAGAATACCGTCTAATGACCACAGTGGCTGTTCCAAGGGCGGATCAAATTGACGACTATCGCTTTGTACAGCGACTTGAAGGAATGGTAGTAAGTTGCTCGGGTAACTCTCAAAAATATCTTTAAAATAAGACCACAAGAGTTCTTGTGTGACGAGAGGAAAAATAAATCTTCCGATAAGAATCAAATACGGTTGACTTCGAAGTTGCAAGAGCACAGTTTGCTGATGATCCGCAAATGACAGATCCAATAGATGAAAGGTGGTAGGAGGAGCTTGCGGAGCCAAATCGAATGATAGCACGTAGGCCTCTGTGAGAATAAATCCAATGATTTAGAGGCGAATAAGGTAGGAGGACGCCTTTCTGCGACCGCTCAGGAGCGTTCTGCTACTCGAAGTATTTAACTCATGTGCAAATACTTTTGCTAATGGTTGGCGGCATCCGGTTTCGGATTTGCCTGTCACTGTGAACAGCCACAGGACGCCTGCGCCTAAAGAGGGACCATGGATGGCTTGCGCTGCACCACCCACAGCTCCAACCACACACCCCCTATCCAGTGTAAACCCGAAGGAATAAGACCGGGTGGCATGCGGATGGGAACCACGTTTCATCAACGGAGCCGGCCCACACACCTTCACAGGCAAACACAAGCACACTCTATTTGGGAAACAAGCGCCCACAAGGCGGTGGCTGGACCGTAGTCCGCTCCACACTGAGTGCATGGAACCATTCTTTGATCCTAACACGGCCACAAGAACTGTGCACCCCGTCCCTTCCAGCAACGACCAACTGTCTCCTAGAGCCAGTATGGACGAGGTAGTGGGTAATAGACAGGTAGGCACCTTGTCAACATACACATCAAGCGCATCCACACCGGGGATATCAAACAACAGCCAATCACTTGAGAGAGAGACAAAGAAAATTACTCGATTAATGCATAAGGAAACGGTGACATAAACCTTAAGTTAATGAGCATATGAAATAAGTTGTTTACAAACGAATCCTAGATAAGTTCACGAGGTCAGAAGGTATACTTTACGGAAATGCCACGAACACAAAAATGTTATGGAAATCGAATACAATTGGCTTAGGCGATGTGTGCAAGTTAATGGAATAGAGTACAGGTAGACATTTATATGAGGAAGAAAAGCATTAAGGCACAATTGGAAACCCACCACCTGAAATAAAGAGACTTTGCATGCAAGCACGCGGTTAGTAAATCGAATGCAGTGTACCTACAAACGCTGCGCTGGTTTTGCCTACGTTCTCTGCAGGACCTGTCGTCGCTTCGGTAGTGGTCCCGAGTGGCCTCGCTCGTGGCTAATACTGCCATTGATACTGGCATCTTGCGTAACTTTCACGAATTAGATATAGTTGAGACAAAGTGAACTGGAGAAGAGCAGCCACACAGGTAGTGCAGTATCTCTACCCAAATACTACTGAGTGGCATTGTAGCATACACGAGTCAGGCGAGTCTACCACCTGAGTACGACTATGTTTGCATCTTTTCCATGTGTTTAAGCCCTGCATTTGGAAGTGTAGTGTAGATCTTATATAGGAAAAGTAAGCCAAATTGTTTTGTCAATGGTTGCTTCCAAGGTATTCTACTATGAAGCAAGAGGGCATCTGTCTGCCTCCGTAGTTTGGAGGTGTATTTTGATACCGTGATCCATGCGTAGGGTGCGCCCAAACAGGAGCAAAATAGACGCTGAAGGATAACCACAAAATGTTTACGATCATAGAGCAGGTGCATCAAACTGGAAATCTGTGGGCCGCATGCCATTAATGTAGGCGCGACTTTGGCCGAACAAAGGATATTGCGATTCGGTCGCTTGACAGCCTACGTTACAGTTTTTATAATTCAAACTGGACGAAAGTGCGTTGTGCACAGGAGAAAATCATGCCTTATTTGCTTAGATTGCTGTTAATATTAGTGATAGACTATAAGCTTTCAATGAACTTCAAAAGCACGGGAGTTAAACTACTGCTGCTGCGGAGCAAGCGAATCAAATCTCACAGCAACAGATATGGCATCAACGTTGAAGAGCACTACAGTTCAGTACAGTTAAACTATTATGATCCGAGCACCAAACTACAGTGAATCCAGTGGCCCCGTCTCACATCCCAAGAGTAACAACGGCAAGTGGGGTTGAATGCAAACAGACTGTAAGGAAAATGAACATATGAAGGAAGTGCGTTAGACTAACTGGTATGTAATGAGGATTAATAACCAGATGCAAGCAACCGAATGCAGGAACTTCACTGACTACGTGGATGCGCCATGTCTGATAGGATCTCCAACCCTGGTTGTGGACCATCTTGAGGCCCTCATCCAGGAAGACAGCATGTACCAACCTGAGCAAATCTCGCAGTCAGTATCTTCTTGCCCCTATGCCACGTCATGGACTGGTCACTTCATGGATTACTTGTGGATTTTTTCTACTTTTTTGCTACTTTCTACGAACTTCATAGTTTGCCCAACTTGATACATCCACGGCGTATAAGGCACGCCGAGAAAGCCGGTCAACGGACATACGGAGGACATAACCTAGCCAACGTAGGTGATTAGGATTCAGAAAACACTTCTGTGAAGCAGCAAAGGGCTTCTTGCTAAAATCCAACCAGAGGACCTCACCATTGCTCATCTGGTGTTCCCACCAGACATGAGCAATGCTCCGCAAGCACCGGTGGTAAAACATAGTCAACTTTTGTTGTCTTCACTGCGAATTGGCCAGGTATCTTACTCGCCTAACCGCAACGTTATACATCTTAATTTTCACTGACCGGCAAAGGCCGCCTTTCAGTCAGCAAACTAAGACAGTTATGGCGTCGTTGTGATGTCCGTCTCAAGCTCAAGGGCAGGGAGTACAATGCTTCAGTCCGTGAAGTACTATTGTACGGTTGTGAGACTTGGCCTATTCGCTCGGAAGACATGAAGCGGCTGTCAATCACCGACAAACGCTGTCTATGAAGGATTGCTCGGGAGTGGTTGGCAACATCACGTAAACAACGAAGAGGTGCGAGTCCGAGTGCTTGGAGCGAGTAGTGCCAGTCTTCCGAACGCTAATCTCCGACATCGCATGCGTTGGCTCGGGCACGTTTTGCGCATGCCAGCCCATCACCTTCCACGTCTAGCGTTAGTTATTCTCCCAGGGAGCGATTGGAAAACTGCTGCGGCGGAGAGCCGATGACGTGAAGAAGAGGAATGATGAAGGCGACCTCAATTTTGGTGGCAGTCGGACCAATTGGTCTTCCGGGTTGGGGACTACGAGATGCTGAACCTCAGTGGATAGAAACATTGGACGTCACGGCTCACAACAGATGTCAGTGGCGTCAATGATTTTTTGCCATTTTGTTATAGATTTAATGTGCATGCAAACTAACGAAACAAAATAAATTGTGTCAACATGGCGTGTGCAAAACCAAAATAATCGTTTTCCATTTCTCAATATCTCATTTGTGATTCTATTTCTTCCATTTTTTCTTCTGCCATGCTTCTTGTGGCACAATGTGTGTTAACGGACTATACATATATATATATATATATATATATATATATATATATATATATATATATATATATATATATATATATATATATATATATAAAAGTGCCCCATGCTGAGGCTGATGTTGCATTCTTGATGCTTCTTCACTGCAGTTGGGCTAAATCAACTTACACATGCTAGGTCTTTTTAAGCTGCATAAATTTGATTCTAATTTATTGGTTTGTTCTGCCTGCCTGAATAATTTATTAACTATCCACGTTGCTTACGCTAATTACGCTTATCTTCGGTAATTTTGTTGCGTCTGTAGCATTTTTAAGCTACTCGTGGACATCTTTCCCTTATGACGGATACCTAGCTAACCAACTTACTTCATATGCCAATTTATCGAAGAGTTATGCCACTGTAACTGTATGCAATATTGGATTTCTTTTATTTCATTTTGTCGTTTCAAGTGATCGGCTGTTGCTTGATATCCCCGGTGTGGCTGCGCTTGATGTGCATGTTGACAAGGCGCCTACCTGTCTATTACCCGCTACCTCGTCCATACTGGCTCCAGGAGACAGCTGGTCGTTGCTAGAGGGGAAGGGGTGCACGGTCCTTGTGGCCGTGGTAGTTTTGAAGAGCGGTTCCCTGCATTCAGTGTGGAGCGGACTATGGTCCAGCCACCGCCTTGTGTGCACTTGGTTCCCCAAATACAGCGTGCTTGTTTTTGTCTGTGAAGGAGTTTGGGCCGGCTCCGTTGATGAAACGTGGCTCCCATCCACATACCTCCCGATCTTATTCCTTCGGGTTTACACTGGATTCGATGTGTGTGTTTGGATACGTTGGTGGTGCAGCGCAAGCCACCTATGGTCTCTCTGTAGGTGCAGGCTTCCTGTGGCTGTCCACAGCGACAGGCAAATCCGAAACCGGTTGCTGCCAACGATATATATATATATATATATATATATATATATATATATATATATATATATATATGCAGCGATGACGCGCATAGGCGAGTAATATGCAGTGATATCCAATAAAATTCCTTAGAACAACGGATAGCACTGAATAAGTTGCGTTGGCTTGGGAGCGTACTAGGTATCTGTGGCCACCGCTTACCAAGTAGGGCCTTGTTTTTCTTGCCTTATATAGGTTGGTGCAGGTTATAAGTGGTCAGATGTTGACTTGGCAGCTAGACTTGATGTCACTGACCACAAAATTTGGCGCAGTTGATCCGACTGGTATTCCAACAGCCCACGTGATTCGCATTTTTCCTGGTGCCAGAGGTTATAGGACATGGCTGGCAGTCGGCATCAGCGGCGCGTCTGCTGTCTTCTCGTTATCGGACTGCCTGCTCAAAGATTATTTGGTGCTGTGTTATCTACGGTGTAATGGCTAATTATGACGTGAGGCACTGAAAGCCGCAAGGAATCTGCCTAGCTGATACCGCATCGTCTTTACCAGATAGCCAGCTGCTTGCGATGGTACGTTATTGATAAGGTCTAAGCCACTGGACCCTGAAAATTTGCATAGGACACTGAGGAGTTATGCTTGCTCCCTCTTCTCCCCTGTTATTATTCTTCGTTCCTCAGGAGACCGTAGTTTTGCGACAGAAACGCATCAGTCTAAATGGTTGATGTAATGCTGTTGTTGATGATGAGGTTCGGAACCAAAATGGTTCTTGGGTTACGCAACTTGTACGCAGAAAGACTACTTAAGCTGAGAATCTCTTCAATACCTTATTGTCTCAATGGTCGCCATCGTAGCTCGTTGATCTTGACCTATCGCACCTTGACCGGGAAAATCGGGCCTGGTTTATCTTAGCTTCTCCAGCCAGCTCGATTACTATCTCTTCGTAGCCACTTGATGAAGTTGCACAAGCCCGGATCTGTTTTAGTCGTGACGGACTTTTGTTTATCATACTGGGTAGTAGATACCCGGAGGTGGTATTATCACCAAGAGTAAAAGAGTTTGAACGTATTTGACGGACTTAGACCGCAGTTCCAAACTTTAACTTCACTTAAATAGACTTTTATTCTCGAGGACGTGAGGAGCGGCTATATCGGCCTGATCGGGTAATTGCATACTTTGTAGAACGTTGATCACACGTGGATCAGGAAAATTGCACATCAGATCAGATAATTACGATTGGAAATACAACGAACAGATAATAAGTCATTGACTAGTTGGCTGACTTTTAACCCTCCTCTCACATATAAAACAGCTGTCACTGGAGATGGTATGATGTTGAAGCATGCATTGATTCACCCTTTTTATCTTGCTTCTTAACACTTTTGTTACTTTCGTACTTCTGTTGCTTAGTCCACGTGACCGGTGCGGCGGGGACTGCAAGTGAGGTGTACATGGGTACTAATTTGTTGATGGAGTGATTCGCGCGTGCTGATCTGATTCTCCTAGTTTTAATTATCACGGACAAATATTATCGTGACTTAACGAAGCGCTTCGAAAGGAACATTCCCACCTGAGTTGGATATCCGATTTCCTAAACGTCCGTAGCACGCAGCTGAAAATGAACGGAAGCTTTTCCGCTCTATGTGGGTTTATTTGTGACACACTCAAGCCTTCAACCCGTCATCAAAATGGTATCAGTCTCTTGTCATATTGTATTTGTTTTTTTTTTGTAAAACCACCGTTGATCGCACGAAACGGATTGTGCCTACTCGTCCAGTAAAATCGCCGATGGATAAGCATGAGGAACAAGTTGTGATTCGTGACCGCGATAAGTATGTTGTTAATAAGTCGGATCTGAAGCTTGATGCCTTACAATTGGAATCATTATCATTTGGCCTAGACTACAAAGTTCCTCCTGGACGGTTAAATGAGTTTTCTATCTAATCGCTATTTGAAGACTTCTGATCAGGTGAAACATCTACAACCAGCTAATGCTGATAAGCTCATATGGACTAGAAACAAACTTATGAGGTTAAACATGCGCCAGTAAAAGAAAGTGTGTGCTTACAGAACGGCACCTACAAGCGTTACGCGAAATAAGTGGCTAGGTTGTGATGGTAACAAAGACACATAGGGGCTCTGGAAAAGTGCTCATGAACAAGCATGATCGTCATACTCGAGGACACAATTAACTTCAAGCGACTTGAGAGGGCAGGCGAAATGTCTGCGGTAAACTCTATCCTGGAGGAACGGTATTGCTCTGGGAGACTTGTACGCCTTGCACCATACTCTCCAGCGTTCAATCTCATCGAGGGCATTTGGAGCATAACAAAGTCTCACGTAAAAGAGACAACCAGGGGGCGGTACTCCGAGATGCTTCTGGGCGACCCTGAAGGTGTTCTGAGTAAAAGCCAGTGGCATGCTCGCTTTTTGGAGCATGCAGTGTCGGAAGCACGTGCCTTAGTGACGCAGCAGCAATGCGAAAAAAATGCTTCAGTATGTCAGTAAGTATTATGGACGTGCTTTTCATTTGGCCGATCTGTAAAACTTTCCGCTGGCAGTAAGCTATTTGTTTGAAACGAGTGTTGCTATTGTTTTACTATGATGACGGAGCGGAGTGCACTTTATACGCTGCTAGAAATAGCCAGTTCTCTATTCGGGGGAACATCGTAGTTCTTGGAAGGTGGTGCTTATGGTCGCTTGGCATACCCGTTTTAGTTACCGCCTCGTAGGACAATCATTCAAGAGCTTGACAAATGCAACTCTAACACGGTTGTGTGGCAAGCAATTATGTTTTGCCGCTTGTCCTTATTTGTGTCGGGAGAGCCAATGGATAAGGAATTTGACAAAGGGATAATGAATAAGAAAGATGAACTATGCATAGCAATGCAGCAATGGGGCAGTGGTTTGTGGCAGGTATAAAAGCGAATGCTTGACATGTCCCGTAGGCTAGTGAGAGGAAAAAATCGAAATAAAAACCGTGTCTGTAAAAGAAAGTGTGAAATACATGACTCACCAAGGGGTTTGGAGTAACACAGGTTATATCACCTAGTGCAAGTGTGTCAGAGTATCTTCAAGGCATTTGTTGAAAAGGTATAAAGTAGGACGGGTAGTAAGTGTGGCCGTTTGCCTGATGGCTTAACCGATTACATCCACGAGGGCCGCTGGACGCGGCACGATCTCGTGCAAGGATGATCCATGCGGAAACTCAAATCAAGTAGGAAAGTACAACTGACGTTTATCACGACCTCTACAGTGAATCCCTGTTAGACTGCAAGACTTTATTTGGGTGCAAATCACAGATATTAATAGACCTGTGTCTAGGACACTGAAGGTGATCGGACTTCTGCGATCTGATTATACGTTGATGTATTTCAGCGGCTATACTATTACTTTAATAGTATCATATATTTACGGCGGATAGCGATTAAGATACGCCTTTAGCTTGTATTCTGTCAGTCGCTCGAGAAGCAGACCTGTTGCTTTCGGCTTGATCAGCTCAGTCTACATCTCCGATAGTTTACCAAACATCTCGGAAGTAAGGTCGACAATTTCGACACTATATTGCTTAACACAGCTGGGTGAATTCACCTTCTGGAATACCACTTGCTTTGACACGGAGTGTGTGAATGACCGATTCCCAGTAGTACTAGGATTCTGGGGCCCGTAAGAGCAGAATTCATTTCATTTGCTAAAAGTTTCTAAAGTAAGCCAAGGTTTCCGACACCCGCACCGTCTTCGATCAGTAAAAGATAGCGGCAACGATATTAGGGGATTGAACATGTTCCTGGAATTTCCTTTGGGTACTGTTGCGGGCCCGTCAAAAATCCCCACAAAAACGCACCAGAAACCCCGGCAGAATGGCTGTGGAAAGCCAGGTTCAATTCCTCCCCACAACGCAGCAGAGCTCAGCCACTCCGAGACGCGCCCCAACTGCGCACCTTTCGACAATGCCCATTTGCCAACTATCACCTCTTCGTGGTGACTGTTTTCCCTTACTTAATAACCCATAGCACTGGCTGTGATTGCCCTTTGTTGGTCGTAAAAGAGCCTACAGAGGACCACTTGCCTTTTCTTTCTCTTCGCCTCAGTTGGGAGTCGGTCGAGTCACGTGATCGCGTGTGAGTCGTTGGCTGGTCAGCCTTCGCGTCTAAGTCATTAGCGCGTGTCTATCGTAACCCCCTCTCGTGTGCGTCCGTTCCGAGGGCTCAGCGTCTATCCGAACACGTGCGGCTAGGATCGTTCACACGCTCGCTCAATTTTCAGTCTCACCGGCTAAGCTAGCGTCATCAGGTCAGCGCAACTCCCTTCGATTGGCCAGCGTTACAAGTCGTCATCATAGGCATGCTCCAACCGTGCCAGCGACAATCTTCTCTGGCAATTACGCAATTAGAACAGAGGCGACGTTCCCCTGCAATTATAACTGGTACACTAAGTCTCATGTACAGTTAAAGTTGCCATGGAAACCCGTGTGAACTGGCACTGTACCAAATGCGGAACGGACCATGCGTTAGCGGTAATTTTCATGTGTAATACGTAATTGCAGGAGGTGGTTAATAAATTGACTTGTGACTTGCATGAGGCGGACTGATTCATGCCCTACTCAAGGACAATTGCCATTGGATTCCGTTCATAGCAAGTACATAAGAACGCTGTACGCGTTGAACGGGTTTTCGTAAACATGGCAACTGTCTGGTGTGTTTGAGCCTAGGTAGTATGTAACCACTGCTCTTTACGAAATGGATCATCCTTTCTTACCGCCCCCTTCTCCTGGTAAGATAGTTGGTCAGGAAAGCTTAACTTCATGTTTGATACACTGCGTTAGCTACACTGCCTCAGTTCTTGCCCAAGGTAATTATGGGTGCATGTTCCATTTTTCCGCAGGATGAACAACGCACAATTCTATAACGACCTGCTAGTGGACGACTCAAGATGCTTCGCCCACATGGGTGCAACATATTCGCTACTACGTGCGCAGTTGTCCCCACAGCCTTCTGAGATACTTGGCATTACGTGGCGAACAGATATTTCGCATCCCAAGGGGCTATGTGATGAACTCCCGAGGCGGTCTCTACAAACCGGTGTTTTCTATACGGGATAATGCAGTTTCGACCCAACCATAATTGTTAGCTTGAACTAAAACTCAGTAACACCAGTGCTCTTCTGCACACGGTAGTTTTATTTGGAACATCGGTTGCGTGCAATTCCTCGCCAGTCACCTAATCAACTATTCTCAACAACGTGGTCTATCAACAATCGTTACACTATCAGTGCCACGCTGATTGCTAAGATTTATCAGCATACACTATAGTCGTCTGACAACGCCAAACCTAAAGCAATATGTACGACTTCGTAACAATACCACGTAGGATTTACTTTGATTCTCATTCACCACTGTGGTTGCGGATTCCGTAAGTGCACGTAACTTCTTAATAGTAAACTGTCCTCCGTTCACATGTTGTGCTATTGTGCAGAAGTTTACCAGAATCTCGAATCAGACTTCATTAATAGAAACTTTATTATGACTGTGGCTAATGGTTATGACATGTGGCAAACCAAGCCATAGTTCTCTCAATTAATTCATATTGTGGGAACATTAATGCCGTGTCAAGCAACCACCAGGAGCCACTACATCATTTATTACGAACGAGTTTTGTTATCAATATTACAAGCCAAAGTGAAAATGTAACAATTATGAAGACAGAGTTGGCGGACAGATAATGGAAAAATGTAACATCACCGGGTATGGTTTGGTTGGTGTCAAACATGACCGTGTGCAGGCGCAAAATAAGTTGAGGCTTGTCGCATCAATCCATAGCGGTTGCCTTCCTTCCATCTCGTAATCCTTGAGCTGCAAAACGAACGTTCTGTGTCGTTTTTAGTTCTCCAACATGTTCATGGACTCCGGAATGATGTGTAGCGTCTCCAATGTTATCAGTCTACAATCCAGGTATCGTGAGACGGTGTTGGTAATTACTCCAATTTCGAACTCCGCCTTTAACTGCAAACGAAGGAGTTCAAGGGTAACGGTAGGCTCCGAAGAAATCCTCTCCACCAAACAGTCGAGGTGGCTTTCTCCCAGTGCTCTGCTACGGACTCCTCCGTGCTGCTCCACCGCTGGCTAGCCGAACAACCTCCTCGTGGTGCCAGCTTGGTGGTTCGGGTTTAACCCGTTCCAGCAAATAGTTCGTCGGCAATGTTCCAGGACGTAGTGGGTTTTCGCCTATCAAGCGTTCTCCTTATAAAAAGCCACAGATGGCTGCTTAACAACGTGGCGGATGTGACTCGCCACTAAATAAAGTCAGTGCCCTTGCTTACTCGGACAAGCTTATCAAATCCACAGACGGCAAACATTTCTTTAGACACTGACGACTCAATCGAACTCATTCAAAATAATAGCAACACATTTACAAATGCAAACAACACACCTACCTACATATTTACAGTTATGGATCCACATGTAAGTAAAGCTTATTATCCTATTGCATATGCCTAGTTCAATTGTTGTACTATTATAATGATCATGCCTTCATTGGCGAGCCTCGCGTAGCCGAGACTAACGTTTATTCATTTAGTTAGTTATCCACACACCTGTAGCTAGTTTTGGCAAGTTTTCACGTTCACCTTCATATGTAAGCGACCTGCTTCCAATCGTCGCCTTCCTCGTACGTTTTCTGTATTACGTTCATCACCACTATCGCGTGACGCACCTGCAAGCCAACCATTGCGTTTACTTGAAATGCACGTTCAGCACCACACAGCAAACTTATTCGGCTGTAGTTCCTTATCTTAACCCAATCGCCTTTCAAAACCCTACTCTCGTCCTAATGGACGGGAATGGCTTCCTTGGATAAACACAGGCCCACATAGTGTATCGGCCACCGACACTGTACCAGGTAGCAAATGAGTCGTCCCACTTGCAGCCCTCTGACTTAGGCTGCGCATACTGTGGTGCGTACGCTGAGACCCTATTGGCTGAAGGCGTTGTGCAATACACGCACCTACACACATGAGAAATTGAGCCGCACACACAAGGCTCACAGCAGTTGAGTAACAGCTCAACTTTTTTGCCCTTCAAAGCGATTCCTTTACCGTTAACCTTAAATCTATTTCCCAAAGGGACAACTTGACCAAGAGATTGCATAGTTGTACCTGCATGTTCCGCGTGTCCGCGACAATGATAGCACTCAATACACTAAGTTACACGTGATCCGCCATCGCAGCCAGCGCTGCGAAACCAAACATATGAACCGATTTCAGTGACTTCCTCGGATACCCCCTATGGAAGATCTGTGAGACAACCGATGACCCCACTCTGCTTAGGAGCGAGAACACTAATGACAGTTACCAACAAACACATTGGCGATGGGGAACGAGTGCACAGCTCTACAAAACGAATGTACTTCTTTCTTATATTCTCCAACATTTGGTCACAGTGGCCTGGAGTCCCTCACTCTCGTGCTACTGATAGTACCTGTTACAAGAATTGTATTCACGCCCCTCTTGTTCAGAACGTCGGCTAGATGCCCTCTGCCTATTTCGGAATGCTGGTGTCGAAGGTTTACTGGCTACTTACTTCAAACGATTATTAGGGCATGTCAAAAATAACATCATCGCTCTTCTGCACTAGTGATTGTTCACAAACGTAGAACGTGCCGCGCTCCTCATGAACTATGATGTTTCCATATTAATTATGGCTTGTAGCTATACGCCACCATTATCAGCTGAGTTAGTCAAGTTTCAGGGTTCTGCCAGACCGATAACTTTTGAGACTGGACGACAGTCACTGCTTCCACATTGTGCCATCTGCTGAACCAGTGGGGTGCGAGCGTCTGCGCTAACCCTCTGTGACTGAATTTGCAAGTGATCTGTCCCATCTGCCTCCACTTTCCTTGTTAATTTCGTGTTGGTGGCAGACAATCAAATTGAATCTCACGCGCAGTTAGTCATAGATTCTGTCACGGTTGTGCACCCTCTCTGATCTAACAGTTGCCTCCGGATCAAGTGGAAGTGATAAAGCGACCACTATATCTCCGATATGTCGGGCTAGTTACTGCTGTGTGGTCAATCCACCACACTTCGCCTGCGTTTTATGGGGCTTGTGATGTACCTACAGTGCAGTTGGGATTTCTGTGGCTTGATCGTGCTACCGTCCTACCCGACTGTCATGACGTCACTGACCCGATGAGTCGGAGTGGATCGGAGCATAGCGTTTTATCCCCAACTTTCTTTCTGGTGCCCTTGACTGCATCCACAGTTAGAAATCACTGCCGGGCCACGGCATAACCGCATAAGATTAATAACGTATGTGTCCACTAATTTGCACTCACCTGTTTCAGGAAACCAGTGTTCGCTGGCTGAATTTGAACCGTGGTTAAGCGCACTTCCAAAGTCTACTCGGTTTTGGATTAGAAGTCACTTTGGTGGCGGGCGGTGCATTGTCGTATGAAATATGCTGGGAACCCCATGTTGTGTCCATGCCTACCTCACGTGCTATGAGCGTGTCCGATTTGACATTGGCATGTTACGGTTGGGTATGCGAATGTACGTACATACCTGCTTGCCTGCACTTATGCTGGACGGAATTTGGTTGAACTAGCAACTGTCTTGTGGGTTTATCGATTCAGCTGATTTCCTTAGTAGGGAATATTTTTGTAGTGTGGTCGGGTTGGTAATCGAAATGCATATTACCTGACGATTAGATGTTTCGTTGATGATAAGTAGTATCAAAATGTAAAATTCTGATTTTTTTCCTCGAATATGATAGACACCGGTTGCTTGCATTGACGCAGCTTGCGGAGCTGGTCGGGTGCGGTTTGCCCCGACCTGCATGTGACGGGCAACATTTTTACTTCCGTTGATTTTTCGATACCAAATAACATGGTCAAAATATCTGGATAAGCTGAGGGTTTGAAGTTTTATGTTACTGTGTACGACCAGCAACACATTTGCACCGTGTGTCACATCTGCGCAAACGTTCTTCCTAGCGATCCTCCTACTTGTTCCGTTGTGCGCACTTCATCACATTTCCTTCAGTGTCCTAAACGACCATAAATTACTTCAAAAACTAATGTGCACTTTACTTTGAGCCGATTGTGTGGCCTTCACGCCCCTAAGCTGTGCTCGCACAGGGCGAATATTTTGCCACCACCCAGGGCGGTAATGGTGATGCTATTCCAATAGTTGCTTGACTTTGGTTGTTGTTGCTATTGATTTCTGCGAGCCGCGGTATATGACAAGCCCTGTAGAACACTGCATTGTGCGTGCAATGGGGTAAATTACAGGGAACATTTGTTCAGCACATAAGTATCCTGAATTTTATAGGCTTGGTATTACTCAGAGGACCAACTTATGCAACGATTTGCGAATGACCACGTTGAAGTATCACACACAATCGTACAGAATGATGGCCATTTGAAGTTTTTGCCTTCAGATAACGCCTTACTACTAAAATCGACAATTATGCCACCTAAACGTTGAAAATCGATTTGCAACATTTTGGTACACTTTCCGATAATTCGTCATTGCTGGATTAGAAAATGTGTTTAATTACACGAACATGTCGTAACAGGCGTGTCTCACCAAAAACGAAATATAATATCTATCATAGCCTGGTATGATAGGTTGGAACCCATGTATTTTGTAATAGTTTCTGAAGTGGTTTAGCTTAACCT
>OX104068.1:72671101-72722134 GCA_944474145.2 Dicrocoelium dendriticum | reverse complement strand
TTAACTGGTGATTCCTCCGCACACGATATTCCAGCCACCTTCGATACGTGGTTGCGCAGCTAGCTGGTCATCTGCGGGTTGGTAGATATTACACACACAAAGTAGCAGAAGCTTGATACTGTCGCCAATACGTCATCAGCCACCTGGGTTTGCGGCAAGCCCAGGGACATCATTCCTGATGGAATCTGAAAGAGCCAAGCAGTCTTGCTCCTTCAATAGTTCAACAGTGTATGATGGGATGAAAAGCATAACTTTACAAGACCCACAGGATGAATATGCAAAAGAAAATTAAAATCGAAATGTTCCAACGTGGAACGTGAAGTATCAGTGGTTAAACCATTGCACTTTATCAAACTGTTGTATAGCGTTTATCACTAAGATGAAAGTCTAAGAGTCTTTCGAATGTCATCATGTCTGGTGCGTTCACCACAAATCTTGGTAATGCATTCCTGTGAGAAGAGATCCTAAGTGAGTAAAAATGCTTTCTACAATTCAGGCGGGAGTGTTGCTTCATTAGTTTCAGGCGGTTGCCTCGACTTTGTTTTTAAGGGACTAGGGTCAACATTCATATACATGGATGCCCGCTTTCAGTTAGTATCCGGTATGTGAGAGTAAGATCTCCGCGAAGCAGACGGTATTCTGATGGGAACACACCGAGTGCACGAAGGCGCAGTTCGTAACTTAGACCGGATAGTGGGCGCGTTACCTTCGTGGCTCTTCTTTGGGGTTGTTCTAATAGACGAATGTCTCGTTTTAACACTGGACACCAGGCCTGAGTTGCATATTCAACGTGAGGGCGAATATAGGAGTTAATCAATATTGGTACTAGCCGTCGCTCAAATGTGCCGAGAGCCCGCCTCCAAAGTCTCAAGTCCAAGTTCGCTACACTTGTTGCTTTCGAACATTAGATTGAATTGCCAAGATTACCTTGCACTATCATACCTAAGTCACGTTCACTAGTCACTTGTTGCAGGACGTGTAGCTCCAAAGGTATGTGTTGACGAAGCTGCTGCGCATCTTCAGCAGGTGGCACTTTGCAGAGTTCAGTGGGAGCGGGTTCATTTCCGTCCATTCATTAATCCGAGTCAGATCCTCCTGGAGGTAGACAAGGTCGGATGCTGAGGGACTTGCTCTCTATATTTTAGCATCGTCTGCAAATATTTGCATCCGAGATAGAATGTTTCTTGGTAGGTCATTAACGTAGACTAAAACCAATAGCGAGCCGAGTACTGATCCTTGTGGGACACCACTGGAGATGCACAGGCTTGTAGAGTGAGTACCGGCTACTCTTACCCTGATTGCTCCGTCGTGTAAGCAGTCTTCCAACCAGGTGAGCAGGGAAGCGTTGATACCGTAGGCAGCAAGCTTTTGGAGGAGAATGAAGTGATTGACCCCGTCGAACGCTTTAGAAACTTCTATCACATCTGTGGGGACTCCTTCATTAGCCGCCTCGTCCATGAGTCCAGAGTAAGCAGCAAATTGGTGAGACAAAATCGTCTGCGTCGGAAATCATGTTGGGCATTAGAAATTATCTGTTGACTTTCAAAGTATAGCATCAATTCATCTGCGATTACTGATTCCACCACTTTTGATAAAACAGAAAGGAGAGTAATAGGTCGGTAGATGGCAGGATCCGATCGCTTTCCTCCTTTGTATATTGGAGTGATAATTCCATTTTTCCATTCAAACGGGAGTTTATGTGAGTCACTCAAACCCTGGAAATGGGTTGCAAGTGATGCTGCTATGGTGGGAGAAAAGGTTTCCAATACTTATGGGCAGACCATGTCGATTCCAGGGGCACTGTAATCCCGGAGACTGTAATTTGCTTGCAACAGTTGCTAGAGTAAAGTTGACGCTGGATACACCAACAACATTTGTTGGGATTCGACAAGGCGAAGGTTCCATCGTATTTGTGGCTACCGAGCCAAACTGCAGGAGTAGAGCGTTCGCGGCATCCACAGCAGTAGCTGTTAGGCCACTGGCCGTCTCGAGTGGTGGATGTACCAACGGACGCTGCAGATTTTTGGATTACCGTGCTGGTTTCCAGTTTTCCTTCCGGATTATTCTGTTATACGTGATTTTTATGAATTGTACGCCAATATTTTCCTTTTGGTGTATTCTTCTATCTGTGTAAATTTGGTGAAGGTTCTCTGGCTAATTTCGGAGTTCGCCCCGTTTAGCCCAACTATCGCCTGCGGCCGCCATCTTGGATCTGTTGCACGTCTGGACACGTTCGTTGAATTGTGGCTATTATCGATGAACGTAGCCGTGGAATCTTACCCACCTATCAAACTCCATCTGCGAGAAATCACACAAGGTTTGTATTGTTGCACCAATATATTACCTTGGTGCTTGAGTCTGAATCTCGGTAAACTTAGATCGCAATGACCCCACTGAAGGCTCGCCGTATTCAGCAACCAAAGCGTAGTGTATTTTCCACGCCACCAGCAAAGCGAATAAAATTCGAGGCCGCACCAGAAAAGCGAAGCTGTTCCTCGGCTAAAACTACACACATCGCTGAACTAATAAATTACTTTATTTAGAATCACAACTTAATGAGATGGGAAAAGCGCTGGCACTCTTTGAAACCCTCAAAGATCACCTGATTATGCTTGACTAACTCAATAACCCATTGGAGAAGACTGGTCCTGTTAAAATGGGAAAAGCAATGCAGTTAATTACCTCTGTTGACGCTGAAGTGTACGAACGAATACGTAGAGCAAAAACTGTTATTGTTTTTAATGTTCCGGACAGGCTGAGTCTGGATAAAGTAAAACTAACGATACTGAAAACTTGTAACAGATCTAACGTTGACTGCAAATGCCAACGTTTAAAAAGAAGACACTGAAACATTGTTGTCCAATCATTTTCAGATTTTTGAGTGAGAAAGTCGCGCAACAATTCCTCCATTGTGGACCCTTTCTATGCCAGTGCACCCAAGTTAACGGCATTTTGAGTAAACCAGATAGGGCATACCTACAGAGGTCCGAATTTGACACTCTGCTGATGACACCGGACAAAATATTTAGGTTCTTCGAGAAATCTCATCCAATCGTGCAAAAGACGAGGTGGGTATTATATGCATTGATTTAGACATCGATAATCTAGCAACGTTGTCAACTAGCTCCAAAGCCGTCATTCCTTGCTCCACTGAAACACCCTCGACACAAGGAACGGATAAAGTGGGTTCTCCTACTCCTGACAACAACACTCCCATTATATCGAAATCCTCATGTACAAGGATTAAAGGAAAGTCTAAGAGTTTGGAACAGTGGAGTAATGACAACTTCTTGAATATATCACAACACGGTCCAAACCATAAAGACACGTCCAACTATAGACAGCCTGATGTAATTCATAGTCCACTGTCGCCCAATGGCGACTTCCTCAATCCAGGGACCTGTGCCTTTAAAAGCGTATGAATACTAAATACCAGGTCGCACCCAAAATTCCCTTTCGACCGACCTCCTACAACCACTGGGGCAAATAACCTTCCATGTTGAATAATACCAATAACAACTGTCCTTTGTCTACGCCTTATTATCATCCTACACTCCACAACAATCACCGGTAATGCACAGATAGTGGAAGGACGTCGACCAGTAGGACTATGTTATCACCCGCTCTTTTCCATTCTCCTTCAGCCTCTCAAGAGGCTTCTTCCAACAAGCACTTTTTAGCGGCAACTGGAATGGACTCGCAGCCATTCCCATCGCAAATACCAACGGCGGAGGTTAACACCTTGATCTCACTCTTCCTCCAATTTGTCCAGATGACAAACGTAGTCCATTGTCAAAGCAACGACAACCTAAGCCCCCAACTGTCTCGATATCCGCACATGACATACTACCCTTATCAACAAACGTTCTAATGGCTAACTCGGGCCCACCATACTCGCACTTACCTACCATATACACCATGCTAGAACGCAAAGATTCGGACGATCACACAGCGGACAGCGATTATTTCCCAAAACTTAGTACGTTTTCAGTGTTTCTGGTTAATGCCAAACTTCATTTTATAAACACACTTGCACAGTTTAATGACCTACAAGCGATCCTCGTCACTGAAATATGTTCTTCAGATACAATTGACTCTACTCTGAGGATTCCAAACTACCACCTATTTCGAAAAGATCGCTGAGACAGAAAAGGTGCAGGGTGTACTATATACCTACGCAAAACATTTACAGCTAAACCTATAGACCACTCACAATCGGAAAATAGCGCTGAGTCTATTTGGCTGTCAGTCGCGGGTGTCTCATCTTACACACTGCTCGCATGTAGCTACAACCCGCCGAATGCGTCTAACGTGACTATCACCAACATCACTTCTGCATTTGACTTCGCATCAGCGTTGCCACACAGCCAGAAGAGCATTGCCGGGGATTTCAGCCTACCGAAAATACGCTGGTCATCCCACCCAACGTCTACCTTGCACGCCTCTTTTCTTTCTTCCATCACAGCTGGGGGTTCAACATAATGGATTACCAGTCTAACCAGGTCCGCCAGTGTACTGGACTTAATGTTCACATTAGGGATACCAAATCCACAGACCGAGATCTTAAACAATCTCCCTGGCAGCGAACATAAAATGATCGGACTCGGCTTCCAGATGAAAATGGCCACTAAACTCGCCTCTACAACGCCAGTTGCAACCTATAACATAAACTGGCAAGGCTTTCAGCAGTTCATTCGTTTCCCCGATTTAATTTTCCTCGCTACCAGTGTGTGCACCGCTGTGGAGCAGTTCTATCAATAAATCCATCACGCTATAGCTCTCCTTGCTCCACAATGTATTCATAACTCTCATGTCTCCAAAGATTCTGTCGAGCACTTAAACAGCAATAAAACCAAAAAGTTAGGTGCGAGATACAGAAGGACCCGTGACTTTTCACCTGTCTTACAAATGCATGAATTTACCACCAGAGTCAAACAAGCGCAAATAACACGACGAAAAAATGTAGAACTTACAGCCCGACGGACAAGCTGCGAAGCTAGTGAGCTTGTCAAAATACAGCATTGTAGAACGAGTGACCGCTGTCCTCTAATTACCCAAAATTGTTAATGATGAGGGTCACTTATTCCATGACACAGCTGAAATCTCTGAAGCATTCAGCAACTTTTTGCCACTACCATGAGCCGCGAAGTTGACCCGGTGCCTGTGTGAGCAGAGCTCACCGAAACAAACCTCTTAAGCACAGTCGATATCTCGCTAAACGCTATCCATCAAGTTATCAAATTAATCAGGCCATCTTATAAGCTGGGATCAGATGGCATTTCACCGACCACCATTAAACTAGGAGGACCTGATATACCACACCTACTGATGTGCATGTTCACTCTATCGCTGGAATTTGGCCACTTTCCAGACCAATGGAAAACGTCATTTTTATGCCTCGGCATAAAGGAGGTCCCAAACAAACGATTGATAACTACCGACCAATCCACCACACTCCGATAATCGCACAGCTATTTGAAAGCTGGTAAGAATGGAGATGAAGAACTTTGTTGATTCTATTGGCCTGATCAACAATTCGAAGCATGGTTTTCTCAATAAGCGATCGTGCACCACCTATCAACTGCATTCCCTTAATCACATTTCAGAATCAATCGATTCCGGCTGTGCAGTAGTAATCTTGTCTCTTGACATACACCAAGCGTTCGACCAAGTACCATACAAGCTAATGCTACAAAAGTTGGAGAACTTTGAGATCCGGGACTCATTACTAGGTTGGCTATCGTCATACCTGAGTGATGGTCATCAGGTAGTCACCTAAAGTGATTATCGCTCTTCCCGACGCTCAATCATCTGTGGAGTCATTCAAGGGAGCGTGCTCGGCCCCTTATTCTTTTAGCTTTACGTCGATGGCATCACCACATTTGTAAAAGATTGTACATCAGTTTTATTTGCTGACGATATCAAACTAGTCTATAGGTTTCGACGTGACGAGCTTCACGGGACATTACTGCTCATTCAAGGTGATTTACATTCCCTTGAGTCATGGTGCTGCACATGGGTGATGAACCTCTCGGCTAAGAAATCAAGCATCATGTCTTACGGCTGCTGCATCCCCGAAGGATCTATCACTCTAAATAATGAACGCGTAACTACACAGTTGTTCACACGAGAGCTTGGCATTAGGTACTCGTCTACCTTCAATTTCTCCGAACAAGCCCAATACCAAGTATCACGCGCCAGGCAGTCTATGTTCAATATATAAAACAAAATACACACAACTCATGCTAGAGTTGAGCTTTTCAAGCTACTCACGTGCCTTATTCTTGAATACTGCAGCATAATATACGGAAATATGAGAAAGAGTGACAGAATTGCTGTGGAGAACCTGAAGAGGTAATTTACTAAACATCTGATAGGTAAACACTTTGCCATGAGTTATGGAGAACGTTGCAATTAACATCTCGAACCACTTTGGATTCGACGATTGAAGCACAACTTGTTGCTGCTTTTCAACATGTTACACAAAAAGACCTATTCCAAACTCCATACACTCATTTTACAACATTGCTTAACTCGAACGCTTCACAACAAAGATTTTTCATTGAATATACCGAAGACTGGAACGAATGTCCGCTCTAATTTCTTCCTGGTCAGATACAGCCATCTGTGGAATAAACTACCATTAACACTCAGGTCATGTAACAATTTGGCAACAATTAGAAGCAGACTCGCCAATTACCTTGATCTAACTACCCTAAGCTCTATATTCACATGGGAAAATTCCCTCGATGAGCTATTCCAAGAGGGGCTCAAAAACATATAAACACCAACGTTTTCATAACTAGGCTTTAGCTTCAACCATCCGTCAGAATGTTAATACATGAAACGCATATCCAAATACTCCACCTATACATGTCACCCATGTACAAATTGGTCTGTGCTGCTATAGACACAGTATCTCTCATCAAGAGAAATATACGTATTATTATTATTATTATTCCGGGCTTAACCTTATTTTTGCCATGCACAAATCTGTACAGTAGTCTGGTGTTACTTGTAAGTTTCAGCACCACGGTCTCCTACCATTCGTACTTATCGACTCTAATAAGTGACGAAGAAGTTGCTGATTGTTTTTTAATTCTGCCGTGTGGTATCACATGGGCTTAGCGAATGTTGCCTCAAGAGTTCATCTCTTCTGTTGATCCATTTACGTGTTTTGCTTCGGATCCACGTAATGATCAGGCGCGATTCTCGTAATGGTACAACCTTTGATGCTGATAGTATGACACAACTAATTTTGTCTTTCGGTTCATTCAACGCGTCATTCGCTTAACCGTGCCTCTGTAGGTTCCAGTCAACGGCTGCTGCTAAGTTGTGCAGCTTAAAATAGTCCGTAATAGCTCGTTGAGTCGCACTTTCTTTATCAACAATACTGGCATCACGCACATAATCAAACGTTAGGACTGAATGGTCGCTACGGCTCAATGGAGGATCGTATGCTACTGACTCAACCATCAACTGTTTGCTAGTCAGGAGTAAGTCCAGGAATGATGGCTTGTTTTAACCTCGGTGTCTGGTTGGTCGATGCACCTGATTATCCATATCCATGCCATATCCATGAATTCGAGGAGTTTCGACTCAAACTATGACCCATTAGGGGACATTGATGCTATTGAAGGAATATTAAAGTCGCCCATTATAAGATAAAGAGAGCACTTATGTGAAACTGCATAGCGGAGGGCGTTTAACAAAATGTTATCGCTGTCTGCTGACGAGTTCGGAGACCTATAGATAACTGCCAGGAGTAAAGCATCACGCGTCTTCTGTGAACCAACATCTCGATCTGCTAGGGCTGTCGCTAAGATAGTGCGTCGGGAATAACTAGGGAATTTTCGGTAAGGGCCTGACATTTTATGTAATCTCGTTAGTAGAGAGCAACACCGCCACCGCAAAATGGACGATTATTTCGAATACTTGACATCTCACTGAGTTCAATCCCTGGATCAAGTATGTCCTTTGAGAGCCAAGTTTCAGTAACTGCTATGAGGTCCCAAGTTGTTGTTTCTTGTCGACGGGGCAGTTCCGAGAGCTTAGAATACAACCCTTGATTGTTGTTTTAGCAGCATTGCATTTGTTGACGCATTAGGAGCTCGGTTCCGTGAGTGACCAGCGCAAATAGTGCCTGTCTGCTGAAGTTGTTGAAACGGTTGTTTTCACGGTTGGTTGATTTGAGCTAGGTACAACTGAGGCTAACTCATCTGTATCTGAGTTCTGTACTACTAGAAAGAATGGTTTTAACCGTACTTCTGGTGGTCCTAGTTGCCTGTTGTCATGCCATGATTGAATGGCCACTGATACCATTTCGGGCGCGGCCAAATTTCAAAATTCGTGGCCCGCTACCTTGGTAGTTTGTGGAGGCAATTAGACGGGTGACGTCAAAAGCCACGACATTATGCGTGTCGTAGAGCTCTACGATGTACCCCCATTCTTCGATGTCGTGCTTCTGTCGTTCACCGCTATCGTCATGCTTCAATTCCGGCACAGCATGGACCAGTACCACTTTCTTCATCTCATTTTGACGTGACGAACTAGGGTTGGATTTTCGCTTCTCTCTTTCTGCCCATGGCCTGTTAGGAAAAATGAGGGCACTAGCAGAAAAGTTCACTAGAATGTGGCTTGCTAAGAGAACATCTTCCAGGTCAGGTTGGTTGTTAAACGTTATTCACAGTAACCAAGGTTCCCCTACTTGTGGAGATGATGGATTTCCTATAAGGCGTGTATGACTAGTTGGAAGAACTTTCACTCTGAGTGCGCAGGCTATTTCAGCCCAGCGGTTTTGATCCTCGGCTTGTCTACCTTTTAGCGATTCGCTAGCGAGTTCTGGGACGTTTGAACTTATTACTGTCGTCGCCTTTTGGTTGCGTAGTAATTGTTCGTTCTGCAGTTCCTTGTGAGCATAGGTTTATCGAGTGGGAGTGTCTGGCTTGTCTTCCGTGGACGATAGGCCAAGGTTACAGCAAGATTATTTTACGTGTAACACCGTTAGTTGCACTATCTGTAAGAGTCAACTGTTGTTGCTCAGCTACTGATGGAGGTGACCGTGCAGTTTGTGCGTAACTCTGCATCGACAAGTCCACGTCTACAAGCTTGGGGCACACGATCTGAAGACCACCACTCAGGAACGCGACTTGGGTGTGCTGGTACAGGAAGACCTCGGGTGTTCCAAACAGTCAGATTCCGCTTCCAAAAGGGGCAACCAGCACGTTGGACTCCTGCGAAGAGCATTCGGAATTTTGGATCCATCCATCTTCTCCTTGATGCTGAATGCCTACGTGCGTCCTCACGTCGAATATGCAATCCAGGCCTGGCAACCCTGGCTAAAACGTGACCTTGCAGCGCTTGAGACCCCACAGCGTCGAGCAACGAAAATCGTCAAGGGTTTGCGCCACACTCCTTACCAGGAACGACTGGAGATACTCGGAGTGTTCAGCGGACGGTACCGGCGACTTCGTGGAGACCTCATACTAGTGTACCAGATATTGAGCGATCCCAGTCACGTATGCCGCCACCTCTTGAAGCTCAGCCCGAACACTAACCTTCGCGGTAACAGTTTAAAGCTGAGCCAACAGTACAGCCGTCTAGACTGTCGGAGAACCTATTTCTCCCTCTGGGTCTGCGGGCCCTGGAACGCCCTTCCAAACTCAGTAGTTTGTGCCCCCATAGTAGATACGTTTAAAAAACTATTGGACGTCACACTGAGCCCCCTGCGCTTTGTTTTATGAACGAAAACGCTTGTATATATTTAGGCTGACCAGCCTCTTTGGATTTATACCCCAAATGCACGGTCGTAAATCTGTGCGAACCGGTGAGTACTCCATTTTGATTTGCTACCATCACCAACGATAACAATTTCTTAGCCAGTTTTGCGTCGTACCACTTTATCCCCCTAAAACTGTTATACTTCTACCTTTTATCTCACTGACACTCCTTACTTCAACCACTTATGTGGTTTGCCAATCTGTTAGTATTTCTATTGCCAACCTGCGGGACTCGTTAAGTGTATGCTTTTTTACCCGTCATATACCATTGTTCCATTGTTCGGATCATTACGCGAGACTTGGGGTACCGTTCAAGCGGCCTGTTTTCACCGCTGTTTTTCACCAACGGTATTTGCTTTCGCTGGACTGTGTAGCATTGTTGCTAGAGAGCTTTTGCCTTTTAACAAGTCGGAGACTCGGGCTACCTAATGCACTAATCTGCTACTCGAGTTGTGCGATTTCCCCCTCCCTAACTGTGCAATTAGTTCCTTTTGGTCTGCCGAGGAAACAGCCAACTTTTGACAGCTTATCGTAAGCGTAGATACAATCTTAATTATCGGACTACCTGAACATAAGCCACAGAACCACAACCCATCTTACTGCTTCGCAGTAAGGGAGAACCGTAATCGTGCAAAATATAACTTATCCGCACTGTCTACAAACCACGCACAGTTGTCAACAAACAGCAATATACGCATAATTGTTTTACACACTAGGATTCTCGCCGAGAAACGACGCTTTTTCAAAAATCCACTGTCAATACGGGACTCCACACGGACCATGCATTCACATGTATTAAGTAAACGTAACATCATCTGATTTAGGTCAATGTTAAACATGGCAGGGGCTATAACACATTCTTGCTTCACACCCGAGACAACATCAAAATCTTCCGAAGTTTATTCAGGGGCTGCAGCCTTGCCCGCATAGCATTGTGCAGACATTCAATTAAACTTGTAAACTAACTCGTACACCCAAACTTACCCAACATCAGCCAAAATGCCTCCTAGTTCAGCGTTGGTAGAGTCAACAAACAGTGAGCAAAATGGCTATTGTCGTTCTCTACTTTGCTTCTGCAACTGCCGAGCCGCAGCATCATAGATATGATGCTGCTGCGTGAACGCAATCCACGTGGATCTTCCGATACATGCCTTTTAAACACTTGAGTAATGAGACGGTTGAGCAGCATCCGAGCAACCACCCTTCCCACGCGGCTTAGCGAATGGTTGCCACGACAATCCATGCAACATTGCTAGCTATCTTTACCGTTGTACAGTGGTTGCCCCAAAACATAATACAAGTCACTCGGCAGGTCCTCTTCAAACCACCCACGTTCCACCAAGTGGTGCAGCGCGTGTATCAATACGGGTTCGCCGTGTTTAAACAGTTCTGGCCTTATCCCGGCGGGTTTGGAGCACATACCGTTTGGAAGATGAGCAGGTGTTCTCTGCCTATCATACAAAATCGACGTATCGACAAGACGCACCTTCATCTGTTATTGTTTTAGCCCTTGCGAGGTAGCTTATTTAATTTCTGAACGGCTTTTCAAGAGACAGCCGAAATGCATTGGCCAAATCTGCGTTATTTCAGCAGACTGTGTGGACAGCTCCGGAAGTAGCATCCACCAAGGTCCTCATCGACTGCAAGGGTGGTCCATACACCGCCTTCAGGGGCTTAAAGAATTTCTTATGTTGGTGGCGTCCAGCGTAGTAGCTCATCTGCCCTGCCTTCTCTGTCCACCATACGTTCTTGATGCGACGCAGCTCTCGAACCTATCGGCGATGGATCTCGCGATGCTCGCTACTCATTCTGCGAGTCGGTAGGGTCGTCCATGTGTGCAACGAATGCTGAATTCCTCTCGGACACCTATGCGCCAATAGTCGCACTGTTGTCATAAAACTATTCGGGCCGCTTACAGTTTGTGCGCCCGGTGGTTTCCACGGCCGCAGATGTCACTAGTTCTCTGACGTGGTGACACTTTCCTCAAACTGATGCCATGTGGTCGTCATAGCTAAAGCTGGTGGCCATCGCCTTCTCCATTTCCATTCCCCTCTCAGCGGTACCAAGTCAAAAAACGGTAGTAGTTCGCCGGCTCACGGCAGGTGAGCTATAGATAGATTTATGAAAATGTATACACAATTTAGTCCGCGTCAACTTGTGATCAGTTCCACACTCAGCACCACGCAGTACATATGCCATACGCACTTCCCGAATGTCACGCTGGCGTACCATAACATAGTACAGCAGGTGAGCATGACTATTCAGTAGGTGCGTCGCAGCTAGTACAACCTGTTTGTTCGTGATAGCCAGGCTGTGAGCGGCGCACAGTGAGATCAACCAGTCTCCGTTCACATTGACTGTGCCAGTACCATACGGATCGTTTGGGTCTGTTCACACTGCGGTATGGCCCCGAATGCCAGCATTGATATCGCATAGCAGATATAAACAGTTGCTACTCGACACTGTTGGTAACACGGAGGGCAGCTTACGTGGAAGTGCTCCTTCCTATCCTCCAAATAACACATGTCGGGAATATACGGTTTAATAAAAGCGGTAAATTTATTTCTTCCAAGTCGCAGGCGAAGTGCCATTAATCGTGGGCTGATGTCATCTGGCTTTCACATCAGCTGGTGATTTAAGCAGTCGGATAACGCAAACCGACCCCATCTTTATGTGGTGCTGTGGTAGCTTTCCCCAGTGTGCAAACAGCACTTGACTCAGGCAACTTGCTTTGGTCAGCGATACCAGTTAAATGAGTTCAGGAATATCAATACTGTAGCGCGCGATTTCTATCACCCCCAATGCAGTGCGTAGCTCATGTCTCGTAATCGGATTACGGTTAAGCGCTTTACGCATAGGCAAAAGACAACGCCAGGCAACCCTAAGGGTGGAGACCTGGGTTGGAGGAATTAGGGGACTGAGAGAGTGGAATGTGCAGGGGACGAAGAAAGAAAGGAAGCGTCAGCGATTGCATGTTGTCGCTCATCCACCCCACCATAAGCTACCCTTAAATAAATAAATAAATAAATGGTATATTCCTCGGTGATTCGAGGTGCAGTCCAACTATGTGGTCTGATCAATGTGTACAACAGGATCGCAAAAAATAATCAATTTGTTCACGCTTTTTACAATGGATCTAAAACAGGTACTAAACTAATTGGCAGGATTAAGGCATTAAAGAGATTAAAAACCAGGAACAATAACGTAAGCAGATTTAAACAGATGTCCAGTTAAAGTAATACGGCCACTCGTGGAACCATCCCCAGGGAACCTGCTTCTGTGCAAGGTATTCCCTCGAAAGGTTTCGCTCGCACTTCCATGCAATAACTGGCTGTGCCGGTGTGGCATAGTAGCATATGAGCCATCACCTGTTTATCATATGTTCTGTTCTTTTTAGAGCGGCTTTTGTACATGTATTATGGGCCATGAAGGCTCAGCCCAGTCCGTCATGCGGATCATTCTATTATGGCACTTTTTATACGCCAGTCAGTTGGTGGCAATTTGCCTTGCATAGATAACGTCTTTTATAATCTGGAAGCTGTAATCCGTCACCACAGATCAGTCTAGTCGTGGCCAACTAGGAAATAAGGAAGAATATAGAAAAGAGGAATTATGTGAAAACTATATCGTTAGTGTAAAAAATAGGCAGGTAGGTTTTGTACATCGGCGTAGAAATCGATCGAGCCGATCATACGATAAATTATGTAGCGTGACAGCCGGAGACAGATGAATGTACGAGTTGTCCATAGGCAAAGTTGCATAGGGAATCAGTTATTGCCATCACTGAATTCAAGTATATGTTTCTGGACTGTTAACTTCAGAAAAGAAGGGGAAATGATTAGCACTGGAGAACAAATGTAGCGAAAGGGATCGCAGAACAATATTACGAATTAATCAATTTGTGGGGAAAATTACGAAAATGGTTCCTGACGTCACACCAGTAAATAATTTTGCTCTCTGTTTTAAACAGAAGACAGTTGGTATGAATTAAGTCTAAAGAGAGTAAAACCACATGGGAGGTAGCGTTAAGGAATAGCATAAGAAGCGGTTTGTAGCAGCTCATCCTAGCTGACCAAGTTTTCTCTGGTGCAGTAGAGTTGATGTTCTCCGGTATCATACATGATCCGGCCCTTCTTCATACAGCTTTTCATCATCAAGTTGTATTTTTAAGATCCATTTCGCTCTGTCCGTTGACAGATAAGCCTTTATCATTTTCTTGAACATGCAGAAATGTTCAATAAATCTAATCTCTTTTGGCAGATTATTCCAAATGGAGCCATACCTAAGAAGATAGAAATTTCTCCCTAGACTGCTCTTGAATTTAGGTAAATAGAATATGCATTCATTATCTCGCAGTTCATAAATGGTGTTTTCCCGAAAGTGCAATTGATAGGTTCCAATATATGCTTTCCACCACGCGAGTTTGTGGAGGAAGCACAGATTTAATTGCATTCTTCGTAATCACAGAGGTTCAAGATTCAACTGCTTGCACCTATCTCGGTATGAAAGAGCGGTTGAACAGCCAAATATGCGCTTCGTAAAGGCGCGTTGGACGTTTTCAATGGCTCTCAAATCAGCCTTTCGCAAGTTACTAAACACAGCACAGCAATATTCAAGCAAGGGTCAGATATTGATTTTGAAAGCAATTAGTCTGGTTTCTTTCAAGGTTAGCAGGTGGCATATGAGCCCGACCGACTGCTTAGCCTTTTTCACTATATGATTTGTATGTTCGCTAAAGTTTAACGAACTAGAATATCTTAAACCTAAGTCACGAACAGACTGGCTGATGGGAATGACTTCATCATGAAGCCTGAACACTTCTGCTGCTATCTGACATCCATACGATAGAATACTACACTTCGATGTTGCAAATGTCATCTGCCACATATCAGCCCATCTCTCAATGGCTTTCAAGTCGCTTTGGATATTGTTAACTTCAGCGGTACGCTGAGAGCATGGGAAAGTGTAAACCACCTTTAAATCATCAGCAAACAAATAAGGCTTCCCAAATTGTATAACAGAAACCAGGTCATTTATATACAGTAGGAAGAGTAACGGGCCTAAGACACTGCCCTGTACCACTCCACTGGTAACCGGACGAGGTGAAGAGATGTAACCATTGATATCCACAACTTGCGACCGTCCTACTAGGTAAGATTGGATCCAAGAGTTAAGCGGATTTGTAACACCGTACTTACTTAATTTACATAACAGCTTTTTGTGTGGGACTCTGTCAAAAGCTTTTGCATGTCAAGTGAGATGACAATGCACTGAAGACCTGAGTCAATTGCTTCAGTTAGATGGTTAAGGAAGTCAACTTGACAGGTAACACACGAGCGAGACTTCAGAAAGCCATGCTGTGAAGGTGAGAGAAGTTTGTGCGATATTAGGAACGAAACCAAATGTTCCTTAACAATTCTCTCTAGCATGCGTGAGAGAATGGCTGTGTGACTAATGGGGCGGTAGTTCCGGATGTCAGTTTTCGACCCGGACTTATGTCGCGGTATAACCGTAGCCGTTTTCCAACGTTCGGGGTATTGACCAGACTGGAGAGACAAAGAGATATTTAATACTATCCTTGTGACACCGCGTGACGACTGATGCAACATGGGATTATCTCTATTGGTGAAATTTATTGTTACTTTTTGGACTGGGATACTGTCTGGGCGCCCACACCTAAGCAAGAACACAACTCGGTCCCTCGGCTAAAACTCTCGCAAAATCTCCCGAAATGCACCGGTCTGTGCGCAATGAGTCAGTGAGCCGACCCGCGCACAACCGTGTGTCCTGGCTCTTAGCAGAAGGGAGCAACCCAACTGCCACAAAGCGGTCGGCAAATCAAGGCCTCCAGGACATGAGTCCATAGCAGAACTGGACCAGTGGCGGGTCAACATTCTGGCAGGACCTAGTCACCACAAGCCTCAGTGAGCCATGAATTCTCCTGTCTACTTCCATCTATCTCCATAGACGGTACGGTAGAACAGACATTTACAGCCTTTATTCTACCGAGGCTCATATTTGAACCTTTCCATTTCTGATGGCCTCCCACCATTGATCATCACAATTTCCTAAATTCGCAATGCAAGCAGAAGTAAATCTATGATTTTCAGTGATCGGTTTAGTATATTTGTTATAATGGCTAAATTTTTAAGGTTGGTGTCACTTGTCTTTTGAAATTTTACAGCCTCATGATAACATTCGTCGTGCTACAATATCAAATGACTATCCGTAATTGCACAAAAGTCATCGTTAATGCTTAATATGCGCTTGATCATTGTTAGTGCTTAACCATAATCATGTGACGACTTGAGAGGTACAGTAACGTATTAAGCATATTTTTGTCGAAGTACTAATTCGGGGCTTGAGCCTGATGTCCTTGAGCAAGCTTGAGTATGTCCGGCTCCAGACTTGACAGCGGGATTCGGAGATCTTCTCTTGCTGTGATGTCCAATCTGTTTCTACTTTTGGTTAGAAACCACTCTGCTGAATCCACATTTAATCAAATATATAGATAGAAAAGCAATGAAATATATTTCAGATATTTCCTACAGTCTGCGATATCTGCTAAGGGCATCAGTCGTTATCCAAAAATCCCTTTTCTATCGCGCGAAGTTGAATCTTGTTAGTGTGTCACTTTGCAGCTCTATGAAACTTCCTTGGATCTTAACTCCAACATTGCATGGCTGTACATCAAATAGATCTAAAATCCAATTCAGGATTTCCATGTCAATAATGTCACGAAAGCTGTCTTTCATTACTTTCTGAGTTGTTGTACATGACTGGTATAAACAATCAAGTCTTCATCCTTCAGCTCACCCGTGACTGTAGCGAGAATTGGGAACTGTGACAATTCCCGAGATCCGATGTTTTGAGAATACAGTTCCAGCTTTATAAGAAAAGCGACAATCGCTTCGTTGCTTGTGATGTGATTACTCAACTTACCTTGAAGGGTTTACTTTAATTAGTTGATTTTTCCAAATACATCAGCTAGCTATGGCACGTCTAGCTTAGCTGAGAACAGTTTTCTTTTTTATACTCAGTTTCAGAAAGGAATGTGATGATGTTGTCCCAGAGTGTAACAAAACGGCGAAGACATTTGCCCTTGGAGAGACATCTAATTCTGTATGCAGCAGTAGAACCAGGAAATCTTCACGTTTCGCACAGAATTGTTGGAAACGGCGACCTTGCAGAGGGTAATATTTGATAGTGTTGACTACTAGTATAACAGATTACAGTGGCCTTTAAACGCTTTCCAAAGTTCTTAGCCAGAAGGCGGTCCCGATGAATCATACAGCCATCTCCATCAACAGCAGGACATCAGCCATTTGAAAAACTGCTTCGCTGCCATACAACCACAAAGACCTACGGAAGAAAGAATTATAAGAGGGAGAAAAGGGGTATCTGCAAGAAAACACCGGTCAATGCGCCTCCAACTTGTTAGCAACCTAGCGTCACAAACAGCTGGCTATGGTGCAAAGATAAGGCGGTATCGGCGAGACAGCTTCCTTGCGGCTTTCACTGCCTCGTTTCATAACCTGACATTAACCTACAAATAACTCAGTACCAGACACACTTTAAACATACAAACGCATTAGCAGAAGGCAGCAAACGCGCCACTGGTATTGATTGCGAGCCCAACCCTACAAAATCTCAAGCTAAGCACAAGGCGTGTCACTTGGGCTCCAGCCTATAAGGCGAAACGGACCAACGGCACACAGTTTGGCCGTCAGTTACTTCATTTCCCGCTACCAAGTCAACTGTTACTCACCTCGAACCTTGCTCTAGTCTACATCTGACAGACAAAACAAGGCCTTCCTTGGTATGCTGTGACCGGGCCTACGTACTACGTGCCCAAGTCAACGCAAGTTATTCAGTACTATCTTTTATTCTTGGAACCAGCTTGATTATTACTACCTACTATTCATCTTCACACATCATCATTGCGGACGTGCTGGTGCTACCGGACACCAGCAATGTTCCACAGACAGCGGTGATCAAAAACCTGAAGGCGCCAGGAATTCTCAGACTCAAGAGTCCAAGTCTCACTCACGTAGAGTAGGAGCGTCCTCACTCTGGCGTTATAAACAGACGGAAGTAAACTCCTTTCTCTTGTCAAAGCGGTGGCAGTTTCAAAAAGACAGTACTAGTTTTTGCACTGCGTGAACTGACTTCAGTTGCTATGCGCCCATCGTTGCTAGTGTAGCTACCAATATATGTGAATTGATCAACTACATCGAGTTCCTCACCATCAAGGGTCAAGGAGCCATCAAGTGGCTGGGCGTTCTGTAACTACGCTTTGAACTTTGAAGCTTCGTAACGCGCACCAAATGATGGGACCACTCTAGAGAGATTATGGATGATTGCGTTGCCGCAACATTATTACGCAGCAAGACGATATCGTCAGCATGAGCTAGATCAACTAGGTTTTCACCAAGCAGCACCTCATCGTCAGCATTGCGGGATTCGGCAAGGAAAGACAGCATGATGAGATTCACGACGAAGTAGAAAAAATGGGGAAATAGAGCAACCTTGATAAGCGCCACTTGTTGTCGTAAGCCTATCCGACTGTTCAGTGTAGACCCTGACGTGGTCTGTAGCTTTGGGGCATAAAGCATGTAAAATGTTCAAATATTTCATGAGAACACATTTCCGCGCAATTACTTCAAACAGAATGCATCGATCGAATGAGTCGAACGCGCCCTTGAAGTCGTAGAACACGGCTATTGTCAGTCTGCTATATACGTGGCGCTGCTCTAGCACCTGCCGCACAGTAAACAATGGCCTATAGAGCTCTGTTCTGGGCCGAAACCTGCCTGCTGTTTCCAAATCCTGGCTTCTTTTTCCGCACTGAGGCGAAGAATGGCTTCTGAAGTGAGTAACTTTGTCACAACTAGCGTTAGATTTGTGACAGGGACTGCAACTTAAGGCGATTGGAATCGTTTGCCCCAGAGCGGTAGATCAAACGAGCCATCAAGTGGACGGTTGAGGTTTTAAAAAGACAGCTAATTTTACATGACATCAGACGCGTGATTAGAACGCTTATGTACTGAGCCGGTGTGTCTTCTTTCTCTTGACGCAGCTGGGAGACCCAGGCACGCGAAATGGTGACAAAGGAGTTGCAGCTGATGCGTCGGACCCTGATCGCTTTTGATTGACAGCCGTCGATTCCACAGCCGCCTGATTTACAGATGAAGAAAAGCACGATATCCGACAACTGGAGGATGTGGAAGGGGAAGTGGACGGATTTTGTCACTCTGACTCAGTTGGATTACTATCCGATGCCTAACAGGTTTCCATATTCAAATAAGCTATTGGAGACGAAGCCAGACGAGTACCTGAGGCTTTGGATCTCCGTGATGCGGATGAACAGCAGCCGGTCATCTTAGAGATAATCAAAAGATTAAGGTGAACAATGCGAATGTCAAAAAGATGAAACGCACCATTGACAACTGCTTTTGGTCGCAATCGCTTACCAAGACTAACATTACAGAATTGAATTCTGGTGCGAACGTGCAACTTCTGTAACTGTATGCGAAACTCCCTGGTACGCGACGGCATCGTAATCGGCATCGAAAAGGACGACTATTAAACGGTTATCAGAATATTTGCAGAGTTTGTCCAATTTGGTCATCGTAGACAAGGTCGATGAGCCGACTGATTGGGTAAGCCAAACGACAATCGTCACCAAGGAATCCGGTTATTTGTGTGTGCGTATCGTCCCTAAACCGCTCAATACCTCGCTGGGAAAGGAATACTATAAACTACCGGCGCTAGACGACACGCTACCAGTGTTATCAAAGGCAGAAATGTTCACGAAACTCAACCTTTCTTCTGCCTTTTGGTACATAGCACTTGAAGAGGGGAGCTGTCTGACTACATTTGGAACGCCAGTTGGACATTTTAGATGGCTTCGCTTGCCCTTTGGTTTAAAGGTATCCAGCAAAATATTTCATAAGCGGCAGCTGCAAGCATCGGAAGATCTGCCCAGTCCTTTGTGTAGCAGATGAAGTGCTAATTTTTGGGACTATTAGAGTAACACGATCGTCATCTGCACCAATTTCTGCAATCCTGCAGTAAGGAAACAGCAAACTAAAGCGTGAGAAAGTCGAGCTACCCAAAACCGACATGGCATTCCATGGGCACGTGCTGAGTTCAACAGGATTGAAACCGGATCAAGAAAAGTTCAGGGCCATAAATGGGATGTGTCCCCACACTGATGCAAAGGCGGCTAGCAGGCTAAACGGAATGGTCAGCTACTTGAGCCGTTTCCTCTCACGATTGGTCCTTGTGATGACACTGATACGAAAGTTGACCCAAATGCATGAAGCTTGGCACTGGGGCTCTAAACAATAGCAAGGTTTTCTGAAAATCAAAGAATTAATTATAAAAGCACCTGTCCTTGCGTAGTTTGATCCGTCGCTTCCACTCGAGATTCAGTGCGACAGTAGCCAATACAGCATTGGAGCTCGTCTTATGCAAAACGAAGCCTGTCGATTTTCGTAGTCGCTCGCAAACAGAGGCGGAGCATTGTTACGCACAAATTGTAAAGTAACTGCTGGAGTCGGTTTACACCGTAGAACGCTTCGACGGTTATAATAGAGAAGTAATCAGATCTAAATATGGGAAACGTCTGCCTCACTGCGGTCGATCACGCGATCGACCGAGTAGGCCAGTGCTTTTAATACACGGCTAGTTTTACCTTTCTGCATACTTGTGAATAGAAGGTTTGTGTGCGGAGCGGTGTAAGTACTTCCACTTGACGCGGCTGGGAGTTGCAGAATGCAGAGCTAAAGAAGCAGCGTTTACAACAGGTTATACGTTCGGCCGCAAAACAACTGGCTTTACTGACCAAAAGCCAACTGTACCTGATACGCTCTGCCAGATATACAAAACATACGCTTATCTGCATGACAGCATGATTACTGAACGAAGCACTGATTAACATCTACACACCTTGGATGTAATTATGCAAAATTTTCAGATTCCGGTCTGGTTTAAAAAAAAGGAAAGTGTGAATTATTTGTTCCAATTGTATGTTACCTTGGACTTCAGTTGTCACGAGATGGGTTAGGTCCATCGGAAAAATTAGAGCAATACCTAATGCACCAGCACCCAAATAAGTGAACGAGCTGCGGTCGTTTCTGAGAGCGGGCACGCAGTTTTTCCGAGTGACGCCGTGGGCGGCGAAATATTTCCAACTGCTTCATTAACCCTTACTCAAAGACCAACCTTGGAATTGGAACTGAGTTCATGAAAGTGCTTCTAACGCTATTAATAAACTTTTGACATTCGCCCAACTTCTTGTACATTACGACGCACGGAAGGCCATCCTTCTTCCTTGTGATGCTTGATCCTACCATCTTGAAGCTGGTTTATTAAGCAAACTACTGGACGGCCCTCATCGATCTATTGCTTATGCTTCACAAACCTTGATGGCAGCAGAAATTAATTATTCTCAGCTTGATCGAGAGTCAGTCGCGGTTGCTTTCGGTACTATTCAGTTTCATCAATGCCTACTCGGTCGACAGTTTGTGATGTACACAGATCATAAACCACTTGTATCACTTTCTGGCCATGAAAAAATGGATTAAGCAAATGGCCTCACTCTGGTTGTCAAAATACCACTACTGATGTCTCCAGTTGGCTTCCCATACTGAAAGAACCTTCGTAAGAATTTTGCTCACAGGAACCCATGAATGTGATTTAGTGAATTAACAGTTCTCCCGTTATCTCAACTGACCTACGCCGAGAAACCGATGGACACCCATATTTAGAATTTGTGGAACGCTAGTTTAAGGTCGGGTGGACAGAAAATACGATCAAGGAACTCATGCCTTCTGGTAACAGATTGATCGAACTCAGTCTCCATAACGGATGTGTACTGTGGGGAGCCCAGGTTGTAGTACCCAAAAGGCTGCGCCCAGTTATCCTGGATGAACTGCATGATTCAAACTTTGAAGTTACTAAAATGATGTCACTAGCAGGTTTTTATGTGTGCCAGCCTGATTTAGACTGATACATTGCATCGAAAGTTGGGGCGCTTTGTAAGGAGAATCGGAATGTTGTGTGCCACGTGCCAATGCATCCACGGAAGTGGCCAGAAGCACCATCGAAAAGTATTCATGTAGACCATTTAGCCATTTCGAAGATCAGATTATTTTGTAGATCAATGATGCATATTCCAATTGAATTGGTGCCATTGTTCTGACTACATCAAATTTAGCTAACACAATAGTAAAACTGTGTAAGAAGTATGCCATATATAATACTCCGGAAAAAGTAGTGTCAGAAAACGGAAAAATTTACTAGTGCAGAACTTCTGCTACATTATTGTAACACTAAAATCGTATGGAAGCTAAGGCCACGCGTACCCTACCGGAATATTCAACAGAAAACCAAGTCCGGACCTCAGATAACGGTCATATTTGTGCAAATTCATCGTATCAAAATAGACATTACCTGAATGATTTCCAAACGCAAAAGCGTGTCAACAATTTGCGCTCAGATGCACGAGCGACACATGAGTTCGAACATGCGAGGGCACACAGTGGAAACAAAGTAAGACACACAGGGCTTATTGTAAGTACCTAAATGAGCTAAAGGTAATAGGTATGTGTCCACCAATGAAAAGTGCTGCGGCAAGGTCTGGTACACCTAACTTTACAAGCTGTGCGAGTCCCACAAATTGAGCAAAGCAAAAGGAAGAGTGCTATGTCAATAAGGCTGAACATATGGGTACTTGTGTATAGGAGTGAGAACAAGACAGGACATGGATGAACTGGAACTCGGACACTACGTCATGCAGTAGGGCGTTATGGTAGGTAGCATTGGAACAGGAAAGGGAAAAGTGGGCAGACCCACGAATGCTCCATGCCGGGCAATGAACCTGACCAACGTAGAAATGGGCATTTACGGTGGTGAGTCTTAAGTGCTCACAAATTCTTTTTGCACATTCGTCGAATGGCTTTGGCTACGTAACTACCTCGTTTCATCATCCAGCAACAAAAGGTTTGTTTGTGATAACTAAGGAAACAGTGAAGAATATGTTACTGAAGCAACCAGCAGCCCCACTGAGTGTTCATTTATACCGTGCCGTTTTCGGTTATCGATACATGGCAAACGAAACCACCGGTAGTAGCTCCGCGGAATTAATGTTTGCCGGTCGTTTGCGTACATGGTTGGATTTATTGCACGCTACCATCTGTTCGTATGTTTGCACAAAACAAGAACGCGCAAAGAAACACTCTGACATCGGCAGCAAAGACAGGCTCATAGAAGAATCTGATCTCATCTATGTCCTTTTACCTACAGCTTCCGGGTGGCAACAGACTATCGTTAAAGCAACCAATGGGCAAATTGTCGATGCAGAAGCTGAGGATGGCGGGGTTTTCGGACGCCACTGTTATTACGTGCGATCGCGACTGTCGACCTTAGCATCAACCGCTTAGTAGGAAATTCAGACACCGGAACTCTTTGACTCACAAGTGGCCGATGCTGAGCCACCGAAGCAAGCGCCCCTACCTCAGTCTACGCGCCAACGCCGGCCAGTGGATCGACTCCAGGCTGGATAGCTCAAACCACAGAGAGGAGGAGTGATACGCTGTGCCGGTCGCTCACAGCGTGCGTGCGTTCGTGTATGTTTACTACAGCTATTGGCCACCTGCCGCAAACATTGATCGGTAAATTGATCCTGTGTGCATGTGACTTCGAATGCCTTGCGCTCCCTTTTTGGTGCCGTTTATGTGAATAACCGTATTACTACACAGTACTGTTTTCTGAGTTCATCTAGGCGCAAAAATCCATCTCTAGGAAGCCACTCAACGGCGTTCCACGCTGTCTGCAAAGGATGCTCATTCGTTTGCAGAAGTATGATTTGGATATATTCTACCGACCGGGATCCTAGATGCACATTGCGGACGCGTTGTCAAGGGCGCACCTGTCATATACAATGGTAATGGAAGTAGACTCGGATTTAGTCCACGCAGCACAGCTGATCATCGTCACTGAAGAACTTTTGCAGCAGCTCTAACAGTGCACGGAGTTGGACGAACTGTGCAGGATACGGAAGCAAACGATAATGGATGGATGGCTCGAATACAGGAAAAATTTGCCTAAAGTGTTAACCGTATTTTCTTTTTCGCAACGAACTCCTTACCCGAAACGGATTAATATTCAAGGGCAACAGGATAGTAGTTCCGGAGCCACTGTAACGTTCAATGCTGCAGATGGTACACTATGCACATTTGGGAATCGGCACATGCGTGGTAATAGCACGTGAACTGATGTTCTGGCCAGTAATGACCAGCCAAATACGTGCTTATGTGTCAAACTGTTTAACATGCAGGATACGCGATGTGCGCCAGCCGAAATAGCCGATGACGTTTCGTGACTTTACGGATAGGTCGTGGCAGATAGTCGCACTGGACAATTTTGTTCATGACGGGGGGCAACTTGGTTGTGTCGGCAATTTCTATGACTACTTCGAGATTGACACCATTACGTCCACTTGCACGCAAGCCTTAGTAAACCAGTTACGGTGTCAATGCGTTCGGCATGGAATACCCGAGGTGGTGATTTCCGAGAATGGGGTCGCAATTCTGTAGTACAGAATTCCGCGTTTTTTGCAAGAAGTAGGTTTTCGGCTTCTGCTCATCAGCCCGTAGCACATCCAAGCAAATGTGAAGGCAGAGTCAAAAGTGAAGAAGGTGTAAATGTTTATCAAGGTCAAGGAGACCCAGGAGGATCCCTACATAATGCTATTGGATCGAAGTAACCCACCGACTACTGAGCTCGGAGTAAGTCCGGTGCAACGGCTATTCAGTCACAAAACAACAACGCTGCTACCGGCTGCTACATTGTCACAACACCACGAGACAGCACCAGCCGCTTCTGTGCACAACCGACTAAGGAAGAGAACGCTAAGACAGAAATATTACTATGATTGTGGACTGAGACGCAACCTACCACGAGCTCTAGGAGAAGAAGAATGGGTGCAACAAGTACCCGATTCGGGAGAAAGTTGGTGCAAAGGTGTGATTGAATTCCGCAGGAGTGAAAGGAGCTACGAAGTCAAGATAGGGAGCAATATCAGTAGAGCGAATCAGGTGTAAATAAGAAGAGCACGCAATGAATGGAATGCGCAAAAGCAGGATCAGCGTCAGCAACAAGAAAGGGTATCTGCAACCTCAGCCAAAGACTGCAAGTGTACACGCAGCGGAAACCCGTACGGAAATTACTACAAGAACGTTCTAAAAAAGAAAGAGGAAAGGATGTGATGGTGGTTGAAACCTGGGGGCGAAGGGAATCGTCCGCCTCAGTAAGGTCGGTAAGTGGATCGATCGAGCGGACGAGCGCGTTTTTAAAAACACAGCTAATTGTACATAACCTCAAACTGTTGAATAGAACGCTTGTAGGCTGAGCCAGAGTGTCTTCTTTCTTTTGAGGCGGCTGGCAGACTCAGGCCCGCAAAATTCTAATACCCCGGGGGTTAGCACAGTGCTTTCCACAGGACCTCACCTCCATTCCTAAATAGTACAAGTGGCAGGGAATCCGGGCCAACAGCTCGAACACGACTTTGCAGTCATCGCGTTTCCAACCTCAACTTCCGATGGAGCCTCCACACCAAACATCCGTGGCTCAGCCTGCAAAACCTGAGTAATTAAATAGATAAAAAATGTTTTATTCCCGGAAATTCGAGCAGGCCTGCGAAGGCTCGCTCATGGATATATAAACAGGTATGATAGGTAGTTTTATAAAAATACAGCAAGTTAATCAGCACATGGTGAGCTGAGTCTGGTGGTGGCTAGATCCTGACAGATAGTCTACCCACTGCTGCTACTGTTGTGCCATTGGCTCATGTGCTGAACGCCTCCTCGTAGCGACCGCTGGGTGAATACTTCTCCAAGATTGGCAGGGATCCAACCATGAGCTAACGCTTGGTGGTGATCTGCTAAAAGTCGTTTAGGAATTCAAGTACCTGAGCAGCTATATAAGCACCCGTGGGATTGAAGGTGAGGTTACGAACCGTATAGCAAAAGCTCGAGGTGCTTTTGCCAATCTCCGCTACCTGTGGCGCAGACGCGACATTCGCCTTCAAGGGCAGAGTTTACAACGCAGCCGTCCGTTCAACTCTCCTATATGTCTGTGAAACCTGGCCCATCATGTCGACAAACATGAAGAGGCTCGTCACATTCGATCATCGCTGCCTTCGCAGCTTAGCTCATGTCTGGTGGGAACACCGCGTGAGCAATGAGCGTGTTCGACGTCGCGTGTTTGGTGCAGGAAGAGCGAGTGAACCGCTCAGCACCATTATATCACGCACGAGGCTCCGATGGTTGGGCCACGTGTTGCGCATACCAGCACACCGACTCCCGCGACGTGCATAGTTTGCACGTTGTGGGTGCGGTTGGAAGAGGAGGAGAGCAGGCCAAGTGATGACTTGGTCGAGAGAAATGAAAACTCTCACTTCGAAGTTGGCGTCGGTTGGTGCATCCCGATTGCGTGGCCGGGGTCCTAAGGACGGTGAACACGTTTGGTTGGACACACTTGCTGATATGGCTTGGAGCCGGCCCCAATGGCGTTTGTGTTGTGAGTTTCTTTTTCCATCCCCCTCCTGTTTAGCATCCCCCCAATCACGATCTCACTTGTTAGGCGTAATATGATTCTCTTTTACGACAGCCAGCTGTCAGCTCTCCGAAACGATGTCCATCCGTTACTGGGGACTCAGCGGGCATGCCACCGTTTGTTTTTCTTTTCTTGTCTTTTGTATTGCGGCACAATAGCTGAGATGTTTTCCACCTCCAGCTAACGTGTAATGATGATGATGATGACCGCTGGGTGGGAGTTGGGTTACGCTCTTCTCCCTGCTAAGATCCAGGACACCAATCCGCATGAGTCAGTGAACTGACCATGTGCTAGACCCGCTGCCTTTCGGGTGTACATTTAATCGAAGGCTTTGGCTGTTGATCCGAGTCGTTCTCCTGTCAGGTGTGAGCACCCATCCAGTATCCTAGTCCATCCTCTTCGAAGGTCAGGAAGTGGTCGATGGTCATCTTCCCGTAAAACCTAGCCATGGGACACAACAGGTCTACGGCTTATAAGTTCACAGCTCGATTTGCGTAGAGCACGAGCTCCACGCATTTTCTCTGACGGTGGGAAGGCACCTCCGGTGTTTAATGTTTTACTACTGTCGGTCTCAAGTAAGGCAGCCCCTGGTCAAATTGGTGCAAACCCGCGAAAACCCACTTGCGTCTGACCGTGGTCGCAGGTTTATCCTACTACCGTCACGAAACATATATGCATCGTTCCAGTACCTCAAAGGCTGCGTGTGACGGCCGTCAAACAGATCCCAATCAGTCTCTGCAATCACATTCCCGAGCTGGATCTGCTCTCCACTGCCTTGCGAGTCAGGTTGTTGAGGCAAAGACTCCGGGCGGAGTCCCTCAAGCAAACTTCCGAAGCGCAACTGCCACCTCGCGTGTGATTGCCCACCAATGAAATCGTATGCTTGCGCATAAAGCTCTCAGCATCGGGTGCTGGAACGTGCGTGCACTACTGGACCAGAACTCGAGTGAGCCCCCTGCGCGGAGACAGTACCGGTAGCGATGAAACTGGGGCGCTACCACATCGATATTGCGGCGCTCACTGAAAGCCGGCTCTCTGAGCAAGGTAAGTTGCATGAAGCAGGTGCTGGATACACATTCTACTGGATGGGAAAAGCCGCCTCAGCACCAGGTGAAAATGGGGTCCGATTTGCAATATCCGATCGCCTCTATGGCCAGCTCGTGGGTGAACCAATAGGCATCAGCGCGCGACTGATGAGTGTTCGCCTACGACTCGGAAGTGGTAGGTCTGACACATTTATAAGCACTTACGATCCAACTATGTGCTATCCTGATGAGACGCGTGATCAGTTCTACACTCAGCTATTCACTGTAATAAGGTCTGATCGGAGGAGAGACCGACTGTTTCTGCTGGGTGATTTCAACGAGCCCGTTGGGCGTAATGCATCGGTGTGGACAGATGTTATCGGTTCACATGGCATTGGTTCAGCGAATGCGAACGATGACTGGCTGCTCTCACTGTGTGCCACTCACGCCTGACGAGCACGAACACTCGGTTTGCACTGAGTGCGAGTGATAGAGCGACCTGGACGCACCCACGGAGTGGTCACGCTCACCTGCTCGACTATGTCATCGTACGTCAGGGTGATATGCGTGAAGTGCGCATGACACGTGTACTGCGTGGAGCTGAGTGTGGCACTGATCATAAATTGGTGCGGAACAAACTGTACATATCTTTTCATAAACCTATGTATCGCACTCCCGCCGTGAATCGGCGTAAATTTCACATTCTCTCGCTCGGTACTGTGGCGAAACGTATTGCGCAGGAGGAGGCGATGGCTGCACGCCTGTGTGGTGATGTGGACTACATAGCCACATTGGGCGACCTGTGGCACCACATTCGCGACCAGGTGATAGCTGCTGCCGAGGAGACCATCGGGCGCGCGAACTGTAAGCTGCCTGGTTGGTTTGATGAGAACAATGCGACGATTGGCGCATTGGTGTCGGCGAAGAATGCAGCATTTGCTGTGCATGTGGCAAACCCCAGTGACTTGGGGAAGAATAGTGAGCTTCGCAAACTTCGACGGTGACTGACCCGAGAACTCCGTCGCATTAAAAATGCATGGTGGACGGAGAAGGCGAGGCAGATGGAATGCTACGCCGAACGCCGCCAACACAAGGAATTCTTCGACTCCTTGAAGGTGGTGTATGGACCGAGATTGGAGCCGCTGAGGACACTGATCGATGGTAGTTCAGGAGCTACTTGCACACAGACTGCAGACATAATGCAGATCTGGCGAAAACACTTTGACTGTCTCTTGAACAACCGTTCAGAGATCGACTGGCCTACATTGAACTGGCTGAAGCGGCCCGATGGGAAGGCTAGTCTGACAGACACGCCGACACTAGATGAGACGCAGACAGCACTTGCTCAGTTGCGAAATGGCACGTGTGCCGGAGCCGACGGGATCCCGCCTGAAGTATTGAAACACGTTGGACCCGCGTTGATGACTGCGCTGCACCGCTTGGTGCAACGCGTGTGGATTGAGGAGGAGGTGCCTCCTGAGCTGAAGGATGCCCTTGTGCTACAACTATACAAGGGCAAAGGGAGCAAGTAACGTTGCACGAATTATCGTGGCATCAACTTGCTGAGTTGTGTGGGCAAGGTGATTGTCCGAATCCTGCTCAATCGCCTTGTCGGTCAGATCGTAAAACTGAACTTGGCAGAAGAGCAGTGTGGACTCCGTTTGGGTCGCAGCAATATAGATATGATATTTGCAGCTCGTCGGTCTCAGGAGAAGCGCCGAGAACGACACCAGTCGTTGTACTCGCTCTTTGTCGATTTCACCAAGGCATTTGATGCGGTGAACCGCGAGGCATTGTGGCTGGTGTTGGGAAGATTGGTTGCCCGCGTAAGTTTGTAAGTTTAATTGAATGTCTGCACAGTGGTATGCGGGCGAGGGTGCAGCTGAGTGTACAGACCTCTGATAACATTGCAGTTGTCTCTGGTGTGAAGCAAAGCTGTGTCTTAGCTCCGGAACTGTTTAATATATATCTTCATGCAATGTTCTCCTGTGCTTTTGATGCCGCTTGTGCTTACGGTGTTCGTGTGGAGCACCGTATTGATGGTGGGTTGCTGAACATCCGTCGTTTCGGTGCGAGAACTCTAGTCTGTGAGACAACTATCCGTATGTTGCTGTTCGTTGACGAATGTGCGTTGTTTGCACACAGCGCGGATGAGTTGCAACACATGACTAGTGCTCTGGCTTCGACAGCGGCCAAATTCGGGCTCACCATCAACACAAGCAAAACTCAGTTTGCAAAGAGATCTCTTTTCGGCAGTCACATCAGGCAAATACAACTACAGGACTGTAAAATGCATTAGTAAACTGGCCCTGATGATAAGGTTCCCCGGAGTATCTCGCTTAACCGGGTGCTATTTATTTGCGTAATTAACTAATTTTATTTGGTTAGTAATTTTGCCCTTTCTGTTTACACAAGTTATTTAGCTGTCGGTTAGCCCGATCACGATGTCACCTGATTAAATCGATTCGAGCATCAAATGAACATACTAAAACTGTTCAAATCGTTCCATCCGTCCTCTTTGTTACTTGCACCAGTTTACTAATGCATTTTACAGTCCTGTAGTTGTATTTGCCTGATGTGATCTGCCGAAAAGAGATCTCTTTGCAATACTGTGTTTTAATCTTCCATGGGCATTATTTATGAACAAGCAAAACTGTCTGTCTCTTTCAGCCTTCACTGGAGGTGCAATCTTCAAGATTGCCGCGAATCAGCCTTGGTGCTGGAGTATTGGAAACAACCTCCCGCTTCTGCTGCCTTGCGAATGTGATGTCGACTGACGAGCAACTACACAGTGAGCTGCGTATCCGCGTGCCGAAGGCAGCGGCGGCATTCGGGAATCTAGAGTATCGAGTGTGGAACAACCATCAGCTTACCATTGGCACGAAGCTGGTGTGGAAAAATCCAAGGTGCTGTCCGTTCTTCTGTACGGCAGTGAAACGTGGACGATGTATCGGCGGGATGTGCGATATCTCGAGCGGTTCCACCAACAGTGTTTGCGACGGATTCTGCGCATCGGTTGGGGCGATAGAGTTGCTGACACGGAAGTGTTGCGTCGAAGTGGAATGCATGCAGTGGACTGCATACTTTTGCTGAGACACCTGAGGTGGCTCGGTCATGTGAGCCGTATGGATTCGACGCGGATACCGAAACAATTATTATATGGTCAGCTGAGTATTGGAAAGCGGCATGTGGGGAAAGCAAACTTATCTTACCAGGAGATGGTCAAAGTGAGGCACTCACGTTCTACTCTTAATTGCAGGTCATGGGAATCGAAGGCGGTTGATCGGCGTGCATGGCGCGATTTGATCACGAAGGCACTTGCTAAGGTGCAGGAGAAGGACCTCATGCATGCGGAGAAAGAGGAGGCAACTGCGGAAGCAGCAGGTGCCCCTTCGACATAGAGCGCATGGTGCTGCAGCAAATGCGATCACGAGTGCCTGAGTCAGGCAGAAATAGTGAGCCATGAACGAGGACACTCGGGACCATCACCGAATCGACGACGGGTCCTGCAGAAAACGTATGCAGAACCGGCGCAGCGTTTGTAGGTACGCTGCATTCGATTTACTAACCGCTTGCTTGCATGCCGGGTCTGTTTATTTCAGGTGGTGGGTTTGCTATATTGTCACATTATTGTCTACGTGAACTATCTTCTATTAACTTGCACACGAGCTCAAGTTAATTGTAGTTAACTTTAATTACATTTTCGCGATTGTGACATTTTCCTAAAAATATATTTTCTGTCTTCTTGAATCTATAGCGGATATTGTGGCAAGCAATTTATATCATATGCTCCTTTATTAAAGAGCTAGGTCGGCATATCTGTATGCGTTATTCGATTTATTATATTTCATCTTGTCGTTTCAAGTGATTGACTGTTGCTTGATATCCCCGGTGTGGCTGCGCTTGATGTGCATGTTGATAAGGTGCCTACCTGTCTATTACCCACTACCTCGTCCATACTGGCTCTAGGAGACAGTTGGTCGGTGCTGGAGGGGACGGGATGCACGGTCCTTGTGGTCGTGCTAGACTCGAAGAGCGGTTTCATGGAATCAGTGTGGAGCGGACTACGGTCCAGACACCGCCTTGTGTGCGCTTGATTCCCAAATACAGCGTGCTTGTGTTTGCCTGTGAAGGAGTGTGGGCCGGCTCCGTTGATGAAACGTGGCTCCAATCCGCATGCCACCCGGTCTTATTTCTGGGTTTACACTGGATATGGGGTATGTGGTTGGATCTGTGGGTGGTGCAGCGCAAGCCATCCATGGTCCCTGTAGGCGCAGGCCTCCGGTGGCTTGCTACAGTGACCGGTACAGAACCGGAAGCAGCCAACTAAATGTGTTAGTGGACATGGTTAGTGAACTCGGGATATGCGACTGAATTCGTGAGTTTCCTTGCTCTGTTCGCCATCGTATGAAGGGATCATAGGAACTCTACGAACTTGATGACCTTCATGATGTGGGGAAGATCCCTTGGAAATGGAAGCGGCAGTGATTTTATTTAATAGCGAGTCACATCAGCCCCGTTGCAATGTTGTTAAACAGACCTTTGTGGCATTTACAGGGAGAATGTTTGCCAGGCGAAAACACACCATTTCATGGAACGCTGCCGCCGAACTCTTCACTGGAACAAGATTAACCCGAACCATGTAGCAAAACCACGTATATGTTGTTCAGCTAGTCAGTGCCAGCTGAACTGGTCTTGAAAGGGTTCCGCCAAACGAGCCATACCGCGCTCCATATTGTGAATCGTTGCACCCGCGCTGTCTCTGATTGTCTCACTGAGGCCTGGTTTCCTGGAATCAGTGGAGCGAATACACTGGGAGAGCTTGCGGTAATTGCCTACTGTTCCTGCCTCCTCCATTTCTTAAACCGGACTAGTCCACGTAGCTTACTTGTTAGCGCGCTGACCCCGGTTTAGTTCCCACCTAACAGTCCGTCTGTTGACATTTTGCTAAGTGCCAGTAGGAAATGTTTTCTGGATTCAGGCAGGTGCATAGACCTCTCGGACATCTAGTGACTGGTGCGGTGACGATTAATAGAGCCACAAGCATATGCTATTGCGTCACACATGTCCACCGAGATCTATTTCACTGAAGCTGGTTGGCGTTAAGACGAGAGAGCGAAATTTCGGTACGCAATGCATCAAGGTAGAATCACACAGCGAATGATATGAACAGAAGGGAAGGAATGTTTAAACGGGGAATGGATTATTTATGTCTTCCGACCATTGCGGCAGCACCATCTGGTGCTCATGCAACTATGTTCCGTAGTAAGATGGATTTTTCCGTCAGATATCCATTGACTGCCTAGAAAATAGACTAGCTTTTTGGATGGGTTTTAATTCTCCTGGAAAACAGCATCACTTTCAGTAACACATTACTATTGAACAGTGGGATAGATGCCACGGGAAGAGCGTCGTTATCAGGTAAAGTAAATTCAAATATTTTTAACAATTTTCTGGTCTGTGGTAAAGTAAATAAGCTACTTTCTAGGTCTTGAGCCATTCCATCTATTTACGTGCATGCATGTAATTCGTTGCGCGGAATGGCTTTAACTGCCCCTTGAGGATTTATGATAATCAGATCCGACAGTATTATTGATACTGAAGGCAGGATAATATTTTCTCTAACACTATGTGGACCACACTGTTTAGCAATCAACTTGTTGATTTTGTAAGACGCCTTTATTTCATCCGCCATTTGTTTGTCCAGTCAGAAACCAGTTTTATCAAGTTTGTCATTTTTATACTAACCCACTAACGTCTTTTTTTCTGCACTGTTTGTACTGGCAGCTTCTTTTTGGTGGGTCTACTGTGGAACCGGATAAATTTTTCCGGGTATTTACTCCAGGTTACTTTGTGGTGGATGGTGCGTTGGCTTGTAACCGGCTCTTCTTTCGATGAGAATGTCTAAAAACGGCAGGCTAATTTGCTTTGCCCTTTCATACAACACTGAGAGATTAGTGAGTAGAATGCAACAGAGGAGAAGAATAAGATGTCCTCCGCGTAACGTTTATGTGGCTAAATTTCACTAATGATTTTAGCTGTCTTCCTTTCGATAAGTCCGAGGAATACATCCTCCAAAAGCGAGCGTTTCATTGCAACAGCATGGACCCATCAAAAGGGTATCCGGCGAAATTTATTCAGTCCCAAAGTAGACCCACCGAAAAGAGAATAAAAGTGCGAGTGGTGGCGAAAAAATGTTTGTTTATTTCTAACTTTTAGATGGAAAGATGATTCGGATGAAAATTATCATAAACTTAAGTCTGCTGTATCCCGCAGCTTTCTGAAACCATCCACAGACTTTCCGCTTTCGTCCTTATGTACAATTTCCACACGATACCTCAGTTTACGTATTTCATTTGAAAATGTTCTGGAAAATTAAACACATAAAGTTCTGGTGGGATGCGATAAAGCCAAATGACAGATATTCCACAGAGTACTGCCGACACCTCATTGCCGAGGTGATTATTTTTAATATATTTCATCGTAACTTGTTACTAGGTAACAGAATATTGCTATCGTTTTCATTTTTATTGCACAGTTGTTTAATAGGTATCAAATAACATCATTCAGAAAGGCGGAACACCTAGTTGGCATGAGTGATTGGTGGCACTAAATTGTTTCTTGCTCAACCGCGGGAGTAAAGGCTACCACATGTGGTAAGTGTTGTGATTCACTACCCTAGGCTTATCCTGATTGGTTGAACTTCGCCCAACGCTGATTGACCGATTAGCCGACTTCCCATGGAGTGCCTTTTCGTTCTGGGCAGTTGTAGGTTCTACATGTCTCCTACTTCTGTTACATATACGTTTTTCTGATACAACATTTGGCCTCGCGAGTACAACCGTGAATCTTTCAATGCAACCTCCATCAGCATTTTGGACTGATTGTGGGAACAGGCCTACGTCAGACACCTGGCTTCGCGGGAAAATTTCCTCCCAGAACTCTTTGGATTTAATTACCGACCTAAAGTCTCCAATCAGCGAGGAAGACAAGTTAAAGCTGCTTCGTCACTCGCTCGGAGATGAGGGGTAAAGTCAGTTTGATGACCTAAAACACCAGGGATGCAAATCAGCCGATGATGCATTCAAAGTTGTCGATTGCATTTGGGGCTCCCAAATGAACCTGTTCACTGCAGGGTATCTCTTCTCTCGAATGGAACAGGAGTCAAGTGAAGCTCTGAATGATTTTATTACTAAACTTAATCTTACAGTGCGACCGTGCGAGTACTCTGTTATTCAGCAGAAGCGGATCAAAGGATGCATGCTGACGTAACTGTTAATCTCTGCAGTTGCTGATAACCGTATAGGTGAAATGTTGCTACAGGAAGACGCTCGAACTCTGACCTGGGATCGAGCCTGTGCTTTAGTCAGAATGAAGATGGAGGTTGCTGTGCAGGTAATAGGGTTTTGTGTACCTAGACTGACCGTTGTTGAAAAAATACACTCATCCCCTACCCAGGAGTAAAGTATCCTGCTAGTGCTGTGGTAGTACCTCCTACAAGGCTAACTTCTCCTCTGATCCATCCCGCAGTCTCACATGTAAACACTGTGGAAATATTGAACCATTTGCTCGCTGCTCTCGGTCTCAACGCATCGCGATATTTGAACATGACTCCGTTCCCGAGCACGACGTAGCCGATTCAGCCGAGCGACATGTTTACTCAGTAACTGATCATGTCAACAACTTGGAAAATGTAATGAGATCAGTTGTGGAACCGAAAATTTCCTCTGCAGATATTCAAACTGTTATTTTCTACGAAAGATGGATTCCGCTTCTTCTGTTACTATTGTGTCCTACAGTTTCCACAAACGTTCCTTATTCGAATACACTTTACAGCCGACTGCTCACTCATTCTGGAATAAAGTAGCAATACTTTAACCATTCTCCCTTACCTCATACTAGCTCTCCGGATTGGCCTGGTGTCTGCGGATGTCGCAGTATGCGTTTCATCAGAAAAAAGCGGCTTCTGCTCGAGATGAACTCAATGGTTGCGTTAAGTAGTGCCATCTTTTGATCCTATGACTGTTTCTTCCAGTTGAGAAGCATAGTGGCAAGAGTGCTGTCCAAAGCTTTTTCAACCTTCCAGCGAACGTATACCACGTGCTGCTCATCACATCCAAACGAAACAGGATGTGAAACCTGTTTCCATTAGTCAACCTCGACCGATTCCACCTGCTAAGCGTCAAGCTGTCTCAGCAGGCTTGTGGGATATGTTAGCGAAGGACGTAATTGTGCCAAGAGATTGCTCCGAGTGGGTACATTCAATGGTGAGCGGTAAGAAATGACAGCACTGTCAGGATCTACGTGGTCTACACAGGCAGAGAGCCGTTTAGTGATTTGTGGTACCTTCTTGCGATGAGCTAACAATACGCCTTTCCGGTGCAACAGTTTTCTCAAAACTGGATTTAAGAAGTGCGTTTTTTCACATGCCTTTATCTGATGGCTCTAAACACCTTACTGCCTTTCTAGCCCCTGATGGGTTGTTTCAGTACAACCTTTTACCCATAGGGCTGAGCTCAGCACCTACTGCCTGGCAGAAGTTCATAACTCAAGCTCTGGCAGGTATTGATGGACAGATTGCTTACTTGGACGATATTTGTGCCTTTGGTCGCTCACCGGAAGAGAATGACCAGCATTTACTTCAAGTTATTCATCGACTCAGTGAACTCTATGTCCGCTTGAAAAAGTGCACATAAAACACCCCCAGATTCAATTTCTAGGGCATACCACTTAGGCAACGTCAATCGCTCCAGTAAGGAAAATATTCGTGCGATAGTTTACTCATAGATGTTTAGTAAGTTCACAGAACTAAAGTTTTTTCTGGGTATCCGTGCTTGTGATATGTGATTTTGCAACCGTGGCAGATCCACTACGGCAAGTGACAAAATGGTGGTCCCCGCTTGTTTAGGGAAGTCAACAACAAAAGGCATTTGACGAACTTGAACGATGGATTTCCTCCGCCCCATTAGTCGCCATCTTCGACGAATCGTGCCGTACTTTCATGTCAACTCATGCCTCCGATGTCAGAATCGGTGCTGTGCTTCCACAAATACAAAACGGCGAAGAGAAAGTTACTGCCTAGGTTTCGCGGAAGTTAGCAGACTCTGAACGTGGCTAATCCGCCGGCGAAAAGGAAGCTGAAGAGTTGTCACTTGCCTGAATGGATGCTTGATTCCAAGTTAAAACCCAAAGTCGTTGGCCGCCCACAGGACAGAGAGAAACCGGATCGGACGAGCAGAGCAACAGGGATCTATTAGCGAATCACACCGTTCCTTATGAAGGTGAAATGGAAATTTCGTGAATGGTATTTAAAGCGCAGGTGGAAAGCTCTGGAAAGGTCAACTTACAGCAAATCAAGGAACGCCGCCCTCGTGTTAATTGGCCGATTCTCCCGGTTGGCTCTCTGTTCGCCTCAATCAGGGCGGGTGAGTTTGGATCGCCTGCCGCGGTGATGGGGTCCTGGCTTTTTCGCATCGCGTTTTCCTTCCTAACACTTCCCCCATTTTAGTTGTGTTGTACGATTACAGCTTGGGGTTAACTTGCATGGGTGACACGAATTTGCGGCGGCGCTTCGGCCTCTGTGCTGCTGGGTTTCGGTGCGAATGTTGTGGTTGCTGTGTTGGGGCATGTTGGGGAGTCTTCGCTTCAACCGCATCGGCCAGTCTGTCTAGAGGTAAGTGCGCTGCTGGCACTTATCGTTGCAGTTGTTCGCCAGTCCCTGCCTTTAGCAGTTGATTGGCATGTATTACCCAAATTGCCGTCCCAACCTGGATACCGTAGATCACCTTATCATGTTTGTATAGCACCCGGCCCATAGCCCATTTAGGATGGTGGATGCAATAATCTCTCGCCAGAACTTGTTGGCCAACATTAAAGGCTCGCTTCCGAGCACCGTGTCGGATGTTGAATTGTCGCTCCATCTGATAGTTGCGGGACAGCAACTGATCCTTCCTGGGCCTAAGGGCATCATGCGACACGCGGATTTTCCTTTGAAACAAAGTATCGGCCGGAGATAGTGCGTTCGGTGTCTGCGGATTTGGAGTTGTGCGATACGTCAGAAGAAATGTGTCGATAACCTCCTCCAAGGTACCTTCCCCTTTCATTTTTAGCAAACCTATTTTGAGTGTATCCACAAAACGTTCGGCTTGCCCGTTCGATTGTGGGTGTAAAGGTGGAGACTTTATATGGACGATCGCGTTTCTGCGACAGAAGACAACACATTCAGAGGAGGTGAATTGTGTACCATTGTCCGAAACCAACGTGTGGGGAACACTGAAACAAGAAAATACCTGTCGCAGAGCAGAGACAGTGGTTGCTCCGGGGGTTCTCACCATTGGAATGACCTCTGGCCATTTATTCTGGGCATCGACAACGATGAGAATGATGAGCGTCAATTGGACCCGCAAAGTCGAGGTGTACGCTTGACCATGGTTCTGTTGGTATTGGCCAGGATTGCAATTCAATCTTGCTTGGCTGTTTAGATGCACTGGCACATCGGGGACAATTCTACGTTAAATTCTCGATCATGAAATCCATATAGAGTCAAGACACATAGCTCCATACTAGCGATTTCACGCGATTCATTCCTGGGTGGCCAGTTTGAAATTGTCGGAGGACTCTCTCTTGAAGGATGAGAGGAATGACGACGCGTTCTCAGAACAGCAGACAATTGCTGAGGACTGATAGTGCTTCCTTTCGTTGGTGGAATTGTTGAACTGCCGGCGATGTAACTCTCTTAAGCCAGCCATTGAGGTGGAAATCGGATCACTTGTTGTAGGGTAGAATCATGGATGGATCGCTTCCTGCACCATTTCGTACGTTACCGGTAAAGCACCGAAAATGTCAGACACAACTTGATGTACTTGGGGTTCTACGGAGATTTTAGAAACTATTAAATCCTCTGGTTCTTGATGCTGTGTACCAATTAAACGAGCTAACGCATCCGCTTGACTAATGTTGTGTGTAGATTGATATTTGACGACGAAATCGTATCCAAGTAGAACCGTTGCCCAGCGTTGGAGACGAATGGCCGTGCAGAGTGGAATGCCTTTCTTTGATCCAAAGATTGCGACCAAGGGTTGGTGGTCCATGCACAGCGCGAATTTTCGTCTATAGAGCATTTTGTGAAATCGCTTGACTGCAAACACTATAGCCAAAGCTTCTTCCTCGATCTGCGCATAGTTGCGTTCCGCTGGGGTCAGTGATCTGGCTGCATGTGCCACAGCTTTCTCCGAAGCATTGGGAAAAATGTGGGATATGACTGCTCCAATTCCGTAGTCTGACGCGTCAACAGCAAGTATGATCTCCAGCTCCGGATTGAAATGTGTTAGCAATAGGTCGGAACACAGTATATATGTTTGGCGGCATCCGATTTCGGATTTGCCAGTCACTGTGGCCAGACACAGGACGCCTGCGCCTACAGAGGGACCATGGATGGCTTGCGCTGCACCATCCACAGCTCCATCCACACACCCCATATCCAGTGTAAACCCGAAGGAATAAGACCGGGAGGCATGTGGATAGAAGCCACGTTTCATCAACGGAGCCGGCCCACTCACCTTCACAGGCAACCAAAAGCACGCTGTATTTGTGGAATCAAGCGCACACAAGGCGGTGGCTGGACCGTAGTCCGCTCCACACTGATTCCATGGAACCGCTCTTTGAGTCTAGCACGACCAAAAGCGCCAAGCACCCCGTCCCCTCCAGCACCGACCAACTGTCTCCTCGAGCCAATATGGACGAGGTAGTGGGTAATAGACAGGTAGCACCTTGTCAACAGGCACATCCAGCGGATCCGAACCTAGGATGTCAAACAACAGTCAATCACTTGAAATGACATTATCAAATAAAATATATCTGTTAAAGAATACGGCTATGCCGACATAACTCTTCGATAAATTAGCATATGAATTAAGTTAGTTATCAACGAATCCGCGATAAGTACAAAATGTCCACAAGTTACCCAAAGAATACTACAAACACAATAAGATTAACGAAGATAACCACAATTGGCGTAAGCAACGTGGCCAGTTAATAGAAAATTATTCATGTAGGCAGTGCAAAGCAAATAAAGTGGAATGAAATTTATCCGGCTTAAAATGACCTAGTGTAAGGGTAAGTTGGTTTAGCCCAACTGCGATGCAGAAGCATCATGAATGCAATATCAGCCTCAGCATGGGGCACAATATAGACCTGACATTATCAAATGCGACTTGACATTCAGGAGACTATACAAATTTGCGATCCTTTACCAGTTCATTGAACGTTCTTCGTAGCCGATACATTTCGAGCACAAAATAGCTGTAATGGCTGATCAACCCCAAGAATTATCTGAGCTTCGCGACAGTGTCAGGGGAAGGCATCTGTTTTATGGCACTTATGTTGGAAGGATCCGGACGATGGTCATCCTTGTCGATGATGAGACCAAGATACTTTACACACTTCATGACGGTATTGCACTTTTCTGCTTTCAAGTGGAAACCGCAGTCATTAAGGCGGTGCAGAACTACTTCCAGTCTTTGCGTCAGCTCAGCAAAGGTAGACCTTTTGATTACGATGCCGTCCAAGCAAGCTGTGACTCCTGATAACCCAGTTAACGTTGTATCCATAATTTGTTGAAAAAGCGCGCGAGCTGATTTGATACCAAATGGCAAACGGTTGAACTGGTAAAAACCTCGGTGCGTATTGATTGCCAGCGAATCCTTTGAAGTATCGTCGACTTCAATTTGAAGATAAGCATCTGATAAATCTAGCTTTGCAAAGTAAGCGCCAACACTGAGCTTAGCGAGTAAATCTTGTGGGACTGGCAAAGGATACTGGTGCATTTTCAAAGCAGCATTCAATCTCGTAGAGCAGTCAGCGCGGATACGAACGGTTCTATTGGTCATCTTGACGACAAAAGTAGGTGCTGCTCACGCCGAATAGTTCACAGGTTGGATAACGCCGGCCGGCTCCAAACGATCAAGTTCCGCATCAACAATCGGAAGCGCAGCGTATGGTACCGGTCTTTTGGGTAAGAATACTGGTTTGACACTGTCTTTGGAGTAAGGCTTGCTTTGGCCTTTGGGTACCTTCCCAAGTCGTTTGGAAACACAGATGGGAATTTCCTTCGTAGCTGCTCGATCAAGTTGTTGTTTGGTCCGTCACCTTCCGAAGAGGGTCGCGTATATCCGAGCCGATGGGTATACAGACTTGACTCAGGGGAATGTCGAGGCGGTGGAGCTACTTGATCCAGTCGAGTCCAAGCAGATTCAAATGTGACAGCCCCGTAATGTACACGACACCGTTTGCCCGAGCAGCGCCAAAAACCATTTCACACTGCAGCTCACCAATGAGATTAAGTTGACCTCCTGAAGCGTTAAGTGCAACATGTATTGTTCGGCTGACTGACGGAGCACCAATATACTGACAAGTTTTGCTGGAGACAATTGTGATGTTCGAGGCTATATCTAGCTGAAGACGCACCTGTTGCCCGTTCAGATGAACTCTTACCTACTTTCTGCGAACCACATGTTCATCAGAGTAGGCCGCTTGAACCAAACTATAGCTGCTGAATCTGTTGGGAACATTTGAATTCGGTCGCGAATGTGTAGCACACTTGAACTGCAGTCAGGATCGGCAGTGCGCTTCCGTATGGCCACGTTTATGACACTTGTGACAAACATGTTTCAGGAATGGACACACTCGAACAAAATGCCACTCACCACATTTCCAACAGGCATTCGGGGGCTTGGGAATCTCTCTGGGCTTTTCATGGCCTGTTTCACTTGGAAGCGGTTTCTTTGAGGTGGTTTTTAGTACACTAAGACTTGGGGTTGATTGTTGCTTCTCCAGCATAAGCGTGTCATGCTTGAGGTTCAGCAATCGTTGGCATTCAGTAGTTATGGTCTGTAGAGTTATTTGCGGGACTTGTTAAGCGATGCTTTTTACCCGTAATAAACCATTGTTCCATTGTTCAAGTTTACTCAGCAGCTTGATGCGAATCTGCATCTCGTGGGGAATGTAGGCCACAGAACTGAGCTGTGATGGTCTGATCTAACGTGATGGATTTGATGTTGAATTTTTCGCACTCATGATTGACGATGCCATCGTAAGTGACGTAGTCATCAGCGTCCATCTTGGTGATCTCCAGGCATTGATATCACGTGTTGAAGATGGATGACTGCTCTTCAAATATTTAGCCCAAGCATTTGACAGCCTCCTCAAAAGTGCAGTCTCGAGCGTCCTTAGGCAAAATAAAGTTGACATACCTGGAATGCTCTGCTGTTCCAAGTTTCCTTAACAGCAATCAGACTTTCCAATCGTCATCGTGATCTCCAAGTTCAACGCGGAACACATCTTCATAACGCTTGAACCAAGATTCAAAAGTGAGGCCAGCATCAGGGTCGTACGAAAATTCGGTAATGCTGTTAGTGATGGCATCTACCGATGTGGACGGCTTGGTGGTTGTAGAAAATGAATCGGTCTGGATTGAGAGTTGGCGCGCAAGAGTTTCGATCAGCCTGAGTTGGGATGCCTCAAATTGTGCTTGTTGCTGCATCAGAATGGCCTTGAGCTTGTCAGCCGATGTGGACATCTTGATTAGGATCTCATCTCCGTCGCCAGCTGAAGTGTTCGTCCCTCGCCTGAATGGATGCTTGATTCCAAGTTAAAACCCAGTCGTTGGCCGCCCACAGGACAGAGAGAAACCGGATCGGACGAGCCGAGCAACAGGGATCTATTAGCGAATCACACCGTTCATTATGAAGGTGAAATGGAAATTTCGTGAATGGTATTTAAAGCGCACGTGGAAAGCTCTGGAAAGGTCAACTTACAGCAAATCAAGGAACGCCGCCCTCGTGTTAATTGGCCGATTCTCCCGGTTGGCTCTCTGTTCGCCTCAATCAGGGCGGGTGAGTTTGGATCGCCTGCCGCGGTGATGGGGTCCTGGCTTGTTCGCATCGCGTATTCCTTCCTGACAGAAGCTATTGCTAGTGGGTGGGCTTGCGAGAAATGGAAACCTTAACTCGTTGGTCCGCTTTACATTTTTCGGACGCGCCACTCAGCTCTAATCACCCTCCTCAATAATGGATCTAAATGGTTCCTCCCGATGCGAATCAATTATTCGGACACTAGACTTCTCAGTTACGACTTCCAAATCGTTTACCGACCAGGATGGGAGAATCCGATTGGGAATAGATTAATTCGCTTACTTTTGAAACTAGAGGATGGGACAGGAACAATCAGAGGTGGCAAATGTGTCTTGTCTTGGATCCGATTTGTCTGCCCTACCGAGAATGCAAAAGAAGCGCCGCTGCACCAACTCGTGGCTCACTTTCAGCATGGATGGCCGAAGAACAACAAAATTTCCTGTGATTTCCTTCCGTACTATGCAACGCGAAAGGAGCTTACAGTCGTAGATGGTTGTGTAATGCGAGGATACAGTATTTGCAGCTTCATCGTTGCTGGTCGGCAAGATAATTGTGTGTGCGCATGAGGGTCATCCGGGGATTGTCCGAACTAAAGTCCGACATTCCTTTTGGTGACCACGATTGGCATCAAGTTTTGAAGCATTTGTGAGAAACTGTCAAGCTTGCCGATTAGGGGATAAAAGTTCTCTGCCCGTCGAAGCTCCCGTGCAACCGATACCATACCTGGTGAGGCCGTGGGCCAGAATTGCAATTGGTGTTGTGGTCCCTTTCGCCGCTGCTCCGGTGAATAAGAAAAAGTTACTTGTTGCAACCTGCTCTTAAGCAGTTGGCCTGAGGTGCATATATGTGACAAAGTGACCTCTTCGGTAGTGCTGCGATGGCTCAGACATCTGTTCAGTTGATTCGGTTTACCAAAGGAAGTGAACACATATAATGGTCCCCACTTCTGTAGTTACGAGTTCGAAACATTCCTCCAACCACATAACGTAAAACAATCCCGGACTGCCCCCTACAATCCTGCAGCTAATGGCATGATGGAGCATGGTGGAGGCAATACATGCCATCCAACTAGGAGGGGTAGACTGGAAACCAGCTATCTTAACGGCGCTGCTATCATACAGAAGCTGTGAACACAGAGCCACAGGGAAAACATCTGCCGAACTGATGCCATGATGACCATTGCGCACCAAACTTATTGCTGCACACAACGTGCCCTTTTCTGTAAGTCCCGAAGTGCCAAACCACATAGCAGCATAAAAAAAATCCTACGCTAAAACTACTATTCCACTGCATCCTGGATCACTAGTTAGGATCAAAAATAGAAGTAGCGTAAAGGGTCATCCAACTCTGTCTGCGCCGCTGAGAATCACACTTGTATATGGCGCAGATATACATCGATTGGAAAATTGGTTGCTACTCAACGTTCGTCAGCTTTACAGAGTAACTGCACCGGCCTCGCAGTCTAGCCAAGGTACGTGTGCAACTCAAGCACGGCCAGATCTAACGTCCAGTGAACTACACAGGCCCGACCGTACACCAAAGCCAGTTGATCGAAACAAATCCGCATGAAGCAAGTTTTCCGACTAGGGAAGTGGTGCTGTGCTTCGCCCATAGGCTTATCCTGATTGGCTGAACTACGCTCAACGCTGATTGATCAATTAGCGAACTTCTTAGTGAATGTCTTTTCGGTCTGGGCATTTGTACGTTCTACGGTCATCCTACAATGTACCTCTGTTACATCTGCGTTCTTCTGATGCAGCAGTATGAATACTTGTAACATCAGTTTGTGGCTATTAGGCCAAGATGTTCAAAGATAGAAACGCTGGTGGATGTAACACAGGTCGTTTCTGAGGAGGATTTTGAAGATATTGTGTATAGTTAAAATCACTGAAGAAAACTTCTTGAAGTAAGAAAACAAATAGAACTTACAAAAAGACAATGCTCATTGGACACATTCATTTCCGCAAAGTTAGACCAAACAGTGACAACAAGTAAAATAAGGGACGGAAGTGACAAACATGGAAGGAACTGCCGGATAGTTCAAGAGACCAGCATGGGGAGTCAACAAAGGAACTAATCACGTACTTCGACTATTGTCAAACATGGCGTCTAATGCGTGTCTCAAGGTATTGGGTTATTATGGGCATTATGAGAGGTGTCCTTATGTACACATTATTTCAAATATACTCACGAAAGAAACCAGATGTTCACACGTAGTATGTAATTTGAAGACTGCGAATGAACTGAAATTTAAGGTGTTGTAACGCGTACTAGTTGTTTGACTCTTAGTCGGAACGGACGAGTGTTCTTCAAAGATTGTACCACATGCGCGCAGAACAACTAATCGGATTCGGAACTTTGTGGCCTGAGATGACCTAGCCGCCAGAAGTACACGCGAGCTGAAACTAGAGCCGAAAAACGCGTAACCCAGCTCTACTGCACAGAGATCTAAAGAGAAAGAAAGACAGCACATGAGCTGTCACCAAGTGGTTGTGTCATGAGCAACACTCAGTTAACGTCAGCGTAGTTTTGTGTAGTAACTACCGCAGTGTGCAAGGGAAAGTTCAGTGGGTCCACTGCAGCTCAATCAGTAGATGCATGAGCGTCCTGAGTAGAGCTCAGTTCGTTCACTGTGACCAGACCTTTATCCTGGGGACAGATCGGTTTTTGATTCGCAGTCTGAGTCGCCATATGATGATTGCATGTCTGAGGTGAGTCTGACGAAATCTGCACAAGTCTCACGGAGCTATGCCAGCTCCACAACAGAAATTCTGACCGGTCTGGCTTTCACAACTTCATAAAGATCCACCTGCACACGCGTAGTACATTTCAATGACCGGTAGTGACCAGGGGAGATTAGTTCGAGGAGAAAAACCATCAGAAAATTTCTTGTATGAGCTATGTTATTTGTGATTTCATTACCCATTTTCACAGCGTGGCCCCCTATGGCCCCCTTAAAAATGTTTTTCGTATTCCAAGGCCCCAGAAGTTCTCTCTAGCTCCCAAGGGGGCCCAATTGCTCACGTTGAAAATGACTACTTCAGAACAACAGGAGCAAGCATTGCCATAGCAGGAGCGATCAGTATAGTGGATGCGGAAAATCAAATGGGGATGGGCTAACTAGGGATCACACTCCTGACAGAACACAAGGCGAGCGCCCAGAGATAACAGATAGATGCATAATATGAAGAAGGTGGTTACGGGTAAGAGCACATCACCCAACGTCCTGGAAGAAGGTTGTGACGGCATTCAGCAATACGCAAATGAATAGCATCGTAAGTGGTTAAACTTTAAACACATCATGCATATTCATTGTGCGAGTGACGGTTTTCGGTGAAAATGAGGTCCTCGCGATTTGGTATATTGAAACTGGCACACGTAATTAGAGGACAGAGCAGGAGGCTATGCAACAGACAGCTGCACGGCACTTGAAGCAATAGGCATTCCCATCAAAAGCAAGCGGTTTTTGGGCACCGAAGATGAGAAGCAAGAAGACGCCAAATAACTATCTTAATAATGTTGGAGTCATTGGGTCATCACAGAAACTACTAGTAAATGTACGAGGTTGAAGTTTCATCCGGTTTGAAGATCTGGACGGGTTTTGTGGAATTGCTTCTGATACGTATTACTCGAGTATTGCTGGTTTGCACCTGGACCTTTAGTCCGCGCAAGAAGTGAATAAGAACACACACCGGATAGGACGTGTCAAAAACTGTAATGGTAGCTTGTAGGTTACACCAGATGAATAAGTCGAAAAGGAACCAATCAGCACAAGGAAAAAGAGTGAACGAATCAGCTATCGGTCAATCGATCTGTAGGTGTCTGTGCTTGCTCATCGGTTTAGCAGAAGACACACATGTAACATCCCCTCACGTGACAGATGGAAGCACAGTTGTGAAATGTAACGTTCTATCGGCTTAGGTGAGCGGTGCGGTTTCCGAATAGCAATCGGCTGATCGATTTCTTCCGTTTGGTTTTTGTTTGTCTCCTCCAGATCTTCTGGAACCACTTTCTCTTCCCCAGGGTACGGTGTGACTGGGGTGCGGGGCCAGATGAAATCATTGTGCCTACGTATTGTCTCTCCACTCTCTAGTTGTATTTCGGCCTCCGTTTCTGAGCTCGTAAGCACGGTGACAGGTTGCCATAACTGCTCATGTGGTAGTTTCGTGTAAACATCACGTTCCACTATCGACTTCTGGGGCTTAACTGGTGCGCGTCCACTTTCATGCATACGTTGTTGCTGGCAACCCCTGGTCTGACGAGGGTCTGGAAAAAGTAGGTCTAGCCTCGTACGTAGTCGACGCCCAAACATTGCCTCCCCAGGGCTCTTTCCGATAGACTCTAGCGGTGTGATCCGATATGCGAACAAGAACCGGTCAAGCTTGGTTCGTAACGAGCCATTACGCTGCTTTAGAAGACCAGCTTTCACGGTTTGGACCGCTCTTTCAGCTAAACCGTTCGACGCTGGATGGTACGGTGCGGAAGTCATGTGATGAACGCCGTTGCTCTGCAGGTATTCTTTGAACGCTGCACTCGTAAATTGCGGACCGTTGTCAGTGACTAATGTTTTTGGTTCGCCATGTGTAGATAGACTAGAGCGTACGCCATTGATTGTAGCTTCTGCAGTAGCGTTTGCAACAACATGCACATCAATCCATTTGGAGTACGCATCTACTAAAACTAGCAACAGTTTTCCTTCGATCGGGCCAAGGTAATCGGCGTGGACACGTTCCCATGGGCTGTCGTGCAACTGCCAAGGGTGAAGTGGGCCTGTTGGATTATCTCTTTGATATTTTTGGCATGTGTTACAAGTACTCAAAAGTGTTTCGATGTCTCGGTCAATCGCCGGCCACCAGCAGTAGGATCTGGCGAGGGCTTTCATGCGGACAATACCTGGATGTGCATCATGTAATTCTTTCAGTACAGCTGACCTGAGAGTCAATGGAATAACGATGCGAGATCCACGTAGGATACATCCTTCATGCAGGCTCAGCTCAAATCTACAATTGAAAAACGGACGCAGATCACCAGGGGCTCGCGAACCCCAGCCACGCAGCAGCATACGTTTCACAGTCGATAGAACGGGATCTCTGTCTGTAGCTTTCCTAACCGTGTCGCCAGATATGGGTGTAGTATTCAGGTGTTGCAAAAGTTGAACAAACTCGTAGGACGCGTCACTTCATTCCTCCTGTTGGTCAATCTGTGGCAATCTACTGAGCGCATCAGCGACATTATTGTGAGGACCGGCAATGTATCGGATTTGATAATTGTAAGCAGAAAGTAGGAGGGCCCATCGTACCATTCGGGGTGCGTTAAGTTGTTCTACGCCTCGTTACTTACCGAGAAGTGATAACAGTGGTTATGGTCAGTCGGTATCTCAAACTGGTTGCCCCACAAGTACTGATGGAACCGCTTTACTCCGAATATTACGGCCAGTGCTTCCTTGTCTAATTGTGCGTAATTTTTCTCAGCAGGTTGTAATGTGCGGGACGCGAAAGCAATAGGGCGAGCTGTTCCGTCGTGGACTTTATGTCCCAGCACTGCCCCGACTCCAAAAGGTGAAGCATCACACTGTAGGAAGAGGGGTTTGTTGGGGTCGTAATGTACCAACACTGGTGAAGAAGCAAGGAGACCTTTTGCTCTGTCAAATGCTTGTTGCTCTTCCTCGCCCCATGCCCACTTAGAATCTTTTTTCAGCAAGTTGTGAAGTGGTGATAGTACAGAAGCAAGATTAGGTAGGAACCGACGATAATGTGAAAGCATTCCAACGAACGAGCGTAACTGGGCTCCGTTACGAGGTGAGGGTGCAGAAATAATGGGTTGTAGTTTATCTTTCCGCGCGTGTAAACCATGCTTGTCCAGTCTATAACCGAGGTAGTCAACTGAATCAACTAGGAAAGCACATTTGGAGCATTTCAAACGAAAACCGTGTTCAGAGGGTTTATGAAACACCCGGTCCAACGTGTACAAGTGCTCCTTTTCTGTGCGACCCGTGATAAGAATATCATCGAGATATGCGCAAGTGTTCGGTATGTCACGCACGATATTGTCAATTATCCTTTGGAAGATCGCCGGTGCTGAGTTCATCCCAAAAGGCAGTCTAGTGTATTCGAATAGTCCCAAATGTGTACTGAGCGTCGTAAGACGTCGGGAGGTCTCATCCAACTCTACCTGCGAATAGGCGTGACTCAAATCCAATTTAGTGAACTTGACTCCTCCAGACAAGTTAGCATACAAATCCTCAATTTTCGGTAATGGATAACGGTCTATGATGGCACCTCGATTTACTGTAAGCTTATAATCACCACAGATTCGTACGTTACCGTCGGGCTTAAGTACAGGCACTATCGGGGCCGCCCATTCAGCTTGTTAGACTGGTACAATTATACCCTCTCTTTGAAGCTTTTTCAGCTCGTCTTCCACTCTAGGTCGTAAGGAATAGGGCAGTGTTCTGGCCTTAAAGAACTTTGGTGTACTTGAGTCTGACATATGGATTTTTGCTTTAAAATTACTGAGTCTGCCCAATTGCTGCTCGTCAAACACTTCTGGATATCGTTTAAGGACCGATTCAAAGGTATCCTCCCCCAAGGAGTGGATAGTATTTAATACTTGTGGTAACATTTTCATCCAATTGCGACCAAGCAAATTGACTGGAGCCTGAGGCGCGACATGAAGTACCAGACTGTGTGATCTACCCTGATGCTGCACTCGTACCTGACACTTACCAAGTACATCAATCACTTCTCCTGTATAGGTTCTAAAAACGGTATCAGTCGGTTCCAGGTCGGGTAACGATGAGAGCGCGTTTTTACTAATCAATGTCACCGCGGAACCAGTATCCAATTCAAAGAAAACAGGTTCGTTATTAACATGAAGCGTGATCCTATATGGAGACACTTTCGTCATACCTGAGCAGTTTGAAATTATATGGTTCATAAAATTTAACTGGGAATCTGGACACTCACCGTCGTCGGAGTTCAATGATTTGATCGAGACTTGTGACCGTGGGGAACGGCAAACACGTGCCAGGTGGCCAAGTTTTCCGCAATTTCTGCACTTTGTGCGAGTATGAGGACATTGGGTGGGAGAAGTGTGCTGATCCCCGCATCGGTAGCAGACGAACTTCCGTACCCTGTTTTCAGAGGATAACCGTGGTGACAGTTCGTTTACACATTCCACAGGCTGAGGAGGGTTGAAGGTGGATAGTTGGGATTTAAGGCTTTCCCTTTGACGTACAAGGTTACACGCCATTTCCCAGGAAAGGGTTTCTTCCTCCTGTGACAATAATTTTTCCCTCGCACCATCATCTGTAACTCCACCAATTAGGCACTGGATTTTCATGACTTCTTCAAACCGACTTGAGGGAATGGCATTGTACCGGCATTCCGGTGTAGCTTGATGAATGCGGGCAATGAAATCATTTACACTTTCTCCGCATCGTTGCTGTAGCTTGAAAAACTGATAACGAGCGGAAAACACACTTTGTTGGATTCCCCACAATTCCTCAAACAACTGGAGCACGTGCACAATACTGGTCTTAGCCATCAAGTTCATAGCGTCAAAATGACGTTGTCCTTCTGATCCAAGGGTTTGGCGGAATAACATTATTCAATGGGTATCGGATAACACGATAGAGGGGTTTAACACAGGAAAGAGAGTCATTTGATGTTGGAAAGATGTTTTCCACTGTATCCACGACTGTAGAGAGGGTTTTTCTGCACCATCAGGCCACAGACATGACAGTCCCGCAAGAGGGCTCGTAGCAACCGTCGCCATTCTGATAAGTATTACTCGAGTATTGTTGGATCGCACCTGGACCCTTAGTCCGCGCAAGAAGTGAATAAGAACACACACCGGATAGGACGTGTCAAAAGCTGTAATAGATAGCTTGTAGGTTACATCAGATGAATAAGTCGAAAAGGAACCAATCAGCACAAGGAAAAAGAGTGGACGAATCAGCTATCGGTCAATCGATCTGTATGTGTCTGTGTGTTGCTCATCGGTTTAGCAGAAGACACACATGTAACAGCTTCCGTCTATGATGAAACCACTTGAAGCGCCTGAAGGTGACCTGCAGTAATGAGAGGGAAGATGCATTGTTCACTTGACCCTGGCTTTCGGTACACTGAATATTTACTCATCATTATAATTATTCTGCACCTTAGCCGGGAGTGCAAAATTAATAAATAAACAATAAATGAATAAACGTTTTATTCCTCAGCAGTGCGAGGCACAGACCAATCGGGTGGTGTTATCAACATGTACAACGTGATCGCATAATATAGTTACTTGTACGCTTTTGATCAATGGCTGGCTAGCCGAACAACCTCCTCGTGGTGCCAGCTGGGTGGTTCGGGTTTTACCCGTTCCAGCTAATAGTTCGGCGGCAGTGTTCCAGGACGTGGTGGGTTTTCGCCTGGCAAGCGTTCTCCTTATAAAAAGCCACAAATATCTGCTTAACAACACTGTGACGTGGCGGTCGTGGCTCGCCACAAAATAAAGTCTGCCCCGTGGATATCTGGATAATCCTTTCCAACTCACGGACACCAATCTTCCAATCGCACCTTGCAGACGATAGCAAACATTCAATAATGGAGCAGCACAGTTACAAGCGCAAATAACACAGCTACATAAACGCACACACAATTACATACTTACATTCCCCCTACACAAACAAGAACTGTTATGGCAAACATA
>OX104068.1:72635370-72670601 GCA_944474145.2 Dicrocoelium dendriticum | reverse complement strand
TTTATAAATGTCATACGAAGACCGTCGAGCCTATCTATATCGAAATCTACCTGACTGCGTAACGAATGCCTTTTTTCTTGAAAAGCAAGCGCCTTCTTGTCATTGCTTACTGCGATCTTGCCTCTGTTTTGTCTTGATTGACTGGTTGTCTGTTCATTGTTTGATTGCGTAAAACGCCCAGTCTAACGAGTCGCATCCTAATTGATAGTAAGACAATAGATTTTGCCATAATAAGACCGCGGAAATGTTATCTATTGCGGGCCAGCTCGCGCCAACGTGCCTCGCTTAGTGAGAGCTCTTCGCGAGCTACTGAGGCAGGGGTTAAGCTTAGCTGAGACCGCGTTCGAGAAGGCACGGGCTAGCCGACTGAGCTGGGCCGGACACTACGGGAGCGGGAGGGAATTGTGGAGCGACAGCGCAATCAATAAATCAGACATAATTACGCCTTGCCTAATAACAAGCGCTCACAGAACCGATGGCCGAGCATTACGATGATCCACAGCCCCAGGAACATGCACGTCGATGAAGCTCTCGAAATCGAACTCCTGCGCCGATCCATAATCGGCGATCGCTACAGTAGAGATCGTTGTGGTGGATGCGTGAGCGAAAAACGTAGGAAGCATGGATCGTTCATCAAGAGTCTAGTAGACATCCCTATGTATGCTGAAAGCAACTGGTGACATTCTCTCTAAACATCCGTAGCTCTCTTTGAGGGCACTCCAATGGTGGTTGAAAAATCAGCGTTGTGTGCGTGCGCGTAATCTAGTCGATATTCGGATGGCTATTGCGGCGTCATGGATAGTACCCAGATGTGCACCGCATATGTTACGGTTGATGTAATAAGCCATCCATAACCTCCCGCACGATCCCCCCCCCCCCCCTCCCCCCCCCCCTCGTTGATCAGGTGTATACAGCACTTGACACTGAGCTTGTTCGCAGCTGATACTACAGCAGTGATGGTGCCAGTTGACCCATGAAATCGATTAGCAGATCCTACCCCCCCCCCCCCCCTGATGTACGACGAGTGGATCGTCTGTGCCCGTCCGAAGTGCTCATTACTGACGTGGATCGGACGTGTCTCGATGAGTGAGACGAGGTGTGAATTGCGAGGACTTGTCATATGGGGCTGTGACGGTTACATCAAAGGCGGGGATGCGGAGGATATTCGCTAATTCGGCACAGTACTCGAACCGTAGGTGACACGACCGGCGTATCGACGGATGGTACGATGCGAATGTGGCGCTGTTGTTGTCATTGTTCTCATATCTCACTCGGAAACGCCGAATTTTTGACACGGCTCGTCAGTTCTTTCGCTGAGCATGACTCCGTGACGCTACAAATCTCGGCCTTGTGCGTGCAGAATCTGGTGAAGGATTGGTAGCCAAGGATGAGATCGATAGCCTCAAATGACATGTTTGTATCGAACGATTTCACGCAGACCAGATGATGAGTCGGAACAGGAGATTGAATGGTTGTCTTTTCAGCCAATGCTTGTAGGGTGACAGACATCGTATATCGCATTGGGTATTGACTCTCCGTATCGTCCGCGCTAGAGGGCCCTCGATCGCAAGTGGTGGAGAATCGCTACTGAAAGCGCTAGCAGCTGGTTACTCCAAACTGAACGATTGCCCTGCATCCACGGTCCTCGAGGTTGGGCATGCATGCCGTGCATCGTGACTATCTGGCAGACTCGAGTAGAGTGGATTTGAGAAGACGAGCTAACCTCGAACGCTTAGTACTGGTATGTGAATACTGCGTGACGAAGGTGTAGTTTTTCGCCGTAGAAGTGTTGTCCGGAACGCCTAGGTGACATTCGCCGTGCAGAAAAGCTCAATCTGCAGTCCAGCATGTGAGTTGGAAACAGAAGTAAAGGGCCTATCGAACATGGTGGCGCAGCTGTTCGATAGAGTCTTCGAAGCAACGTCACACTTGCATAATTGTCGATCGGTCGGTGACTATTGCGGATCTCTAATGTTGTTTCTGATCGCAGCCGCTGTTTGCCGCAAATAGCACACCATGATGTGAGCATGTGGTTATGATGGCGAGATTCTGTCCCACGCACCAAGTAACGCACAATTGCTAGCGCTATGCGATAATGGTGCGTTAATGCTTCATCCATGTCCGAGACTGGTGGCAGACTGACGGCCTACAGTCCTCCAGGTATATATAGAAGTGATTACTTTTGAATATGACCGTCAATAGTGAGTGTCTGATTACATTGAGATCCGTCTGATAGTATGACACGAGTTCGGCTAGTGTAGCCCATCATGAATTACTGAATTGTGATATGGGTTCAAGGGTTGGTTTCTGTTATAAAGGGTAAACCATCTGTTCAATCACGTAGATGTGAGCGAGATCGGGTCTGCCCCCACCCCCCCCCCCCCCCCCCCCCCCGGCCGGCTGTCTTTGGTTGAAAGGGCAGCACCCCCCCCGTCCCCCCCCCCCCACCTCGGCTGCAGCCAATTAAGCATCGCTATACTGAAACATGCTCGAGATGAGTCGGCTAGTATGCAGAGACGCTCATCTGGGGCCTTCGATGACACTGCTTCATCGTTGGAGTCGCAGTACGCATCACGCAAACCATCATCGGAAACCCGACTTCCTGCTAAGACAGTGCTCGGTAGTCACAATTCGACCTGAGAAACGATGTGTGTGATACGTGGCAAGCTATGATACGATTCGAGAGATCAATGGACAAGATGAGAATCTGACCAGATACCAGGGTTAAACTTGTTTCATGCTCGCATCAAGCCTGTAGCCTGCTTTAGTCGAGCATGTGAGCAGAACACGACGCAGCCAATACGTCAGTGTCTGTACTAGACGCAGTATGCCGTACTTAATCACAGATGCGCGAGATGATACTGATTTTGCTATGTGGCTTGAACATCGAATACCCATTGATCCCAGGAGTAGAAATGTACGCCATATCGTATAGACGTCGTAAGAATCTCCTAGTCAGTAAACCACCTGTTTCTGCTTATGCGAGTTATGAGGATTACATGTATGCAGGCACAACGTCAAGTAGATTGGATCTGGAAGTCGATGATCATCACTGTGCGAGGATGTTAGCACAGCCCGGGATCATCATCCGTGCTATTGACGCAACAAACGGCCGGAAGCGATGAAACCTATTCTAGAATTTAATGAGTCGTTAAAGTCGATGTTCTATTGAAGAACCTATTAACGAGGTTGTGTAAGGGTGCGATTAAGGATGCACTGTTACAGCCGCTGAATGACGTCAAGATGAGGAAGATTTTTCTCAAGTACGTCACAGCCTGGCATGTCTGATACCGTATAATAAACAATTAATCTCTGATGGATCTCGTTCGAGGATATATGGCCAACTGCCGACATCGCAGAGAGATCTAGTGCACAACGAAGAATAAGTACATCGGCTAAGTTTGCAATGTCAATACATTGTGTCTATGATCAGGTCAATGTTGCCAGCTAGTCTGCATGGAGTTCTTTGGAGGACAGTCGTACACGCATGATCGAAATGGATGAATTATGTAACACCCTGGCTCAACATATGCATGGCGTGTTGAGATTATGTGTTGATAGATCTGGGCGAACTTGCGACAGAGCAGTGTGTTGTTATATGTGCTTGTGGCATAAGTATTGCTAGATCTGTACATCGTCGCGCTTAGCTACCTGAGACTGAACTATGAAGCAGCTAGTGACCAGGTACTGGAGCCGCTACGCCAGAGGTGCTGTGCACGATTCATGCTTAGAGCCCCGATGTCAGTCTGAAACTCAAATAAGCCGTTTAACTAAAGAGATACAGCCAAGGGCCTCTCGCCCATCCCCTATCCAGGTTGATTGCCTCACAAATAGATCTAAGCGTATGCGTGTGAGGATAACTCAATCGTTCGCGGCAACGGCGACTCACAGCTACGGCATCAATCCTCACTTCGGAAGATAAACGCGACTGATCCGAATCAAGTGCTTCGCTTAAACCAAAATCCAAGCAGTCATCAGCTCCCGGTTCGTTCTTGGGTTATATTAGGTGATGGCATTATGATTTCTAAGTTTGCTTCTTGGCCCCTCCAGGTCGCGTAGAGCAAGATCAGGTCGTTGATTTAAAAGCCTGCTTCGGCCCGTGAGAATTAAATGTGAGGCTTATAGTGCCGTACCGTGTGGACAGGCTGAAGCGGACCAAGCCTCGTGGACCATCGAACAGCGTCGATTATGCGCACCTAGGTCCAAGAAGTGTCCCAGGCGACAGTGTCTTACAGGTTAACTCACCCAACTTAGCCTCCGGTCGAGTGCTAGATATCGAGCCAGATGGCAGCATATGAAAACGAATCACGTCAGTGCGTACTGATGCTGTCTGCACGCCTAACCAACGAGCAATATTCTGTGTGTCAATCCGTGTGCTGTGTTATAAAGTAGCTGACCACTACTTTCACGGTGCTGGGATTGTCAGGACGGTGGGAGTACGCGAGGCAGAAGCGTGGCCTGCACGACGGGGACGCGGACGGACTAGAAGTAATCACACAACGGAGAAACAAGAATGTTTTGGCCAATCGGTATACTATGTCGGTATGCAGAATTGTTCGTCAATGCGCTGTGAGGACGAGAAGTACTAGTAGTGATCGCTGAGATTAGACCCGTGAAGACTCTTATCGGGGCGAATGACGAATTCCGGGTCGTCATTTTGATGACCTGTCAGACCGTACTCAAACGCCCCGCCCCCTCCCAGTGGTTGATGGACAGGCGAAAGACCCGCGGGGACGGCTTGCGCGATGGGCCTACCGATTGCAGGAATTCAACTTCACCATTGAGCACGTGGATGGAACGCAAAATGTATTGCCAGATATGTTGTCACGCCCGTGTTTGGACGACATCATGCCAGACAATGCCATACCGGTGCGTGCGTTCGCGATGGGGGAGAGGAACCTGCTGGGAGATCAAAGGTCAGATGAATTCGTGAATGTGTTGTGCTCTCACTTACAGGCTGGCACCAAACCGGAAGCCCATCGGATGAGGTGGAGGAACTCCTCAAGATCTGGGACAGGTTGAAGGTCGAAAACGATAACGTGGTGGTGGCGATAGACGGACGGAAAGTGCCTTTTGTTCCACCAAATCAGCGAGAACGTGTGATGCGTATAACTCATGATGGCACCCATATGGGATTCGAGCGGGTCTTTGAATTGCTGCGGAGGCGAGTGTTTTGGCCAACCATGAGGAAGGACGTCGCGGCATACATTCGGGGGTGCCCAAACCGCCAAACGAGTCGGGAGATGGAGTCCCCGAGACCGCCGATGCGATCGATGGAGGTTGGTGAGCCACTTCAGTGTTGGGGACTGGACGTCTTTGGGCCCTTACCAGTGAGTCGAACAGGAAACAGATACATTCTAGTGATGATTGACCATTTCACCCGCTGGGTGGAAGCCATACCAATCAAGGACCAAACAGGCGAGACAGTGTCGCAAGTATTCGAATTCAATGTGCCTGCAAGGTATGGAATCCCACAGTGTATCATCACGGACCAAGGGCCCTGCTTCGAGTCAAAAGCGTTTAAGTCAGTGTTGGACAAGTGGGGCATCCAGAGACGGCGAACTTCACCGTACCACCCACAAACCAACGGCATGACCGAGCGGTTCAACCGGACATTGAAGACGTGGATAAACTGCACGAAGTTGGCATGGGAAGATGCTTTGCCTCAGGTTCTGATCGCGTATCGGAGCAGCATGCAATCAACCACCAAGGTCGCGCCATTCGAATTACTGTTCGGCAGAGAACCACGGATAGCGCTCGATACTTGCCTACCGAACCAGAGCGAGCGGAAACATCCAGCTGGGCATCAAGAGCGACTGCGAGGGAAAGCTAGAAGCGAAACCAAAGCTCGACAAGCGCGGAATAAGCGAAATTACGACGCCAGGCATGAGGCTCACAAGTGGAGGCCATTCAGGATTGGAGAACAAGTCAAGTTACGGAATAATGATCGGCCGGATCATGACGGGCCGGGAGCAAGCAAGTTCAGAGAACGCTGGAAAGGCCCCTACACCATTATCGACCAGAACGCGGGCAACTTCTTAATCGACTGCGGAGGAATAAAACGCTGGGTTAATGCTGCTCTCTTGCGACCATGGTACGAGTGGAAGAAAGGTCCTCGAGGAGGGGCGGGTGTAGAGGGGCCGCTTCCAAGAATGCCTCGGGGGAGCTCTTCGGAGCTAGCTGAGAGTGGATCGAGAAGGACGGCTAGCGACGAGCCTGGGCCCGGAACTACGGAGCGGGAATATGTGGACAGCGCAATAAATCAGACATATACGCAGCTAGCGCAGCCCACAGGACCGAGGCCGAGCCGATTGACACAGCCCAGAACAAGCAAGTCGAGAGCTCTCGAACGACTCCTGGCCGATCCAAATCGGGTACAGAGAAGTGGGGATCGAGGCGAAAACAGGAAGGCGGATCTTCCAAGTCAGAGCTCCCGAGGCGAAAGGACTGGCTCGTCTCTAACATCCGTACCTGTGTTGCGTTGTGGGACGGAAATCTAGTCGATATTCGATGGCGCGCGCGAGACCCTGATGTGCCCATTTTCGGTGTGTAATAAACGTCTACCCCCCTGTCGTGTCGTTTTCGCTACACTATGATCTATGCTTTGTACCTGATTGCACCTCCTAATCACGCGGACACAGGCGTGTCTCGAATCGAGGAGAACAAACGCTTACTTACTTACTTACAGAAAATATATGAAGAAAGAACAATATGGCGCTTAGTATCATAGTACGCGTCGGGTGTGAGATCGTCGTTGGGAGGGAGAAAGATAAGCGGAAGAGGGAAAAACAAAGAAACCCACGACCCAAATGCCATTGAGGTCGGCTTCTCGCCATGTCATCTAGTGTAGCCAACCATAAATATTCATCGTCCTTCGGTCCCCAGCCCGGCAGTCGAGAGACGCAAACCAACGCCAAGTTCGAGGCCATTGTTTGGCCTCTCGTTATCTTCTTCCATCCGCATCTCCGCTCGCGTAAACAACGCACGTCGCGGGAGTCGGTGTGCTGGTATGCGCAACAGGTGGTCCATTCATCGGAGCCTGGAGCGTGACATAATGGTGCTGAGCGGTTCAGTCACCGTTTCGGGAACCAAATACACGACGCCGAACAAATCCACTGCTCACGCGATGTTTCCAAGTGACATAAGTTAAGCTGTGAGGGCAGCGATGATCGACCTGATGGGCCAGGTTTCGCAACCGTACAGTGGGGTTGGAAGCACAGCTGCAGTGTACATTCTGCTCTTCAGGGTGAGAGTGGTGTCGCACCGGGACCACATATGGCAAGTAAAAAATGCGCCTCTAGTATCCGCTAAGGATCCAGGAATCGCTATACGTTTTGGCCTCGGCTTGATGCAAAGGTTGACGGAGCTAGATGACTCAGTGAATCGCACCGTGAGGCGTTTCCTGATTCCACTCAAACGCGAACAAACTGGCAGGCTAATGAAGTCGAGAAAAGTCTATCGCCCAATATTACCAGAAAATATTAAGTATACACAGCTACACATAATCAAAAGTTTACTAATCACCTACGGCTACCCAAAAACCCATAGTTACACGGTGAGCTTCAAACCGACTAGCTAACACTCCAAGGTTATGTGGGCCTAACGTGTGCGCAACACACTATCAAGTCTCTACACAGAGTTAATGAATCGCTGCCCTACGTAGGCGAGCAGTGGTACCAAAACTGATGCGTCGAACAGAGGGTTTCATCCATCTTCCTCCTTCGACGTGCATTTCTTCCTCAGCCAGCACTATCATTATCAAAAGCAGCAAGCTTGCATCTTGTTTATTCCGATTCCGTTTAGCAAAGTGTGGCGGACCCAGTTGCCCTTGACACACGTCCATAAAATAATCGTGATAATAATTCAAAAACTTAAATTGTGAGATGGAACAGTCCGTGGTGGATGAAAGGTGAGATCGCCACAGACCCGGTGGCAGTGTCATATCTCACAAGGTGGAGAACATCACTAATGTGGTCGGTCACGCGGACCTCATCTAGGAAGATGACGAGCGCCGACCCGACTCAGTCTTTCGGTGAAGTTCGCCATAGTCATCTCTCATTTCACTGACTAAGCACATCGGGGTTGCACTCAACTAAACGCAGTAGCGGCAAAAGATAGACACCGAGGTAGCCGGCTGGCATGCATGTCAGCAATTCGATTTTAACCGGCACTCTTAACCCCACATGGAATATTACAGTATTACTAAAGTTGTTCTACTGATTTCAATTTTCAAAAATGAAGACTCGTCTGCTCAGTGAGAGCGCCTCATCGACTACTCTAAGTTTTGCTTCGATATGTGGTGCCCAGTCGGAACCATCTAGTTGCGGTAAGACACATTCTTCTCCCCACCAATTAAAAAAACTCAGAAAGAAATGTTTAGGAACATAAAGCAAATGACCGTTTCAAACAACTAGCTTCAGCAATCAAAGCTGATATTTTAAGATTGAATAGCTTGCATGCTGAAGTTGTTCTATGCAACTACAAATGCCAAAATTAGTAAGGGCTTTCGAAGCAGGTGTGTGGTAAACATTGCAGTAGACGAGTTAGTAATGTGGATGTGGACAAATTTGATTACGAGTTCTGATTTTCTCTACAGGAAGCATTAGCCTCGCCTTCATACTTCGACTTTGTCTCTACAATTGCGTTCCAATACTTCGGAGTATAAAATGGAACTCAGGGAGTCGAACCTAAGGAATATCGGTGACCCTGATACCTTAAAAGTCATGTAAGGTGTGCCAATTTCCTCGCCATACTCTTGAAAGATCTTTTCAGCGGTTGTCTCTAAATGGTTGCAGTATTCAGAGACGTAAATTCAAGTCAAGTCAGTATGAGGTTTATGTATCTAAATGGGTATATTTTCAGCATTTTACATTATCAACTGTAAAGTTACCAAAGAGCTATCATGAAAAAGGCCAAGTTTATAAATGGGTATAAAAATGAGAAGGATGCACTGACATAGATCGATAGAGCAACGATGCTCAAAAAGCTGAACTAAATCCTCGGGATTTGTATCCATTTAAGATGGAAAAGCCTTCATAGAAAATGTCCCTCAGAATTCGTTTCAACTGACGCAATGTTTTGTCCGTGCGCGATATCTCGCCTATATATTCAAAGGCAGATAAAGCAAAGGGTCTCAGAGACTTTGGGATTTGACTGAACAAAATATCTGCCAGCTTCATCTAACAAAACTGATGTTCGGCGAAAAAAGCGACGACCGATTTAAAGGCCTTGTCGAGATGACGCCTGTGCCTAGGAATAAACCCCAGGAATTCCGTTCATCCGACTGCCTGTACGTCTGGGATGCTGAGTTTTAGAGTGACGATTTGTGCCTTGGATTTCAACAAGCACCCAGCGATGCAGCGTTGGATGCCCTGCACATTCAATAGCACCTTTATGAGATGCAAAATGAAAGTCTATGTGGCTTCTCACAGATGTGGCACGCTTTTTCTGATCGTTCTCATGATTTTGAAAGTATTGATAAATGAAGTCTGCTCAATCTGATATCTGCGAATAATGTTCAACCAGCAGTGTGCAACTCGACGAGTAACTATTCCACAATTCGTTCTCACTTCACCCAGTTGAAAGATAAAAGGTCTTCCACTGTTCATTACTATTGAGGCGCATTACAGAATGCAATCTTATCTCACTTATACTTTCGCTATACATCGAAAAACTCATCGTCTCATCCAACTTTATTATAGGAAAGTACGCTGACAACGTAGTTTTAGGCAATATCGTGCCCACTGTCAAGGTATCTTAGGGCGCTCCAAAGTCAATTGGAAAAGAGTGGGCGGTCTTCATTGTCCAAGCATCAGAACATGAACTTCTCTCTGCAGATAAACTTCGGACTTTGACAAATACGTCTAGCTCACCACCTTATCCGGTGAGCGATCAAACTATTCACTCACTGGCATATCTCGGTGTATGTGATCTCAAAAGGTATCAGGGGTAACACACGTAGACTAAACGTTCGGCAAGAAGGCGCTTAGACTCGAAATGCTTTCAGCACCCAGTTCTTTAGCTCATAAATTCGTAGGTGTAGGCAACTTTTATCACTGGCTGCAGTGTTCACATATCACTTTCCCTGGTGTTCTTCAAAAAAAGTTTACACTGGATGTGCGTTCTACTAAGCTTATCTCTACTTGCAATGGGCTGCCCAGTATTTTCCGTAAAATTTAATGGAACAATGGTTTTATACAGTTAAAAAAGCTGTAGCATAACAGGTCAAGCAGGAGGATCATAGTGAAAATGCGAAGATACTATGCATTTCTAAGAATGCGACAACCTTTCCGCAAAAGTCTTAACTAATTATTTCCGCCCTCTTGCATGGAGATTTATCAAAAAACTATCCACTTCAAGCACGCGCTCAAAATGTAGGGTTCTGTTTTCTGGCACTAAAACGCCGTATTTATCATATTTTCTTGTGAACTACGAGCATGTCTTAAATATAACTCATGAATATTTATTTGAGTGACATGTGTATACTTTATTTTTATCCTTTGTTTGCAGTTTTAGATTAACACCGTGCCCCCATTTCGGCAGGTTGCCAAAGGGACCATGCGTCTGAGTTGTAACTCGGAGGTCACCGGCTCGAGTCCGCGTAGGTGCGGGCGACTTTGCGGTATACACAGAGCACGCGGGACTGACGGTGGTCGCGTGGCAGCGAAGAGTCGGCACGGTGTAACAGCGTACTGTTGACACTTTTACAAAGTACACTGATAAGATATTCAGCGCCAAGTCACCTACATCATGTCAATGCCCAAAGCTCACACAGTTGTTTATCGTGCAACCAATAGCACCAGAAGTATGTCTGTACATCGTCCCGATGCTTTAGTGCTACGCGACCGCCACTAGTCGCATTCGGTCTAAGGACAGTGTGAGCTCGCCTGCATTTACGCACAATCGAACTGTGACTTTTGGATTACAAGTGAAAAAGGTGTATAGGAGAGGAGACAGCATGTTTGTCGCCTCGCAAGGGAACCAACATCAAACACGTCGCTTGCACTGATCGTGAGTTACGTCTTGGAGTGTCTCAAGCCAAGAATACAATAGGTCGTGCGGATTAGAGCCTGAGGAGAAGGACACTGCACAAGCTGGTAGTTGGAGAATTTAGTTCCCCTTAGCAATCCGAATATTTGCTATTTCGAGCCTAAGCCGTCAAAAATACAGAAGATAATGCAAGATGTGATAAACGATGGGCACGTACTCATGGCATAGGTTAATTCATCTTAGTCGTTGATCCAACAAACTCGCTCAACCCCCTTCGACTAGCGCTCAGCCGCACACTTCATTAATACGGATACCTGGCGCAATCGGACAATAAGCGTTCTCAGCGGGTTGGGAAGCTCCTGTAGTCCGTGGGCCGAGAGAGACATATCTTACTGATGTAGGGGAGAAGGGCTCTCTTTGTGGCCATGTGCACATGGCTTTTAGAACTATAAGCTTTCTTCTGGCGTCAGTGTCGAAAATGCATGAAGTGAGTTATAACTCTCATAATACAGGTTAATTCGGTAGCCATATGCCATCACCGTTAACGTCCCCGCCAACCTAAATGAACCGAACCATCATCTCCAGTTCCTGACCACCAATGATGAAAGGATAGGCAAGTGGTTGGCAGTCCGGCCATAGCATTTCGTGCCTTGAAGGTGCATACCAAAGAAAAGACCATTCTATAGTTCATTAAAAAATGACTACCGACACGAGTATGCGATAATATGAAATAGCATAGTCTACATGAGCCAGATCAACTATCTTTACCTGAGTGGGACTCCAAGAACGGCAGCGTAGGACCTCATTAGAGGACATTAAATGACGGGAGCAGCCAGTACACCTAACAGAAACGCAGAAACTGGACAATCTTGATGAGTGACCCCTGTTATAGGAAGGTTTCTGACTTGAAATCCTGACTTCAATGTGACAAAGAATTGAAAACCGCCCACAAGATTGTGAGTTACTGTATACATGTTGATAACTTCCTGTCTGCCACACACACGGCCTTTCGCAAGTTCTGCAACTTAATTTGTATACAACATTGCGCCGTCCCTGCGCTTCTGATTTTTCTTTTGATTTGAACAATGTGGCGGTTGTCTTGTGGAACGTTATGATGTGGTGCTGTTTAGACGATCTGGCTATCATCCCAGAAAGCACTATTAATGGCAAAACGGTACGTATCCTTATCAATAAGTTATAATCGGTGTTCGTGGACTTATGGTTTAAAAAACTCATAGGAAACCGTGTGGGTATCTGCTGCGTTCAAAAGCAAGATACTATTCTACGAAACTGTCTGTATTCAGCTAACTTTGTGGCATTTCTGGCGGTAAGTACTGAATTTCAAAATCTAATTCGTGCGTGTTCAGGTTTAGTAAACGGATGTCTACAGTTAAACCTCCGTTGTTCTGGTTGCCGGTAAATTGGTGTCTTTTCTCCGATTCCGACCAAATTAGATACCGTTCAGGGCGTTTTTCAGCTGGTGTGTAAGCGTTACTTGAATAAGTTTGAGTTTCACAAACGTATCGCCGACGTAAAGCACCTAGAGTTTGCGACTAATAATTGGAAGTGAACCATCTCCCAATTTTCGCGACGAGACCTGATCCGGAGGATCCCAGTGATGCACCTTTCCCTTGTTCATAAGTCTGCCTGTTGAATGTGAAGTAGATGATGATATAGTGAGGTTCACATACATTTTCTTGATCTTCAATCCACTGTTGTCCAGAGGTTCGGCGATAATTACTCTTGCCTGCTGTAAGCTGACATAAGAGAATACAACTATTACGTCGAAAGACAGCATCGTTTCGTCATAATCTAGTCGCACGTCTTTAAGCTTCGTCAGGAAGTGTTTAGCAATATGTGTGGAGTGTAACGATCCGATTATTAAGCGCCTGAGACGCCACCACAGTTCCTCTGTCAGATTGTACGTACGCGTTCCGGAAGTGACACAGTTGATCGTAACGGTGCACCATACTTGTGCACCTTTGGTATTCCACAGAAGTGTGCCGTGTTGGAGTCTCTGGTTCTGAACTTAGCAGCTCCAGAAGCCAATATAAGAGGCGGAGTAGTAGATGGTGAGCTTCAGCTTCGGATTCGCCTCATTCAAGCTCCTGAAACGAAACGGCTAACACTACTGGATGAATGTTGTCAAATAGAATGGTGACGAAACGTTTACAATCCAATTACTCAGCTCAGTGAACACCGCCACAACTGAATCACATCAAGATTCAGTCGCACTGTGACGCTGTTGCATAGTCCATTCAGTTCTCTTGCGCACCCGAAAAATCCAATTGCCAGATCCACCGCATCTTCTGCGTTTTAGGACAAATCTACTTAACCATCTATCGCCATCACACGTGATTGATTAGGATATAAAATAGATCCAAAAAAGTGCAAGAGCATAGCTGTCATAATTCGGTTGCAAGGAGCTGCTATCCGTTTCGCGTATCAAACGCAATAAATTCCAATGGTTATCAAAGGAAGCGGCTGTTTCCATCAACGATGAACGATGAGAACACCATACTTTGCGGTCACTCTTCAGGCCAGCACGCAGTTTCACCTTGAGATCTTTGCGAGCTTCGTTGTGTTCGCTACCAGCTGGAACACGTAGGCGAGCATCCAGGAATTCAAGAGACCGCGTAGAGAACCTATGTCCCGGTTGGCGATTTGATTTGCAACATGAAAACATGCCTCCTGCTAATAACGTCTGGCGGATGTGACCAGTGGGTTCAGTAAGCGCTTACTTAACTCGGATGCCAGCGTAAGTTGACACGCGTTTATATCACCTAACTTCGCCAGTTAGCAAGTATCTATGCGCCCAGAGCTTCGCCCAGTGCGTCCACTGAAGCAGCCTCTAACATTGGCACAAAACGTGTGCGTGATCAGAATCTCCGCTCGTACTTCAAATCCAGCGACAGTTGTGAACACAGTCTCTCCAACGGTAAGTGATCGCGATGTGATCGATTTGCCTCAGTGGCTGATGGGCATCATGGCACGCATCTGCGGATGCTGTGTCAAAAGTTAGTGCTCAAGAGAAATAGACTAGTACAGTTACATAAGTGTAACAATCGCTCAAGGTTATCATTACGGGAGCCTACACCGCGTTCGTCAGCCAGATGCAATTCATCAGTGGACATTTTTCCAAACAGAGCGTTCAGATCATTAGCCAGCACCACAATACCTACACTTGCCATGTAACGAAAAAGCTTGTTTAGTTGATCATAGAAATCATCTTTCACCGAGTCAGTGCTACACTCTGTAGGGGCGTAAGCCGCAATGACAAACAGGTACCTACTGGCTTTGTGTGACTTGGAAGCTTTGACCCAGTCAGCCAACCTGACGGCGTACATTCGGATGTCGATTGGGACATAGCATACCAAGTCAGTTCCAGCTCGTGAAATCAACGCACACATCGGCCTGACGGGCATCTGAATCCGCGTCATCTCCAGACAAACGCAACGAGAAAGTGTTGTCAGTGTCGCTTGTGGGGGATCGCATGGTGAGCACAGAGCACGAGAACTGCAGGTATGGTTTCTAGTGATCGTGCAAGTACTGCCTGTTGGCCAACCGGCAACAGAATGCGCACGTTAAGGTATGCTATTCTCAACAAAGAACGAAAGCTTCAAAGAGAAACAGGTGAACTGAGACTGTCTTCTAGGCTGACTGGACTGAAGCGACGCGTGGCGATTACGTGTGCGTTAAAACTAGAAGATAAGCGACTGTCGAAGCAAGGTGGATGAAGGACCAATAAATGGGTGTTGAAAACAGGGGGATAAAAGTTAACTTGGATGGGGGCGGTAAGGATGAAAAAGCTCACGAGGGAGAATACAGAGAGAAGGCGCAAGCAGTAGCATCCTCACACCTATCCACTCTACTTGATGCAGAAGATAGGGCGTCAGGGCCAGGGCGTCAATAACTTGTTTGAAGATACGTCCATTGATTTACGTGAGTTGGATACCACCAGAAAAACACTTAAGGTTCGTAACCAAAGCGTTTGGTACGAAAACCTGACCGCAAAGCAGAGGGTTTGACAGTGGGCTACAAAAAGCCCGCTATAAGGAATAAGGAGCCACTCTCATTCTGACCCATAACATGGAGGACGATTGACTAATGTGGTATGAGTGACTTTGGAGATGCATGAAGCACCACCCAGCACAGCTCAATAGATCGCTGAGGCATGCAAAGCATGGAGCGACATTAAGGTCCAGTCTTGTCGTAATGGCCACCAAATGAAACGAGCTGGTGTATACAATCTTCGTGTTACAAAAAGTGCAAATGGTAAAGTGTGCGTCTGTCCTAATACCAACAATAATGACCACAAACATGAACGTAATTGGCCTGATTATGTCCTATGAGAGTTCCCCGTTATTGTATTAGTAATGAGAAGATAATAGAAAATGCTAGCAATTGCTGCGGGACCAGATGAGCTGCATCCAGCCCTGTTCAAATTCAAGGGCCTTGCTCTTGTTGATGACTTACACGAATTACTACTGAAACTGTCTCAACCGACTGGAGCCGCTCCGTTATTGTTCTCATCTTTAAAGGAGGCTCGCGTCCGGAATGCGGCAACCATAGAGAAATCAGTCTGATACCTATCGCCACCAAATTACTTGCCTCTGTAATCCTTCACAGACTGACTGGAGCTCGTGAAAGCCAGATTCGTGAGGAGCAAGCCGGGTTTCGTCGGGATCGTGGCTGTATCGACCACATCTTTACCTTGCGCTAATTGTTGGTGCACAGTCAAATATATTGGCGGCCCACCGTAGTCGTGTTCCTCGATATCAAAGTGCCTTCGATTCAGTTGATCGATGTACCCTTCGGAACTGTCTACTCAGGAAAGCTGCGCCCGCGAAATATATAAATATTATCCGCGCACTATACGCGCGTAGCAAGGGTAGAGTGAGGGCTTACGGCAAGCTGTCGCCACCCTTTACTATCTCCAGCGGTGTGAGACAAGGACGCCCGTTGTCACCTTTCCTCTTCAACTTCCTTATTGACGAACTCATGGAGATTGCACTCACAGGTCACGACTTAGAAGGTGTGAAGCTACTCCCAGGAGGACTTATTGACTTGGAGTATGCAGATGATATTGCCCACATCTGTGACAGCTCCCAGACGTGCCAAGCTGCACTGGACAGATTAGCACTGGCTGTCAGCCGCTTCGGGTTTTGCTTTGCACCATCGAAATGCAAAGCTTTCCTCCAAAATTGGCAGAAATCGCTTCCTGCGCTGATCTTTGGTTGGGATCAGCTGAAAGCCGTTCAGAAATTTAACTACCTAAGAAGTTGTATCAGCGACGACTTGGTCGAGAGGAATGAAGGCCCTCACTTCGGAGCTGGCCTCGGTTGGAGCGTCACGGCGCGCTGGTTGGGATCCAAAAGACGATGAACATGTTTGCCTAGATGCACTTGCTGACATGGTTAGAAGCCGACCTCAGTGGCGTTACTGCTGTGAGGTTCGGTCCCTCCCTATCCCTTTTATATCCTCCCCTCCAAGCACGATCTCATTTGGTAGCATAAGTTTACATAATAAATTTTTTTGCCTGGTAGTCGGCTGGCAGCTTTCCGGAAAGATGCTCATCCATTGCTGGTAGCTCAGCCGGCATTATATATATATATATATATATATATATATATATATATATATATATATATATATATATATATATATGATGACTCTTAACAGTCATCGTCTAGAAGTCGTCGCGAAATTCACGTATCTAGGCAGTTATATCAGCGCCAGTGGAACGGAAGATGAGATCACGAAGCGTATAGCAAAACGTCGATGCGCTTTTGCTAAACCTTGTCACCTGTGGCGCTGGCGTGACATTACTCTCGCCCTGAAGGGCAGAGTTAATGATGCCGCTGTCCGCACAACCCTCTTGTGCGGTTTCGAAACCCGCCCATCAAGTAGACAGACATCAAGAGGCAAGTTACGTTCGATCATCGGTGCCTTCGTAGTATAGATCATGTCCGGTGGGAGCATCGCCTGGGCAAGGAGCGTGTTCAGCACCGCGTATTTGGTGCAGGAAGAGCGAGTGAACCACTAAGCGTAATTATATCACGTACAAGCCTCTGATGATAGGGCCACTTGTCGCGCATGTAAGTACACGGACTCCCGCAACGTGCGTTGTTCGCGCGCTGATAGTGTGGATAGAAAAAGAGGAGGGGAAGCCGATCGATGACTTGGTCAAGTAATTCACTTCGAAATTAGCGTCAGCTGGTGTTTCCCGACTGCATGGCTTGGGACCAAAGGATGATGAACACGTTTGGTTGGATACAATAGCCGATATGACGATGAATCGACTTCAATGGCGTGTGTTGTGAGTCTCTTTGTCCCTCCCCTTCCCTTTAGCGCCCCCTCCAACAACGATCGCAAATGTGATATTAAGCACTACATTATTATTTTACAGCGTTTAAGTCTACATTGCGTAATGTCCTACTTTTTTGTATTGATGATGGTGATTGCACTTCCGCGCCCGGATCATAGTTGTTTAACCGAACTTATCTGGACAGAATTTGCACGTACTCTCAGTTGTCCTATACTGCACAACTGGATCCAGGTAAACACGACCACCTGAAACCGGTGTTACATAGAGGTTGTTAAACAATCAGCAGGATACCATTCGTTTTCAATCGAAAACTTTCGTTTACTGGGTAGAAAGCGTGCAGTTGTGTCATATTCCGGCAAATGACGAATGAATGTACGCACATCTTTTATTTCATTGAGTGGTAGAGAAGAGAAGGGAATTCCCGTATCAGCTCCTTCACTTCCCGATCTCCCAAGGATTGCAGGCGGGGTAGCTGTGGCATAGATCAGGATGTAGTATCAGTCCTGCAAGATCCTGGAGTAGTCAGTAGGAAGATGTCTAGCAAACTTTTGAAACTCCCTTCTGACTGCGCATTGACAATCAGGTCCGGCAGTCGGTTCCAGTCATTAATTACTCGAGTAGAGAGAGTAACGTCTGAATGGACTTTGGACATCTTCGGTTTAAACAGGTTCCAGTTGTGACCTCGAGTCGAACTGTCAAGTCTTGGCTAAAAATATTGCCTCAGCTCGTTTCCTAATTCTCTTCGTAGAATACGCCTAGTATAGATGAGGTTTCCGCGACGTCGGCGATAGTCTAAGAGGAAAAGGTTCATCCTCTGTAGCTGGACGGGATGAGGTTCGGGTAGCCAAAGGACAAACTTCGAGACTCGTCGCTGAACTTTTTCTATTTTGTCGCTTTCATGCATCGATAGTTGGGCTACGGCCGGAAGTCCGAATTCAAGGATTGTACAGATTTACGAGGTAAAGTCTGAATATTTGCGGCGTCGTTTTAAAGAATGATCTCCTTATGACGCCCTACATCCTGTTCGCCGCAGCAGTCTTCTCTATTGTGTCACGGGTACTTTTGAGATCGGAGGATACTATTGTCACCAGGTCCGTCTCCTGAGTGGCAATCTTGAGTACGTAGTCACCAATGTGATAATGCAAAGCTGTTCAGCAACATCGGTGGGAAGGACAGAGCACTTATCATTGTTGATCGGCAAACCTTACTTGATAAACCAGGCGTGCAGGAGATCAAACGTATCCTGCAATCGTTCGGCGACCTCGAGGCTGGACAATTCCGACCATAACTTGGCGACGCCTGCATAGATCAGACAGTCCGTTTGTACCATACTTGGTAGGTCACTGACATAAACCTTGAAAAATTCCGGTTCGGAAGGCTCGCCAAACAACCGCCTCGTGGGGCGACTTAGGCGGCTCAGGAATTTCCCGTTCCGGCGAATGGTTCGACGGCAGGGTTCCAAAACGTGGTGCGTTTTCGCCTGGCAAGCTTTCTCCCTAAAAAAGCCACAGATGTCCGTCTAACAACACTGCGACATGGCGGATGTGACTCACCACTAAACAAAGTCACTGCCCCTTGTCTCTTTTGGAGACATTGTACACCGGCAAGCAATCCGAGCATCGGGTCTTGTCGCTGACTTCGGGAGTGTTAGGCCCCTGGCATGGCTTATCGTCATCCGAAAGGCGTATGAACTGAATGTCCAGTCACCAGCTCCCAACAGGTGCGAATCCCTTATCTTGCGCTGCTGCCTTGTGGGTTAGGTCCTTTGGCCATAGGCTCGAGGCAGTGGTCTCCAACAGACAAGGTACCTACCTCGGCCTAGGCAACTGGGTAGTATCTCGCCTACTGATGAAGTTACAAGCACAACCATTCACACGCTCTCCTGCTGCCACGATGCTATTCACTCCTGCTACTATGCCAAGTTCACAAGCACATGCCACAATTTCACCTACCCTTAGCTTGTACCATTCACACCCATTTTTACCTAATTTCGCTATGGCGGTCAACCCCATCTACATCGATGAATCTGATTCTCTGACACCTGCCAACTCAACTGCACAATACAAAACAGAGAGCTGCCAGTCCCGAAGTCTCCCATATTCGATCCTGCAACCCGGAACGCAGTTCAAACTTGCATCCTTTAACGTACGCACACTACTGCAGATCGGTCAGCAAGCTGGACTTGCACGCACACTAGAAACCCTTGAAATCGATGTCTGCTGCCTGAGTGAAACGCGACTCCAGGACCCTAACTCGATCTACCAGCTGGCATCACCGTCCCACCCACGTACCCGCTTCCATCTCCGCCTTTCTGGTGACGCCGAGTCTGCCGCATCTGGGCAAGCTGGTGTTGGAGGCACCCTCAGTGCAAGAGCCGATGCTGCTCTGATTGATTGAATTCCGATCAATAGTCGCCTTTGTGCAACGAGGCTCCATGGCTTTTGTAGAGTTAACAGACGTCGCGTCGAAAGGCGTGCTCTCTCTCTCTCTCTCTGCCTAAGCGCCCACTGACTGTAACTCGGACACAGTCAAAAAGCAGTTCTACCAGAACCTTCATGAGCTGCTTCTAAGGGCTCCTAAAACAAACATCATTGTTTTGGCAGGAGAGTTGAACGCGCGTGTCGGTCGGCTGCTGTTATGTGAGCGCCAACGCGGGGGACCGCATGGATATGATGGTGTTCGCTCAGACAACGGAAAGAGACTACTCAGTCTTTGTACTGATCATCAGCTTTTCCTCTCCAGCACGAGCTTTCGTCATTCTGGACACCAGTACGCCACTTGGCGCCCCCCACCCATCATCAACCCAGCGCTTGTCACAAATTGACCACATAGCCAAAAGTCGCAGGTGGCCCGGCAGCGTACGCGACTGCCAATCATTTTGGTCAACATGCGTCGATGCTGATCTTGCATTGGTATGTGCGACCGTTTGCATGCGTTCTCGGTGGTTCACCTAGGTCCAAACACACCCGATTGAACATCTACACGTTGGATGACCCAATGGTGAAGAAGGAGTATCAACAAATGCTTCGTGAAAATCTCGCTCTCTCTTCCACTCTGGATGTTGATCAACACTGGTCAAGTCTACAAAAAGCCATGCTGTCGGCCGGTTTGTCCAGCTGTGGCCTCATTCGCTCTACTCCCAAAATCTGGATCTCGGGAAGATCCTCGGAATTGCTGGACCGCCGACGGGCGGTGCCTGCTGGAGCAGAGCACAACGAACACCGCCGGTTTATTACGCAACAGCTGAAAACAAGCCTTCGCTCTGATCGTAAATTCTGGTGGTCAAAACAAACTGATGAGATGGAAGCGGCTGCATCAGCTGGTAACTTCCGCCGTCTCTTTTGCATACTCAGGGCCACCGGTTGCAATTCCCACGATATCAGCCAGACGATTTGCGAATCAGACGGCACGAAGATCACCAACCTTCACAAGTGATTGGATCGCTGGGCAGAACATTTCGCTCTTCAATTCAACCACCCAACACAGCCCCTGTGGCACATCCAGCCCCAACGGATAATGCTTGGCCTGTCTCCACAGGCCCCCCAACTGAAGCAGAGATGCGAGATGCAATCGAATCTTTGAAACGCCACAAAGGTCGTCGTGCCGACAGCCTAGCACTGGCTCTATTCAAAGATGGCGGAAGTGTATTTGTCAGCGAAATCCTATCGCTGTTCACGAAAGTTTGGACAAAGGAGAAGGTTCCGAACTCATGGGAAGCATGGGTCATTGTTCCGGTTCACAAGAAAGGCTCCCGCGACGATTGCTGTAACTTCCGCGGAATCTCGTCGATCTCTGTCGCATCCACAATGATCGTGTCCGGTCTACTTCGCAGGCTTACAACGACCAGATGGGCGGTTTCCCGAGAAGAACAAGCAGGATATATATATATATATATATATATATATATATATATATATATATATATATATATATATATATATATATATATATATATATATATATATCGAAGATCTTCCCGAGATCCAGATTTTGGGAGTAGAGCGAATGAGGCCACAGCTGGACAAACCGGCCGACAGCATGGCTTTTTGTAGACTTGACCAGTGTTGATCAACATCCAGAGTGGAAGAGAGAGCGAGATTTTCACGAAGCATTTGTTGATACTCCTTCTTCACCATTGGGTCATCCAACGTGTAGATGTTCAATCGGGTGTGTTTGGACCTAGGTGAACCACCGAGAACGCATGCAAACGGTCGCACATACCAATGCAAGATCAGCATCGACGCATGTTGACCCAAATGATTGGCAGTCGCGTACGCTGCCGGGCCACCTGCGACTTTTGGCTATGTGGTCAATTTGTGACAAGCGCTGGGTTGATGATGGGTGGGGGGCGCCAAGTGGCGTACTGGTGTCCAGAATGACGAAAGCTCGTGCTGGAGAGGAAAAGCTGATGATCAGTACAAAGACTGAGTAGTCTCTTTCCGTTGTCTGAGCGAACACCAGCATATCCATGCGGTCCCCCACGTTGGCGCTCACATAACAGCAGCCGACCGACACGCGCGTTCAACTCTCCTGCCAAAACAACGATGTTTGTTTTAGGAGCCCTTAGAAGGAGCTCATGAAGGTTCTGGTAGAACTGGTCTTTGACTTTGTCCGAGTTACAGTCAGTGGGCGCTTAGGCAGAGAGATAGAGAGAGCACGCCTTTCGACGCGACGTCTGTTAACTCTACAAAAGCCATGGAGCCTCGTTGCACAAAGGCGACTATTGATCGGAATTCAATCAATCAGAGCAGCATCGGCTCTTGCACTGAGGGTGCCTCCAACACCAGCTTGCCCAGATGCGGCAGACTCGGCGTCACCAGAAAGGCGGAGATGGAAGCGGGTACGTGGGTGGAGTGGTGACGCCAGCTGGTAGACCGAGTTAGGGTCCTGGAGTCGCGTTTCACTCAGGCAGCAGACATCGATTTCAAGGGTTTCTAGTGTGCGTGCAAGTCCAGCTTGCTGACTGATCTGCAGTAGTGTGCGTACGTTAAAGGATGCAAGTTTGAACTGCGTTCCGGGTTGCAGGAGTGAATATGGGAGACTTCGGGACTGGCAGCTCTCTGTTGAGTATTGTGCAGTTGAGTTGGCAGGTGTCAGAGAATCAGGTTCATCGATGTAGATGGGGTTGACCGCCATAGCGGAATTAGGTAAAAATGGGTGTGAATGGTACAAGCTAAGGGTAGGTAAAATTGTGGCATGTGCTTGTGAACTTGGCATAGTAGCAGGAGTGAATAGCATCGTAGCAGCAGGAGAGCGTGTGAATGGTTGTAGTTGTAAGTTCATCAGTAGGCGAGATACTACCCAGTTGCCTAGGCCGAGGTAGGTACGTTATCTTTGGAAACCACTGCCTCGAGACTTTGGCCAAAGGACCTAACCCACAAGGCAGCAGCGCAAGATAAGGGATTCGCACCTGTTGGGAGCTGGTGACTGGACATTCAGTTCATACGCCTTTCGGATGACGATAAGCCATGCCAGGGGCCCAACACTCCCGAAGTCAGAGAAAAGATCCGATGCTCGGATTGCTTGCCGGTGTACAATGTCTCCAAAGGAGACAAGAGGCAGTGACTTTGTTTAGTGGTGAGTCACATCCGCCATGTCGCAGTGTTGTTAGACGGACATCTGTGGCTTTTTTAGGGAGAAAGCTTGCCAGGCGAAAACGCACCACGTTTTGGAACATTGCGGGCATGCAGCGGTTGCATGGGATGGAACAGTAAGAAAATGGCAACTGAGTATGTATAATAAACATCTTGCCATCCTTAGGTTTTTGAAGGTGGACGAACCGTTGCTGTATATGTAAAGTGGCTATAAAACGAGCAGTATGGGTGCTAGGAAGCAGTCCGCTTTAACATATTTCTATATATCGTCGGTTTTATGACAATGAAGAGAAGATAAATCGCTGCTAGAAATGTGATTCCCCGGACGAAGTGAACTTAAGCACACGTAGGTCAGATAAATATGTCAAGTCCTACCGCAAGCATACACTCAGCCCATTATGACGATTTCGGAAGGGTATGAAAAAGTCAAGGTAATAAACGCTAACCGTTGGGAAGGTCTTGTTTGTTAGCGAAGACAAGAATGACTGCATCCTGCATTTCCCTATCGTTGGCTATCTTGTGCAATTCTAGCTTTGCCTCCTCGATACGATCTTGGTCAGCGCTGTCGACTACAAAGATGAGACCTTGGCTGCCAGTATAGTAGTGTCGCCATAGAGGTCGAATTTTTTCCTGTCCACCAACATCCTAAAAAGAGAAAAGATGGACCTCAAAGGGGATAGAACGGAGCACACCCACCCAAACATTGAACCGTACGTTCTTGTACTGTACTGTTTCCACATTAAAGCCAACAGTTGGAATAGTGGTCACATGATTACCAAGTTTGAGCCGATAGAGGATGGCTAAAGTTGGGGTGTAAAGATCATAGACGATGCATATACTTGTTTTTCCAGCTGCATCGAGACCAAGCATTAAAGCACGAATTTCCTTCTTCCCAAACAACCGTGAAAAAAAGCTGCCCATTGAGTGGGAAGAGCGTAGTGAATAGCAATACAAGCGGCAATCGACGAATGGAAATGAACACGTGAAAGCCGTTACGTCGAGGTGGTTAACATGGAAATATCCGGCTGAAAAGAGGAAACGAAACAATGGTGATAAGAAGCCATAGAAAAGCGAGTGGCATAATACGTCGCTTGCACCATGACCATATATTCATTGCGGAAATGAAAGGGATTCTCTTTGGTCGAAGAATGGGAAGACGATGAGTTACCACAGAAACAATGGAAGTTTGAGATGTGAAAGGTCAACACCGAAATTAATATAGCGGTTTCCGTGCCGGTTGGGGTTGTTAAGCATTAAGTGGAAACAATAGACAAACTTACAACCCCTGCTTGGAACTGGAAGACCGGTATCCTGTTCGGGAAAAAAAGTTAGTAGAAAGCACGCTTTGGCGTGAGAGTAGTGCGTTCGTGTCGTTGTGACATGTATATTAACTCACGAAGAGAACTTGAGCAGTCTGTGAGAAGGCTCCCATCAAACGACTTTAAGGTACAGAGCAAAAGAAATTCGGGGATTGATTCCGACTTGTCTAGACATAGGCAGAAGTTCGCAAGGCATGGTGGTAAACATACACGTTAAAAGCAATTCGAATAGGGGCGTTTGCTCAGAGTGTGAATTAAAAAGGTTCAGGAATGTAATAGGCAGGTGATGTTATCCATGGTTGGCGGTATCCGTTTGCGGATTTACCTGACTGCAACTGAGAACAGCCAGAGAACGCATGCGCTTACACAAGGAAAATGGGCGGTTTGCGCCGGACCGCCCACAGCTCAATCCACACAGACCCCATATCTAGTATAAACCAGAAGGAATGAGAATGGGAGGCATGTTGGTGAGAGACATAATTGATTCTGAGCCAGCTCATACTCCTTCACTACACATCATTCCAATGACAATGGAGAAACACGTATACCAGATGTACACAATGCGGTGGCTGGGCCGCAGCTAGTTCCACATTAGATAGGACCAGTTTTTGCGTCTAACATTATCACGAAGACGGTGTATCCTGTCTTCCTCAGAAACAAGTCTAGTGGGGCTAGTAATCGAAATGGCGGTTCTGGATAGGTAGGTACCTTACCAGCATTCGCAACAAGTGCAGTCAAACCTGGGATATCAATCAGAAAACGCTGTCAAAATGCGGCAGCCATCTGTACAGACTAACAGCAAGGACGACGCAGCAATCGTGTTACATCCGCCACATTATCAATCTCTGCTCTGATCAAGTTATTAGCAGCTAGGTTTTCACAGATTCGACTCCTGATGATCTCCGGACACTTGAGAAGAACGCTAGTCAGACTAACAGATGTATAGTTATTGGGTGAGGATTTAGAACTACCCTTATGGATCGCAATTATAACTGCTTCCTTCCAATTCCGTGGTATTCCCCCTCACGAAGAGACGTGTTGTACAACTCAAGAATAGGAAGCTGGAGTGTGTCCGCAACCCGCTTGACAATAACGGGATGCACATTATTGGGGCCAGGTGATTTGTATGGGTTTAAGTTCCTCAGTACAGTGAAAACAACTGTAGCAGTTATGACGATTTTGTCCATTTTGCACTCACTTACGCGATGCAACGGCACTGAATACCCATTGGCGGCTCAGTGACCTTTCTGGAAAACACGCAGCAACTCCTGCGCCTTATCAAGGTCTCCCGTAGTCTGTTTCTCATCTGTGATTTAATTGCCAACCACTTCCTTTAGAGAGGCTTTTGACTGGACGTAGCTGTAATAACGCTTCGGATTGGTTTTTGCGTTTTGCACTAGCCTACGCTCATAGGAGTACTTGGTTTGCCTCTGCAGTTTGGTCGCCAAATTTCGAGTTCTTTTGTAACTAGGCCATCTGCGGAAAACGCTAGACTCATGGAACCTTTTCCATTGAATATTCCGCCGTTTCAACACCGGATCAATACCTCGGCGCCACCAGTGAAGCTCATCCGAATGGCGTCTTCTGCACAGGGGAGCGAACTCCTCTTGCAAATGCGTGAGGCCACTTTTGATCACATGCCACCACTGTTAAAGTGTTGCCTTCTCCTGTGCAGAGAACCAAGTAATGCATGCGGCTTCATCCGTGGTATTAATCCGGTTTAGCTTCCGCATCAATCGGGGTTTAGCTGATAACTTCGGTACACAAATGGAGAAGAAAATAAGGAAATGATTGCTCTTACCTATAGGAGGCTCAACATTAATGGCTGACAAGCAACCATACTTGGTGATCACAACGTCTAGAGGAGATGTTCCAGCCACGACTTCTAGTTGGAAAATTGACGTGCTGCACAAAGGCGTTTTCCTGTACCCACTGTACTAAGTCACCCTCCAAGGAGTTCGCCCTATTGAGAGCGTGCCCCCAGTCGGCATGTGGTAGGTTCAGGTAGGCTGCGATCACAAAACTTGGTGCAGTAGGCGCAGATCATTTTAGTAGATCAGTAAGCTCCATGTCTTCTCTTCGCGTTGAGGACAGGCTATGATAAACACGTACAATTAATTCAACTTTATCCTGCACCTTCAGAAAGCAAGAAGTAACCTGAACACTGCGTGCACATGGCAAACGGAGCTTCCCAATGACGGTAGTGCCACCTTATAAGCAAGAGCACTCCACCTCCATGTAGATTCTTAGAACGGTCTATTCTGTATCCCGAGAAGTCAACTAGTAGGCAAGCATTTATTGAGTCATTTGGTGAGAACCAGGTCTCAGTGATCGCAATAACTTCCGCCAATCTACAACTCAGCGTCAGTTCCCCCCACCTGTTTCTTAAGCTACAAGAATTTGTGTACCAAATATTCAGTAGCGTTTTATGCAGTTACGCATCACTGTCAGCCATACTTTTAAAGCTCCCCTCGAGAGAAGAACCCGAAGGGGTGCCCCATTTTTTGTCACTTTCAGTGGGAAATACCGGACCGTAGAACACTTATGCGGCGAACGAACAGGGAGTGATTGTGTAGCTGTGAGACACCAGTAAGGTTGGTAGATGTTGGAAGGTGGTGTACTATAAAGTGCATAAAAAGTTTCATTACATATGTAGGTGGTTTATAGTTACAGTCCCAGTGTCCATAAAATTCCCTCGGAATAGTGCTTTATATTTATCACCGCCGCTATTTATTTTCAAGCTTTTGGTGACAGGTGCCATGTTGAACGATACAGCGTAGTTTCGCCGTTCAGTGAAACGCCGTATGTTGGTTTCAAGTCAGTGCTAACGGATGTGAGACATTTCCAGCTTGAAATGGGTACAACATTTCGTCGTGGAAGTGGTAACTACTGAAGAGTACCGAAGGGAAACTGAGAAGTCGCTTCCCGAAGGAGTTGCATATCAGTACGTACAAGTTAAGTATGTTCATTGTAAACGAGCCAATGCTAGTGAAAAGCGGTAAATCGGCTGTAAAGGTATAACTACGTCATTGCAGTTACCGTTGCTATAACTGTCTAGATCGATTCTCAGCGAAATTGAAAGCGATGTGTTATGAGATTGGTTACGCCGACATGCGCCATTGGCACAGCTTTCAAGGTAGGAACATCACATCACACATCATCAGCAGTACATCAGCCATCTGAACTGATGCGTCGCTGCCATACAACCACGATGACCCATGGGATAAAGAATAATAAGAGGGAAGAGGGATTTACCTGAAAAGCTTAATGCCCTAAGCGAACATTCAGGGTCAAGGCGCCTACACCTTGTGTAGACAACATACCGTCACAAACAGCTGGCTATCATACAAAGATAAGGCGCCATCGGCGAGACAGCTTCCTTGCGGAAATGGGCGGGCAGGAGCTGACCCTGAAATTGCCCATTAGTAGTAATAGTAGTAATCTCAGCTGTCTATCAACTAGACAAAGAGCCAACAGAAAACCATGGAGATCAGTGGATAAGAGACAGTCATTGCGTCATAATCATCGTGGCATGGTAGTTGAAGGTGAGCAACACACTTCAGCTAATATGCCGCAGGAAGAATGGAACATTTTGACAAAAAGTAGAACAAAACATTTTTAGTTTGTTTTTCACACGCCGATTTTTCTCTTTTTTGTCATTTTCAATGTTTGTAGTATTAAACATGTGAATCAATACAATACTGTACACAATTCTTCCACTGATTCCGGTTGCGGGTCATGTCTTCAAGAGTGCTAAGCCATTGGCACTCCTCATCTTTGGGTCCCCATCCTGGAAGACGTACGGATCCAACAGCGGCTAGACACAAGATCAGCGATTTCATGTGTTGCCGCCAAGTGGAAGGCTGACAGCCACGCGATCGGCTCCATCCAGGTCCTTGACGAGCGAATAGAGCGCGACGCGGTAGACGCTCAGGTGCCATGCGTAGGACGTGACCGAGCCATCTTAACTGGCGCAACAAAACCAGTTTGTTGAAGGGAATACTCGCATTCCCCAAGATGCGACGTCGAACGTCATTACTATTAACTCGATGTTGCCACCAAACACGAGCGATCCTCCTTAAGCAACCGTTATCGAAGGCAGAAAGACGACGCATGTCTTCCACGCGAATCGGCCAGGACTCGCACCCATACAACAATACTGAGCGAACTGATGCGCTGTAAACGCGGCCCTTTAGTGAGAATGAGACGTCGCGACGACGCCACAAGTGCCTCAGATTGACAAATGCTGATCGAGCTTTAGCGATACGAAGAGAAACTTCTTTGTTGATAGTGCCGTCAGCAGAAACACAGCTCCCAAGGTAGACGAAACTATCTACCTGTTCAAGTTGTGCACCTGCGAGAGTGAGCACGGGAGCAGGTGAAAGCCAATCCTTGAGCAGTACTTTACACTTCGATGGGGCGAAGCTCATGCCATACTTAGGAGCTTCAACCGCCAAACGATCCAGAATGAGTCGCATACCCTGAGGATCGTCACCAAGTAAGGCGATATCATCAGCATAATCTAAGTCGGTTGCGCGCTCACCCGGTAGAAGCTCTAGGCCAAAATGTTGGAAACCTTTTAGAGCATTTGACAGAACGCCTTCGATTGCGAAGTTGAAGAGGAATGGGGACATAGGGCAGCTCTGTCGCACATCGCTATTGATAGCGAATTGCGAGGAAAGCTTGCCATAGACCCTCACCCTGCCGGATGTATGAAGGTAAAGTGCTCGTAAGATGGCGGTATATTTCTCTGGCACTCCGTTCTTTAGCAAGCAACGCCATAAAGCAGGTCGATCAACGGAGTCAAAAGCGGCACGTATGTCTAGGAATGCAACGATAGTGGGCCTGTGATAAATGTGGCGATATTCGAGAAGCTGGCGGAGCGTGAAGATTTGATCTACGCATCCGCGGACAGGACGGAAACCAGCTTGTTCTTCACGGTAGTATGATTCACGTATTGGGGATAGTCTGCGAAGCAGAATGGATGCCAATAGCTTAGAGGCAATCGAAATAAGACTAATCCCGAAATGATTTGCACACGAAGTGCGAGCGTCTTTTTTGAAAATCCGGGACAATAACTGATTCGCCCCAAGAGGAAGGCACTTTCTCTTCATGCCAAATTTTGCGAACAGCGCGGTCAGCTGGTTAATGATTGTCGCACCGCCGTACTTGAATAGCTCCGGAGGAAGTCCGTCTAAGCCGGCAGCCTTGAAGGGCTTCAAGCGTCGAATCTCGAGGCAGACTTCTGCTTCGCTGGGTGGATTCAGTGGGACGAGCCAGGGTGGACAACAAGGTGTACAGCATGTACTAATGGATGGTGGAGGCTAGTTGAACTGCGAGTGAAAGTGCTCGGCCCAGTGGTCCATACGCCATCGTTGGTTGGAGATCATCATCATCATTATCAACAGCAGTACATCAGCCATTTGAACTGATGCTTCGCTGCCATACAACCATGAGGACCTGAAAACCTTAATGCCCTAAGCAAACATTCAGGGTCAAGGCGCCTACACCTTGTGTAGACAACATACCGTCACAAACAGCTGGCTATCGTGCAAAGATAAGGCGGCATCGGCGAGACAGCTTCCTTGCGGCTTTCACTGCCACGCGTCATAATCAGCTATTACCCCGCAGATAACTCAGCACCAAACACACTGTAAACAGACAATCCGATTGGCAGATGGCAGCAGGCGCGCCACTAATGTCGGTTGCAAGCCATGTTCTGTAGTCTCGAGCCAAGCACAAGGCGAGTCACGTGGACTCCAAACCGGAAGGCCAGACTGACCAACGGCACCAAGTTAGGTCGTCAGTGACTTCATTTCCCGCTGCCAAGTCAACTTCTATCCACCTCGAGCATTGCGCCATCAATACCTGGCAGACTGAACAAGGCCCTCCTAGGTAAGCGGTGACCATGCATACGTAGCATGTGCCGGAGCCAACGCAACTTATTCAGTGCTAGCTGTTGTTCTATGGAGGCTAGCATGATTATCACAACCTAGTACTCGCCTAAGCACATCATCGTTGCGGACACGCCGGGGCCATCCGACACCAGCAATGCTTCGCAAACAACGATGATCAAAGACTTGAAGGCGCCTCAGATCTTCAGACCGAAGGGGCCAAGTCTCACTACTATACAGCAGAACGGCCCTCACTGTGGCCTTGTATACACGGCCTTTCAGACGAAGGGAAACTCCCTTCTGTCGCCAAAAATGCTGTAGGTTCAAGAAGGCAGTTATGGCCTTTGCAATGCATGAGCTGACGTCAGTTTCTATGCGCCCATCATTGCTGATGCAGCTGCCAAGGTAAGTGAATTGATCAACCACCTCGAGTTCCTCGTTAGCAAGCGTCAAGGGGTCATCAAGTGGCTGGTGGTCCCTGCAGCAACACTTTGCACTTTGAAGGTGCGAAGCGCATACCAAATAATGGGACCACTCTAGATAGGCTATTCAGGGTTGGTTGTGCCACCGCAACATCGTCGAAAAGCGAGACGATATCGTCCGCATAATCAACATCAACTAACCTATCGCCATGCAGGAACTGAACGCCTATATGGTGAGATTGTGCAGAGGAACACTCCATGATAGAATCAACGACGAAATTGAACAAAAACGTGGAAATCGGACAACCCTGTCGAACGCCACTTGTGGTCGAAAAGCTATCCGACTGATCACTGTGGACCCTGACGCGGCCTGTAGTATTCAGTTATAGCACGTAGGATGTTCCTATATTTCGTGGGAACACCTTTCCGCGCAAGTATTTCGAACAGAATCGATCGATCGACTGAATCGAACGCACTCTTGAAATCGAGGAACACAGCTACTGTCGGTCTGTGGTATGCGTGGCGTTGCTCTAGCGCCTGCCGCAAAGTAAATATATGGTCTATACAGCCACGTCCTGGGCGAAAACCGGCCTGCTTTTCTCTGATCCGAGATTCCTGTTCTGCAGTGAGGCGACGAACGAGAATCGAGGCCAGTAATTTTGTCACAACTGGCGTTAGGCTAATACCCCTGTGGTTCGCACAGTCTGTGCGACTGCTTTTCCTGTATATTGCCACTATAACCCATTCACTCCAATTAGCCGGGACACTCTTTCTTCCAGATACGTTCGAATAGAGATGTCAGTGCTTTGCAGAGCACATCATCTCCATCCTTAAATAGTGCACGTGTAGGGAATCCGGGCCAGCGGCACGAAAACGATTAAGGGCTGTGATCGCGTTTTGGACCTCGGCCTCCGACGGAGGCTCTAAACTAACCGTCCATGGCTCGTCCTGCATCACCTGAGTAGGAAGAGGTCCGAGAGCAGGGGCGCAGCTGAACTGATCTTCAAAGTGTTCCGCACAACGAGCCATACGGCGCTCCTTATTGTGTATCAGCGCACCCGCGCTGTCCTCTGATTGTCTCACTGACGCCTGGTTTCCTCGAGACCAGTGGTGCGGATTAGCTGGAAGAGCTTCCGGTAATTGCCTACTGCTCCTGCTTCGTCCATTTCTTGAGCCCGACTGGTCCACCAGGCTTCCTTGTCATCACGTAGGCTCCGCTTTAGTTCACGCCTAATAGCCCGTCTGGTCACATTGTGTTCAGAACCAGCCGGGAGGTGCCTTCTAGCTTCCAAAAGGTTCACGGACCGCTCGTATATCCAGTGACTGGTGCGATGACGACTGATAGTGCCACAAGCAGATGCTCCTGCGTCGTGCTAGGTGGCCGAGATCCTATTCCACTGAAGTTCAGTATCAGTAGGACAAGACAGCGAGAGTTCGCTATGCAGTGCTTCTTGATAGGCTTGCCTGACAGAGGGCTGGGACGATTTCTCCGTTGCCAGTCGGGGGGGACGCTTTGTGCGCCTTCCGGTAAAGTTCATGCAGAAACGACAGCGCACCAAGGCATGGTCAGAGTCGACACAGGTACTCCAGTACGAGCGGCAATCCAGAATGGGAACGCGCCACCTGTAACTTATGGCTATGTGGTCAATTGGGGTCCATCGCTGGCCAGCTACAGGTGGACGCCAAGTGGCACTTCGGCGCCCACTGTGTCTAAAAGCAGTGCTAGTAAGAAACAACTGGTGGCTCCGCACACAGTTGCAACAGACGCTCACCGTCGTCAGTCCGTTAGGAGTTAAGCCACATTTACCACCTAGCTGAGCTTCTGAAGAGCTAAAACGCCCTACTTATGCGTTCATGTCCCCTGCAAGTATTATAATATCTGAACTAGTAGCACGGCGTAGTAGGGCATTCAGTTCGTGATAGAATGTGTCCTTGACAGCATTTGAACTGCAGTCGGTGGGAGCATAAGCGGAAATCACAAACAAACAGCGTTTTGCACATCTTCGTGAATCAACTTTAGCTGATGTCGTCAAACGGGCTGCACATAAACGGCTGTTCACCGGAATCCAATCAACCAACGATGGCTCAGCCTTGGAACTTAGAATGATACCTACACCAGCTTGACCCATGAGTGCTGCATCGGCGTCTCCGGATGCGTGCAACCAATAACGAGAGGATAAGCCGGGTGCAGTCAATTCAATAACCCCGATAGGGTCATTAATCCTAGTTTCGGACACACAACACACATCAATACCCAGTGTGTCCAAGGTGCGTGCGAGTGCAGCCTGTTGACCTGTTTGTCTTAGAGTGCGGACGTTGAATGTCGCCATGGAAACGGGACAGCGTGGACCTTATAAGGAACTTTTGCCGATAGGCGTCCGATAGGTGCTGTGGGATGGTGGCTGCAGATGGTTCTACTCCAGTAGCACTTCGGTTGCTGTCAATTAAGCTGGGAAGTATAGAAGGAAGGTTAGTAATGGGGGTCGAGATGGGAGTAAGAGAAAAAGGTGGAAAAGAAAGAAGGGAGGCGCCAGCAGTAGCATGTTTTCGCTTATCTGCCCTGCTGTATGCAGCAGATAAGGCGACCCTTGATAATCTGCGCGACGGCCGATGCAGGATGAAGTTTATGTTTGAAGAAAATGTCATGGTCGTATGTGGGCTGGGATACTGCCAGGGCGCCCAGACCTAGACAGGAAAACGATTAGGGTCCGCATCCAAAGCCTTTGGCTCAAAAGCCTGTCCGCAAGGCATCGGGGTGGCAGTGATTTAGTTTTACAGAAATGGACGCCATCCCATTTCAAACCCCCAACCTGGAGGACCAGGAGACTGAGTTTGTCTGACCTCTCACCATTGACCAACCTGGTAGGAGTAGCTCTCAAGATGCTCGAAGGCTCGAAGGTTGGTGAGAGACTCATCCATCTCACAAATGACCTCACTGACACCAGGCTTCCTGAGGCCAATAGACCGAATGAGTTGGAAAAGCCTGCGAGTGTTGCCAGAGAGGGCAGCGGTCTCCATCTCTAAAGCACGCTCAGACCACCATGTCTCGCGATTCTTGCGTAGGCTTTGCTTGAGAAGCCGGTTGGCAGAACGGCGTTGCTCGTTGCAATCAGATTCTGCAGGGATGTTTCTGCGGCGTTCGAACAGCTCCACAGAACGAGCAGAGATCCAAGCCTTCAAGGGGCGTCGAGTTAGGCCGCAGCATGACTGTCCGGAAATTGTCATCGCTTTCCGTATACAAGTCCAGTGTTGTTCCACTTCTTGCGGTGGATTGCAACTGAGTGCATATGCCAGTGAAGACTGATAGCTCGCCTGGACAGAGGAATCAGTTAATCTGTTTACATCAATCTTGCGGTGCTTCGTGTTTCGGGATCCTCCAAAGCACATACAGATTTTCGCGCAGACCAGGGCATGATCTGAATCAATGAAAGTGGACCAAAAAGACCTGCAGTCCAGTACGCTGCCGCGCCATCTGAAGCTAATTGCAATGTGATCAATTTGAGACCACGGTTGTGCTGAAGAAGGGGATGCCATGTTGCGGAACGCTTCTTCGTACGCCTGAAGTTAGTGCTCGAAAGAAACAGACGGTTGTTTTTGCACAATGTGAGAAGTCTCTCTCCGTTATCAGAGCGGTTCTCATCGAGCGCGTAATGACCACCAACGTGGCGTTCGTATGGTAACAGGCGGCAAACCCGTGCATTAAAATCCCCAGCAAGGATAACGACATCCGACTTTTTAGCATTAGTCAAGAGCTGATGTAGATCCCGGTAGAATTCGTCCTTGACCGAATCGCCACTGCAGTCAGTTGGAGCGTGCACGGAGATCACAAACAAGTTGTCTTTCTTCGCGGTGCCTGTTGATTCTACATGAACCCCGAAGCCGAACTGTACACTGTCGGCTGTTAATCGCGAACCAATTAAGTAGTGCCGCCTCGGCCTTGCCACTTAGTGCTATACCTACACCAGCCAAACCCGATGAGGTTGCTTCTGAATCTCCAGAAAGACGCAGGTGATATTTGGCTTCGTGGTCAATGGGGGATGTCAATGTAAGCACAGTGCTGGGATCTTTCAATCGGGTTTCTGAAAGGCAGCAGACATCAATGTCTAGAGAAACTAGGGTGCGCGCTAGACCGGCCTGCTGTCCATTCTGCATGAGTGTCCGAACGTTGAAGCACGCCAGACGGAACGAGGATCGGGGACGAAGGAGAGCCATAGGTTGAACTCCTTGGTCTGCGGCGCAACCGGAATCGCAGCCAGATTGTTGAACACATGAATCGGGTAACGGAAAGTGAGGATTGTTAGCAAACAAACAATTGGCGTGTGATGAAGTCGCATGAAAGTGACTAGCAGAAACAGTAGCTGATGAGTACGTTTTAGTACAGTCCATAGTTTTGTGAGAGGGCGTGACACCACCCAGTTGCCCAAGCCGAAGTAGGAAGTTGACTCAGGGGACTCCACTCCGAGCCTTTGGCTAAATAAAATACCCGCAAGGCAGCAGGGCGAATTTAGGGAATCGCGTCCATTTGGAGGCATTGACTGAATGTTCAATTCATGCGTCTTTGTTTGGTAGATTACCAAACAGAGGCTCAATGCTCCCCATGAAGTCTGCACAATTGCTGGAATAAATGCCACACGGAGGTGGAACATTGTCGCCGAACACTTTGCTGGAAAGGGGTACACCGAACC
>OX104068.1:72593424-72634872 GCA_944474145.2 Dicrocoelium dendriticum | reverse complement strand
TGTTAATTGGGCGTTTTTGACTCTGGTGATAAATTTCTGCATTTGTAAGGCAAGTGAAGTCATGGGTCCTTCTGTATCTTGCAGCTAACGTTTTGCTTTTCTTGCTGATTAAGTGTTAGACGGAATCTTTGAAGACATGAAGGGTATGAATACACTGGGGAGCAAGGAGGGTTATAGCGTTCATAGAACTGCTCCACAGTGGTGCACACTGGCAGAGAGTAAAAATACATCCCAGTCGGAGAAACGAAAGAACTGCTTAAAGCATTGCCAGTTTATCTTATGGGTTGCAACCGGCACTGTAGAGGCGAGTTTAGTGACCATTTTAATTTGGAAGCGGAGTCAGATCATGTTATGGCTGCTGCCAGGGAGATTGTGTAAGATCCCGGTCTGTGGATTGGGTATCCCCAAAGTGAATATTAAGTCTAGTACATTAGCGGGAGAGCCTATGGTTCGCTGAGGCTGGTGGTGCATAGATCCTGACGGATGGTCAACCCATTGCTGCTACTGTTATGCCATTGGCTCATGTCCTGGACACTTCCTCGTGGCGACCACTGGGTGGGAATTGGGTTACGTAGTTCTCCTTGCTAAGATCCAGCACACCAATCCTCATGAGCCAGTGAACTGACCATGTGCTAGACCCGCTGCCTTTCGAGTGCACATTTAATCGAAAGCTTTGGCTGAGGACCCGAGTCGTTTTCCTGTCAGGTGTGGGCGCCCTGCCAGTATCCTAGTCCATCCTCTTCGGAGGTTAAAAAGTGGTCGATGGCCCTCTTCCAGTAAAACGTAGCCATGGGAGACAACAGGTGTACGGCTTATAAGCTCACAGCTGGATTGGCGTAGAGCACGAGCGCCACGCATTGTCTCCGACGGTGGGAGGGTACCACAGGGTGTTCAATGGTTTGCTTCTGCCCGTCTCAAGCAAAACAGCCCCTGGTCACATTGGTGCAAACCCGCCAAAACCCACCTGCATCTGGCCGTGGTCACAGGTGTATCCTACTACGGTCGCAAAACATATATGAATCGTTCCAGTACCTCAAAGGCTGCGTGTTTAAATCTATGTATTGCATTCTCGGAGTGAATCGGCGTATATTTAACATTCTCTCCCCGGTACTTTGCCGAAATGTATTGAGCTGGAGAAGGCGATGGCTGCACGCCTGTGTGATGTGGACTGCATAGCCACATTGGGAAAACTGTGGCAACACTTTCGAGACCAGTTTGCAGTTGCTGCCGTGAAGACCATCGTTCACACAAGCTGTAAGCGGCCTGATTGATTTGATGACAATAATGCAACAATTGGCGCAGTGGAGTCGGAGAACAATGCAGCATTTGCTACGTATGTGGCAGACTCTGTGACTTGGGGAAGAAGAGTCAGTTTCGCAAACTACGACGACGAATGACCCGTGATTAAAAATGCATGGTGAACGGAGAAGGCGAAGCAGATGGAATGTTAAGCCAAACGCCACTAACAAAAGGAATTCTTTGACTCCTTGAAGGCGGTGTATGGACTGAGATTGGAGCCGTTGAGGACGCTGATCGATGGTAGTTCAGGCGCTACCTGCACACAGACTGCAGACATAATGCACATATGGAGAAAACACTTTGACTATATCTCGACCAACCGTTCAGTGATCGACTGACCCACCTTGAACGGCCTCAAGCAGCACGATGTGAAGGCGAGTGTGGCGGACACGCCGACATTGGATGAGACCCAGAGAGCACTTGCTCAGCCGCGAAACGGCAAATGTGCCGGTGCCGACGAGATCCCGCCTGAAGTATTTAAACACGGCGGACCCGCGTTGGTGACTGCGCTACCTCACTTGGTGTAACGCGTATGATTTGAGGAGGAGGTGCTTCCTGAGATGAAGGATGCGCTTGTGCTAACACTGTACAAGGGTAAAGGTAGAAAGCAATGTTGCACGAATTATCATGGCATCAACTTGCTGAGTTGTGTGGGCAAGGTGATTGCCCGAATCCTGCTCAACCGCCTCGTCAGTCAGGTTGTGGAACCTAACGTAGCGGAAGAGCAGTGTGGATTCCGTTCGGGTCGCAGCCCTATAGATATGGTGTTTGCGGCTCGTCAGTTGCAGGAGAAGTGCAGAGAACGACACCAGCCATTGTACTCGCTTTTTGTTGATTTCATCAAGCCATTTGATACGGTGAACCGCGAGGCATTGTGGCTGCTGTTGGGTAAGTTTGGTTGCGGGCGAAAGTTTGTAACTTTAGTTATATGTCTGCACACTGATATGCGTGCGAGGGTGCAGTTGAGTAGAGAGACCTCGGATGACTTCGCAGTTGTCTCTGATGTGAAGCAAGGCTGTGTTTTAGTTTCGGCCCTGTGTAGTATATATCTTCATGCAATTATGTCTTGTGTTTTTGATGTAGCTTGTGCTTACGGTGTTCGTGTGTAGTACCGTATTGATGGTGGGTTGCTGAACATTCGTCGTTTCGGTGCGAGAATTCTAGTCTGTGAGACAACTAGCGTATATTGCTGTTTGCTGACGACTGTGCGTTGTTTTCACACAGCGCGAATGAGTTGCAGCATATGACTAGTGCTGTGGCTTCGACAGCGGCCAAATTTGGGCTCACCCTCATCACAATCAAAACCGTCAAAACTGTCTCTTTCAGCCTTCACTGGAGGGGCACTCTTCATTATTGTCGCGAATCAGCATTGGTGCTGAAGTATTGGAAACCACCTCTCGCTTCTGCTACCTTGGGAGTGTGATGTCGACTGACCAGCAGCCACACAGTGAGCTTCGTATCCGCGTGTCGAAGGCAGCGGCGGCATTCGGGAAGTTAGAGTACCGGGTGTGGAACAATCATCAACCTACCATTGGCAGGAAGCCGCTAATGTACAAATGCATGGTGCTGTCCGTTCTTCTATATGGCAGTGTATGGTGGACGATGTACCGGCGGGATGTGCGATATCTCGAGCGGTTCCATCATCAGTGTTTGCGGCGGATTCTGCTCATCAGATGGGGCGACAGAGTTGCGGACATGGAAGTGTTGATCGGCGCGTATGGCGCGATCTGATCACGAATGCGGTTGCCGAACTGTGGAAGAAAGACATCATGCATGCAGAGAAGAATCGGCAAGTGCGGAAGCGGCAAGCATCGATGGGTTGTACTCTATCAACATCGAGCGCATGGTGCTGCAGCAATTGTGGTAGCGAGTGCCTGAGTCAGGCAGGCCTAGTGAGCCATGAGCGAGGCCACTTGGGTCCGCTACAGAAGCGACAACGGGTCCTGCAGAGAACGTAGGCAGAACTGGCGCAGCGTTTGTAGGTACGCTGCATTCGATTTACTAACCGCGTGCTTGCATGCTAAGTCTATTTGGTTCAGGTGGTGGGTTGGCAATTTTGTCCTCATGATTTTTTTCTAATATAAATTTACCAGTAGTCTCATCTATAAATTTGCACATGTCACTTCCGCTGACTGTAGTTAATTTCGATAACATTTTCGTGTTTTTGGCATTTCAGCAAAATACACTTTCCGACATCATAAACTTATCTCGGAGTCGTTTGTAAAAAACTTATTTCATGTGCTCATTAATTTAAGATTTGTGTCCCGTTTCCTTATGCAATACTCGCTTTATGTTGTTTGTTATCTTTCAAATGATGGGCTGATGCTTGATCTACCCCGTGTGGCTGCGCTTGATGTGATGTTGACAATGTGCCTACCTGTCTATCACCCACTATCTCGTCCATACAGGCTCTAGGAGACAGTTGGTCTATACTTCAATAGTACATGATGGGATAAAATGCAAAAGTTTACAAGACTCACAGGATGGAAATGCAAAAGAAAATTAAAATCAAAATGTTCCAGTGTAGAACGTGAAGTATCAGTGGTTAAACCATTGCACTTTAGCAAACTGTTGTGTAGCGTTTATCACTAATATGAAAGTCCAAGAGTCCTTCGTATGTCGTCATGTCTGATGCGTTCACCACAAATATTGGTAATGCATTCAAATGCGAACAGATGCTAAGTGAGTGAAAATACTTTCTACAATTCAGACGGGAGTGTTGCGTCATTAGTTTCAGGTGGTTGCCTCGGCTTTGTTTGTAAGCGGCTAGAGTCAACAATGATGTATAGGGATGCTCGCTTTCAGTTAGTATCCGGCATGTGAGAGGAAGATCTCCGCGAAGCCGTCGGTATTCTAATGAGAGCACACCGAGTACACGAAGACGCAGTTCGTAACTTGGACCGGATGGTCCACGCGTTGCCTTTGTGGCTCTTCTTTGGGGTTGTTCCAATAGACGAATGTCTCGTTTTAACCATGGACACCAGGCCTGAATTGCGTATTCAACGCGAGGGCGAATATAGGAGTTAATCAAGATTGGTACTAGTCGTCCATCAAAGGTGCCGAGAGCTCGCCTCAAAAGTCTCAAGTTCAAGTTCGCCACACTTACTGCTTTCGAACATTGGAGCAAATTACCAAGATTCACTTGCATTATTATATCTAAGTCGCGTTCACTATCACTTGTTGTAGGATGTGTTGCCCCAAAAGCTATGTGTTGACGAAGTTGCTGCGCACCGTCAGCAGGTGGTACTTTACAGGGTTCAGTGGGAGCTGGTTCTTTTCTGACCATTCGTTAATCCGAGTCAGATCTTCCTGGAGGTAGACACGGTCGGATACTGAGCGAATTGCTTTCCATATTTTTGCACCGTTTGCAAATATTTCCATCGGGGATAGAACGTCTGCTGGAAGGTCATTAATGTAGACTAAAAACAGTGGGGGCGGAGGACGGATCCTTGTGGTACACCACTGGAGACGCACAGGTTTACAGAATTAGTGTCGGTTACTCTTACCTTGATTACTCTGTCGTGTAAGTAGTCTTATAACCAGGTGAGCAGGGAACCGTTGATACCGTAGGCAGCAAGCTATTGGAGGAGAAAGAAGTGATTGACCCTGTTGAATGCTTTAGAATAATCCAAGTAAATCACATCTATGGGGACTGCTTCATCAGCCGCCCTGTTCCATGAGTCCCGAGTAATAAGCAAATTGGTAAGACAAGATCGTCTGCGTCTGAAACCATGTTGGGTATTAGAAATTATATGTTGACTTTCAAAGTATCGCGTCAGTTCATCTGCGAATACCGATTCCATCACTTGATAGAACAGGAAGAAGTGCAATAGGTTGGTAGTTGGCAGGATGCGTTCGATTTCCTCCTTTGTATATTGGAGTGCTTATGCCATTTTTCCACTCAGATGGGAGTGTATGGGAGTTAAGCAGACACTGGAAATTCGTTGCAAGTGGTGTTGTCATAGTGGGAGATAGGGTTTTCAGTACTTTTGGGCAGACCATGTCAATTTCAGGGGCACTGTAGTCTCGGAGAGACTGTAATTTGCTTGCAACAACTGCTGGAGTAAAGGTGACGCTGGATAAGCCAACGATATTCGTTGGGAGTTGATAGGGCGAAGGTTCCATGGTGTTCATAGCTACCGAGCCAAACTGCAGGAGTAGAGTGTTCGCGGCATCCACAGCAGTAGTTGTTAGGCCACTGGCCGTCCTGAGTGGTGGTATTCCGGGCTTAACCTTTCTTTTACCATTCATAAATCTGTATAGTACTTTGGTGTTATTCGTAAATTTCAGCACCATGTTCTTCTGCCATTCGTACTTATCGACTCGAATGAGTGACGTGCAGTAGTTTCTGATGACTTTGTAATTCTGCCATGTGATATCACATGGGCTTAGCGAATGTTGCCTCCAGATTTCATCTCTTTTGTTGATCCATTTACGTGTTCTGCTTCGGATCCACGTATTGGTCCGGCGCGAAGCTCATAATGGTCCAACCTTCGATGCTGATTGTATGACCCAATTACTTTTGTCTTTCAGTTCATGTCACGCGTCATTCGCTGAACTGTGCGTCTGCATGTCCCAGTCAACGGCTGCTGCTAAGTTGTCCGTAGTCCGTAATAGTTCGTTGAGTCGCTCTTTCTTTAGCAACAATACTGGCTTAACACACATAACCAAACGTTAGGACTGAATGGTGGCTACGACCCAATGAAGGATCGTATGCTACTGACTCAACCATCAACTCTGCATTAGTCAGGATTAAGTCCAGGAGTGATGGCTTGTTTGAACCGCGGTGTCTGGTTGGTTGATGCACATGGTTATACAAAACCGCCATATCCTTGAATTCGAGGAGTTTCGGTGTAAATGATGGCCCATTAGGGGACCTTGATGCTATTGAAGGAACCTTAAAGTCACCCATTATAAGATAGCGAGAGTACTTTTGCGAAACAGCATAGCGGAGGGCGTTTAACAGAATCTTATCGCTGTTTGCTAATGAGCTCGGATGTCTATAGATAACTGCTAAGAGGCAAGCGTCACTCTTCATCTATGCATAACAACTCTCGACCTGCTAGGTGCAGTCGGCAGATTAGTGCGTCGGGAATAACAAGGGAACTTTCGGTAAAGGCCTCACATTTCAAATAGTCTCGATAGTAGAGAGTAACACCGCCACCGCGAGATGGACGATCATTTCGAATGACTGACATCTCGCTGAGTTCAATTTCCAGATCAGGTATGTCGTTTGAGAGCCAAGTTTAATAACTGCTATGAGGTCTCAAGTTGTTGTTTCATGTAGATGGTACAGTTCCGATGGCTTAGAATACAACTCCTGAGTGTTGGTGTAGCAGCATTGTATTTGCTGACGCATCAGGAGCTCGGTTCGCTGTGAGTGTCCGGCACACGTTGTGCCGGTCTGCTATAGATTTTGAAACGGTTATTTGCACGATTGGCTGATCTGAGGTATGTACAACTTAGGCTGGCTTGTCTGTATCTGAGGTCTGTATTATTGAAGGAATGGGCTTAACCGTAATTCTGGTGGCCCAAGTTTCCTGTTGTCATGTCATGATTGGAGTGCCACTGATACGATTTCGGGCGCAACCAAGGTAACTTTCGAAATTCCTTGCTCGCTACCTTGGTAGTTTCTGGAGGCAACTAGACGGTTGACGTCAAAATCCACGACATCCTGCATGTCGTAAAGCTCTGCGATGTACCTCCATTCTTCGATGTCGTGCTTTTGTCGTTCACCGCTATCGTTATGCTTCAATTCTGGCACAACATGAACCAGTACCACTTTCTTCATCTCATGTTGACGTGACTAACTAGGGTTGGATTTCCGCTTCCGTCTTTCTGCCCATGGCCTGTCAGGAAAATTGCGGGCACTAACAGAAGAGTTCACAAGAATGTGGCTCGTTAAGAGAACATCTTCCAGGTCGCGCGTGTTGCCAAACGTTCCTCGCAGTAACCGAGGTTTCCCTACGTGTGGAGATGATGGATTTCGTGAAAGGCGTGTAAGACTAGTTGGGAGAACTTTCAGTCCGAGTGCGCAGGTTATTTCAGCCCAGCGGTTTTGCTCCTCGGGTTGTCTACCTTTTAGCGATTCGTTAGTGGATGCTGGGATTTTTGAACATATCGCTGTCATCGCCTTTTGGTAGCGTAGTACTTGTTTGTTCTGTAGTTCCTTGTGAGCGTATGTGTGTCTAGTATGGGTGTCTGACTTGTCTTCGGTGGACGACAGGCCAAGACTACAGCAAAGTTTGGTACGTGCAGCTCCGTTAGTTGCACTATCTGTAGGAGTCACTTGTTGTTGCCCAGCTACTGACGGAGGTGATCGGGTAATTTGTGCGTAACTTTGCATGCTTTGGCGCATTACGTGAGAATTGGGAGACCGTTAAACCGGCCTGTTTTCACTGCTGTTTTCACTAACGGTGTATGCCTTTTGCTGGACTGGGTAGCATTGTTGCCAGACAGCTTTTTCCTTTTAACAGGTCGGGGATTCGTTGCTGGTGGGGACAGGGTGCACGGTCCTTGTGCCGTGTCAAGATCAAAGAGTGGTTCCATGTACTCCGTGTGGAGAGGTCTACGGTCCAGCCACGGCTTTTTGTGCGCTTGATTCCCCAAAGAGAACGTGCTTGTGTTTGCCTGTAAAGGAGTGTGGGCCGGCTCCTTTGATGAATCATGGCTCCCATCCACATGCCTCCCGGTCATATTCCTTCTGGTTTACACTGGATATGTGTGTGTGGTTGGAGCTGTGGGTGGTGCAGCGCAAGCCACCCGTGGTCCATCTGTAGGCGCAGGCGTGCGTTGGCTGACCACCGTGACATGAAAATCCGAAACCGGATGCTGCCCACCATACATTGGCGGACCTGGTTGCACTGGTAATCCATTGTGTCTAGTCCCCAGCTCTGATGGGACAAAGGAAATAGTCATGCAAAGTAGACGTTGGGTAGGATGACCAGCGTATTTTCGGTAGGTTGAAATCGCCGGCAATTATCTGGCTGTGTGGCAACTCTGATGCGAATTCAAATGCAGAAGTGATGTTGGTGATACTTACGTTAAGCGCATTCGGTGGGTTGTAGATACATGTGAGCAGTGTGTAAGATGAGACACCCGCAACTGACAGCCAAATAGATTCAGGGATATTTTCCAATTGTGTTTGGTCTATAGGTTTAGCTGTAAATGTTTTGCGTAGGTATATAATACACACTCCACCCTTTCTGTCGCGGCGATCTTTTAGAAACAGGTGGTAGTTTGGAATCATCAGAGTAAAGTGTATTTGAAGAACACCATGTTTCAGTAACGAGGATCATTGAACTGTGCAAGTGTGTTGATAAAATGAAGTTTGTTGATTATGGATCTGGCATTAATCAGAATCACTGAAAATGTACTAAGTATTGGGGAATGATAGCTGTCCGTTGTGTGATCGTCTGAACCTTTGCGTTCAATTATGGTGCACATGGTAGGTAACTGCGAGCATGGTGGGCCCGAGTTAGCCATTAGAACGTTTGTTGATAAGGGTAGCATGTCATGTGTGGATATCGAGACAGTTGGGGGCATGACGGGAACCCAGGCATCATGCTTAGGTTGCTGTTGGTTTGAGAATGGACTAGCTTTGTCATCTGGACAAATTGGAGGAAGAGTGGGATCAAAGTGTTGACCTTCGCCGGATGTGTCTGAGATTAGAATGGGTGCGAGTTCATTCTCGTCGCCGCTAAAATGGTTGTTGGAAGACGCAGCTTGAGAGGTCAAAAGTACATGGAAAGATCAGGTGATAACATAGTCCTACTGGTCGACGTCCTTCCACTATCTGTGCCATTCCAGTGATTGTTGTGGAGTGTAGGATGATAATTAGGCTTAGCCAAGAGACAGTTGTTATTGGTCTTATTCAACATGGAAGGTTGTTTGCTCTGGTGGTTGTAGGAGGTTGGTCGATAGGGAATTTTGGGTGCAACCGAGTATTTAGTATCCACACGTTTTTTAAAGACACAGGTCCCTGGATTGGGGATGTCGTCTTTGGACGACAGTGGACTATGAATTACATCAGGTTGTCTATCCTTGGACGTGTATTGTTGGTTTGGACGGGATTGTGATATATTTAACGAGTTGTCATTACTCCACTGTTCCAAGCACATGGACTTTCTTTTAATCCTTGTGCATGACGAGTCCGATATAATGGGAGTGTTGTCAAGAATAGTTGAACCCGCTTTACCCGTTCCTTCTGTAGAGGGTGTTTCAGCGGAGCAAGGAAGGGCGGCTTTGGAGCTAGTTGACAACCTTACTGGATTACCGATGTCTAAACCAATGCATCTAGTATCCACCTTGGATACATCCGTCTTTTGGACGTTTGCCTGAGATTTCTCCAAGAGCCTAGTTATTTGGTCCGGTGTTCGCAGCACAATGCCAAATTCGGACCTTTGTAGGGGTGTCCTATCTGGTTTACTCAAAATGCCGTTAAATTGGGTGCACTGGCCTAGAAAGGGTCCACAATAGAGGAATCGCTGCGCGACTTCCTCGCTCAAAAACTTTGAAAATAATTGAACAACAAGGTTTCGGTGTCTTCTTTTTTAAACGTTGGCATTTGCAGTCAACGTTAGACATGTTACAAGTTTTCAGTATCGTTAGTTTTACTTTATCCAGACTCACCATGTCCAGAACATTAAAAATAACAACTTTTTTGCTCTACGTATTCGTACGTGCACTTCAGCGGCAACAGAGGCAATTAACTGCATTGCTTTTCCCATTATAACAGGACCAGTCTTCTCCAATGGGTTATTGATGTAGTCAAGCATAATCAGGTGATCTTTGAGGGTTTCAAAGAGTGCCAGCGTTTTTCTCATCTCATTAAGTTGTGATTCTAAAGAAAGTAATTTATCACTTAGTTCTGCGATGAGTGTAGTTTTAGCCGAGGAACAGGTTCGCTTTTCTGTTGGGGCCTCAAATTTTATTCGCTTTGCTGGTGGCGTGGAAAATACACTACGCTTAGGTTGCTGAATACGGCGAGCCTTCAGTGGGGTCATTGCGATCTAAGCTTGTCGAGATTCAGACTCAAGCGTCAAGGTAATATATTGGTGCAATGAAAATGAACCTTGTGGGATTTCTCGCAGATAGAGTTTGATAGGTGGGTTAAATTCCACGCCTACGTTTGTCGATAATAGCCACAATTCAACGAACGTGTTTAGACGTGCAACAAATCCAAGATGGCGGACGCAGACGGTAGTTGGGCTAAACAATGAGAACTCCGAAATCAGCCAGAGAACATCCACCAAATTTACACAGATGGAAGAATACACCAAAAGGAAAATATTGGTGTATGATTCACATAGAACAATCACGCATAACAGAGTAATCCGGAAGGAAAAGTGGAATCCAGCACATTTAATCCAGTACATCTAAAACAGAAGAGGCCCTAGAACGCTTCCTTAGATCACGCCACATGTGACTTTTCTACTCGTGGTACGATAATGAAGTCTCCTTGGGGACCTTATCACGTATTACCAAATTCCGTGGGCCCCAAACTGGCGTGCCGCCATCTGCTGGAGCACAGTCACAGCAGCAAAGCAATGGGTCACGATTTCAAGCTAGCAGAGCAGTAGTCGTTTGAAAAGCTATCGGGATTTCTTTTCCGTACCTTTTTACCATAAGTGGAATTCTATTCCGGAATCTGTCGTCTGTGATCGTATGCTGGAGGAGTTCATACCCCGAGTTGGTCGTGCATCCATTTTACTGCGCCATTTCACATGAATAATTGCCCAAGACTAAATCCAAGTGTTTCCTAGATTTCACCGCCGGTCAGCACACAGAATAGGTTCTAGCTTTTTCATCTCTTGCACGAGATTACCAGAAAGTGACGAGGTATTTTGTAAAAGTCCCATTTGTGCCAATCCTTATGGATTCACAGTAGGTGCAAATGTTTTCACGCGGATACTTTGGTGAGTTCACCGGTGCAAAATTATTTTGCTGGCACCTTCTCCATATTTTGTCATAGTTGCTCCAAACATTCTACGGGATCTGCTACGTTTTAGCTTTTTACCCGTACTTAACTGAGTTCCCAGTTGGTTAAAATATTGAACGTAAAGCCAACCATAACGATGCATGCGGTGTTTGTTTTTATGTCTTCCCACGTTCTGCTTAATTACTTTCCTCCTCCTAACGCATGAGTTGAAAAAAGTACAGCTTCATTTGCATTGTTTTTGCTGTTCATTTATTTTTATCACCTAGTTGGATTCCAGCCCACACGCAGGCTATTCTCACTCCCAACTAACGCGCAGTATGGTGATGACGAAAAGCCACTGTAAGACTTCCAAGATGCGAGACATACGCTTGGATCCTATCCTAGCCACATGCTATAAAGTAATTTGATCCAGCTACAATCGAGATGAGTTTATCGCAACTCGTATCAACCACGCGGTCATATACTAGTCCGGGCGAGATGCGGAAGTTCCTGCTACTGTAGAGGCGCATGCTGCGCCTTAATGCTGCTTGCGGACTACGTTTGAACGAGAGTCATTATTGATTCTATGTAATAGTTGGAGGTAAGAAATATCTCAAATACTGTGCCGTGATGCAACAACTGGGTGATCGTGGAAAAAGAATAGCCAAACAGATAATACGGTGTTCCAAATTAATATTGTGCATCTTAATCCATTCACCCAACTCATGCTTCAAGAAGAACCAAGCAATCAAATATTCTCGGTAATTTCACCGTACATCAGGAGGGAGATCATGGTTAGAGTGGAAGACTAACTCTCGGGCGAGTGGACAAAGAAACACACAACACAAACGCAGCATAAAGAAATGCATAAGTGTGTTCCTATGATCTGTAGTTTGTCAAAATTATGGGCTATATGTCGCAGCAATAGAAGGGGATGTTGAACAAACACTGCCCCTTGACGCAACCACACACAGCAATTGCGATTGGAGCTAAGTAGTCATTACAAGGAAGCATGACGTGTACAGTCACAACGACAATGTCGCACTGAATCGAGGCACTTCTGTGTTTTGGACTTACCACTAGCAATCCTCGACGTAGATTTACTGTGCTTTTACTTATCAAACTCGGATTTACAAGCTCTATCCAGTGGACAATGAACAATGATTTATCAAGGGTAAAAAAGCATGCGCTTGACAACTCCCGTAGGATGGTTGGAGTAAAAAGTAACTTGAAAGGGTCATCGAATAAGTAAATCGTTAGTTTAAGCGTCTATCGATTTAAATGCACTACTACATAACGATAGTTGGAAGTGGTAATAGGATGTGCACACACAAAATAGTGTAGAGAGCTGTTAAAGTTCAGTAAATGCGTGAGAAAGAAAAATAGAAACGATAGCGCTCACTCGTGTGTTACTTCATTTGACAGATGTGGTACGTTAATCCAGTTTAGATAAATGCAGGCTACTCACATGGACACTTCTGCATGTATCCTCACCGCCACGTTGCGGAGAGGACCGTTAAGCACATGGTTAGGTTTGCGTTGTTTCGTCCTCTAAGTGGAACGAACTATACCAACTAAAGCAAGTTAGAAAGCGTGTCATCAGGGCGTTTTTTGAATAGCGGTAATGTAGAGGCAAGGATAACGTGAGTCGGAATGGCATTCCAGGCACGGGACACATGAGGGAGAAAAGGTTTCGTGGACAATCAAGCCGACTGTCGTGCGTAGCCAGTTTGACCTGACAGCCTCTCAGGTTGGTATTTTGGCTAAGCTGCAACGGATTGCGACATGGGTGAGTTGGGTTCGTCAGTATTAAGTAAACCATGATTAGGTCTCCTCGCTGATGTCGATATTCAGCAATGTACGATCTCATAGATTGCAGTCTGCGCTGGTAGGAGAGATAAAACAATCCTCTAACGAGTTTGGTCGCTCTAGGTTGTGGGGCTTCAAGTGCACTGATGTCTCGCTTGCGCCAGGGACGCTAGCCCTGGATGTCATATTCAACGTGAGGCCTCACGTAGGCGTTCAGCATTTTCGGAAAGATTGATAGCTCAAAATCCCCGAAAGCCCTCCGTAAGAGTCCAAGAGGTTGACTGGCTCTTTTTGATGTCTTTTTAGCCTGTCTCGAGTAGCCAAGATCCGACTGCATCATCACCCCGAGGTCGTTTTCTTGGGAAGCAGGTTCCAACTGCTGGTACCCAAGTCGATATTCATAGATAAGCCAGTGGCGTATGCTTACGACTTTGCACTTCGCCCCGTTGAACTGGAGCCGCTTATCGGATGACCACGCAAAAGCCCTGTTAAGATCGCTCTGCAATGCCATGTGATCATCCGTTGTCCTGATATCATGCCAGATTTTGATATCATCTGCAAATAGTAAGAAACGCGACTCCAGTACACTGGCAAGCTCGTTAATGAATACTAGGAATAAACGTGGCCCCAGTACCGATCCTTGGGGCATGCCACACTGGACGAAAATTGGGTCGGAAATGGAGCTGCGGACTCTCACATTCAGCTGATGTTGAGTGAGAAAGTTGCTGATCCAACCGAGCACAGGGTCACCAGTTCCATAGCTTCGAAGCTTGTGAAGGAGTATGTGGTGATCCAAACGATCGAACGCTTTCGAGAAATCCAGGTGGACGACCTCGATTCCCACTCTGGCATCGGCTGACCCTGTCCAGCTTGCTTGGGCTAGCAGCAAGTTTGTAGTGCAGGATCGATTTCGGCGGAATTCATGTTACTATGACACTAGGATATTGTTGCGCTCAAGGTATCCCATGAGCGCGTCTGCAATAAGACGTTCCGTTACTTTGGATAAAACTGGGAGGAGAGTGCTTGGACGGTAGTTCGAGGGCTCCGCACGATTGCCACTTTTGTAAATCCTGCCACTGCAGAATTGTCTAGCACACAATATTGTTGCATCCGTTGCTGCAATTGCAAAAGGAGTTTCACAGCCATCCAGGCGCATATCAACCGTATTTTTGGGGTGCATACCACCATTTGTACTGTCACTCGATAGAGTGCTCTTAACGGTATCCAGAGATTTAATTACCACAAGAATCAGACACTCCGTTTGATAGCTGCAACACATTTAGCAGCTATCATTCTAGCACTCACCAAACTAGCGCGGATTCTACAACGCACATCGAAACTCAACTTGCTACCAAGCTGAAGCTCTGCCTGCTGGATAGCCAATCGGTCGCTGTGCACACCAGAAAGGTCGCGCGTCGACCCCAGTCGCCTTTGTTCGCAACTGTGGTCTCAACCGTAGGATAATATCAACGGAAACCGTGTGCCGGTCTCCACAAGTTCGGCGAGCCCAAGTTACGCATGTGACTGACGCCTCGGCAATGCCTCGCAACATAGCAACAAGGAAAACAATATGTACACGGTTCATTCATCCGCAGACAAAAGTTTTTTGATCCGAAATCGTGCTCCAAGGCTATTCGAATTGGAGTAACCCGTAGTAAGTGCAGTAGGGAATTCAATCCCATGTGCGTAAATGTAAGTGCAGCGAAAATAAAAGAGCGGCATTGCGCAGCAGACTAAAGTTGGTTCTGTACAGAGTGTATGGTCAACCCACTCTTAAGGAGTATCGCTGTGCTGGTTCAGAACTGTGACAAATTGACAGCGATTGTGCAGCGTGTGACTGCTGGAATAGCTGTCGCACCGGAACCAGCTGCATCAGAACTCGATTCCCATTGCCCAAATGTATGTTCAAACTTGGGACAGAATAGCCAAAACCAGTATAGTTAACAGCGTACAGCCAGCAACCCCAACCGCGAGAACTAGTAAAGTCTGGCAGCCAGGGTCTGTCAAACCTGGCGACTTCAATTTTGCAGAGCATGGTATCTCACGGGGGGTGTGACTGTCTCACATGATACTCTATTGCATTCGGCTTTATTTAACACTACCGAAAGTCTGACAACTTACACATCCGTCGTAGCTGCATGTAGACCTAGGGCAAGGTTAGCGAGCGTACCTGCAACTGCTCCAAAGAGTGTTAGAGATGACGTGAATAAAAATGCGCGTCCGAGAAGACCAACTAACACGCTGCCAGTAAAAGGGGCACTATCTTATCCAAAATTACATACACTAAGAAGACGCAGGATTCGTTGAAGAGAAGATGCTCCAACCTGACTGTGTCAAAGGCAAACTCTACCAAAAACAAACTACTGGACGATCTGAAATCATGGGAATCCATACGACAAACAATGGGAATCCAGACCAAACAAGCTAGCTTGTGTCACATCTTCCGCCACCCAAAGTCAGTTTATTATGGCAAGCCAAGGCTACTTACTGTGGCATTTCAGTCGGGCAACAAAGCGGAGACCGCTCTCTTGTCAGTTCACCGTCTTCGTATATTCCTTGACATCCCTTGGAGTAAGCGTCGGCAAAGAAAACGAACCCCAGAAGAATATCACAAGCAAACGGACAAAAATCGATATTTTTCAATGGTGTCTCAGAAATCCAGTCTTCCGATGAGTCGCGGGCCCAGGCTCATGACTTGGATGAGTGACGGTACATCCACCACTCTCGCTCTCCACGACGGGATTGCCAGGTCAAGGTCAAGCTTACCTATATCGCCCACATTTAAAAGAAGTGGTACAAGAGTGATACAAGTTCTGGTCTACTCCAAACAAATGGTTGAAGGGGTGCTCGGAATTTGACACCAATTACGCATTAAGCTGCCAGCAGATATGCGCCTGAAGGCGGTCAAAACCAGGTCACTATTGGCGCAGGTGAAATAAGACCAGCGAGAATTTGTCGCTATCCTTACTATTTACATTTTTGAACAGGAGCGCAGAAGATGGAACAGACAATCTGTTGCAATTCGCCTAAAAAAGGGTTATGAGTCCTCTATGCAACAGACCAAAATCACTCCGGGGGGAGGTTGGCAAGAAAAATATTCAAAAACTATTGTCAGCCGGACCCACAAGAGTTGGCGTAAATTCCCGGGAAACTTTTGTGTGTTCAGATTCGCTTCTGGCATCCGTTGCTCTTAATTGTTGGTGTACAAACGCACAAGGGCTTCTCAGTATATTGGCAGAACTTCGATCTCATCAAACCTCATTGTGTCGCGACGTCAACATGGAAAACGAGACATGGCTGAACGATGTGATTACCGACGCCGAGATAGCACTACCTGGTATGCCCCACTTGCGCAACGACCGACCCACAAAGGAAGGCAGTGTACTTCGTCACTACCGTTCCGACCTTCTCATGGACCGCGTAAACAACCCTGGGATTCAAACCTTGCACGCCTTATGGGCGACAGATACTTAGCAGTCATTGTATACCACCCAACAATGTCCACTTTAGAAATGGACCAGGATATATCTTCCACCATGGAGAAGCTATTGGAACGATTTAGTGTCACTTTCTCCGGGTAGGGTCTTCAACCTGCACGACTTAGAAACTCCGGCCGCTATCGATGAGCAATTACAGGCGGAACTTCAAGAGCTAATCTCTGTTTCACAGCTGTACAACTACGTCACTTTCCCAACGCGTTTCAGGACAGTAAATAAACCGGTCAACTTGGATCTCGTTTTTATTAGTGAGGAACTCATGATCGAAGTAGTAACAACGTGCACTTATTTGGAGAGCAGCGATCATGCGACACTAGTGTTCCGCTAAATGTTCCACGAGGAGTATCCTAAAGAAAGTACCGAGGAATATTACGTCGTAACCAACTATGATAACCTGTCCGAACTCATTGGTGCAACACTGCTCTTTCCTGGCCGAATGGTCTTCTGTGGTGGCCTACGGGGAATCCGCGTCGGATTCAACAGGCTTTTGGCAAGCACACCTGAAACCAAAATCCACTGACGCAAAAAGATGAAGTCGTTCCTAAGGTGCAGGACTCGGAAATGCATGGCGTTGAGGGACTTGGCATGGCTCGCCCAAATGGCCTCTCCTAAGGAGCACATTTGTAAACGTCGATACAATACAAAAGAACCACCGTCTCAAACTCGGCAAGTAGGGAAATGTACGGAACCAAGACATTGTGGTAAAATTTTACTCCAATCCAGAGTTGCTGTACAGACACGTAAACAAACTTCGTCGAGATAAACGCGAAATTCCTGCTCTGCGCATAGCCTGCGGGCTAGCACAAACGACACAAGAGGCAGCCAACGTTATTTGACAACACTTTGATCGTACCTTCCAGAGTGCAGTCATGGTGTACCATGCCTACGCAGATCAAGCCACCATCAGACCTTAACCGCCTAACTTTGACAAGCGTAAGTGCACTGAAACGGCTGATATCCTTGCGCGAATATAGCTCCCCGGGTGCGGATGGCATTCGCCCAAAGGTGTTGAAAGTTTCTGACATGAGTTTAGCTGAATCGTTAGCAACACACATTCAGCGATGCCTTAACGAGATACGCGTCCCACTATGTAGTAATGCAGTCCAGCACACCAATCTACACAAACGGGCAGCCGTGCAAAACCGGTGAATTATCGCCCGGTAACACTTCTTCTGGTGATCCCCAAGGTCATGGAGTGCATTGTAGCTGAGGTGCTCATGGCGTACCTGAAGAGTAACAAAATTCTCCTTCCCGTGCAGCACGGACTGCCAAAATCGGCCCTGCACCACTAATCGGTCGATAGTTAGTGCAATCTGGATGGAATTTGTGGAGCAGATGCAGCTTACTTAGATGTCCCAAAAGCGTTAGACCGCGTGGACTATCGCATTCCACTATACAAAGCGCAGAATTATGATATCGGCAACATTATTCCGGGATGAATAGGTGCCATTATCGTTCAACGTCACCTGAATGTGAGAGTGCGCAGCACCATACACGAACCAATGGAAGTTCAGTGAGGCGTATTTCAGGGCTCGTTACTCGTTCCCCGCCTGTTCCTGGTCTTAAGAAATGATTTCTCATGCATGTTATCTTCAAACGGTCTACTATTCGCCGGTGATCTGAAGAGATTACGCGTTAACTCTACAGTGGAGGATCACACAGCTCTACAGAATGACCCGGATAAAGCATACACATGGTTCATCGAGAACACGTTACATTTCAACATCACAAACTGTAAACTTCTGAGTACACGCCATCAGAGTACTTACAACTACCGCCTAGGATCAGAAATTCTACAGCGAGCTTCTCATGAGTGCGATCTCGGAGTGCACATGCAAGTGGACTTGGGTGTTTGAGAGAGACTGAAAAGGTATCAAAGAAAGCAAATCAGCACTTCGGCCTTCTTCGTAGAGTGTTTGGGAAGTTTGATTCTTCAGTCTTTCCGAAAATGCTTGGCGCGTACGTGAGACCGCATGCGGAATACGCTATCCAAGCTTGGCAACCCTGGTAGATGCACTACCTCACCACGCTGCATACTGCACAACGCAGGGTGACCAAGAACGTCAGAGGTTTGTCCCACTTTCTTTACCCACTTAGGCTAACACTAAAATTGTTCAGCGGACGTCTACCAGGCGAACTCATAATCGTGTTCCAGATTCTAAATAACTGCAATCGCACATACCACTCCTTGGAAACTCAGTCAAAATACGTCCCTAAGGGGTCATCGGTTTAAGTTGGTCACGTATTACAGCAGAATGGAATGTCGACGAATCGTTTTCCGCCTCCGAGCGTCACAACCTTGGAACGCCCACATGGCGCAAATAAATAATGCTCCCACCTTATCCCCATTCAGTGAACACCTGGACGATGCTCCTACACTTGTGCACTAGGTGAGAAAGCCAGTGGCCCTCAGATGATGGCATTAATGCACAACAAGCAGTGCACGGTGTAATAACCCTCTTAAAATACAGGCAGAATACTCGCACACGTGCAATTCCAAACCCTTTGGTGAGTGATGTATCGCGTACCTTTTTACTAACACTTCTTTTAATTTTCAGCCTAGCCATACTATGAGACATGCTAAGCGTTCGCTTTTACACCTACCATAAACTATTGCTCCATTGCACCATGTAATTTCTTGGGGGACGGGCTTCAACTCAGTCACAACTTGGTGTGCGTGTCAAGCACTTGCTTCCACCAGTTAATATGATAGTAATTAGAAAGTAAATACCTCATTTCTGTAGAACACTCACAAACTGCGGGTTTGTTCTTGTACCGTGCTTCGTGTGCGGAGTTTCCTGCCATAAGCCTGAGGTATTATCAGACTCTCTTATTCATGCAAATAAGTTCGCTCAGGCAGTGCGGGCAGGTTCCGAAACTGCGTGGTTCCAACATTTTGTTTACTAATAGTTGCTATATACTCGACTAAGTGAGACACGGCCCAGCAATGCTGATTCGATCATAAGGCACGAAGGAAATCCAAGCAGAAATTACAGGACTGGTATAAAATAACAAATTTAATTCGTTTTCCATTGACTCTTGCAGCATTACTTTCATTTCACAAGACATGCACTACTATACATGCAGTGAACCGTTTATTTGGAGCCAGGTGTGATTTACCAAAGGCAACATACGATACCTCAGTACTAGCAGGTGTTATGCGGCATTTTGGTCACTCTGACTCAAGTAAGGGGATAGATGTCTACCATGCTTGTACAATGACTATGGTCAATTTACTTCATTTCATGAGCGTTTGCGCTACTGATTATGATACAGCTAAGCGAACTGTGTATCAAACTGATAGCGCTTGGGGTAAGCCCCCGAAGGTTGCCACCTAGTTTTGTTTCAGTGGTCCTCTCTCGCATCCCTGTACTCCACGGCCTACGCTTTCGTTTTTGTCTGGACTCATTGGGTAGATAACCTGAACCAGGAGTGGAACTCGGCACATAGTGGTTGGCGGATATCGCCAGGACCACTAGGTTATTGAGCTCCGCTAGCAGAAATTGACACAGCGGTTAGCAGTTGATTTACAAGATTTCCAGTACACGCCATGTCTATTGGATTGCAACAGGCAATCGTACTTGTGGCTACCTTTGACTTTGAAGTCAGCCTGTACCATTCCGATCACTGTGACCGTATCCGAAGTGGAGAGATCCTGTGTTGATCTCTCCCATCCGTGTACTCCACGACGGACGGCTTCGTCGGTTTCATCCTTGTCTGGACTCATCAGGTGGATATGGCCTGAGTTGGGAGTGGAACATCGGACATAGTGGTTGTCAATTATCAACATGATAACTAGGCCCGTGAGCTCCGCGAGCAGAGTCTGCCACCGACTTACTGGTAAGAACAACAGCAGGGACGCCTTTCAGCCGTTATTTGTATCATACCAATAATATGTCGTGATTTTCCGTCGGTTGAGGTAATCTGAACCATTGGGAAATGTTAAATGTAATTCCGAAAGTCATCTAGATTCATGAGCAGACTGAGAAAATCGACTGAAAGTAAGGCGAATGACACGAGCAACCATGTTTGGCTTCCACATGTGTTGGAACATTTGAGCGTAATGATAAGATTCCCATGAGAGATGACCGGTCCAGTTAAATTGGTCAGCAAACAGCACGGAAGCAATAGTTTTCTGCTTATATAACTGCAAGTTGACCAGAATGATATAGTCTGGATGAACAACGAGTAATTGGCGAGAAACAGCACGGACCAAGCCAAACGTGGCTCCAGACAAAGTTGGCCCTCTGGACCGAGTAGAGCGGACGAACGGCATGGGTGGCCCAGTGAACTTTACTAGATGGCGAAAAGCTGCATAGCGGAATGTACGACATAAATGATTCTACGGTTAGTTGACACTCGATTTATGATCGCTACCCAGATGCTGTTAAGTGTATTTGGAGACCGCATGACAACAGCAGCGTGTACAGATGGCGACATTGTTGCAACCTTAATTTTGTGTGGTAGCATAGTAGTCTTGCTGCAGAACAATGTTGCCACAGAAGGAACGCCGGTGAACAGAGTCAGTGAATGGTAAAAGTAGTGATCGAACTATTAGCAGTACTTAGAATGAGAGAGGTCAATAATTATTGGTTAGTATGTTGGGGCAATCTTTTGTGTAGGCTGAATGAATGCTGACGTGTTGAGTTAGCTTCAAACAGATTCAGGATCGATAGTGCGAGTGAGGTGGCAAAAGAAACACTACGCTGTCAGTTCGACCAGCAGGTATTAATCACAGCTCGGTTCCACCGTAGCATGCAACTTTATAAAACACTGCACTACCTTGTGGTGAGTGGTTTGTCTTTGTTCAGAGTTTTATTACTTATATGCATTCAAAAGAACAATGGTTTTATACGGATAAAAGGGCTAAAGCTAACGGGTCCCGTAGGATGATCATGGGGAAATTTTAAAATATACCAAAATTCTTAGCAAAATTGGGTTTACACCGATTAACTCCCAGAGGTATACGTAGTATAAGCTGTAAACCGAAGGTAAATCGATAAGGAAAGACAGCAAATGGGACGTTCGTAAAAATCTTGTCGCCTGGTGTATATCTACAGGTGGTGAAAAAGTGGAACGAAACTGAAATTTGACCGCCAGTGAAACTTCTTACAGACACTTGTCATTATCCATGGGTAATGAGTCACATAAGATGGTGCAGCAAAATAAATGCACGGTCTACTCAGGCATTGAACTCTGCCAGGGTGAGAGCACGTATTGTAGTGGCATGAAAGTAGAGAATCACTGGTGGAACGGATATGCCACAAAAATTAAGGGACATGAAAAGTTACGAGGACACAGGGGACGGAATTCGATAAAGCAGCTCGAGACCTACGAGGCAAGCCGGAAAAGGACAACGAACGACAAAGGCTGTTAGGTCCAGGCCTAGAAGAGAGGGAAACGTGTTGGGGAAGAGCCCGAATTTCCGGGGAGATACGCGTTCGGTCGCGCCTCCAGAACTAACCACTCGGAGAGCGACGTAACCCTGATTGCCCAAATCAAGAGCATTAGAATGAATCCAGCCTGGTCAGAATAGGACGTGCGGAAGCGAAGATACGAAGGCAACTCGGCGAACGCCAACCTATCGGATGACGGAGGTGGGGACAATGTGTGCTGTGTGGTGGTCGGGAATTGTCTTCTTTAAGTGCGCGCGTGTGTGCTAGCAGGTGAACCCGTCGAGCGTTGGTAATAAAGACTGTGCGTCCCCATCGTTGTTCTCGCTACAATATGCTAACGCGTACAGAAAATAAATGCCGACGGCATTCTAAACTACTGCGCTCTTCTGCCTGCTTGAGATGGTGACCTCAAACACTGCTGTTGTGACACGGTCTGCGATTCTATCACAAAGGCTATACTCTTGCTTTAACTCATGCAGCTTTTTACCGCTTAAAGAGTTTGCATTGGACTCAGGAACCTTGGTGCATATAAGTGACAAGTCACCGTAGTTCCGCATGGTCTACGACGCTGTGTGAAACACGATTATCGAGGACTTCGGTGACATCTCTGCAGGTTGCCCATGGGCCTTGACCCGTGTTGCGTCTGTACTGGGTGAGCCTACTGAGATCGCACACTGTTTACGTCGAGCAACAACGGTGGCACAGCTGGATCGATCAATAGAGCGCTAAGAACCTCCTTGGTCAATCATAAAAGTGAGTATGTAGCGCTCCGGAAGATAACTATTCTCTTGTGTACAATTTCACTGTTGACCAATTGTATACTATTCTTCATATTTTTAATCTCCCTTACATTACGGCCCGCTCGACACTAGACCGTATTGTAAGTTCCCACGCTAACGTATTCCTCCGGTCTTGCTTCATCCGTCCGCATCTTCTTGTAGTCCATCGAATATACTCCACTGTGTCCGACTCCAACTGCCTTCTGATATCCGCGCTTAATATCGTGCACCGTCTCGGACTAATATTTACTTGTCCTACAAATTGGTGACCCCGATTAGCACGCGCTAATTTAGATTTTTCCGTCGTGTGTATTTTTTGGCCAATTCGTTCTTTTTTCTTGATTAAATGCGTGTATTCATTTGTCTCTTGCGTAAGTTTAGTAGTTTCATCGTGTCTTTGTTCCTCGTTGATTTTTCGATTCACATTTCGAAATTGGCATCTGAGTCGTTTCATAGCGTAAACCTGCTTACTTTGGATGTTTCAAGTTTCATGGAACATAGCCCAAAGGTTTGGTTTGCGATAATTGATATAGAAATGGAAAATATGGGCATTCAGACGGACCGTCCGAGGTATTATCAGTTCGTACTACGCCGTTGAGAACATTCTACTCTGCCCATTGAATGAGGCAAATTATGAAACGATGAAGCAAGCGATTCTAAAAGAGTAACAGTCCCGTGCACGAGATAAACAGCTCAATGATCTCTAGATTGGAGATGGCAAGCCGTCGGCGTTGCTCCGCGAACTTCAGCGCCTGGTTGGTCCCTTATTCTTGAGTGAAGAAGTGATAAGGGAACTGTGGTTTGCACGCCTCTCAGAGCCATTGCCAGTAATGCTGTCCATGTTTCTGGATACGCCCCTGAAAGCACTGGCTACCAAGACAGCCGCTGCTTCCGAACATCTTTCGCAGCAGACGACCAGTAGCTCCAGTGACCAATTCTCACGGATTAAACCTGATTTTCGTATTTACCCCAAGTCGTCAGGCCAACTTGACCCTAAAGATGAGAAAATTGCGCTACTTCGCAACAGAATAGCAGCAACGAAGGTTTCGATGCAGCGTGTGTCATGGTCAGGTGCTGACCACGTTTTGGCTACCGTTCATTGCGGCTCGTCTGTGCCTGCAACGAGGACGTCCCATTCGACAAAAAGTGCAACGTTTTCTCTGCACATTCTCAGTCAGGTCATACCAAACCCGTCGAAGAAAAATGTTGGTATCACCGTCAATATGATGGAAGAGCTAGCAGTTGTTGGGCTCCTTGTATTAGGCAGCACTCAGCCGCTTCTAGAAAGGCGAATAGCCCGCATACTAGCACAACCAACGTATTCGTCAATAACCAAGCAAATGGCCTGTTTCATGTCAAGGATCGACGTTCTTCCATCAGGTTCCTCATCTACATGGTAGCGGAATTTAGCGTTATCCCTGCGAACGCGAACGACAAGCACTCATAGCCTACATACAACCTGCGTGCGGCCAACGGTTCTCCGATAGCTTCATTCGGTCAGCGCATACTGAACCTGGACCTTAATCCCAGTCTAGATTTTCAGTGGGTCTTCATGGTTGCGTCTGTACACTTCGCAATTATTGGTATCAAATTCCTCCGACATTTTGCGTTGCTTGTTGACGCTGGTCGCCACAGACTTTTAGACGACCGTACAAAACTAGGTGTTGAAGGCGTTCTTACGGACTCTCTGATAATCAGTCCCGTTTTCTGAATCGCCGATTTACCTTCAGATTATGCGAACCTACTGTCTGAATACCCGCGACTGGTACGACCAGCTGCAGATCTTCCGCCAGTCACGACAGAGGTCGCTCCTCACACTGTCACGTGAGGTCCGCCAACGAGTGCCCGACCAAGACGACTCGCATCCGACAAATTACGTGCCGAAAGAGCTGAATTCAATCACATGATTCAGCTCGGTTTCATAAGACTATCCAACAGTCCATGGGCGCTGCCGCTGCACATGGTTCCGAAAGGTCTATGGGGGACTGGCTTCCTTGCGACGATTATCGATCACTAAACAATGTAAAAACGTCTGATCGCTATCCTACCCCACATATCGTGAACCTCACCGCCAGTCAGGCAGATAAAAACGTTTTCAGTCAATTCGACTTGGTGCGCGGTTGCAACCAAATTCCGGTAGCCGAAGCGGACATCGCTAAAACAGCCGTGGCGACTACATTTGGTTTGTTCGAGTTTCTGTGCATGCCATTTGGTCTATAGAATGCCGCGCCAAGTTTTTAGTGCTTCATCGACCAAGTTTGTCGCGGCCTAGAATTCGCTTATGCCTACCTCAACGACATCTTAATCGAGAGCTCCTCACACGAGGAGCACTTACGCCATGTTCGAACACTTTTAGAGTATTTATCTCAACACGGGGTGACGAACCACGCAGAAAAGTGTTCGTTTGGTGTCGATTCGGTCAGTTTTCTCGGCCATCATATCTCTACTGCAGGCGTTGTGCCACTACAGAATAAAAGTAAGGCCATCATCGACTACCCCGAGCCTCATTCTTTCAAACAGCTCAGGCGTTTTGATGGCCTCGTCAACTTTTATCGCCGTTTCATACCTAGTTGCGCTTCGCCTATGCAATCCCTCAAGGACTTTTTCTAGGGGAAGCTCAAGAAATTCGACATTCCTGCTGCAACGCGCACCGCCTTCCAGGCTTTAATGGAAGCTATCGTCAACATAGCTTCTATAGCGCCTCACGACCCGGAAGCCCCACTGTCGCTCAGTACCGAGGCTTTTGATGTGGCAGTTGGGGCGGTCTTACAACAAAAGATAGGTAACGCAGCCGTTGTCATTTTGCTCCAAACGTTTGCAACCTGCCGAATCTCGTTACAGTACTTTCGGTAGAGAGCTATTAGCCATTTATTTATCCACACGTCATTTCCGACATGTCTTTGAAGGCCTCTCCTTTGCCATCTTCACCGACCACCAACCCCTGTCTTAGGTGCTTAGCTCGATTACCGACCGATACTGTCCTAGAGAGTCGCGCCACCTAGACTATATCGCTCAGTTTACGACCGATATACGACATGTATCAAGTGTGCACAACACTGTCGCCGACGCACTTTCCCGAATTCAAGCGATCTCTGTAGACGCCGGCATCGTTATCGACTTGACAGCCATGCCAGCAGCGCAACGCAATGATACTGCGGTTGATATAATACGCAGATCCCCATCACTGGACATACGACCGGTTCCGTTGACATCGTCAGACGGAACTATACTTTGCGATTTATCTCTGGGCAGGCTGCGCCCAGTCGTCCCACGCGAGTTTCGGCAGACCCTGTTCAACATGTTGCACGGCTTGTCTCATCGGTTAAAGTCGTAACCACACGCTTCGTCTGGCGCAATGTCAATCGGGATTTTCGTACATGGGCAGCTGCTTGCCTTCCGTGTCAACACGCGAAAGTGCACAAGCACACGAAAAGCCCAGTAGGAACCTTTCCCAAGCCAGACGTACGTTCTCAGCACGTGCACATCGACCTCGTAGGTCCTCTGCCGCCTTCGAAAGGCTCTGTATATCTACTGACCTGTGTCGATCGATTCACTAGGTGACACGAAGCTATTCCCATACCTAACTGCTCTTCGGAAACGGCAGCGAAAGCTTTTCTGGAGCGCTGGGTTGCTCAACACGGCTGTCCCGCCATCGTGACCACCGATCGAGGGTCACATTTCTCGTCGACTTTTGCCACGTTGCTTAAGCATTTAGGCTGTCGCCACGTTCAGACAACGGCATATCATCCGGTCGCTAACGGCATGGTGAAGCGTTTTCATCGGCAGTTGAAGGCAGCGCTACATCCGCAAGTAGATCCATCATGGTCTGAAACACTTCCTCTCGTCCTCCTAGGCTTAAGAAACACCTTTAAAACTGACTTCGACGCAACGCCAGGGCTGCTAGTTTACGGCTGCACGTTGCGTTTGCCTGGACAACTGGTGGCACCAGCTCCGTCTACTTCCTCCTTTGACTACGGAAGTTACACCGATCGATTGGCTCACCAAATGCGTGAGCTACGTCCGCTCGCTCCACGTTCACAGAAGACACCAGTGTGCGTGCACGAAAAGCTGTCTACGTGTTCATACGTGCTTTTTCACGCAGACGGTGTTCGACAGGTTCGTCAGTAGCCGTACATAGGACCTTTCAAAGTGCTACACTGTGCGATTAAGACGTACACGATCGAGCGCGGTGGTCGACGCGAAGTCGTTACCATCGACCGTCTGAAGCCTGACTTTATGGAAAATACCACCTCGCCTACCTAGTCTAGTAGTGTTTCGTGCAACGTCCCAACTCACCGTACCAACTTTCAGCATCCTAGTGTAGTCGAACCAGTCCACGATCCCGGTCTATAAGCCTCGGACGTCTCAACATCTCCCGATTCTAGCCTGTCGCCTCTCACAATCAATTGCCATGGTCAGGAGGTTCTTAAGACCGTTCGTTTTCCGACTATGTACATTGTAAGTCCGTTTAGGTTTGTAAATATTGTAAATATTTGCCCCGTTTTGGTCGATTAACATTTTGAAAGTACAAAATATTAAAAGCTTCAGAAAAACCTTTTAAAAAATTATCCAGCAAACTCTAATCTTGTTGCACGTAGATCATTCGTTTGTTCTACTTGGCGTGTTCTGCGTGTTTTTTGCTTTCTCGTCTCTATACGCCCCTACCCTCCCCTTCGATCGACTGGCCCACATGAGCAATGTTTTCGAGGATCGGCGCAGGCAACGAGGATTCTGATGCGAACGTTAGTCATTTCTCCCCTGGACGAGGGTTGCTTCTTCGTGGGACGACGGTGGTTTCTTCGTGGGACCACGGTAGCTTCTTCGTGGGACGATGCTCGTAGTCCTCGTCGGACGATGGTCGTCCTCCTCGTGGGACGATGGTCGTCCTCCTCGTGGGACGATGGCCGTTTCTCTGCGAGACGAGGGTCGTTTTGGCCTGAGGCGGGGGAGAGCCTATTCCGAAGCGCACCGTTTGGCAGCACCGGAGGTCTTTCGGTCTTTTTCTGGGCTAGGCAGCTATTTTATAATCAAACCAGCCCGCTCCAAATGCATCCTGCCCTGCAAGCAATAAATGATAACTCACAAACGGCCCAGCGGACTCCGACTTCCGGCGAACCCCATTTGGTCCGAACGCCCACTCACGCACTCGGCCCGATTTGGCCCAAGCAACTTCGATTCACACGTCCTTTTCCACATCGAAGGCTTTCTTTGTTCAGCCTTCTAGGGGGGAGCTCTGTAGCGCCCCAAAAGATAACTATTCTCTTGTGTACAATTTCACTGTTGACCAATTGTACACTATTCTTCCTTGTTTTAATCTCCCTTACATTACGTCCATGTTGACCTACATCCGGCTAAGCACTTGACCGTCTTGTAATTTCCGGCGCTAACCTGTTTTTCTTGTCTCGTTTCATCCGTCCGCGTCCTCTTGTAGCACATCGAATACAGTCCGCTGTGTCCGACTCCAATTACCCTCTGATATCCGCGCTTAATATCGTGCACCGTCTCGGACTAGTATTTACCAGTCCTACAATTGTTACTGATGTTGCATCAGTCTATACATTGGATAAAACGATGTGGGCGGTGAGGCTAGGCATGCTTCCATCGGTCGCGATGACGACTTGATTCGTAGTTCCCAAGGTTTCTGGTATTGCGTGGCCGAGTGAACGCCTGGTCCTTTTCTTTGGTTTCGTGGCAGCTATGTGGGGAGACGAATGTGGTGCAAGAGGTGAGATTTTCGCTTTGAGCAAACAATTTTTGCATTTAAACGATAGTTATCTTCAGCGGCTAAATTGTCGTACTTTTGTGTTAACGCTAATACGCGTCTTACTAGTGTGACCGTTATGCACTTCGAACGGAGACAAAGTAAACCCGGCTTATTGTATTTCTTTATATCGGTTCTACAGACCTTGACGCACTTCGAATGGTACCGGTCAATGCATTTTGTATAAGTCAACCCTACTTTTACTACCTTAGCTCTAGTTTGGTTAGCAGAAAATACACTGTTTCGGGTTGCCGGTGTGGTTGTCGTGATGGGCGACCCACTAGAACAAATCCAACGTGGCGGACACAGCCGACAATTTGGTCAATCTATGAGATCACTGCAATTAGTCAGGGAGTATCCGCCAAATATGCACAGATTGAGAAATACAACAAAAAATATTATTGGTGCCCGATTCCCCCAGAAAAAACACGTATAACACAGTAATCCCGAAGTAAAAATAGAATCCGGCACGGTAATTCAAAAATCCGCGCCTGCATCTTAACTGTTGGCTGGAGCCAAACACAGTGGCACTGTTGGATCTGTAGGTTCTAACATTTTCTCTTCGAGTTTTTGGATGCAGGGTCTTGTGAACATATACAGTGAGAACTACGAAGGCAGATAAATTAGGAACAACCCGGAAGTTGCAGAGACTATCGATTACTCGAGTCCCGCAAGAAAAGCGCTACCTTTGTCTAGAAAGGAAACATGCACCGCGAAACTGGCGTGAACGGCTGTCAAGAGTATGTATATTTATTATCATCAACTCGTACACACAGAGACAAACAGCGACACACCGTAGTCTAAGCTCATCACCCCTGATGTATGGATGCTTGGACAATCGTTTTACGCACATGGTAATCGTTGGATAAAATGCTACAAAAATGTCAGTGACACGTACTCAAGCGAAATAATTCGGATCATCATTGTCAAAGTGGCCAATGCGCACAATCCCATATGCAATTTTCTTTAGCATTGGCAGGACGATAGGATGATTGTGAAGGCACAAAATGAGATCAGTTCGGACTGATGGTTAGGAAACGTTGGCAGTGCCTTCGTTGACCTCTTCTTTTCGACAACATAGGTGGCAAGGATGTATCGTGGGGATAGAACAAATCCCCACATCGGAGATGTTCCAGTGATCGGAATGACCGAGGTCTACAAAATAAACCGAGGTCCCAAGATAAGGTTGCAATCCAATCCCACGGAGGGCACTCTAAAACTCCATTCTGATTTCTCACTCACGTTGTCAGGCGTTGCTCACGGAGTTCAGTGGCCCAGGGATCAGTGGCTCAGTCATTAACCGTAAGGTCCTGAGTTCCATTTCCATCTCAAGCTAACTCCACTAGATGAGTCCAAACGAGGACGAAAACAACCATGAATGGCAGTGCTGGGTGCGAGGAAAAGCAAAATCCGCTCATTTCGAATAAGGTCCTTAATGATTGGAAGGACCGAGGTCTAGTTCCCAGTAGAGATTGCATGTCACTATCCATATCCCAGTCGACTACTACAAGATCCAAAATATAAATGCCAGATTATTAGGAAATAATAAGTTTAGAATAATCTAGTTGTGAAATATAGCAAAAGTTTGCACAATGAGAAGTGTTCGTGAAATGTGAGGAAATTATTGAATACCATTGAAAATAAACAATCCGCAAGATACTGTTCAACTCAAAAATGGAAGTCATAAACTCACGGAACCAAATTGGGCTTATCACTAGAGCACGTCCTCAGTATCCGTAAATGACAAGCTGGTATCGATTCGCACTCAGAAACCATGAAGAACTACAAGCGGTAATGTTCATGTGGTCGGTTAATGGTCCGCTACGTAGAAGAACCAGTATTTAGCGTTGGAAACAGTAGGGAGCGAAATATATGAAGCAAGTATTTCGCTATACTGCGTAAGCAGTAGTAGCAATCGGAATAGTTGTCACTGAACGAGATATATACATTCTCATAATCTAGCCAGGTTAAACGTATCTATGTGACGACTTCTGCTGCTGAAATTGTTTTTTGAAACTGAATGGATGAACAACGAAATTATGAGGTTGGCTTGCCGAGCTACCTCCTCGTAGTGCCAGCTGGGTGGCTCGGGATTATATGGTTTCTGCCAATGGTGCAGCGGCGGTGTTCCAGGAGGTGAAGGATTTTTGCTCGGCAAGCGTCCTCCCTATCAAAACCCACATTTTTCTTCCTAAGAAAAACTGAGATGCGGCGAATGTAAATCGCCACTAAATAAAGTCACAGCTCTTTGCTTCGCCTCGTTGGATCGTTGTACGCATTCAGCCGCATGCTGAATTACTGTGAGTGTTGGGCCTCTATTTGACAGTCCGCCAAACGAAAGGCGTATGAACTGTGTGATTGGTCACCGGTTCTCAACGAGTGAGTTTATCTGAATTCGCTGACTGTCATGCAGGTCAGATCCTTATGATCGATGGTCCCGAGTGCCATCCCCTAAGTCAGTATCCTTGCTCGGAGTGTGTAATCGGGAATCCCTATGCCAACACAAGACAGGAAATGACGGAGCTGCAATTTTCATCGTACTCACTTTCTGGACTCTCTCACTTTGGCCGAGAATGCTAAACGTCACTCTACCGCACCGTAAACTACTTTATTCCACGTTTATTCAACCAAGCTGTTCCTGGTAACTTCCCTTCCCTCTCGAGTCGCCAAAAACACATTGCAAAGACAGTTTTGGACGAATCAACGAGTCGCTCCAGAGTGAACACACGCGAGCCAGTTTCGACAGCAAAGCATTTCTTGCAACTCGCTCGTTATTCAAACGAGCTTCATTTAACATTCGAACGCTTATGCAGGTTGAATCACAAGCTGCCCTTGCGCGCACCTTGGGAATCTTCGTCAGGGTGTTCGTTGCCTAACCAAAACCCGTTCACAGGATTCCAGCACAACGCTACGGCTGCTCTCACCATCCTCAAGTTCAGCTTTCACATTCGCCTGTAGCCTCTGGTTACGTGGGCGTAGGTTCTGGGTGGAGCGCACATGCTAAGGTAGCGCATATTGAGTAGTTCCCAGTCAACAGCCGTCTATGGTCAGTCCGCTTAGAAAGCTCAGTGAGATCTTCCAGCCGTGGGACCAGTAGGTGTTGCTTATTCGTTGTAGCGTGCCACGCTGCCAAGCACCACCGACCCGTAGCCTTAAGGATCACATGCATGCTTCGTAATCCGAAGGCGTGGGTTCCAGACAGCGTAGGGACCAAGCGACCCTCGTAGTATGCTTGGCCTGCGTGTGACTGGTGGTAGTTGCGCGGCAGCGAAGTGTCAGTACTGCGCACCGGCGAACTGCTGATGCCTTTCCTAACCACGGAAGCACGGATACAGCTAAAAATGAGTTCTACTGCCAGCCCACCGATGTCCGCCACAAGAAGATTTGCACGGACACCGTGGTATTCACCGGAGATCTAAACGCACAGCTCGGTAGACTTGGTAGTCAACACAGCCACAGTACTCGCAGAACAGACTATGGAGATCGCCTCTTTCAACTGTGCACTGAGTACGGCTTGATCTTTCCGGGCAGTAATTTCCGTCATTCCTGGTGTCAATACGCCACTTCGTGACCTTCGGCGCCTAGTCAAGCATGGACGCAAATTGACCACATCACATTCATTTACCCTTGACAAGACTGCATAACAGACTGCAAGTCAAATTGGAGCATTTGCTTGACTTCGGAGCAAACGCCCGTGTGTCTTAAGGTCGTTCAACGCACTGGGGGCACGCGACAATGTCGCCGGAAACAGACAAACCAGCTGCCCCAAATTTTCTGGGCGCATTTTAGAACACATCAGGACCTAATCTCGTCCTCTATTTTCTGACGTTGAGACACACAGGGCACAGATTAAAAGCGCCTTAAAATCAACAACCCTTGTCTGGCTTCACTAGGCGGGCTGTTAACCAATGGATATCCACATAGTCTCTTCAATAAAAGGAAATTCGTAGAGCGACTCCCGCTGGACTTGAGTACAATGCTCTGGGCAAACTCAAAGGCGCTGAACACAGACAGTTTATCAGGAATGATAGCGGGGTCTGGTAGACGAAACGCGTCGCTGAGAAGGAACAAGCAGCCGCCTCATGAAATTCTAGAAAACTCTCCCAAGTGATCCAACCTAAGGGAGATATAAGGCCGACGGTGAGTGAGATTTTGCTGGAGAATGATGGAGAACTAATGCATAATTGTCACCACCGTTTGTTGCGCTGAGCGGAGCACTTTTAGGCACAGCTTAAATGTCCACCAGCATAATTCGGGATGCAGAGTACACCCTGGCGGGTGGAGGTTTTCCCACCTACTGAGGCCGAGGTTTGTTTTGCTCTTTCGATCACGAGGATCGTAGCGGTAGCAGACAGAAATTAGGTGCCGCCCGCCCGAAAATACTGCACAGCTGTTACGCGGTCAACATTAATGCTACGTGTCGCAATCCATCCACACAACGTGTACGTCAAAATGACCCACAATATCAATGAGTAACGGTTGTGTCAAGCGTTGCCTATCGGGACCCGATGGCTTAGCGGTAGCGGTCACAACTAACATCCGAATAGTCCCGGGCTCGATGTCTGCTAACTCTATCTGATGGGATGTAATAACATCGAAACGCGTCATAGGAGTGCAGTGTTTTCGGGCGGGCAGCACCCAAATTCTACCTGCTTCATCTACAGACCTCGTGATCGAAAGACCAAGGTTCACTTCCATGTGAATCGCGGTCAACATTGAGGTTGCGTGTCGCTATCCATCCACACATCGTGTACTTCAAATTGACCTTCAATATTAACATATTTCGCCTGTTTTCATTTCGCGAGATTCGATCCATAACCGATTTCGAAATATGTCAGAACTGTAACAAAAGCCCATGAAGCAGAGATTGCCGGTGTGCTACGAGGGATCACAGCGTGATAGTTTGTTGTGTTACGTAAGCATTTGAGTAGCAGCTATTTTTCCCGCCCGGGGCGGACGTAAAGTTGCCGCCCCCTGGCATTTTTAGTCCGTGAACCCACACATTTACGAACAGACCTTAAATATATCGTTCCATATAACACCAATCAAGGATCTAACTTTTGGATGCTGCTTTAAGGCAGGTATTTGAATTGTTACAATAATGGTGTACAAAATGTTCTGATACACACACGCGTGACCTGCGTTCTCCCGGTTCATTGGATTATTCCTCTCTATTCTCACTCCAACTTCTAGCAGCGTTGTCACTGTACGCTCATTCGAACCGGATTTACCAGCCCTATACAGTGATCCATCATACGTGGAATTATCGTGTACGATTAAAGTCTGTGCCATCACTGACCGTTTTCACTGTCACCTGTGAGTAAGCGCAAGCGGATAACCCAATCACATTGAGCCGATTGTCTTTCTGTTTGACATCATGCGATACAGAATCCTCGAGTCAGTCCGAAAAGTCTAAGCTTATTCCAATCCGGTGTTTCTTAACACAGCTGTGAAATAACTTGTGATCTCTCATCTGTGTTCAGCACTGAGGTTAGATTCATTTAGCAGGTTCCAGTCACTGGCCATTCCTTGTGACCTTGTCAGCCAGTGCGCCTGCACAACCCACCACACCTACCGCGCAACCACGCCGACCGCTCATTTGACCTTGCAACCACAACGCTCGCCTGACCAATGTGCGCCACTCTCAAAGCTGGAAAAGTACAAAACGCTAACCAACCCACTGGGTCAGGTAACGAGACCAGGTTGAATGGCAGAAATGCGAATCCGAAAAGGCTCCAAGCGAAAGGCATTTGCGCGTTCGGAGAATGTCATCGAGTAGTTAAAATCGGTCTGGCTTGCTCTTACTGTTTGAAATGGTATCATACGAAATGTGCAAACGTGTCCCAATAATAGGTACGAGAACGAAATAACTCACAAGATGCACTTTGGTTCTGTACTGCGTGCTCCACCATCACACTCGTTAAGTGTTTGCTTGTCCTAGTTCAGAAGTACGACCGGTTAACCGTAGAAGCAGAGCAGAGGACTAGCGATAAGATTACTTCAATGGAAGCGAGTATGTCCCAGGGAAGCCTAGCGGCCTCTAAGCAACGGAATGGTGCACAATCCGCTTCCCCTGAAACGCAATCAGCCACGTCCTCATCTCCGTTGTCTTCTCCAACTTTGGTAGAAAGCCGGGCGAAAATGAACGTACCTACGAGAGTCAAACAGTACACGTAGTAACGAAAATCAGTCACCACTCGAAACATCTGGTTAAGCAAATTCCACCAGACCTGCCATCTAAGATTAACAAGGATGCAGCAGCCGAACACCAACCCTCGGTACCTGTTGCTCAAATGTCTCTTGTCGAGATAAAGCCCCCTGGAACATCGGTTACATATGCAGAGATTGTTGCAGAGGTAAGCGGAGAAGTCGTCTTTGCGGCCTCTTCTCTTGTAAACACCGTTAACGTGAATAGAGGGACAAACAGTAAACAATCAACACTTGTCAGCAGGTCAGGACAAAGAAGTACCCTACCTTGTAGACCAAGGAAAAAGGGATCTAACAATGGTGCCCGGACTGTTGTATACTCAAATGTCCCTGAATCTACCGCCATCACATTGCTGGGTAAATTATAGGACGACCACGATCAATGGAACTCATTGAGCGTACTGATGAATTTCAAAGCCAAGCCCATAAATGCTTATGTACTCGTCATCCAAACTCGTCACACTATGGAGAACCCATACTTATTCGAGTAATTCTAGTATCCTCCACCGAAGTAGAAAAAGTTTTGCTCTCCGCAAGCGCGCTAAGACACGGATCCTGTGGGATACGTATTTATCCTGATGTCCCTTGGAGCGCGCGACAATCAAAAATAAACAACGAAGAGGGACACAGCATGCAGGAATGCCTAAACAAAAGCTTAACACGTGGCGTGCCAGAACATCCTTCTAAAGATGTTCAAGAGATCGGAAAGCATGATTTAGTGCAGTGGGGGTTCATTCGTGAAACATTTTGGATAAAATTGTAGCGCTAGTGCTCAACAAGATACCTCTCTCACCAACTTATAGGGGATGCGGCACTAGAATCCTAAAAATTGTGGTTAAGTGAAAGCAACAACCAACGGATATTTTGGATCGATGGCGAAGAAATCGGAAAATTCTTCCTTCTGAACTTCAGATAAAGGTCGCAGAAGTTTTGAAAAGTTCAAATAGCAAAGCACCTGAAGCAGCAAACCTACCGATGATGACACAGGAGCTTAACTTGACTGCTGCTTTAATTGACTCTGACGTAATTCTAAAGGAAGATTGGGACGCATATTGGCCGAATCAACTTCCAGACGAGGTATCATTATCCCATCAAAAAGGGGTAACTGCTGACCTTCCATTAGCCAGCACTCTCCCACACTAGACCCCCTTAGCCCTCTGTGCGCTCCTAGAGACTGGGAAACTGACCAGCTTATATACGAATGCCCAGGGTCTTTTTAATAAACTGGCCGAACTGAAATGTCGCCAAGCTTCCGGGTCATATGATGTTATTGGTACCACCAAGACGTGGTTGAACACAGGAATGACGGACGCAGAGGTTTCGCTACCGGGTATGTCACCGATCCGGAACGATAGACTTACAAAAGGAGGAGGGGTAATTCTGTAGTACCCAAGCGACTTAGAGTGCGAAGCCGTGGAGGATTCAGACTCGCAGTTCCCCGACTCTCTTTGGTGCCGCTTGCAGTTAAAAGGCAGAGACGCTTGTCTTATTGTTTTGGTGTACCGCCACCCTAACACTACACCCAAAACCGACCGCCATCTAGCGGCTGCTTTAAGATGCAGTTTACAACGAAAGTACACTCACATACTTATCATGGATGATTTCAACGTACATTGTGTAGAAACTCCTGCCACGATCGGAGAACAATTCAACGCCGATCTACAAGATCTTGTAACCAGTGTTCTTCTTTACAATCACATCACTTTGCCCACTCGGTTCAGAACAGGTGACAGGCCATCGGTGCTGGATCTTGTGCTTACCAACCAGGAGCATATAATTGATGTGCTGGTTTTAGACTCCCCATTGGGTCGCAGTGGTCACGCAGTATCAGTTTCAATTTCGCCTGCTATGCGGAATATCGGAATGAGAATGGTGAGACTGTGCGAACCATCACAAGCTACGATCGATTAGCCCGGCTCATCATTGCCACAACTTGGTCGTTAGTTGACGAAGAATCCCTGGAAGTCGCCTGACTCGAGTTCGTCAAAAATTCAGTCAGCTGATGGCAAAGGCTTCAGAGATAAGAGTTTGTAATACGTGTAAATCAGTTTCTTTCGGTAGGAGCAGAACTCGAAAACAGATGACACTACGCAACGCAGCAGCGAGAACGACAAGACAGGGGGGTAGACGTTTATTGCACACCGAAAATGGGCACATGAGGGTCTCGCGCGCGCCATCGAATATCGACTAGATTTCCGTCCCACAACGCAACACAGGTACGGATGTTAGAGACGAGCCAGTCCTTTCGCCTCGGGAGCTCTGACTTGGAAGATCCGCCTTCCTGTTTTCGCCTCGATCTCCGCTTCTCTGCACCCGATTTGGATCGGCCAGGAGTCGTTCGAGAGCTCTCGACTTGCTTGTTCTGGGCTGTGTCAATCGGCTCGGCCTCGGTCCTGTGGGCTGCGCTAGCGGCGTATTTGTCTGATTTATTGCGCTGTCCACATATTCCCGCTCCGTAGTTCCGGGCCCAGGCTCGTCGCTAGCCGTCTTTCGCGATCCGCTCTCAGCTAGCTCCGAAGAGCTCCCCAGAGCCATTCTTGGAAGCGGCCCCTCTACACCCGCCCCTCCTCCAGGACCTTTCTTCCTCTCGTACCATGGTCGCAGGAGAGCAGCATTCACCCAACGTTTCATTCCTCCGCAGTCGATTAAGAAGTTGCCCGCTTTCTGGTCGATAATGGTGTAGGGGCCTTTCCAGCGTTCTCTGAACTTGCTTGCGCCCGGCCCGTCATGATCCGGCCGATCGTTGTTCCGTAACTTGACCCGTTCTCCAATCCTGAATGGCCTCCACTTGTGAGCCTCATGCCTGGCGTCGTAATTTCGCTTATTCCGCGCTTGTCGAGCTTTGGTTTCGCTTCTAGCTTTCCATCGCAGTCGCTCTTGATGCTCAGCTGGATGTTTCCACTCACCCTGGTTCGGTAGGCAAGTATCGAGCGCAATCCGTGGTTCTCTGCCGAACAGTAATTCGAATGGCGAGACCTTGGTGGTTGATTGCATGCTGGTCCGATACGCGATCAGAACCTGAGGCAAAGCATCTTCCCATGCCAACTTCGTGCAGTTTATCCACGTCTTCAATGTCCGGTTGAACCGCTCGGTCATCCCGTTGGTTTGTGGGTGGTACGGTGAAGTTCGCCGTCTCTGGATGCCCCACTTGTCCAACACTGACTTAAACGCTCTTGACTCGAAGCAGGGCCCTTGGTCCGTGATGATACACTGTGGGATCCCATACCTTGCAGGCACATTGAATTCGAATACTTGCGACACTGTCTCGCCTGTTTGGTCCTTGATTGGTATGGCTTCCACCCATCGAGTGAAGTGGTCAATCATCACTAGAATGTATCTGTTTCCTGTTCGACTCACTGGTAAGGGCCCAAAGACGTCCAGTCCCCAACACTGAAGTGGCTCACCAACCTCCATCGATCGCATCGGCGGTCTCGGGGACTCCATCTCCCGACTCGTTTGGCAGTTTGGGCACTCCCGAAGGTATGCCGCGACGTCCTTCCTCATGGTTGGCCAAAACACTCGCCTCCGCAGCAATTCAAAGACCCGCTCGAATCCCATATGGGCGCCATCATGAGTTATGCGCATCACACGTTCTCGCTGATTTGGTGGAACAAAAGGCACTTTCCGTCCGTCTATCGCCACCACCACGTTATCGTTTTCGACCTTCAACCTGTCCCAGATCTTGAGGAGTTCCTCCACCTCCTCCGATGTAGCCTCCGGTTTGGTGCCAGCCCGTAAGTGAGAGCACAACACATTCACGAATTCATCTGTCCTTTGATCTCCCAGCAGGTTCCTCTCCCCCATCGCGATCGCACGCACCGGTATGGCATTGTCTGGCATGATGTCGTCCAAACACGGGCGTGACAACATATCTGGCAATACATTTTGCGTTCCATCCACGTGCTCAATGGTGAAGTTGAATTCCTGCAATCGGTAGGCCCATCGCGCAAGCCGTCCCCGCGGGTCTTTCGCCGTCATCAACCACGAGAGCGGTTTGTGGTCAGTGACGACCCGGAATTCATTCGCCAGTAAGTAATTTCTCCACTTCTCTAACGCCCACACGATGGCCAAGCATTCTTTCTCCGTTGTTGAATACTTCTGTTCCGCCCCCGTCAGCACTCTGCTCGCGTACTCCACCACCCCAGCCGGTTGAGACAAAACCGCACCGATGGCCACGTTGCTTGCGTCGACAGCCACAGTGAACCTCTCACCAGGATTGGGTAGCCGTAGACATGTCGGGGCTTCTGCTATGCCTGCCTTTAGATGGTCAAAGGCCTGATCCGCTTCAGCTGTCCACACGAAGGGCACGTCCTTGCGAAGCAGCTTTAACAACGGGCTGACCTTCTCTGCGAACTGGGGCACAAACTTTGAATCATATGCCACCACTCCCAAGAACGAACGGAGCTGACGCTTGGATTTTGGTTTTGCGAAGCACTTGATCGTCTCGCGTTTCTCCGGAAGTGGATGGACTTGACCATTGCCCACGATGTGACCCAAGCATACAATTGACTTTTGGGCAATCTGCGACTTTTTACGACTGAGTTTCAGACCAGCTTCATCTAGCCTCTGCAGTACTGCTCCAAGTCTGGTCACATGTTCCTGTTCCGTCTCAGAGAAGACGATGATGTCATCACCGTACACAACCACGCCTTGCAGGTTCGCGAGGACCATCAGCAACAAACGCCTGAATGTAGCCGGGGCGTTGCACAATCCAAACGGCATTCTCAAAAACTCATACTGCTGGCCATTGACACTGAAAGCCGTCTTGTGGCGATCTTCTTCTGCGATCGGCAGTTGCCAATATCCCGAGCGGAGATCAATCAGAGATATCTGCTTCGCACTGTGAAGGCTTGAGAAAATTTCTTCCATCTGAGGCATCGGGAATGCATCCTTCACAGTCACCCTGTTTAGTTCTCTGAAATCGATGCAAAATCGATAGGTTCCGTCGGCCTTCTTCGTCAATAGCACGGGTGATGAATACGGGCTGTGCGTTCGCCTGATGATTCCTTTCGATTCCATCTCGGTCACCTGCTTCTGTATCTCCACCAGGGTGTTCTGTGGAATTCGTCTGAAGATTGGCTTGCATTGTCCTCCTGGGATCAACGGTATTCGGTGTTCAACCCAATTGCAAAATCCGTAATCATCTTCCGCGTCTGTGAATAAGTGGGCATACCTGCTCAGTACGTTGCGTATTGCACGGTTCTGACAATCAGGCACGGCTTTGAGGGCACCAACCCGGTCGGTTCTCCCCTTGTTTATCTCGATCGTCTCGTTAGCCACGATCACCACATCGTTTTTCAGGTCAATTGTGACACCGAGCCGTTTCAGGATGTCGGTTCCGATGATGGTTTCGGTCGTCTCCTCCACGATGAACATGTCATGGCTGATGAGCGTTTCTCCTATCCTGATTCGTAACCGCTGCGTGCCCGTCACTTTCAAAGAATGCCCGCCGACCGTCTGCATCGTGATTGAAGATGGGTTTACTGGAACCCCATTGAACCTCTTCGTAATTGACACTGCCGCTCCTGTGTCTACTATGGCTCGGACAGACACACCTTCTATAGTTACCTGGAGGACTGGTACTCGCCACCGACTCGGCATGGATAGAGAGAAACAATGGGGCACATTGACGTTGGTGCAGAATCTCGCCACATGACCATTCTGGTTGCATCGGAAACAGCGGCGACCGTTCCGGATTACCCGTACATTGCGTTGTGAAGTGGTGCTTGAAGACTCTATCGACAACAGCTGCTCCACCATTTCGGATAGGCGATTTACTTTCTGTTCCAACTCAGCATGCTGGATGCTTCTCACTGTCACTCGTTCCGACAAATTCTGGGCGACCGTCACCAGATCCAACGCTTTGCTGTCTCCCACCATCGACGCCAATTTCACCTGATCATGGAGTGGACCGGGCAGACTTCGGATAAACTGCTGTTTCAGTAGGCGCTCTCTTGCTTTGCCCTCTAACTCGGGGAGCCCAATCGTTAGATGTCTGTCCAGCTGCTGGAAAAACACCATCAAATCCTCCTGTTCGTCCCATCTGGCTGCGTGAAATCGTTGCAGTGCTCGTTCTCTCTCCAGATCCTTCCCAAATTCTGCACACAAGGCAGCCCTCATCTCAGCGAACGAACAACCGGGTTTGGCCTTTCGAGTGAGCAAATACACCGCCTTGGCTCGTCCACTCAACCGTGTGCCCAAAGCAATTAGCAAATTTGCATCCCCCTCACACCCGTGCAAGCCGCAATTCCGTCGAACTCATCGAGCCACGCCTCCACGTCACCGGCCGCAAATTGCTCCAACCGGGTCAACTCCATCGCGATTGGTCACGGCACCAATGTAGCGAGAACGACAAGACAGGGGGGTAGACGTTTATTGCACACCGAAAATGGGCACATGAGGGTCTCGCGCGCGCCATCGAATATCGACTAGATTTCCGTCCCACAACGCAACACAGGTACGGATGTTAGAGGCGAGCCAGTCCTTTCGCCTCGGGAGCTCTGACTTGGAAGATCCGCCTTCCTGTTTTCGCCTCGATCTCCGCTTCTCTGCACCCGATTTGGATCGGCCAGGAGTCGTTCGAGAGCTCTCGACTTGCTTGTTCTGGGCTGTGTCAATCGGCTCGGCCTCGGTCCTGTGGGCTGCGCTAGCGGCGTATTTGTCTGATTTATTGCGCTGTCCACATATTCCCGCTCCGTAGTTCCGGGCCCAGGCTCGTCGCTAGCCGTCTTTCGCGATCCGCTCTCAGCTAGCTCCGAAGAGCTCCCCAGAGCCATTCTAT
>OX104068.1:72516154-72592926 GCA_944474145.2 Dicrocoelium dendriticum | reverse complement strand
ACATGTCCATGAACGATCTACTTTAATGTCAGCGTCCCGAAGAATTTTCATGTGGTGTTATCCGTTAAAGTGTATCGGTAGACAGGACAGCGTATCCGACCGGAACGTCGTAAAAGTGTATTGGTTTGTACCGAGCGCTGTGTTATAGGTGTGTTCGTCTGTTTAATAGCTCGTTGGGAAAGCGCTGCATGCAGCCGCCTTTCATTCACCTTTGTTCCATCAGCCGACTTGTAAGTTCCTGACGTGCGCATAGGTCCCACATGGGTCGGCGTTTCGAACACATTACCTCCTTTCCGGGAATAAGGTAGTCTCACACGAACAAATGTCACTGGAGAATACCTTCTCCCAACGCGTCTATATTTAGCTTGGTAAACCGCACGTCTTTCGAATTCCCTGTGATCGGCGGTTTCTTCGGATGTAAAGACTGCATTTAATCGAGTCCGAATTTTCGTAGAAAGTAGAATTTACGAGTAAACTTTGCACAATAATCTGCCTCGACGGGGAATCGAACCCGGACACACGGATTACCTGTCGGCTGCTCTCCCACTGAGCTACCGAGGGCTGATGATCAGGTGCGCAATTTAATACATGACTTTTGCTTGGTTCGCGACGTATTGCCAATAAGTTCATAGTATGTGGCCTGGTGTTGCAGGTTAGCTCACTCACTCGTCACTTCCCTTTGAACCGAAGTATCTGTCCTCCTGATGTTCAAAGGGCGATGATAAATTATTGGTGGTTTTGTGAGTAGTGTAAGTTCCGTAGAAAGTAGGAGCCACGAGTACACTTTGCACAGTAATCTGTCTCGACAGGGAATGGAACCGCGGACACACGGATTACCGGTCCGCTGCTCAATGACTGAGCTACCGTGGGCTGACGATCAGGTGCGCAATTTAATGCATGATTTCTGCTTGGTTCGCGACTTATTGGGAAGTGACGAGTGAGTGAGCTAATCTGCAACACCAGGACACATAATGTGAAAGTATTGGCAATACGTCGCGAACCAAGCAGGAGTCATGTATTAAATTGCGCACCTGATCGGAAGCCCTCGGTAGCTCAGTGGTATAGCAGCGTACCGGTAATCCGTGTGTCCGGGGTACGATTCCCCGTCGGAACAGATTATTGCGCAACTTTTACTCGTGGCTTCTACTTTCTACGAAAATTGCGCTACTCACAAAACCACGAGTTCGAATGGTTCGCCCTAGCATTAGCTCCGACGGGGTCTTGGCCGTTGCAGTATATGGAGTGGTTCTTTATAATTCCAATGCAGATACGAACGCATCATCGCAGGATTCTCCAGAAAGCCGAAGGACTTATAGAGATTCTTTCAAAGTACGATGAAGTCGTTCGACGAGTCCATTCGCTGCAGAATTATAAGGTACAGTCCTCGTGTGTCTGATACTATTGGGCCTTAGGAATTCAGCATGCTCGTTACGTCAAAACTGTGGGCCGTTATCAGTGACTATTTCTTCTGGCAAACCGTACCTTTCAAGAAAACAACGGAGCCACTATATGATGACGGCTGTAATTACTTCCCCTCATAGAATAGCATCTGGCCATTTGCTGTAGAAACATGTAACCGCTAGCGCGTTTCGCTTCTGCGGGGTGCTTTGGCAGACGAGCCCATAATATCGATGGCAATTTTTGCCCATGGCTTCATTGGGTACACGTTAGGTTGGACTGCAGCATTCAGGGGCCTCACACTCTTAAAGGACTGTTAACAGGCGTAACCTTTTCGAATAACCGCATCGACGCTGGAATTCAACTTCGGCCACCAATGGTACTGTCGGATGCGAGCTTTTGTTCTCAAAATTCCTGGATGAGCTTCATACGCACATGCAACCACCAGAGGAATAGGGGTTGAAGGGACCACAAATTGCTTGACTCATAACGCAGTTGTTCACAGTAGAAAGCTCGTGCCGTAGGGTATAGTATAAAAGTAACTCAGGTTGGACCTTGGTGCAACTGGGCCATGAAGTGGATATGTACTCCCGAAGCTTTGTTAGGATAGGGTCTTTGTCAGTGTGCTCTCGTATCAGGTCAAATGTTATTTCAGGCGTTCCGTCTGAGAGCTGCGATTTCATTTTTACCTCTTCTAAGTCCGTTTTCCACTTCCTTGGACAGTGCGAGTTTCGACAAGGTATCTGCAAGTTGGTAAGCACCCTGACACATACTTTATTTTATAGCCATACTTCAATAAACGTGAGTACCAGCGACCCAAGCGTACCGGCTTTGGTACTTCGTTACCGCTAGTAGTAGCGTTGTGAGAGCAGAATGACCGGTTCGCAAAGCGAACTGACGTCCGAGTAAGTGCCATTTCTCACATGCCCAGACGCATACGAGGGCCTCCTTCTTGCCGGTGAAATAGTTTCTTTTAGTATCAGACAAAGTGCGCGAAACGTACGCAGTCACTTTCTCCTCACCATCGTGCAGCTGGGACAGAACTGCACCCAACCCAACATCTGAAGCATCCGTTGAAACAAACGTTGGACAGTACTTATTGAAGATCGCTACCATAGGAGTAGATTCAATCATCGCTCGTACGGTCATATAAGCATTGCCTTGTTCAGTAGCCCAACGAAACTCCTGGTTTTGGCGAGTCAACCTCCGTAATGCCTCGGCAATAATCACAAAATTTGGCAAATGTCGTAGATAGTAAGGACTCAAACCCAAGAAATGTTTCATCTGTGTAACATTGCATGGTTTCGGACAATCGATAATGACACTGGTGTTGTGCATATTAGGTTTAATACCCGAGGTAGAAAAAACATGTCCAATAAACTCGATCTCCTCTACAACGAATTGGCATTTGCTGATATTTAGGCAGAGATTTAGTTCATTCAGTTTATGCAGCATGCTACGAAGGTTTTCCTGATGTTCGGTGGGGTTACTACCAAAGACACAATTATCATCCATATACACAACACATCCTTTGAGATCTGAAAATGATAGATTAATAAATTTCTGCCCAGCTGCTGAAGCACTACTAAGGACCCTTGGCGGCACTTTGTATTGCTACAAACCGTCTTGCGTGAGGAAAGCAGTCAAATGTCGGCAATCTGGAGTCAGTGGCATGTAGTAGTATGCATTGCGAATATCCAGCTTTGAGCAAAGTTTGGCGTTTGAAAACCTAACCATCAACTCGTCGAGAGAGGGCAGAGGGAACTTGTCCACAAGTATATGTCGGTTAAGCGTTCGAAGGTCAGTGCATAGACGAATAGAGCCATCTTTCTTTTGAACGGCAACTAGAGGATGAACCCATTCGGAACACTGAATTGGCTCTATCAAGTGTTCCGTGACTATATTTTTCAACGCTTGCGACAACGCCTCTCGCTTAGCCAGAGGTACAGACCTAGGTTGTGAAATGCTGAATGGTTTGTAATCCGCGCTCAACCAAACGCGGAACATTGCTTTTGGGAGTCTACAAATATCCGGAAGAAAGAGATTTGGGTAACTGGAACATGACGAATGAAGGTTGAGGCTGGTATGGTCATCCGGTTGCCGTATGGTGATATCTTCAATAAGACCATGACATTATGTCCAAATAGAGGCTTAATATACGCTTCCTGCTGTTTATAAGAAACCTCGAAACCCTAACAAAACCGAGTATGTGAACATCATCATTGGAGTAGCTGCTGAAAGTGAAGCGGAAGGATGTACAGTAAGCTGATCAAAATGCTGTTTGTAAAAACAGTATGGCACAACTGTGATTGGCGACGCGGAATCTAGTTCCATAACTAGACAAATGGTTTTGTTTCTAACAGCAAAAAGCACACGACGAATATCTGGCGAAGGCAGTTTGGGTTCTTGGGTGGAGACGAAAGTGATGTTCGTATTCATTAACGACATATATGGGTTGTTCACTGGTGACCGGAGAAGCTCTAGAGTCATTTATAGGATCAAGTAAAGTAAATAAATAAAAAATAAATCAATAGTTTATTCTCGTCATTGCGAGACAAGCCATCAAGGGCGTGATCATGGTAATACAGACAAGTATGATCGGCAATTGCACAAATTAGTGACAAATAGCGTAGGAATTTATGTGTGGCGCGGGAATGACAAACCCGAGCAAAATGACCGGTCTTACCATAATTCCGTCAGATTTCACTCTTTGCAGGACAGGACTTATCATTTGCACGATGTTCAGCATTTCCATAACGGTAACACTTGTTTCTAAGTGAGGATCGCGTCAGACAGCGTGTAGAATCCAAACGGTCAGTTTCAGTAGCTCCTGTGTTATAGAGGAAAATTTTGTTTTGATCCGTGACTGCGACCTTCGCGCGAGCCACGTTAGAGGCCCTGTCCTATGTGAGCTTTTCTGCGTTCTCCATTAAGAGACTCTCTGATCCAAAAATCCGTGAGATCAGAAATCAACCGTTGTATTAGCATAGTTTCCTCCAACTATTTCTTGGGAATACTATTGTAGTCACACTTTCGAACAGAACAAAGAAGACGGGAAATGAATGCATCCACTGATTCACCAGCTGCTTGTTTCAGCTGCGCAAAATTGTATCGAGAAGCATAGGTGTTCACTCGAACACCCCAAGGTTTATCGAGGGCCGATAAGGCCTCTGTTAAGGTGGGTTTCTCCCGCAGGTTTAGAGCATCAAATATACGTCGACCCTCTGAGCCGAGGTGCAAGCACAAAACTTTAAGTATTCTCAGTTTTCATCGTCACGGGTGGATTGAGAACTGGTAGCATAGAAATATAATCTGAAAAACTAATTTTCCAGTCTTCCCAGCATTCTGCATTTGGGGTAACCACAGAGTCAGTCCAGAACGGTGCAGGGGCAGTAGCATGCAAAGGCATCCGTAACACGCGACGCCAATTTGTTGTATCCCGAGAAGCAGCAGATCAAAGCAGCACCGGAACATAAGTATGGAGAAAACTGTCTGCAAACACGCGCAGTACAATTAAATCGATAGTGGTTCGCATTGCAACCAATCAAATGCAGGATCACATGATTGACCCACGAGTGCTAAATAGAAGTGTGAGTAGGATAAGCGAATCGAGGGTAAAAACAAAGCAAAGTATTTGAACACGACAGAAAACTACAGGCGTTTGGTAGTACTTGTATGTCATTGGGTTAGCTGCTCACCACCTGCCTGTGGATACCACGTTTCCGACTATAGTAATCCTGCCTTTTATCCTAGCTGGATTGTGTTTGTGGCGGCATTGTTTTGCTGCTTCCCACCCGATTCCCACAGTTGCCTGCATGTTTCCCAAACGCCAGCTTTGTAAGTTGGTATGTTGACGTCAACTCTTGTTTGCTTCATCTTCTCTTGTCCTATCTATGGTCCTTAACTGCAACCCACCGTGATTGAGGAGGCTAGCCTTCGGACACTGACACTTTATCAGGTTCCGGATTTGTTATCGGACCGGAAATATCCTACAAAACAGCTCAAGCCCATTTCACCCTAATGAAGATTCTGATAGGGGTAAATCGGTACCTAACAAATTCAACAACTAATTTACATTACCATCTAGCCTTGTAACAGCCAAATAGGGCACTAGCATTTGTAGCGATTCTGATGAATGCTACCTCCTGGTGTTTTACACAATGGCGTCCACAGCACTGATGTCCCTTTGTATAAGCTGTATCTCAGACAAAACTACGTGGAAGTAAATACCCTTACGCTCGTTGTGATCTTAGTTATCTGCTTCAGGTTAACGAGAAGATAAGAGCTTCAGCTGTTTAGGCTTCCGTCTCAATTTCGAGACTAAGTTCCACTATCATTATCCGAGGGGTGAAAACAACTGCGAAACAGATCGCGGAGTGCAGCGTTCGGAACGGGTAGCAACACCTATCTAAACTCAAGGTCTTCCACGGAGTCATCTCACTACAGCATTAAGATTTTTAGAGAGAAATTATCATTCTGGGAGTAAATTACAGAATAGACACCCACCACCATTTTCATGGGTTCAACCTAGAAGCAGAAGCTCGAATGAAATGAGTTCAGCTGAACCATCCACTAGGATCGTTAATTAGCGGATCAGTCGAATATTAGCAACTAAAAAGTCAATACAGCAGGAGAAGCAGTATTTGTTTTTAAGTATGATCTGAAAATTTGTTTACGTATAATACTACGGATATTCATCTTTAGTTCCTTATTGGGTTTCCCAGTAGGTTTATGCATTCACTGACAAAAATACTTCGTGATTTTAGTTATCCGCACCAGAATCCATTCTAGTTGGACCTCCAGGATTTATGATCAGCAGCTGAAAGGCGTGGACCTCAGGTGTCTCCGCTAATAGGCCAACCGTGTAGGTTTCGGCGATACGGGTTGTCACTTGGCCTTTCGGCCACACTTATCGATCCACGATCCATATACGCAAACGTTCAGTGTGGTGAAGGCGTGCACCAAGGTGATGTACATTTGGGGATGCGTTTGGGGATAACCTGTAACAACACCCGGAAGTAGGTATGTTCGCAAGTTTAATGTCAGCGCTGAAAAGCCGGGGTCGGGAATTCCAACATCCAAGGCAAATATTAAAGAAACTATCCTATAACTGCAAACCGAGTGAAAATAGTTGCCTCTACAACGTCTACCAGTAGCCCGGAACAGTAATCCTTGTTTTTCGAGCAGAGAAAACAACTTCGTCGATAACTAGTCTCGATTATAGAGGCACTACTACACTACGTTTCCATACTACAAATGCCGAGAAAATAGCCCAGCTATTTACAGAGATCAGCAGTATGCGTCTGTTGTGCTTCATTAAGATGTAGAAAGCGCTTCTCCTTCGGAATTGGCTAAAACAGGCACATACTGATATCAATAAATGTTTTATACCTGCTCGCACTAACTGTGCCCGATAGAAAAAAAGATGCAGTTCACCCGCGTCCGCAGATGATTTGCGCCAACTGGATGTTTGTTTAAGCGGCATTCTTCTAGTCATGAATTCGGATGAGAACATCACACATGCAACCGAAATACCTAGCACACAGTAATTACCTGGTGCATATCGGTCACAGTGTAAGAAGATCGTATGGCTAAGAAATCGGTCGATCGACAAGTACTTTGGGCAGGTCATTATGCACAATTAGATAACTTCTCTCCGATGTAACACAAGCACTGTATATTGATTTCAGCCTGTGTGAAATAGACCACAGACAGCATAGAAAAGGAGGAATCGACTGTGTGAATCAATACAGTCCGATGGATACTCGCTGCAAACAACAAAACAAAGCAGTGGCGCAATGAAATTAAGTTTGGCGCCAACATTCTAAAAAAAATCAGACTTACCGAACTGCCGTTCGAAATGAGCACGTCATAAAAATCCCTACGAAATGGATAGACGACCCAGTAAAAAAAGCGTAAATTGCATTGGAAATGCGGTTGCTCGCATCGACAATGCCTAAGCTTACTTGATCGATTAAGAACGACGAGGATGTAGTGCATACCTAAATGTTTGTGCAAATCTGCGGCTGTGGAGATAGCTATGTTGGGCGAGCTCACTCGATGTTACGTGCTCTAATAAATGGTATAGACATATTCTCGAAAATAATGTACGCATCCCTAGATGGCAATTCAAACGGACAAGGTACTTGACGGGAGAAGTTGACTGTCACGTACGCACTAGAGTCTCGATACGTGAACACAGGAACTCACATGATTGGTTGACAATGACGGTGCCTTACTTTCCTTATTTCATTAGTTTTTGTTTCTGGTTTCTCTAGCCACTGTAACACAGGAAGCTTTCAATAAATCGGTTCCATACTACGCGTGCGCGTTCTGTTCCGTTTATTGACTAAGGGTCAGACTTAATATACTGGCGACGAGGTTAAACTACTGTGATGTCGCACCTTCCTACACTACTTTGGAAGATTCCTTCTGAGAAACAAACACCGGCTACCTGGAACCGCTGGAAGCGCAATTTTTTGGATTATTTAGAGCTACTACCCGTCATGCAACCAAACACGGTACTTTCAGAGAGCCACAAAATGAAATTATTGAGGCAAATTCTGGGGGATGAAGGCCAAAGACATTTTGATGCCCTCCATGTCGGTGAGAAGGAGACAGTCAACAACGCGCTAGAAGTCCTCAGCGGGTTATGGGGTTCATGACTGAACAAATACACTGCGCGGTAGTCTATCTCGGCCTCGCGTTAAAACCTTGAAGGAACTGTCATTGATTTTATTGCGCGGATTCAGCAAGCCCTACCAGAGTGAAGGTATAGTGAAATTCCAGTTACGAAGTTCGAAGAGGCGACGGCTTTACAGTGTTTGATATCCGGTATCCGTAACCAACAGGCTCGTGAGAGGTTGTTGTCGGAAGATGAGACGACGATGAGCTGGGAGAAGGCCTGCAATATTGTTCAGCAGCTGGAGAATGTCCATAAATAGTTAGCAACTTTTTCCTCGCAACCTCATACAGACACGACCCAAGCAGTCGACCGAAAAGGTGTTACCCCGAATTGCTTTTTACGTGGTACCGATGCGGAAGTCAGCATTTATCAGCCGAAGGATATCGTCATAAAGAGAGTATCTGCCGCCAATATGGAAGATTAGGACATTTGATCCGAGTTTGCCGATCTAAAACTTGTACAGCCGCGATATCACGTTTTCTCAAGAAACCCGTGAAGATCGTCCAGTATTCAGACGAAGAAACCAGCTAAACATGCTCTGGAACGCAACGTCAAGCAACTGTAGCATTCACCCACCTTACACTGTGCAATTGGGACTAGAAGACCAGTTGGTTAAAATGGAAGTTGATACCGGTGCCTCAGTTACCATAATCAGTGCTGCATCAGTTAAAAGTTTACCCAAGTTATCCCCCTGTGAAGCAACTTTGCGTATGTACACTGGGCAGCCGATATCAGTCCTGGGAAAATACACTGTTCATGTAAAATACCATGGGGATAAGCGAACCTTATAGGCAACCGTTGTGGCGAATGGTTGTCCAAACTTACTCGGGCGCGACTGGATGTAATGTCTTCCGGCCACGCTAGAGACAGTGAAGTTCACGTTCATAAACCAGCGCTTGGAGGATGCGCTCAACTAGGATGCTGACGTTTTTGATGACAAACTAGGAAAATTGTATAGATATCAAGCTAGTATCAAATTACGGCCGAGAATCCAGCCCCGCTTTTTCAGGGCACGTACCCTACCTTATTCCCTGAGATCAAAGCTGGAAGACGAGATAAGGAGATTGCAATCAGCAGGAACAATCAAGCCAGTCCAATACAGTGATTGGGGAGCTCTAATAGTTCCTGTCCTGAGGCCGGATGGTTCTGTGTGTATTTGTGGTGACTACAAACTAACTGTCAATCATTGTTTAATTCTGGATAACTATCCATTATCTCGGATAGTGGATCTGTATGCTAGGCTGGCAGGTGGACAAAAGTTTACACATACGGACCTCAGTCACGCGTACTTCCAAATTGCTTTAGACGAGACCTCTCGCTCATGTATTACGATAAGTACACACATGATTGTATTCCAGTACAAACGTCTGCCTTTCGGAATCAGTTCGGCCCCAGTGATATACCAAAGGATCATTGACAACCAGATCAAATATATTCCTTTCACAAGCGCCTATCTTGTCGACACTCTAATTACAGGACGTACAGATGCTGAACATTTATAAACGCCATCCAGTGTGTTCGAACGTCCACAACTAAGTGGACTCAAACGGAAGAAGTCTGAGCACGGTAATTTTAATTCCGTTTGTTGCCTGGGTTACCGCCTCCATGAAAACGGATTACACGTGTTAGGAGACAAAGCAAAGCCCATCCTTGTCGCACCTGAAACAAAGAATGAAGCCGAACTCCGATCGTTTTTAAGGATGTTTTCTCACTATCGTCGCTTCTTACCTAACGCTTCAACAGTAGTTGCACCCTTGTACGAACTGTTGCATAAGGAGAAGTCTTGGACTTGGGGTCCGGATCAACGAAAGTCCTTCACAGATGCAAAAAGGGTGCTCAACGTCTCCCTGTATCTCGTGCATTTCGATCCGAGCCGGTTTCTGATGCTGAACTGTGATGCTTCCCCACGCGGAGTAAGCGCAGTTATTTGACACCGGACGGATGATGGTTCTCTTCGTCCAATCGCTTTGCTTCGCGTACCCTGCAACCCGTTGACAAGAATTACTCCCAACTGGACAGAAACGCCTTGGGGATTATTTTCGGAATCAAGCATTTCCACCAGTACGTCTGGGGAAGACAATTTGGTATGCACACCGACCAGAAACCATTTCTTTCGCTTCTGATTGAGGAGAAAGAAATCCAACAGGTGTCTTCGCTTCGAATGCAATGGTGGGCATTATTTTTGAGAGCATATAACTACAAGCTTCGGTATGTAAACGGACCCAGTAATACAATTGCTGATGCACTTAGTCGCCTCCAGCATTATCATGGCACAAAAACGAATAGTGAACCGATAGAGCCTATCAATTTGATGCAACACCTTGAAAAGACACCCATCCAGAGTGATGTGGTGCGGCGCCTGACTGACCAGGACCATGTGTTGCCGATGGTGAAACGGTTCTGCATGACCTGATGGCCTAAAAGCACCTCAGACGAACTGAAACCATTCGCCTGTCGGAGAAATGAGCTGAGTCTATACGACGGCTGTATATTTCGAGGCTCACGCATAGTTCCACCTGAAGAACTACGGCCCGTTGTTGAGAGAGCTGCATTACACACGCCCCGGGGTGAACAGAATGAAGGCGCTGGCACCTCGTCACTGCTGGTGGTCAAACATTGACCAGGATATAGAGCAGCTGCTGAAAAAATGCGAATAATGTCAGAGATGTCAAAGACGAAAAGCTCCAGGACAGATACGTCCATGGCGTTGGCCGGAGAAGCCCTGGCAGCGGGTACACGCAAACTACTTTGGCCCAATCAATGGGTTGATGTGATTACTTTTGATTGATGCCTATTCTAAATGGATAGAAGTACATCCAGTTTCACATCCAACTTCCGCAGCAACAGTTGCAAAAATGCGCTCCATATTTCCCATTTTCGGTATCCCAGAGACGGTATGCACCGACAACGGAACCCCATTTACCAGTGAAGAGTTTCACACCGGAAGCAAGTTTGAAGGAACTGAGGATTTTCCTGTGCAATCCTGCAGCCACTCATCATGCATCATGCAAGCTGAGTTGTCAGAGGGGTTAATCACAATGCTACCGAACCCAACTCCAAACGACTCGACGATAATACCACAAAAAACGGCTAGTCGCCGACCATAAAACGGTCGGCACAACCTCTCATCCTAGCCACAAGTGCTTCGAATCGTCGCTGCATGTACATGTGTGCCCAAGGCCTCCTCAGCAAACTCGCCGAGCTTCGGTTGCGCCAGGCAACAAACGTTTAGGAACTCATCTGCACAACCGAGACTTGGTTGTACTCAGGGACTACGGATGCCGAGATCGCGATTCAGGGTATGTTCTTGTTCCCACACCATCGTTGCAGCAGGGGAGGTGGTGCGATGCTACACTATCGTAACGACTTACGATGCGAACCACTGGTTGATCCGGAGACGCGGGTCACCGATTCGCTATAGTGCCGTTTGCGTCTCAGACACAACGACAACTGCTTCGTGGCAGTCGTATATCGCTCCCCATCGTCCACTCCAGAGATAGATTCCCACCTAATATCATCACTGACGAACTTACAGCCACGTTCTTATTTCCGGCGATTTCAACGTGCAGGACTTGGAAACCTCGGCATCCTCCAGCGAAACATACAAGGCCAAACTGCAAGACCTTATCGGAAGTATCCCGCTCTACATTCACATCATCTCACCTACCAGGTACAGAGCTGATAACAAACTATCGGTACTGGACCTCATACTTACGAATGAGGAACTCATGATCGACAGGCCATTCTAGACACCCCATTGGGGTTAAGCGATCATGTCACCATACTTTACAACTATGTGTGTTACGCTGAACATTTTGAGGAAAACACAGAACTAACACGTGTGTGAAACACATACCCGATGCAGTGGCATTTCCAAACAATCCTTGGTTCAACACATTGTATCTGTTCGTGTTAATTCATGCACAGAAGGCTTCAAAATTACTAACTGATATCAGCCATACTTTACATAGCGTTTTATCTAACTGAAAATCAAGTTACTCGAAACGACGAAACTACAAAGTCAAATATGCCTGCGCGAGGGCCTACGGCTCATCTGTCATACATTATTTAGCAAGATTTATGCCAGATCCGAATAGTATCATACAAGAACTAAACAGCAAGTTAAGCTATAGATCCTGTACCACAAGTAAAACAGTTATTTCCGCTGTCCTTTTAGATGCTTTTCTCTGGAGTATATGGTTCTTGTTTAAAGCTTCGATCGCGCGTGGGTTACAGATAAAAATGCATTCTACATGGGTGAACAAAACGAATTCCTGACTTGACTTTACCTAACCACAGTCATCCAGAAAAGAATATGAGCTATGTTTATTTGGTGGTGACATTACGCGGGCGGGGGAATAGATCATTACAATAAAAGACATTGTGAACCGCTCCACAATAGAGTAGAAATAAAAAATTCAATATTGGACTGCAATTGCAAGAACGCAAACGCAATCTCTGCAGCGACGTGCAAAATAAAAGACGAATTGCTGACTGAAGTATATATAGCCTTTACCGCAAAGCTCCATAAAAGGTTCAAAATTTGCAAAGAAAGTCCAAAATGTTACAAAACCCTATGCGATTCGCCAACCGCTCAGAGCCAATCCTCTGACCTTAAGTGTGTTCTCATTGGTCGGATGCCAAGGTTCGGTGCGTTAGTCTGGGGAGGTGAGCGTGCTGCTCGTTGACTGGGTGAGACTAGTGAATGAACCTTAGAGGCATGCGCTTCGGCGGTGCAACGGGCTCGTATGCGCTCCCCTCATGTCCGAAACGGTGGATCACAATTGATCTGAGAGCAGTGAACAGCTGGAACATAAGCGCACGACCGAAACCATGTCTATGATACTAACGTCGTCGGCATGCCTTCTCGCGTTCGACAGAGTATCTCACCAGACATTCGTGACCGCGTTTTGGGCGCCTCCGTCAACGGTGATGACTGGTAGTTGGTGGCAGCTGTGAACGACGTCAAATATCAAACACCCTACTCTTGATCAGGAGCCGATTACTACGCAGGCGCGCGGTCGTAAGCGGATTCTGTCAGAGGAAGACGTAGATGACATCCTGGATTGGATCGCAAGGGACTCAACTCTTACGCCACGGGGAATGCGAGTAAGAGTACGAGCAGAGATGGACAAGGACATTTCGAAGTCCACAATCGCACGGCACCTAGATGGTCGATTGATAACTATGAAGAACATCTATCAGATTCCCGAAGGAATGAACAATGAGCGAACCAAAGGGATACGCAGGGAATTCGTTCAGCAGTCTCTCCAACTTAAGAGTGACGGCAAGTTCTTCATTTGGATTGACGAAGCGAACTTCAACGTTTACTGCAAACGTACTCGTGGTGGGGCGCCCAGAGGAGTGAGGGCCTGTTGCAAAGTTGCCAACAATAGAGGCCTCAATTTGCACTTGATCGGCGCACTCACAATGGAAGATAAAGTGTCGATGACCACCCGGCGAGGCTCATTCACAGGTACTCTATCTCTTGAATGGCTGCGAAGCTATTTAGACAACCTGGAATGGGAGATGGAGCTCCGGCAGGTTGTCGTGATATGTGATAATGCCCCATGTCACACATGACTGGAAGAACTGTCGTCAGTTGATGGATACGAGGGAGTAACCATACTGAGATTGAGCCCATACTCTCCGTTCCTCAATCCGATCGAGAATGTTTGGCAGGTGGTGAAGGCCAGAGTGAAGAATAAGATGAGAGTGCACTACGAGGAACTTCTGGCCGGGGATCCCCAGAAAATCATGACACAATGGAATGGGGCTGCAGTTCCTTGAACGCATTGCCAGTGTAACCACCAAGGATATCAGTGTTTTGGGATGTCGTATTGCTATTCGACATATGCGTGTGCATTTTCCTAATTGTCCAGAAAAAAATGACATGTTTTGATCACGTTGCTGACCTATTTTTTACGCATATGGTGGTATAGCGCGTAGGAACGTGTAAGTATTCAGTGTTTTCAAAATATGTATACACATACGTAAGTTTGTGTGTTCGCACGGGGGTTGAAGCGAAATCTGATGTCTAGCGCAAAGGAGTGACACGGGACCGGCTTCCAGTGAGCCATGCCTAAGTGATATGTTCAACTTATGGTCCTTTTCGTGCTGGTATTCGCTTCTCAGTACTCTTTCATGATCAGCCCGAGATAATGTAGATACAGTTGCTTTGTTCGGAAAACCAGGATGTTTGGAAAGCGCATTGTAGGACCAAGTGAGCTTGCCGGGTGAAGCAACCTTCCGATATATCACAGTATGGGGTATCAGCGTGGACAGTCGAGTAGTAGCGAATAGGAAATTGTTGCACACGTCATGCCAAACTTTTCCAAGAGTGAGAGTAACTAATAGATGTGCAGATGGGAGTTCGCAAACGCGCCCATTGCCAGACAAGATGCCGTCATTGAAGCTGAACGCATGAATCGCGTGTCTAATGGAAACCGCCTCTGTGCGATGTTTGTCCGCTGTATTTGAGTGCACTGGCGCGTTAATTCGTTACCCGGTTGGAAGTTGGTCTGTCAAATTCGGAACCCACATCAGCCGGTTCGGAAGCTGTACTTTAGGTTTAAAGTCAACCATTCATACAGCAAGCCTAATTTAATTTGCGTGCCAGAAAGGCCCGAATAGCTGTCCAGTACGACTAGGATACTGTCTTGATTGTTCGGATGATCCGTCGTTTGACCGAATAGCGTGCGTAAACAAATGGGGGCGTAGTTTGCGTGGATACAGTGGCGCAGCAAATACTTTTGCTGTATGTGGCGGACGTACAATTGCTGCCTCGTAGTTGTAAAGCCCACAATTGAAATTGCAATTCAATATTTCGATTCACATAACAACATAATAAGTCTCTGGAGATCCCGGCCAGAAGTTCCTCGTAGTGCACTCTCATCTTATTCTTCACTCTGGCCTTCACCACCTGCCAAACATTCTCGATCGGATTGAGGAACGGAGAGTATGGGCTCAATCTCAGTATGGTTACTCCCTCGTATCCATCAACTGACGACAGTTCTTCCAGTCATGTGTGACATGGGGCATTATCACATATCACGACAACCTGCCGGAGCTCCATCTCCCATCCCAGGTTGTCTAAATAGCTTCGCAGCCATTCAAGAGATAGAGTACCTGTGAATGAGCCTCGCCGGGTGGTCATCGACACTTTATCTTCCATTGTGAGTGCGCCGATCAAGTGCAAATTGAGGCCTCTATTGTTGGCAACTTTGCAACAGGCCCTCACTCCTCTGGGCGCCCGACCACGAGTACGTTTGCAGTAAACGTTGAAGTTCGCTTCGTCAATCCAAATGAAGAACTTGCCGTCACGCTTAAGTTGGAGAGACTGCTGAACGAATTCCCTGCGTATCCCTTTGGTTCGCTCATTGTTCATTCCTTCGGGAATCTGATAGATGTTCTTCATAGTTATCAATCGACCATCTAGGTGCCGTGCGATTGTGGACTTCGAAATGTCCTTGTCCATTTCTGCTCGTACTCTTACTCGCATTCCCCGTGGCGTAAGAGTTGAGTCCCTTGCGATCCAATCCAGGATGTCATCTACGTCTTCCTCTGACAGAATCCGCTTACGACCGCGCGCCTGCGTAGTAATCGGCTCCTGATCAAGAGTAGGGTGTTTGATATTTGACGTCGTTCACAGCTGCCACCAACTACCAGTCATCACCGTTGACGGAGGCGCCCAAAACGCGGTCACGAATGTCTGGTGAGATACTCTGTCGAACGCGAGAAAGCATGCCGACGACGTTAGTATCATAGACATGGTTTCGGTCGTGCGCTTATGTTCCAGCTGTTCACTGCTCTCAGATCAATTGTGATCCACCGTTTCGGACATGAGGGGAGCGCATACGAGCCCGTTGCACCGCCGAAGCGCATGCCTCTAAGGTTCATTCACTAGTCTCACCCAGTCAACGAGCAGCACGCTCACCTCCCCAGACTAACGCACCGAACCTTGGCATCCGACCAATGAGAACACACTTAAGGTCAGAGGATTGGCTCTGAGCGGTTGGCGAATCGCATAGGGTTTTGTAACATTTTGGACTTTCTTTGCAAATTTTGAACCTTTTGTGCGACTTTACGGGATATGCTATATTGATTACTCTCTGAGTTAAGCCGTTGGGAATATGTGACACACGACAAACGGCGTTGTCACACTGGGTACCCAAGAATGACCAGCATGTGTAGAAGGATTCTTTATTTCCGCAATGTCCTCCAATGTGAGGGCTTGGAAAGGCCGATCAATACGGCGCAGGATTCGCTTTGATACTATCTATGTTTAAGAGGGAACGACGTCTGCTTGGTAACTGTGGTTTACCGCCTTCCATCTTCTACGTCCGAGATGGACCGAAATCTCGCAGTTGCACTGGGGTGGGTGATTGACAGGAGGTATAACCATGATATTAACACTGGCAATATCAGCATCTACGCCTTGGAATCTTAAGGCATGCAAAAAGCAGTTTAAAGCAGATCTGCAGGGTGCTTGCCACAAGTTTCCCGCGTTACGAGCATAAGACTCCCAGCAGATTCAGAAAAGCGGACAGGCAAAATAAGCAAAAAAAGGCGGACAGGCAATCCACACTCAACCGCATATTCACCAGCGAAGCACTCATGATTGGAAGGGTGGTCATCGATATTCCTCTAGGTCGCAGTGATCATACAACCTAACTCTTTATGTACACTACTTTGACGAGATGCATGTAACTACAGAATGGAAATATGGGGTAATAACTACAATTTACAAAGGATGCAGCCGTTCCGACCCAGGTAACTACCGTCCAAGGATCCTTCTTCCAGTTTTTTTCAAAAGTTATGGAGGCTCTCATGGCAGAGGTGTTCAGATCTCATTTTGACGAACTTGAGTACATCACACAAGAGCAACACGACTTCCACCGAAACAGATCGTGCACTATCAATGTACTTTTAGCACGGGACAGTTGGACGGAAGCAGTGGATGTTGTAGGAGCTGATGTTATCTACCTCGATTTCTGTAAGGCGTTCGACCGGTTGAACCATTGCATCCTTGTAGCCAAACTTCAAGGATACGCCATTATTAATCCCGTCCTGAGGTGGGTCGGCAAGTTTCTATTGCACAGTCGTCTGGAGGTGAAAGTACGTGAATCAGTATCAAAGCCTATTCAGGTGGAATGCAGTGTATTGGGGTACCGCCTGTTCCTAACTTCTGTAATGGTCGGGTGAGGTTAATCATTTCACACTGTTTGCTTTAAACCGACGACGTCAGAGTTTGACAGCAAATCAAAACTCCAACAGGTCGCATGTAGCTTCAAAACAACCTTAACAAGATTTATGAATGTTCAGTTTACAGTTGTCTTCAGTTTAAGGTGATTAAATATCGAGTACTACATCTGTGACCATAATCTCCCGCACTGTTCTCGTTTAAAAGGTCTTGGTGCGATGATCCAGGAAGATCTTGGTTGTTCGGAGCAAGCTATAGTGGCATCAAAAATGCGCATCTAAAACTTGGGGCTAGTAAAAAAAGCTTTTGGTCATTTGACCCACCTATTTTTCCAAAGCGGCCTTCTGCATATATATGCCTGCAGGTGGAATATGCGATTCAAGCATGGCAGCCACGGCTGGGGCGGGATCTCACGGTCATGGTAATCCTCCAACGCCGATCCACCAAAAAGTTAAAATGGCTATTCCATTTACCTCACGAACTGCTCCTGAGCATTTTGAGAGTCTGCAGTGAACGCCTATCGCAGTGTACGTGGTGTGCTTATCATGGTTTGACATATTTTAAGCAACCCATCGTCATCAGCTGCTAAACCAGCCATAACAATAAACTGAGAGCTCACTGTCTCGAAATAGCACGACAATGCAGCCGACCAGAGTATGGACGGAAATTCGTCTCGCTGCGTGTTTGCCACATGTGGAATTCACTATCAGAACACGTTATTTCAGCCCCTACATTAGATGTGTACAAACATCCTGTCGACAATTCGCTGGTGACGTTACACCACCTGATATAACACACATGAGTCATACGCAAAGCTAGAAAATACCGCATCAACCCATACCCGTTTCGCTGGGAAACCAAAAACGGTGATATTCTAAGTTACATGAAACCAAATGTGAACGCTTCAGATGGACGAGATTATGCTCGACAAGTTCACTGTTTTCGGGTTCGTTATTTGTGGTTGTCGGCCATGAAAGTGTACATTACATGAGCAGGGTTCGAAGCTCACCAACTAGTACAAGTGAAGTCAAAATAGCCTTTGTACACCTAAATAGGTGAATTACCCGCGTTTAGACTATCACTGTCGGTACACTGAATGAATGGGACCAGTTGAAAATATATAAACACAGATTGAAAAATTAGATAGTCAAAGGTATGCGGATGTCACTCGTACAACCGCATGCGCAAAGCATTTGTGACTTGCATAGGATCGACAAGAAAGCGTGACAAATAAGGTAAAATTGTGTTACCATGCGAAGAAGTGCAATAGAATAAAAACTTAAATTCTGAGCGTGTGTGATAGACAGGTAACGTTTGTGAGAGAGCATTATGCAGCAGATAAGAGCGGTCAATTACGAGATTAGGAGAGAAATGCATACAAGCGTTTATATGCCTACGAGCATTAAAGTCAACTATGGGATCTCTAGGCAAGCAACTACATGTGGAAATATGTTTAATCGATCTTACAATCAAAACATAGTCCTTTTGCAGTAGCCCAGGGAAGATTACTGGGGAACAGTACAAACCTTTTGCCTCATGAAAGCCTCCGCCTGTACCCCGATTTACGTTGGAAAAAGCATCCATGCACAAATGCAAGCAACGCTCTACTTACAAAGGAACGACTCCATTCTGAAGTATCTGTAAGACAGGGAAATCAAATTTGGAATACGGAGGTATTTGAAGAGTTGGACGTCGTAACGAACTCAAAAACTAATTTCTGTTTGGCAATCTATATCACCAAACAAGCTGACTTCTTAATGTTCACACTTTATGCCAGATCGGTCAGCCACAGATGATACTTCTCATTTTGCCCTCTCACGCGATTGTGCTGCCTACAAAACACGTATACAGGGCGTAGGTATCCTAACAGACCTCCGTTACCGTTGTCTTAGACTCCAGTGTTAAAGGACAAATTCTTTTGTTCTCCAGTGGTATCAGTCGATATCTCGAAATGATCGTGGTGTCCGTAGCTCATGTAGGAGACACCGAAGGCGTCCTACTCAAATGAATGTCAAAAACAGCTGTTAGGTTAACATTGCCCAGACAAAATTTACCAACAGCTATGCAACAAGTGAAGATGCAATATATTACGAGTTCATTGAGTTGATGCATACACTAGTAGGTGATCACCGGGGGACTGTGTAGCAATCTCTTATCCGTATGCTTAACGGAGCCATTAAATCAGCTTCAGGCGAATAAGTAGGTCGAACGATTAAAATAGAGCGGTTGGAATGATCCCCATGGGCATTCGGCTCCGATGACTTATGCGGAATTGGTAGTTGATGGTCTGTTTCAGCTCAACGTCGCCATATGAACCAAGATGACGAGCATGTATTCTAGAAGTCGGAACTTCACGGAAGCAAGTAGTGTGCACACTAAGCGGGTCACATAGCAGCATACGTAGAAGCAAGTCAGGCGCTCTAAATAGGCGGATAGACATTTACTAGTGTGCATCAGCAGTATGTAATCCCGATGCACCCATCGAGGTATCGAGTGCTAAATCAATGGCTGAGAAGTTATGTTGATGATACAGTTTTTTGAAAAACCTGTCGCAGACAGACTCAGAGAGCCATCACACGTCCGAAACAGCTCTGAACCGGTTGACATGACCACAATGACCAACGTCAATTCTAAAACAAAATAGGGTGGATTTCTGACTTTGACAGGCAACCCAACTAAGCGTTTATGTCAGAAACGATGACCAACATACCGGTAATTACTGGGCAACCAAAATAGAGTAAGTAGCGGAATTCATTTTTGGAGTTCTTTAGGTTGTACTCAGTAAGGACTGTGCGAAATAACATGACAACTTGAGGAGGTTGCACACTGGCTCTGAACACGATGTAAAGTATAAATGTGGCTCAAAAACAACACTTCACGTATGCTCAGCCGCCTTGAAGCTGTGTTGGTACGTGCGTTGATATTAAAGGAGCACCCGATCTTGAGCAGGCGGGCGACTCGAACTTCGGCGGCGTCGCCTGTAACTTAAACACTCGAACCACTGCACGTATCCGTCTCTTCTCCGTGATTAGTTTTAGTGGGATCCTGGCGACATACTGGTTCGATATGACGGACTAGGCTTCGACTCCACTAAAGCAATCTGAGGCAGACGGTCACAATGTGTTCATTGTTTACTGTCTTGTGTGAAGAATTTGCTAAATGCACCGCACTTCAATCCGTAAGAGGCGCTTGCAGACTAATTTATGAGCGTGAAGGTTCAAAGATCAGATGTGAGAATGGAAATCTGAGTTGAAAGACAATCCATTTTAATTGAAATGCGCTGTTCTCTCGCAAAGCGGTGTTCATAGCGTGCGTACTTGCCTACACTTGGTAGAGTTGGTTTACATGCTTGTAAAGTAGCTTAGGGTTGGAACAGAACCGCTACGCTAGATCCATCTGGTGCTGCAATTTGACATTAAGGACTAGTCTCACAACGATCCCGCTCGTTTATCCAGGCTTCTCAGTGTTCGGAGCCTGCATGCTTGCGAAAAAGAATCCCAAAAGCTATACGTGACGAATACCTCCCAAGCGACACCGAGGGCTGATCAGCTTGATGTGACCAATCGATAGCATTGATAAGGTAGGACGAAATGCTGTAATACAGTACAACAGGGCTACTTCGACGACCCTGTTGAAGGGTTCCGCGCAACAGCAGTATTGCCGCCTCAAGGGGCTATTCCATTACAGTGACGATCACTGGTCCATCACTGAGGTCCAAAATGGCCATTTTGAACAACGTTCTGAATCTCATAGGAGGAGTAAGTAGTTACGAAGCAATTGTTTATGACGATTATAAAAGCGAATGCTTGATATGCCCCATAGTATGGTTAGGGTGAAAATCACAAATTAAATAGTGTCAGTAGATGAACGCGTGAGATACACCAAGAGATTTGGAGTAGCACATGTGCGGGTGTTCCTGCCTGAAGTTTTTAGATGGCTATGACGCCGTCCACTGTTTGTTGTACACTAATGCCCTCATCCGATGGTAACTGGCTACATCACGTAGTGTAAATGTGTAAGGATATCGTCAAAGCGTTTTTTGAAGAGTGATAATGTGGGAGCATTGAGTAGATGCGCCGTAAAGGCATTCCAGTGTTATGACAGGGGAAAAAGTTCCGTTGACATTCCAGTCGGTCGTACTGCGTGGCCAGCTTAAACGGATGACCCTTACAGATGTGTTTTGACTGTTTCCAAACGGGATGTTGTGTGTTTGGGGTATTTTAAGATCCGAAACATCATGATGAGTTCGCCTCGTAGACGCCGATTACGTCCGCTGCACATGTTTAGGCTTAGCCTGAGTGGGTAAAGAAGGCGGGACAACCCATTGATGTAATTTATCACTCTGCATTGTGCAGTATCGAACACCGTAAGGTAGTGCTCCTGCCAGGGTTGCCACGCTTGGGTAGCGTATTCCGCGTGTGGCCTCATGTACGCGCCAAGCATTTTCGGAAAGACAGGAATCAAAGTTCCAAAACACTCTACGAAGGTCATTAATAAACACCAAAAACAAACGTGCACCTAGAACTGAGCCTTGCGGCACATCACACTGGACTTGTATGGGTACGATAAAGAGCTCCGAACTCTGACCATTAATTGCCGTTGACGTGGAAAGTTGGCAATCCAGCTTAAAAGAGGGTCGCCGATCCCGTAATGCTGCAGCTTGGAGAGTAGTACCCGGTGATCTAGACAATCGAAAACCCCGGAAAAATCCAGGTAGATCACATCAACGCCCAGCTGCCTCGGTCTAACTACTGCGTGCGATTAGTAAACTCGTTGTACATGACTGCTGTCGACGGAAACCGTGCTGCGCACGCGTGGTGATGTTACAGTTTTCCAAATAGCACAGCAGTGCATCGGCAGCTTGGGTTTCATGATCATGTGGAGTATAGGAAGAAGGGATACTGGGCGGTAGTTGGAGGGTTCAGTTCCGCTTCCACCTTTGTGAATCGGGGTTATTATTCAAATCTTCCACATAGCGGAACCTGATTCTGCACTAAGCAGCGCTGGAAAAGCTGAGCTAAAGGTCCTACCAGTTGGCTTGCTGCTACTTCCAATGCCTCTGGACGAATGGTGTCGACACTCGGCGAGCTGTGTTTGCGTAGAGACGGTAGCGTTTGCAATACAGCCTCCGCGGTAAAAGTGATGTGGGTTAGTCCTGGCGAGGAGACAACAAAGGTTGGTAGTTCGCTTGGTGGCATGACCTTTTGAAATGTGGTGGCATATTTCGTCCGCAGCGCGTTTGCTGCTTCCACAGCCGTTCTTGTTGTGCCATCAGCCGTCGTGAGTGGAGGAAATTCTTGCCTCACCTTTCTTAGGCTATTGACGTGCTTGTACAGAAGTTTGTGGTTAGTACTGTAGGTGTTTGCGAGCGTTCTTATGATGTATGCTCAGAATTTTGCACTTGGTTGCGTTGAACTGCATCATGTTCTCGATGGACCATGTGTAGGCCTTATCCAGGACATCATGTAGAGCTGTGCGACCCTCTACTTTAGCGATAGCGCACCATATACTTAGATGATCGGCGAATAGTAGGCGGTTTGAAGATAGCTTGTGAGATCATTTATGAAGACCAGAAACAGGCAGTAGACCAACTCTTGCAGTTCCACTTTAAATTGCTCAACGATTGAAGTCGGAACCGCTTCAGCTAGCGAGTTGAAGTCTCCCACAAGTAGAAAGTGACTAAATTACGAACAACGCGTAGATATAAATTCCTGGACCACAGTCCCTTCCATTTCGTTTTCTCTAGGCTCAAATATTTTTATGTGATTGCGAAGAACCATGGTTCAACGGCAGGTGGAAAAGGCAACAGAACGATTTTGATTAATTTGTGTTACCTAAATTTGAAATTTGTGTCCATATTTATGTATGAAAAATTATTAATTAAATGGCATGAAGAGGAAGTACGAATTTTTGATCTGTTCCTTTTAGAGAACAGATTTTCCCACGGTCGAATAATATAAAATTTATTTATTTGGCTACTCCAGGACGGTATTTAGTGCAGAGGCTAGACGACTGTCCATATCTAGAGTGAACGCATGCGGTGGCAACAAAGCATATGACCCCGTCTTGGCTGCAAGTGGTACAAAAGCGAGTCAAGAACTTGAAGCTCCGGATCATCGACAGGCTGGAAAGGTACGTCACTGAGATAGCACGAAGTTACACCACGTCGTGTACTATGTCGATTCTTACGTATGGCGGACATGCGTGGTGAAGCGATCAAGGCTTCAGTGATTTCGTCGTTCCACGAGGTCTCAGTCATCACGATTAAATCGCCAAGGTCAGAGGTCTGCTGAGATTGCAACTTAGGCAGTTGTTCAAGAGGCCTTATGCATTTGTACGCAAACAGAGGAGTGTGCGGGTGTTAAGCGCGTGCTAAAACCGACTCTTATGAAGTCTGCAACTGATAATTATATTGTATCAAGCAACCACATTAAGCCGATTACCAAGTTCAACGAGTATATGAAGACCTGAACAATCAGTGTTTTGAGTACTTTTGAGACACAAATGTCACTGACCCTGAAGTGTTAAGTAGACTGACAGCAACGTTTGCCGGTTGTCTATACCTGCCGTTGAAAGTCCGCAATAGATATTGCGTTACCGGCCTACACGATTCTGATAAACATGTCCCTAAGGCTTTTGCAAGAGAAAGAACGCATATCTTCATACTGTGTTACAGGTAACATCGAAAAACCAACAGACCGCGTCAGCTGGGCTGCGATTGTTGCGAAGATGACAGGTGATTTACTCCGACGTAGACACAAGATAGGTAAATGCTGCATATGAAAGAGGATACGATACACTGAACAAGCAATTTGACATAGCGAGGCTACTACCAAGAGTAAAATTTTGCACAAAGTTTAGCCAACCTTGGTATCATAACAAGATGTATTGGGTGGCGAGTCGACATAGCTGGCTACAATTCGGGTGGTTCCATTTTTTGTACGGGTCGAAAGTATGACGAGAAACTGCAAAGTACAGCATATGGCACATAGTGGTTTAGCAGGAGCAAATATCGCCGCATGCGATGTGCGAGTGTTAATTGCTATTCAGAGGACTTACGGGCATAATCTAAACAAACCTGAATCGATCTGGAGGTTTTTGCGTATGATGTGCAAACTATTACATGGTAGTTTCACTTGTGCCCAGGAAAATTAGACAGTTTGTCGCATGTTGATCGCTGTCACGAGCAAATCAGGAACGCATGTGCTGACCCAACTGCTAACCGGTGTGTCATTGGAACGGTGAGACAACAATAACGCGTTGGGAATTGGTGGAGAGCTCGCGTTCCCAAAATAATAGCGTGTGAACCTCGGAGGCAGAGATTCAAATACTTCACTGCGATGTCTTCCTTTTGTTCCTGATTGAAGAGCTAAGTTTCCGGGAGTTACAATTTTACAAGTATTATATTGGATGTAGATTTGAAGTTAAAGAGCAGAAGTTATCACCCATTCTCATAGTTTCATTGATTTTGCTTCAGTGTATCTTACTTTCGGCTTCCTTATCGTGTCTACAGCAAACACGCTCGATGAGGAAAAAAAGCAATATAGGCCAGGATGTTTCAAAAGCCGACACAACGACACCTGGAAGCAGTGCTAAAGAAAATACCCAAACCAGTGTAGGCGCTGAGGGAAATTCCTGCGAACTACCTGTTGACGTGAAAATACCCATCTTTAGCTGAAACAGCATATGCTGTCACACATAGATTTTGTAAGCTTTGTAGTCTAGCTGCCTTATTTGAATCGTCATCAAATATTGATAAAATGAACCTCACGAAGTGCAGTGTACTGATAGACAGCACTTCGACTGAAGTACACAAACGAGTATGCTGTTCACACAATGCCGTGGTTTTTAATGTGCCGGATAATTTGCCATTAAAAACTGCAGAAAGTGCTTCTCACGGCATGAAATCTTGTTGGTCCAGTTGCATTAGCCTAGGCAAAAATGTAATGCGTTACACGTGTCCCATAGTTTTCCCATTTCAAAATGAACTAACTGCTAATAATTCACCCAACAACGCAATCCCATTGTGCCTAATAAGAATTTTAAACGTCTGAAAATTGTGGGGGATAAAACCACGCTACAACGAGAGCTAAGGCAAAAGTCAGAGGTAAACAAAAATACCAAACAGCCATTTGATATTGCTCCACTTAGTGACCACCACAAATGTGAGGATAATACTCCGCTTGCTGCAAATAGGGGCAAAGCGATGAATAATAAATTGATTCTGTAATTCGCAAGGGACCACATAAGTATGTGGGCCGCTCTATTGCATTAGATGCTGTGTCCGGTAGAACACCTAATTCTCGCACTTCGGTGTTAAGATAAACGTCAGATGCAAAACTGATTACCGGAAGACCTCCACCAGGCCGCAGTTTCACGGCTAAGCATGATAAGCCGACTAAGCCAAAAACGACTACAAGCCACAAACCTAGTGATGTGGATGGTGCTTCCTCATGAATAATCAGTTCTGGCAGCCATACAGACTTTCTTAATGCTGGGCTCTGCATGTGAAGTGACCATGTGGATCAACGAATAACAGCTGCATTGCCCGCTAAATCCCAGTTGCGTGCAAAACCGCTACCTCAAGCCTCAACCTTCAACGTCACGTTTAAAGTTTCCTCTGGTCAATGTCCAAGTCTATCAAGAATATCGATGAATCCGGTCAAATTGATCAATAATAAAAGGACGGTTGACCTATATTTATCGCAAGCGTCATTGGGCGACTATGTAACATCATTCTGTTTGGTTAGACACATTCATTGGTCATAGTTATAGAAGACGTTCCACTATCTTTGCATCTTACACACGGTGTAATGGGTACCATCAGCTACCGGTTCCATCACCGAATCACACAGATAATCCTGCTGGTGGTGTGTGGATTGATACTAGTGTGCCAACATCGCGTATAGTGAAGCCTTGTGTACCGAGCGCAAGTATGGAAATGACAGCTGCCCACTGACTCCTATCAATGTTTTACGTAATCAATAGGCTTTCAACGACATAAGCAGATAACACAAATTAACTCTCTACCTACTTCGCCACTTATGGTGCCGGCGCGACATCACTCTTGCCCTGAAGGGTAGAGTGTACAACGCAGCCGTACGTTCGACCCTACCGTACGTTGTGAAACCTGGCCCCTTAAAGCAGGGGACCTGAAGAGGCTAGTTACCTTCGACCACCGGTGCCTTCGCAATTTAGCTCACATCTGGTGGGAACACCGCGTGAGCAACGACCGTGTCCGATGTACAGGAAAGGGAAATGAACCGTTCAGCACCGTTATTTCACACACCAAGCTCCGATGGTTCGGCCACGTGTTACGCATGCCAGCCCACCGACTCCCGCGACGTGCATTGTTTACGTGCCGGGGGTGTGGATGGAAGAGGGGGTGGCCAAGCGATGACTTGGTCGAGAGGAATGAAGGTCCTCACTTCGGAGCTGGCCTCGGCTGAACGTCTCGGCTCCCTGGTTGGGGTCCGAAAGACGATGAACACGTTTGGCTGAATACAATTGCTGATATGGCTAGGAGCCGACCTCAGTGGCGTTCGTGCTGTGAGCTTCTTTGTCCCACCCAATCCCTCTTTACCTCCCTCCCCAACCACGACCACTCCAATTAGCCTTATATAATTCTGCATAGTAATTTTTTTGATGCATAGCTGTTAGCTTATCGGAACGATGCCCATCAGTTACCGGTAGCTCAGCCGGCTTGCACCAGTTGCATTTTCCCCTCTTCTATATATTACGGCACAGTAGCTGAGGTGTTTCCCACTAGCTAACGTGTATGATGATGACTCCAGCTCCCATAAGTTATTACAACAATCATGTTCTTCTCTGTGAATCATTTTCAGTCACAACCCCTCCGCTGTGGCCACCTCCAAATCATTTGATGCACCGTTTCATCAATTTCTAACTTGGGTACAAGCGCACGACTTGAAACCCCAGTTGATAAAACAGCCTAAATAATCTCGTATCTCACAACTACCTCAATATCTTTGATAAACTCGTTCTCTTCACTCTAAGATCCACAAATCGTTCACCTGCTTTGGTGAATAATCCTGATATCATATTTATTACTGAATCGGTGCCATGATGGCATGTCTGACAATCAGTTAACTATTTTCGGACACGACAAGTTTATGAGAAATCGGCCTAGTTATCGAGGTGGTGGTTGTGCAATTTATCTGAAAAAATCGTTCGCAGCAGCAACGTTCGAGAACCTAATGCTGAATGATGTCCAGGAATCATTATGGCTCACGATATCTCTTAATCAGCAGCAGCTGCTTATGGAATGTATATACGACGCGCCAAGAGGACCCAGAACTTTGACGATTGTATTTGAAGCGATGCTAGCCTATCACTTATACCTAAGATTAATGGAGGTGCTTTCAAACTGGGAGATTTCATGGTAAACAGGACTTGCAGAGTGGAAATACCAGAATCTTATCTATACCCAAATGAATGGCTGCCGCAACACGTCTCCCAACCTACCAGAAGTGAAAGTACTCCGGATCTCATTTTTTATTTGGGCATACGTGCAATCAGTCTTAAGGTGCTTGATGAATTTCACAGACGCGGTCATCGCGTGGTCAAATGCTACTTAAGAGTACGCATGACCGATGTACAGACCACAATGCAATATAGTGCGCTCAGTTCCGTCAACTGGAACTCGTTCAGACTTGTGCGTCCGATGAATTAGGAGAACTCTCTCTTCATGTCCTCAACAAGCGACGGACCTGTTTTGTAACATAATTGGATTCTGTATCGATTCAACAGTACCGCTAAAATGTGCTTACCAAACGAAACATAAATCCGATCACAAAACGTTAAAGGCAACACGAAAGTTACATAAGATAGGGCGGAAATTCAGATTAACCGCTGACTTTGCGGTTATTACAGCAGTCCAAGATGCTCGAAGAACTGAGGAATCAAAATGACAAAACTCTCGTTCAAGAAGAGTAGAAAGATCTGAACGGCCCTAGCAAAACAGTCGAACTAGTTAAACTATTCCGTGCGGGCGTTCGCGTCGCAGTGACTTCAATTTTATCATCACGCCTGATGGAACATACTTCGACGCAGCGAGTGATACGTGCGAAGCTTTCAGTGTCTATTTTGCCGAATCAATGGTTAATGAATCATCAGACACACCAGCACTTATTATGCCGAACAACGGTGAGCCTATACACAGTGGAATTCACTATAGCGAAAATCGCTGATCAAGTCTTTCGCTTATACTCCTCAACTTACACGGGACCTGATGGAATCCCACTTGTCTAATAAAAAGTAGTGGTAATGAATTCCCGCTGCTCTTGCTCAGCATCTATACTCTCTTCTGTCAACGGAGTATATACTACGCGATGGTAAACTTCCGTTGTTATCCCGCGACACAAAAATGGCGAAGCCCACGAGGTTAAAAACTTTCGTCCCATCAATCACACACCCATTGTATCTAGAATAAAAAGGATAGTGAAATATGAACTACTTGTATTCTTGAACAAGGCTAACATCATCAGTAATTCGCAGAACGACTGCATGGAAGATCGATCCTGCGCAACATGCCAGACAGATGGCGGTTGAACTGTTCGCTGAGACTGGAAATTTTGTTGCAAACGTTTCGGCACCAACCGAGGTGACATCATCAGTGCGGAGTTGTGGCGTGCAGTAGCGTAGAGGAGCCTCGGTGAGTGCCATGCCAGACACTTTTTAAACCACACAATGGAAACAGTGCTGTAATCCTGATCCTAGAGACCTAAAAAGCCTTTGTTAGAGTGCATCGATCGTTACTGAACAAACTGAAGGCTATAAGCATTAGAGCCAATGTTTTCCTGGCTGCTTTCATATCTAACTGGTAGAGAGCAGGTGGTGCGCATCTGCGACCATTTCACTAAACCGAAAACAGTCACGTGGAGCAATTCAGTGGAGTGTTCTGGATCCTTTTTCCTGATATATGTTAAGGATATATTCCAGAGAATAAGAAATGGTGCTACATTTATCATTACTGATGTCAGGACATCGCCAGTTCTTCTGACGATGAACATCACCACCTCGACGCAACCTTTCAACGCTTGACGCATCATGGAGTTACCGTCAACCCCGATAAATGCGAGCTTGGCGAAAGCTCCGTCGACTACCTTGACACAATCCAGGCAATGAAGGACTATACTGCTTCTAGTTCCTTCAAACAGCTACGCAGATTCCTTGAACCGCTCACTAGTGTTTCATAAATCGCTTGACAGTTGTGCATTATCTTCCGAATGGAAGAAAGCTGTCATCTGTCCCATCTTCAAAAATGGAGACAGGAGTTTGCCTGCAAATTACAGGCCAGTTAGTCTGACAAGTGTAGTAGTCAAACTCCTCGAGAAACTGGTAAGAGATTCATTGGAGTCATCTGAGTAGATTTAATCTACTTAGCAATGTACAACACGGATTCCGGAAGGGATTTTCGTGTCTGACGAATCTACTGGTGGCTTGCGAAAGTTGGGCGAGTTCAGTAGATAACGGCCACTGAATGGACGTGCTTTTCATCGAGTTTCGAAGGTATTTGACAAGGTATCCCATTTGAGGCTCGCGCAAAAGCTGACATTCTACGGGGTCGCGCCCTTCATTGGGTGACTGCCTTCTTGGATGGTAGAGAACAGCGTGGCCAATCGTTTAGGCAGCCTGTCCTCAATGGCGTGCCGCAGAGCTCCGTCCCTGGACCGCTGTTGTTATCTAACTACGTGAATGACCTACCCGCAGAGCTTGAGGTACCATCGCTGCTATTAGCTGATGATCTGAAGCTGTGGAACATTGTCGATGTTCCTGGGGGTTCCGAAGCTAATCAGCGAGCTTTGGGACTGGTCTAGTTTATAGTTACTGCCCATAAATCAGGCAAAGTGCTCCGTTCTTCGAATTAGAAGAGGCTATCCTCCTGCGAAGTACTTAGTCGGGGGGGGGAGGGGGTCGAACTCCTCCGTGTACCTAGCCAGGCTGATCTAGGCGTCGTACATGCTTCGGCTTTACACTCCGGCGATAACTGGAAGAAGGCCACAAGCAGAGGTCTCCGCATGTTGTGGCGATTACGACATTCTTTCGGAGTCTTGACGGATGGCATCTTTAGGAGACTGTTCTCGCCTTTCGTTCGGCCCCATCAGGAATACTGCGTCCAGGCTTGTCCGCCCTGCCTCCTCCGGGACAAAATGGAGCTAGAAAGGGTTTTACGGGTGGGTACTAGGTTAGCTGAGGGATTACGGGTCGGACATACCTCGAGCGTCTATTTGGTTTGGGAATGCATTCAATGCACTACCGAAGGCTTAGAGGAGACCTAATCCTAACCTACCGTATCCTAACCGGGAAGGTTGGTCCAGATTTATCTTGGCTATTCAGTCCCGCTAGATTGTCTGTTCTACGCGGTCATCCCATGAAGCTGGACAAACCGCGGTCCGATCGGATTAGAGCGGAAATCCGGCTGTCACGCCGTTATCGAGCGTCGGAACATGCTTCCGGAAAGTGTTATCAGGGAATCTACGGTTAAGGGATTTGAGCGACAACTTGACGCTCTTGGGTGGCAACGTGAAACCTTTCCCTTTTTCTGACTAACACGCATCTTCATACTTCGAGTTTCTTTTCTCTACTTTTCTTCATGCCTTTGTATTAGTTTCTTATTTCAGGTGAACTTCCTTATTCTGTACCTTCGAGTTATCTTCCTATCCTTTGCTTAATTCACGTGACTGCCACAGCAGGAACTGCTAGGGCAGAAAACGTGGGTATTAACTGGTTGGCCAGGGTGCGATGCGGGTGTTCCGTTTTAGATCCATCAATAACTCTGTGCACTTCATCAATTCCTGGCTCAACGATCCGCTCAAGATGGAACACTCACGGGATTCTCCTATCGTTCCAGTCCCATCCGAACTTGTCCTGGTCAACTACCACCGACGTTGTATCCCAGACTGCATGAGTAATATGTAACTAGTGGCTGATCTGCTAAGCGGTAAAAGATGTAATTTCCATTTTTCAGACGATACCAAATTGGCTTACGAGAAGCTCAAACAAGCCATCTCCAACATAGCGCTGCTTGCCCACACAGATCCATGAGCACCACTCCCTTTGACAAATGACGCATAAGACACCACCGTCGGTGAAGCTTTTTAGCAACTCATCGGTTATCAATAGATACCACCCGGTTAATTTTCGAGGCGTTTGCAACCTGCCGAATAGCGTTACGACACTTTCAGTAGGGAGCAACTCGCTATCTAGCTAGGTATCGGACATTCGCCACTACTTTGAGGGTGGACCTCTTAATTTTCGCCGACCATGAGCCATTGATCTATGCAATCAATGGTGTAACAGACAAGTAGTCTGTGCAAGAAACTAGACCACGTCTCTTAGTTCATGACAAACGTACGACATGTCTCAGGTGCTCTTAATCCTGTCGCGGACGCTGTCACGAATCCATCAGATCAGCTTACCTCCTGGGCCCAATATCGACCTACCCGGTACGATAGACGAGGCCACAAAAATAAAATACTGCGTCACCTCCAGGGCAAGGAGAGGCAGTGACATTTTGAGGGTCTGCAACTAGTCACAAAATAATACTTAAAAGTTGTTTTCTACTCTCTTGATGGACTGAGGGGTGAAAAACCACGTGTTTACAACATATTACAAAGCACCGTGGGGCAACAGAACGAAGCCGGGAATGATTTTATTTTTCGACTCCTAACTGTGCTTAACACCAGATCAGGCCAACCCACTTCGAAGAAGCACTACATATACAGGCATTCATTGCCGGTCTACTTGACGAGAGCGCCTGTCATCGGATGCCGAAAAGAACCCTGAATTATAAGAGCCTGTGACAGAGTGCCAATCTTGTTTAGGAACTAACAGCATTGTCCTCGTCCGAACAGCCAATTTTGCAAGAAGTACGCGAAGTGTCACACTAAACTTGGTCACATGTTCTCACTTTATATGACGCACTAATTAATGAACCGGTATCTAAAAAATGTGAACGGGTTGTGGTCGTTCCTGGGCTCGGTCACGTGGTTTATCGATTCATACCATCAGCGGCAACCTATTAGCACTCGCTTCGCCAACTCCTACGCAGAAATCCACTTTGCAGTTGGAACAGAGTTCCGGAAAACGCTTTCAGGAAACTTTCGGCATCCACAGCTTTTGTGCATTACGATGCTTCACCTCACGGTCTTGGAGCTGTATTATTGCTCAAACAGCCGGACGGCTCTCATCGACCTGTTCCTTATACCTCACCAATATTAACGTCAGCAGAACAGTTGCTGACAGTTTGATCGAGGCAGCCGCGGTTGTTTTCGGTGCTATTCAATCTTCTGATTTACACAGATCATAAACCTCATGTGTCACTTTTTGGTCATGAAAAAGGGGTTCAACAAACGGCCTCACCCAGAATGGTCCGTTGGGCCCTGATTCTCTCTGCATTTACATACCAAACGCAGTGCGTCCCTGGCCGATAAAATATATAAGTACCTTGAAGAATGGTCACGTTGTGCGGTATCAGCCCAGTAACGTGCGCCGATGGATTGGCATACAATGAACTACCACATTGTGGTATGTGAATCCTCGCATAGACGACCAGCGGTTACATTAAGTTACCATTTATCTTGTACCCTACATCCTAAGGTTCTCTGCACAAGCATCGCTATTGTGAGGCGCCAGGAGCTACGGGAATGTATCTGCGTTACACATCGTGTTTGAGGACACACGTAGCAATAGCCCACAGAAAAATGAAGAGTAGCAAGATGGACATGTTGCTGAAATCCGTTGAATAACCACACGCCGACATATCATTCACAATGAAATTGCGGACGCAGGTAGGCGGATTAGTAACTCGCTCATGCGAATCTGCCGAGTTCTTGTTTCTTAACTTGTGCAGTGCCTGATCAAAACTCATGGGCAAGCATGAGTATCCAGAGTTCTCATTTGCTCAACCAACGTTTGATTGTAGTGGCGACGGCGCAAAATGCCGATTCGGTGGAATCCAAAAGGATTCACTGACTCGACACTTCGCTGTGATGACTGAGTTTGCAATATGAACTATCCTTACTCACCCTAAAAACGAATGTCAGGGTACACATACAAAGAATATTGAGTGAACGAAAACGTTTACCGACCGATTCAGTACGCTAATTCGAATGACGATTGCGCTTTGGTGTGTTTGGAGGACCTGAATTGTTATGGGACTTCACAGCATTCTATGATCACGATTTCGGTTGTTATGCGCGGAGGTAGAGACAACGGATAATCTGAGGTATCACGAGTGGGAGTGTTCATTGGTGATACGCCTCTGTGAGTTATTTCAGAAAGAGGTGCCTACTGGAAGTGAACGGCTGGTTTGCCGAACAACCTCCTCGTGGTGCCAGCTGGGTGGTTCGCGATTTTCCAGTTTCAGCAAATGGTTCGGCGGCAGTGTTCCAGGACGTGGTGCGTCTTCGCCTGGCAAGCGTTCTCCCTATAAAAAGCCATATATGTCCGTTTAACAACACACTGTGACGTGGCGGACGTGATTCGCCACTAAATAAAGTCACCGCCCCTTGCTTCATCCTGGCGAAGCATTGTATTCCAGCAACTTTATGCTGTAATTTTGGGAGCATTGGGCCCCTGTTTGACAAAGGAACATACGAAAGGCGTATGAACTGAGCAATCAGTCACCGGCTCCCAATGGGCGTGATTCCCTGAATTCGCTCCGGTGCCTTGCGGGCAAGCTATTCAGCCAAAGGCTCGGGGTGGTGTCCACTACTTCGGCTTGGGCAACCGGGTAGTATCTCGCCCTCTGACGAAACCACGGACATTGTTGTGTGTTCTTCTTTCTGAATCACATCGCAGCACTAAGGAAGAGGTCACTTATATGAACCTCAGTCCATCTGCTGTAAAAGCATGTTGCAAAAGTAGATTTTGCTTATTCACCGGAGCAGTGGCGAAGGGGCCTATAACATCAATCGTAATTTTGGTCCACGGCCTCATCGGATATAGTATCGGTTGCACCGGAGCCTCGACAGACAGAGAACTCCTATCCGCTAGTCGGGAAACTTCACAGTTTCTCAGAAATGCTTCAATACTTGATGCCATTCGTGGCTACCAAAAGTAATGTCGGACTTTATTTTTAGTTCGGACTATACCCGGATGGCCCTCATGAGCACACACAATCATCTTGTCAACCAGCGACCATGGAGCTACAAATACCGGTCCTCGCATTAGACAACCATCCACGACTGAAAGTTCCTCTCGGATTGCATAGTACGGAACGAAGTCGCAGGAAATTTTCTTTAGTCATCCATGCTGTAGCGTCGCGCCTCTCGGTTTGTGGTTCATTAATCGTCAGGGCGGACAAATTGGATCCAAGACTAGACACCACTGCCGCCTCTCTGAGTGCTTCTTTTCCAGCCTCCAGTTCCAAAGGTAAGCGGGATAATCCATCCGCGATCTGATTCTGCCATCCTGGCCAGCAAACGATTAGGAAATCGTATCTGAGAAGTCAGGCGTACCAAGGACTGATTCGCATCAAGCGCAACCCTTTAGATCCATTCTTGAGAAGGGTGGTGAGAGCGGCGTGGTTTGTTGGTAAAACGAAACGGTGGCCAAAAAGGTAAATGGCATTTATCGCAAGCCCACACACAAGCTAGAGCTTCCTTTTCATCAATGGAGTAGTGACGTTCAGAGTCTGATAACTTTCGTGAAGTATAGTCAATAACTTTCGCTTCATTGTTTCGCAGGTGTGAAGGTAAAGCAATGAGGCCGACATCGGATGCATCAGTTGACACAAAAGTACTGCATGATTGGTCGAAGATGGTAACTAATGGGGCGGAGGAAATCCATCATTTAAGTTCTTCAAAGGCATTTTGTTGTTCACTTACCCAATCAAACGGTGACCCATATTTTTTCAGTTTCCGTAGAGTGGATCTGCCACGGTTGCAAAATCGTGAACATATCGCAATTTGTAAGAGCACATACCCAGAAAAGACATTAGTTCGATTAAGTTACTAGAAATCTGCGAGTCAGCTATGGCACGGATATTTTCGTCACTGGGGCGAATGCTTTTGCGGGAAATGGTGTCCTAGAAATTGAAACTCAAGTGCCTAATATGCACTTTTACATGTTCAAGCGGAGATCTAGTTCACTGAGCCGAGGAAAGACTTTATGTAAGCGCTCGTCCTGCTCTTCCGGCGAGCGACCAGACACAAATACCATCAATTAAGCAACCTGTCCATCAATACCTGCCAGAGCTTGAGTCATGAACTTCTGCCAGGCAACAGGTGCTGAGCTCAGACCTATAGGTAAAACTTCGTGCTGAAATAATCCAATAGAAGCTAGGAAGGCGGTAAGGAGTTTGGAGTCATCAAATAAAGGCGTGGAAAAAGGCGCCTTTTAAAACCAGTTTGGAGAAAACTGTTGCACCAAAAACGCGAACCGTTAGCTCATCACAAGAAGGCAGCATAAATCTCTCGACAACTATCTGTCTGTTTAGACCTTGTAGATCATCCAATATCTTGACAGTGCCGCTTTTTTCAAAACACTCACTACTAGATGTACTCACGCGGAGCAAGCGATTGGCTCGATCGCTGACATGTCCTGCAAGGTCGCTGAGACATCTTAACGCTTTGTAAATGGAATCGGTCGAGGTTGACTAATGGAAACAGGTTTCGCATCCTGTTTCAGCTGGATGTGATGGACACCACACGATTTATGTCCGATAGAAGGTGGAAATAGTTTTGGATAGCACTCTTGCCAGTATGCTACTCCAATGGAGGAAACAGTCATTCGATCAAAAGATGGCACTACTTTTAACGCAACCATTGCGTGCCGCCCAAACGGATGCCGCTTGTTATCTGATAAAACGTATACCTCAACATCCGCAGATCCCAGGCCAATCCGGAGGTACGACGAGAAAACCAAGAATGGTTAAATTATTGCTACTTTAACTCCAAAATGAGTGAGCAGTCGGTTGTAAAGGGTACTCAGATAAGTAGCGTTTGTAGAAACTGGAGGGAACAATAGCAACAGGAGGAGCGGCATCCAAATCGAATTCGTGGAATAACACCTTTGTTAGTAGGGAATAAGACAGTTCGAATATATGCAGAGGGAAGTTTGGGTTCAAAAACAGATAGTAACACATTGCCCAAGTTGCTGACATTAGCAGTGACTGAGTAAACATGTTGCTCGGTTGAATCGGCTACGTCATGATCAGGAACGGAGTCCTATTCAACTACTGCAAAGTGTTGGGATCGGCAACAGCGAGCAGTGTTTACTTTTTCCAGTTTTTACATGTGAGACTGCGGGCTAGACAAGAAAAGTTAGCCCTGTGAGAGGTACTACCACAGCGGTAGCAGAATGGTTTACTCTCTTGGAAAAGATGAGCAGACTTTATTTTTGTCACATCGGTCAGTTTAGTTACACAAAACTGTTTCGTCTGCAGAGCAACCTACATCTTCATTCTGACCAAATCGCAGGCTCGGTTCCAGAGTTCAGGCGTCTTCCTGTAGCAGCACTTCATGTATACGGTTAACAGCAATTCCAGAGATCAACAGTTGCGTCAGCATGCACCCTTCGATCTTTTTCTGCGGAATAGCAGAGTGCTTGCAAGGCCGCACTGCACCATTAAGTTTAGTAATAAAATCATTCGGATTCACTTGGCTCCTGTTGCATTCGGGAGAAGACGAACGTTCCTGTGAACAGGTTCATTTGGGAGCCCCAAATGCGATTGAGAGCTTTGAATGCATCATCAACTGATTTGCATCCGTGGAGGTTTAGGTCATCAAACTGTCGTTGCCCCTCGTCTCCGATCAATTGACGAAGTAGCTTTAACTTATTTTCCTCGCTGATTGAAGACTTTAGGTCGGTACTTAATTCCAAATAATTCTGGAAGGAAATTTTCCAGTGAAGCCAGAGGTCTGACGTAGGCCTGCTCCCACAGTCAGTTCAAAATGCCGATGGAGGTTGAATTGAAAGATCTATGGTTGTACTCGCGACGCCAACTGTTGTATCAGAGAAAGGTAGATGTAACAGCAGTTGATTGTAGGAGACACGTAGAAGGAAAAGTGTTCACTAAGAATTCCGCTAATCGATCGATCAGCGTTGAGCGAAGTTCGGCTAATCAGGTTGTCAAGGGTAAGATAAGAGAAAAGCACACAAGTCATTCCATCCGGGTAGTCTAATCGAGGAGACGGCTAATTGGACTAACCTGACAATCAACACAAACACTCATGAGGAAAGTAAAGGTAACCATACAGAAACAAGCGCTAGACGGGGAGGGAACCAAGCTAGCTCAAGCTACTATATCTGTAGTGGTCCTTAGGTACAACCGTCGCACTGAGACTGGACCATAACTTGGTGCGACGGTTTGACTACCTCGTCGACCCATTGCGCTATACTGAGTGGGGCTTTGCAAGTTACAATGTTTGCAACGGTTGTGGAAGGAAAGCACACTACCAGGTGTGCCGCTTTTCTACCAGAAACATTGCCTCAATAGCTCAGAGTTTTATCGCCGCTGTCACAGTCGTAGCCTCACCAGTCTCTCCCGTGCTAATCGACGACACTCCTCTGAAAGCGTTAGTTGATAGAGGGGATCAGAAAGTTACATTGCCGCCTCGGCTGTTAAACAGTCCAAATGGAAAATCCTCGGATTACATTGCAAAAGTCCAATATATACTACTCACCTAACTAGTTTCACGAGCTGTCATTGTTGCTGCTGTGCAGACCCTTCTGGGACACGATTTTCTCAAACTTCACGAATTTGCTTGATGAACAATCTTCCCTCTCAATGCATGCGCTATCACTCGCCGATGTGGTTCCACCAGCTTCGTTCGAGAACGAGACGTCACCCAACTGTAGACGAGAAATTCATATGACTGGAAATACAAAAGCTTCTTAAGGACGGGAATACTGAACCATCTGTATCGCCATGACGAACTCAGGTTCTGATATCTAAGAATGAAAGCCATGAAAAGCGCATGGTTGCAGAGTACAGTCAGATGCATGCCCATTACACAGAATCGATGCTCCTTTTGACAGAATCTTCCGGTGTTGTGCACAGCACCTTAAATCCTAAGAGCGCATATCGAAATGCCAACAATAGAGCAGAAAAGAAATTCTCCGTATGAGGAAACCTTCCCAATTCTGTTGGATACACTTCAGTGTAAGCAACTGGGTCGCCTGATTTCAAGGTGATATTGGTAGGATAATAACGTACTAAAGTTTGAAAGCGACTTTTGCTTACATGGATAACATTGTGAGGGACAACCGAGGATAAGTAAAGTTTTCGCGAAATTGCTCAAAAGTATAATCCGACCTTTAACAAAAACAAAACATTATCCGTGAGAAAAATATACGACTGTTGGAAATTTTACACGTTATACCACCGAACCCAAACCGTCTTCAACTACGGGGGTGAAGTTACAGCAGCGAGTTGTGAGACTTTTGATTAGTATCCCTAGTGGATTTCTCACTTCTCCCATAAAATTCGCTCGCCGGTAGACAACCACCGCTTTCCTCAAGCGTGAAAAAGAAAACTCTGTTGTCGTTTCTGTTGATGAATCAGCACCTCTAGTCATGGAAATGAACACCTGGCACCGCGAACGCTTCCACTTAGCGAATAGCATCATTTTTCTTTCATAAAGAAGACACTTTCTATCTAGATTCAGTACAAAAATGGCGCAACTGACATAATTAAAATCACTCCACGATTAGTACAGATGAGTGGTCCGCTTCGTCCCGATGCAACTTTGATTAAAAAGGTGATAAAAAGTGAGATTCAGAATGAGCGTAGTTTACCGGACTGGCTACAGACGCTTTATCGCTTACAGGTGACATTCCAGGAACTGTATGACACCCTGGTCACCCAGTAGTCACTGGAATTTTCCACTTGATTCGTAGACGGTACTCACCTTTCTCAGTAAAGGAAATGGAATCAATGAGGTTTCGTTGCGGCGTATGTGCCGAAGTGAAACCATGTGTTTACTTGTCGTAAGGAACACTCATTAAGGCGACGCATTTTTGTGAAATTAAACAGACCTCCAGAGCCCATTACTCACAGCGACAAACAAAAGCATTTGCTCAGTACTGTTGACGGGTATTTTCGATTGCCATTTGCTTTTATGTTATAGTGATCTAACAGCTTTAGCGATGATTATCTGTTTAACCCAGAGCTTCTGTGCTCGGCATGCGGCTCTACAACTATTCTGATCGCGGTTTGTCTTTCGTGTCTCAAAAGTGCAACATTTGCTCGTACAGAAAGACATCGCAGCCCGTAGGACGACACCGTACAGCCCCCAAGGTAATGGATTAATGACGTCATCGAGAGATCTAAGGGCTCACATTAACCCAGCGAGAAAGTGCTTTGATGGATGCTTTGCATTCAATTCGTCACCTTTTCGCTGCACTGCCACAAGTGTCACTCCGTGATAGATACTTCGGTTACAATCGCGAATAAATACAAGCGATCTCGCTACCGAGTTGGCTGAGTGCGCCACGACACGTCTTGCGGCATCGTAATGTGGAAGCCACGGGTGGACGAAGTTGAGCAATTGGATTGCGATTTCCAGGTTGAAAACAAGGCATTTCGTGTTGTGTCCCCACTGAAGCCTTCACCTCACGACCGCAAGTTCAAAAACGAGTCCGAAAGAGACTTGTATACACGAAATCACATTTGTTTATATAGTTTTGAAGGCAAAATGAAGGGGAGCTAATAAATTACATTTGAGCAAACCATCTGAAGAAAAACGTAAAATTCAACGGGCGAATAAGAAACCGTGTAACCACGAGCGAACCACATATATTCTTAAACATAGCATCATGGCACCCCAATCGTAAACCGAACATCCATTTGCCGTGCCGGGCACTGGCCAATCAGAATAACGAAATGTAGCGGTTAAACAAATGTCAGGAAACAAACGAGAAGTGCAGACCCCCAAAAGTAAAAGCTAGTACAATAATTGTATGACAACTAAATATTCCTTTGAGATAATCAAGTAGAAAAGTGATGTGGAGAGAAACCAATGGAATGTGTTCTTGTAAATGGCACTGCTGAAAATGTCACGGAGATGAGCGTCCATTAACAATGACGTGTGTGTATCAATCGGGCTAACACAGTGGAGCGGTTAAACAACAGACAAGAAATAGAAAATAGGAAGAATAAAGAGTGGCTATTAAGCTCATTCACAAAATATGAATGCCAAATAGCTGTTCGCCCAACACTGTGTCACTTGGCACCATCAGCACTGCACAAATCCAAGGATTCTTCTACCCCCCTACCCAGACTCCACTGACGATATACACTCACAAGAAAACGGACACTAACGTACCTTGGATTGGCACTCCTAGTCCGACCGACTTTTTACCTTCACGGGCAACAACAAAGAACGTGTGCTAACTTTTTACGTAACCGTGAGGTGTACAATTAGTCACTTACACCATTGTTTACAAACATTAGGTTGGAGAAAATGACGTGTAACTCCCTTTCAAGTTATTAATCAAAATTTCTATACTTCCTTTCAGCCTACTACTTGCTGAATAAGGTCTTTTCACTCGCGCTGCACTCATCTTATCCCGCGTTTCTGCCCCGCCTATTTACGTAACAGCTGCATCACGGGTTAAGGTGCAGCAGCCACTATTCCTTTCAATCGGTATAGAGAAAACGTTCGCCACACTAAAAGGAGACCGCAGCTTGTCAATGTTAGAAAGCCTGATGCTACAGTTTACAAACGAAGAACTACAAAAATACGTCGCGGGCCTTGTGAACGAATAACTCGGCGCATCAGTACCTAGGCTGACGTGGCCATCATATTGGCGACTTATTTAATTGCAGCAACCAAGGATCAAATAGGCCTCGGGTAAAAATAAACGAATTGTCTAGCACACGCGACTCAAAACCAACAATGCGTAACTCGGTTCACCCACTGCTTGTGGTATGCAATAGTTGTGGGGTCCAGATAACGAGAGTGAAGGCACCCGCTGGGATCAGGCGAAAATTGAAGTGCGGAAAATCGATTCTACATGGTGTATTTCACAGTTCTGACTTCAACTAAGAGTGCAAATGTACCGGGAGTCATAGAAATGCCGGTTTTTGATTCCCGTAGCAGAAAAGTGACAGTGAAAATGGCTAAACAGAGAGGATATTAGAATGCAAACAATATTAGTATAGCCATCGTCAAGCAAAACAGGCCGACAGCCTCACTTAGGGCGAATCCTAAAATGGCATACGTAAAAAGCTGCTGTTTTAGACCGGGATTTCGGGCGTATCCAATAATCATGCTTCCAAAAACGGAGCCAATGCCAGCTCCAGAACCAGCAGCACCGACAGTGGCGGCTCCCGCTCCAATGTACCTCGCAGCCTGATCAATGTCTTGTCTCGCAATAGACGTGTGAAAATGATTCGGTGCGACGGATACGACACCAGTCCGTGGGATACAATGATATTTGGCAGCGACTGAAATAGCAGAGCGCAGGGCCAAACGAGCCTGGGGGATGACGGGAAACATCTGAAACAAATGAGCACAGATTCAGGTATGGAAAAGGATGGTAGGAATCAGTTTAGCATCAGACCGTCAAAAAGTAGTAAATGAAAAAGCGATTTGGGAAATATCGTTCCAGTTGTCGTGGAACCAAGATTGAATCGGGCCGATGATTTCGCAATGGGGATCGACCGGACTAATGGAGGGCTTAGCCAGAGGAAAATATGAACCTCAACGAAAGCAGACCATCGGTTCGATGCGTGTGCAGTACGCGACACCCTCATTACACGTTAGCTCAAGGTGGAAAACATCTCAGCTACTGCGTCGTAATACACAAATATATGGAACAAGCGAGATACAAGACAGAATACCAAGCAAAAAATGAAACTACTAATATAATGTATGGCATCGTATTATTACTTGGGTGAGACCAATGATAGAGAGGGAGGATAAGCGGCAGAGGGAAAAAAGAAACAAAACAAATGTCATTGAGGTCGGCTCTTCGCTAAGTCAACAGGTGGGCGCCCTTCGTTTCCCAACCTGGCAGTCGGAAGATGCCAACCGACACTAAATTCAAAGTGAGAGAAATCATTCCTGTTGACCAAAGCACCGCTTGGCCTCCCTTCCTCTTCTTTAATTCACACCATGGTCACATAAACTGCATGTCGCGCGAGTCAGTGTGTTGGCTGACGCAACCTGTGGCACAGCTAGCGAGGCCTGACGGGTGGTATAACAATGCTGAGTGGGGTTCACTTGCTCTTCTAGCGCCAAATACATGACGCCGAATATGCTCACCGCTCACACAATGTTCCATCAGACGGGCTAAAATATGAAGACAGCGATTGTCGAACGTCACAAGCCAACTTAGATCTGTCAATCGCATTGGCCTAGAAAATCTACTATTTTAGCGATTAATTGATTAGTAACGATTCTGGAATGTATTAGTTTCTGTAAGTGACTAAAGACCACCTGACAACTTGACAAAAGATATGGGGAACCACTAACCTTGGTAGCGAACCTTCCAATTCTAGAAGTTGGGCAGTAAGAGACCTATAAATATAGCCAAGGTCCGCGGTAGTTGTAGTGTTTGTTGACGGCGTTTAATACGTTGTTTTGCCAAGGTTATTGGCGTTTTGCTTTTTCTTTCGGTTGGGATAGAAGTTTGTGGAGCATTTTAATGTCAACCTCGGAATCGCGTCTACTGAGATCATAACAAATGATGACGGAGAAAATTAGAAATAAAATTTTCGGCTGAAAATTTCAAAAGCTGCTTTTCCAACAGCAATCTCAAATGGAGGCACAAATGAAAATGATCGAAAATCTGACACAGTGCTTGAGTTTGCAGACAACAGGAGCAGCGACGCAGGACATACAGGCGTCCTGTTGATCTGCTCATGAATGCAATCACTGAATTCAATTATGACGCAGATTCTGGATGCACATTTGAAGCGTGGTTCAAGCGCTAGGAAGACATGTTCCGGACGGACTTCATTCGTCAGGACGACTCCTGGAAGGTGCGATTGCTACTCCGTAATAAGTGAACATTCGAGGTTCATAGACCAAATACTGCCCAAACAGCCGAAGGATCTGACGTTCGACGAAGTAGTGTCGCAGCTGAAGGAATTTTTTGGTGAGTCAGTATCCTTGTTAAGTATTCGCTATCAATGCCTTAAAATTGTCAAACAGGAATCAGACTCTGGGGCCCCAGCAGGCATGATTAACCGTGAGCGTGAGCGTTGCAAACGGACGATCAGTTTAAATCACATTTTCGTCAGCGCTCTACAATCCTCCAGTGATGCTGAAATCTGCACGCGGCTTTTAGCTAAGCTGGATCAGGATCCTGATCTGACACTGAAGGCTCTCGTAAGCGTATGTAAACGGCTGCTCACTCTAAAACAGGACACTGCCATGGTCGAACGAAATGGTCTCGCACCACCAGATACTGTGCACTTCGTGAAAACCAGGACTGTCAACCGAAGCAAACCCTTCAAGAGGTCTACGAACAAACCGCCCACAGCATGCTGGTCATGCGGCGAATGGCATTTCGCGCGATTTTGTCTGTTCAAACGTGCCATAAGCGTGGGCATAAAGAGAAATTCTGAAGTCAGGTCCGGCCGAAGAAAGTGAAGAAGTCTTATCGAAAGGGGAATTCTAGGAAGGATGGCGCAGTCTCTGTCCATAGTTGCTGCATTCCAAAGTGAGTTTAAACCGAGACGACGATTTATCAGGGTGTTGATCAACGGTATCCCAACGAAACTGCAATTTGACACGGGCTCGGATATTACGATTATTTTCAGGAGCACATGGAATCACATAAGGAGGCCAAAAAAAGTCGAGTCTCAGAAAGTTGCACATACTGAATCCGGTGGTGTTAAATTCAGTGGGCGAACTTACTTGCGAGATTGCTTTCAAAGGTGTGGAAAAGTCGGGAACGTGCTACATTTCAGATCGGCCGAATCTGAATCTTCTTGGTCTCGACGGGATTGAAAAGTTGCAACTCCTCGATGTTCCCTTGAATCAGATCCGCAACCGAGTTCGAGCAAGTCCAGACCCATCAAAGTCCGTCGAAAACATGACACGTACCTTGAAACGAAAATTTGCCTGTCTTTCAGAATGGCTTGGGCCATTGTACGAAATTCAAGGCAACGCTGAGCTTGCGATCAGGTGTTAAACCGGTGTTCAAAGCTAAAAGGCCGGTTCCATATGCTGCCATGTCAACCGTTGATCAAGAACTCGATCGACTGGAACGTGCCGGAGTCATCACAGCCGTCAACTAGTCATCATGGGCCGCACCTAATGTCGAAGTGAAGAAGGCAAATGGCAAGGTACGCGTCTGCGCTGACTTCTTAACTGGTCTTGACCCCGCGCTGGACGACCACCAGTACCCATTACCAGTACCGGAAAATATCTTTGCAAAACTGAATGTGCTAAGTGCTTTGCTAAGCTGGATCTATCCAATGCCTACCTTCAAGTGGATATTGACGAAGTCTCGAGGGAGCTGTTGACGACCAACAATACAACCGCTTTCCCTTTGGTGTAAAAACGGCCCCAGCCATTTTCCAACAGCGAGGGTTTCTGGAACCGCTGCGTATCTGAATGAAATCATAGGGCTGCGTCGGACACTGGAAGAGCTATTTAAACGCCTGGATAAAGTGCGTGATTGTATACAGTCGTACGGTTTCCGGATCCGTGAAGATAAAAGCACATTCACGTCGATCGCCAAATACCCCTGTTTTATCCTCGAAAAGGATGGACGTCGACCAGATCCGGAAAACATAGAAGCCATTAGAAAAATGCTTCCAATAACAGATCTACAGTCCTTGGGTTTCTTTTGTGGGCTCATCAGCCACTACAACGCATTTATGCCTGAGATGCACCGCCTGCATGCCCCGTTAAACAAGCTACTAGCCAAAGGCCAAACTTGGAACTGGACATCAGAATGCCAGAATGCCTTCGAACGGGTCAAGATATTGCTGTCCTCAATCTTGCTCTTGACTTATTTTGATCCCTACAAAGAGACTGTCCTAACCACAGGCACATCAAGCCTTGGGATTGGCGCAGTAATTTCACACACGTACACCGATGGATCTCTGAAAGCAATCGCCCATGCCACCAGAACACTTACGAAGTTCGAGAGGAATTACAGTCAGATTGAGAAAGAAGCATTAAAAATAGTGTACGCGGTCAAGAAATTCCACAAAATGCTATACGGCCAGCGCTTCAAGCTTTTGACAGATCAAAAGCCTATGCTGGCTATCTTTGGTTCGAAAAAGGGCATACCGGCCTACACAGCCAACCGGTTACAACGTTGAGCTCTTACCTTGATAGGGTATGATTTCGAGGTCCACTACCAGTCGACAATTTCCATTGGCCAAGGGGATGCACTGTCACGCCTAACTGATGCCCACGGCCTAACTGATGCCTCGGCGGAGAACGAACCGGACGTCACCAATCTGGTAAATGATGCATTGTACGGTCTACCAATTACCACAGAAGCAGCACGAACCGAAACGCTTCAAGACCCAGTAGTCAAGAAAGTTACACAGTTGCAGAAAACAAGTTTGGCACGTTCATGTCCATCTGCCGAGTTACAACAGTACTTCCAGAGGAGACAAAAGATGACTCCTATCGTCAACTGGACGAGCTCCTTAGCCACAGACGAAGCTCGGACACTGTAGTGCTGGCTGGGGATCTGAACGCTAAAGTTGCAAAATTATCCAATGATGAGCTGCATCTGGGCGGCCAACATGGTGTAGGCTCCCGTAATAATAACGGTGAGCGGTTACTTCATTTGTGTGAGGATGCTCGCTTATTTCTTGCGAGCATTAATTTCCGACACAGCACCCGCCGGAGGGTGACTTGGCGCCTACCAGCCTCGAACCAGCTATGGACGCAAATCGATCATATTGCGATAAGTTGCCGATGGAGAGGCTGCGTCCAGAACTGCCGCTCAATTTGGGACACATTTGTAGACACCGACCATGCACTTGTATGTGCTGACATGCGGATGCGCTTTGGCGGATGTCCAAGACGACGCTGTGAGCGCACTGACATCAGTCAACTGGCGAAGCCAGCTGTTCTGAATGCCTATCAAAGTACGCTGTCATGAGAGTTGGATAAACCCTCACTGGATGCAATTGAAGCGCACTGGTCTCATATTCACCAGACCTTACTAGCAGTAAGAAAATTCTCATGTGGTATGTCTAGTCGCCAACATAAACATTGGGTCTCTTCACAGTCTCTGGAACTTATAGATGCTCGCTTGCATATTCCAACTGGAAGCGAACACAATGAAACTCGCAGAGCTCCGGGCAAAACTCCGTGCTAGCCTGAAGAGAGACCGCGAATCCTCATCGTGCATCAGAGGTGAAAATGGCCGCTGTCCTTGGTAACCATCGTAAGTTATTCCGGCTGATACGGGAATCGGGCAGCAGGAGACCTGATGTTAGTAAAAGAATTTGTGACGAGAGTGGATAACCTATCCACAACTTGTCAAAACGCGTGCAGCGTTGGGTTGAGCACTTTGAAAGGCAATTTAATCAGTTGGGATTGTTAGATTTCTCGCCGGCCACTGATCGCCCCGCTCCCTGGGCTGCCCCTTTAGATCCACCCTCTCGCTCAGAAGTCCAACGTGAGATCGCACTGTTGAAGTTCAATAAAGCCGCCGGACTAGATGATCCTGCTCCAGCTCTCTTCAAATTCCGGGGACCTGCTCTTGTGGATGACATACACGAGTTACTAATCAAACTGTGGGAAACTGTCCTAACCGACTGGAGCCGCTCCGTCATAGTCTCAATTTTCAAGGGAGGCTCACGATCGGAATGCGGTAGCTAAAGAGGAATCAGCCTGACCTCCATCGACTCCAAATTGCTTGCCTCTGTCATCCTTCACAGACTGACTGGCACTTGTGAAAGCTAGGTTTGTTAAGAGCAAGCCGGATTTCGTCGAGGTCGTGGGTGCATTGACCACATCTTCACCTTGCGTCAGTGGCTGGAGCACCGTCACATAAACTGGCGGCCCACCGTTGTCGTGTTCCTCGATATCAAAGGTGCATTCGATTCGGTGGATAGAATTGCACTTTGGGACTGTCTACTCAAGAAAGGTGTACCTGAGAAATAGGTAAATATTATACGAGCATTATATGCGCGTAGCTCGGGCAGAGTGAGGGCTTACGGCATGCTGTCGTCACCCTTTAATATCTCCAGCGGCGTGAGACAAGGATGCCCGCTGTCACCTTTCCTCTTCAACTTCGCTACTGATGAAGTCATAGAAATCGCGTTTACAGGACACGACTTTGAAGGTGTGGATCTGCTCCCAGGAGAAGGACTTCTTGACTTACAGTATGCTGATGATATTGCCCTAATCTGTGATAGCTCACAAACGTGCCAAGCGGCACTAGACAGATTAGCACAGGGTGCCCGTCACTTCGGATTTGCTTCGCACTCTCGAAGTGCCAAGCATTTCTCCAAGATTGGTCTGGACCGCCTCCTACACTGGCCGTTGGCGGGGATCAGCTAAAGCCGTTCTAAAATTCAACTACCTAGGAAGTTGTATCAGCACCCGTAGGATTGAAGATGAAATCACGAACCGTATAGCAAAAGCTCGAAGTGCTTTTGCTAACCTTTGCCACCTATGGCGGCGGCGCGACATCACTCTCGCCCTGAAGGGTAGAGTGTACAATGCAGCCGTACGTTCGACCCTACCGTACGTTGTGAAACCTGGCCCCTTAAAGCAGGGGACCTGAAGAGGCTAGTTACCTTCGACCACCGGTGCCTTCGCAATTTAGCTCACATCTGGTGGGAACACCGCGTGAGCAACGACCGTATCCGATGCACAGGAAAGGGAAATGAACCGTTCAGCACCGTTATTTCACACACCAGGCTCCGATGGTTCGGCCACGTGTTACGCATGCCAGCCCACCGACTCCCGCGACGTGCGTTGTTTACGTGCCGGGGGTGTGGATGGAAGAGGAGGGGTGGCCAAGCGATGACTTGGTCGAGAGGAATGAAGGTCCTCACTTCGGAGCTGGCCTCGGCTGAAGCGTCTCGGCTCCCTGGTTGGGGTCCGAAAGACGATGAACACGTTTGGCTGAATACAATTGCTGATATGGCTAGGAGCCGACCTCAGTGGCGTTCGTGTTGAGTTTCTTTGTCCTACCCCATCCCTCTTAACCTCCCCTCCAACCACGATCACTCCAATTAGCCTTATATAATTCTGCATAGCAATTTTTTTGATGCATAGTAGCCGGCTGTTAGCTTACCGGAACGATGCCCATCCGTTACCGGTAGCTCAGCCGGCTTGCACCAGTTTCATTTTTCTCCTTTGTTCTATATATTGCGGCACAGTAGCTGAGGTGTTTCCCACTTCTAGCTAACGTGTATGATGATGATGATCCAGAGGAGACACTCGCTCTCTATTGTGAACGACTGCATATTATTTTCGAAGAGTGGTCATCCCCAAGGCACTTCAGGAGCGCCTTATTCGGCAGTTTCACGCCGCGCATCCTGGGAACAACCGGATGAAGGCGCTTGCCCGCAGTTATGTATACTAGTCCTTCATGGACAAATAACTAGAAGAAATAGCTAAACGCTGTCAAAAGTGCGCCAATGTCTTGAAAGTGCCACAAAAACTCTATTCGTAGCCAAAAGTTACTAAGCCATGGTGCGCCATCCATGTCAACTTTGCAGGACCGATCAAAGGCAGTTTTCGCTTTATACTCGACTCATAAAGCAAGTGGCCTGAAGTATTTCTCATGGATAGCATAACCACCAATGCCACCGTATCAAAACTGCGCCAAACATTTAGCAGATTCGGCTGACCTGTGACAATTGTAACGGGCAATGGCACACAATTTACTTAGGCAACTTTTATGGAGTTCTGAAAGCAATGCGCCGTCCAGCACTCTCGCTCGCCGCCGTTTCACCCAGTCGAATGGCCAGGCAGAAAGGTTTGTCGATACATTCAAGCGAGGTCACCAAAAATCAAAAGAGGAGGGACGTATAGAGGAGGCGGTTGACCGGTTCCTTTTTCTCTACCGATCAACACCGAAACCACAAGCGCCAGGCGGAGTTTCTCCAGCACAGGCTATGATGAACCGGAAGCTCCGAAAGTCTTTCGACGCTATCCGACCGCGCCCGGAATAATCTGCTGGTGAAAGAAACCGCCGAATGGAACAGGATTTTAACCGGCGGCATGAATTAAGGAAGCGATGGTTTACACTTGGACAGAAAGTTCTAGTACGTGACTATCGGGATGACTACGCGAAATGGACACCAGGGACGGTCAAAAGCAAGCGCGGAAGTGTCACGTATGACGTGATCGTAGGCGCACAGATCTGGGCCCGGCATGCAAACCAGTTACGACCAATATTGTTCCAACTACACCATTTCCCGGCCAAGTTGTCCTCTTGGGCAACAGAAATAATCTGAGGGGGGCATTCAACATGAGTCTACTCAATTAATTTGTTCCGTGCGTAGGAGCTGAAGCGTCCCACCTGCACCCCTATGAATTAGTGCGTCTGAGGTCCAACTGGGTGAAGGCGACAGGCTATACACGCACACCTACACACCTGCACAAGTGACTGGCGTACGCAGGGAACAAATTAATTGAGTAGACTCATGTTGAATGCCCTCAGATTATTTCTGTCGCCCAAGAGGACAACTTGGCCGGGAAATGGTATAGAACAAGCAAGATTTACCGACCTCCCGTTCGATTTATTGGTGGAAAGCTTCAACTTGCCGAAGGAAGCAGGGGACGACTGCACATAGTCGAGCAAAGAACCCAGAACACGGACATACGAAGACAGTTCTCGGGCACTTCTGCCAAGGAGACGGACCGACAGGCAGAGAAAACCGTCCCGAAGACTGCAAGTTAATCCTAGGCTTTCATCGTATACTTCGGACGATAGGTGTCCGGGAGAAAGTAAGAATTGCCTAGAAAATCCACTATTTAGCGATTAATCGATTATTAACGATTATCACATCGAGTTCGAACGTTCTGGAATGTTCTAGTTTCTGCATGTGACTAAAAACCACCTGACACCTCGACAAAAGCTATGGGGAACCACTAACCTTGGTAGCTGAACTTTAAATTCTAGAAGTCGAAGGTCAGTAAGAGACCTATAAATGGAGCCAAAGTCCGCGGTAGTTGTAGTGTTTGTTGACAGCGTTTAATACGTTATTTTGTCGAGGTCATTGGGGTTCTGCTTTTTCCTTCGGTTGAGCTAAAGTTTTGTTGAGCAGTAAAGTATCAATTTCGGAATCGCGTCTAGTGAGAAGATTATAACAGCTCACACAATGTTCCATCAGACATAGGCTAAAATGTGAAGACAGCGATTGTGAAACGTCAAAAGCCACTTTAGATCTGTCGATCTCATTGGCCAGATTCTGAAACCGTAAAGAAGGGTTAGGCAGACGGTTGCGTTGTAAACTCAGGGACAATAACGGAGCGGCTGCAATCGGTTGGGACAATTTCCTACTTTCACAGCTTCATTAATAACGCTTGTAAATAATCTACAAGAGGTCCCCCGAACTTCAAGAGGGTTGGATGGAGATCATCCAGTCCCGCGATCTTGTTCAATTTTAGCAATCCGACCTCACGTTTGACTTCTGAGTAAGGACTGATCCAAAGAGCAACCTAGGAAGCCGGGCGATCAATGGTTAGTGAGACATCTAACTATCCCGGCCGATTAAATTAGCTTTCAAAGTGTTCAGCCCAACGCTTCAAGCGTTTTGATAAGTTGCTGATAGGCTGTTGTATCATCGCCCTTGGGACCGATTATGAGATTAAGAACCGTATAACAAAAGCTCGAGGTGCTTTTGCTAGGCTTCGCCATCTATGGCGCCGGCGCGACATCCCTCTCGCCGTGATAGGTAGAGTGTACAATGCAGCGGTACGTTTGACCCTGCTGTACGTTGTGAAACCTGGCCCCTTAAAGCAGGGGACCTGAAGAGGCTAGTTACCTTCGACCACCGGTGCCTTCGCAATTTAGCTCACATCTGGTGGGAACACCGCGTGAGCAACGAGCGTGTTCGACGCCTTGTTTACAGCACAGGAAAAGGAAATAAACCGCTCAACACCGTCAGTTTATGCACCAGGCTCCGATGACTCCGCCAGCCCACTGGCTCCAGCGACGTGCGTTGTTTGCGCGCCCGGGGGTGGTGGAAGAGGAGGGGTGGCCAAGTGATGACTTGGTCGAGAAGAATGAAGGTCCTCCTTTTGGAGTTGGCCTTGGTTGTAGCTTCACGGCACCCCGGTTGGGGTCCGAAAGACGATGAACACGTTTGGCTAGTTACATTTGCTGACATGACTAGGAGGCGACCTCAGTGGCATTCGTGCTGTTACTTCTGTCCCTCTCAATCCCTTCAAGCCACCTCCAACAATGATCTCATTTCGTGGCATAATATAATTTTACATAATGTTTTTGTTGACAAGTAACCAGGCGGTAGCTTTTCGGAACGAGGCCCATCCGTTGCTGGTAGATCAGCTGGCATGCAACTGTTGCAGTTTATGTATTGCGGCATAGTAGCTGAGGTGTTTTACACCTCTAGCTAACGTGTATAATGAATGTACTCCCGTCAGTTATATTTTCAATAAAACTTGCTGCTAGTTTCCAGTATCAGTATGGCAGCCCACGCACAACCATGACTTCTTTAAACTTTAACTACATTCTGCGTCGGCCGTCTCTGTATTTACACAGCAGGGCGGATAAGTGAAAACATGCTATTACAGGTGCCTCAAATTTCTTTCCCTCTGCCTCTTTTACTCCTACATAAACCCCCAATTATTAACCTTTCTATAATTCCCAACTTAATTGATAGCAACCGTAATGCCACTGGAACCGAATCATCTACAACTACCTTCCTACACCATCCACAGGACGCCTATCGCTAAAGATCCCTTATAAGGTCACGCTTCCCTGTTTCTATGGCGGCGTTCAACGTTCGCACTCTAAGACAAATATCAATAGGCTGCGATCGCATGCACGTTGGACACGCTGGGTATTGACGTGTGCTGCGTGTCGGAAATTAGGATCAATGACTCCGACGGGCTTGTTGAATTAACAGCCCCAGAATTGTCCTCTAGCTATTGGTTGCACGCATCCAGCGACTCTTCTGCAGCAGGTACGGGTCAAGCTGGGGTAGACAACGTTCACAGCTCAAAGGCTATCATCGTTGGCTGATTGGATTCCCGTGAGTAGCCGTTTGTGTGCAGCCTGTTTGACGACATCAACTAAGGTTGATTCAAGAAACAGCACAAGACGCTGTGTTTGTGGTTTCCGATTATATTCTCATCGAGTACAATTCTGATGCTTCCAAATGACACATTCAATCACAAACTGAACACGCTACTACGCAGCACTACCAATACACATCATAGTAGTTACAGGGGATATTAGTGGGCTCTTCAGAATCTCTGTTAGGTTATCATGGGCTTAACTCCGAAGGGACTGACAACAGCGAGCGTCTGTCGTAGCTGCGAACGGAGCATCCGCTGTTCCTTAGTAGCACTGCTTTTAAACACAGTGGGCGCCCAAGTGTTATTGGAGTCCCCCTTCAGCTGGCCAGTGATGGACTCAAAGTGACCATATTGCCACAATGTACAGGTGGCGTGGTTCCATCCAAGATTGTCACTCGTACTGGAGTAGTTGCGCCGACTCTGATCATAAATGGCACACTGTCCTTTTGCCATTAACTTTACCGGCAGGCGTACCAAGCGTCTCCCGCGACTTCCAACTGAGAAGTTGCTTCAGCCCTCGGTCAGATAAGCCTATCAAGACTCACTGCGTACGAAACTTTCGCTCTCGTCTCTTAATGACACTGAACTTCAGCGGAATAGGATCTCGGCCGCCATGGACGACGCTAGCCTCCGATTGCGGCACTAGCAATCGTCACTGCACCAGTCATTGGATATCCGAGAGGTTGGAGAACCACTTGACATCCAGAAGAAACCTCCCGACTGTCTATGAGCACAATGACACCAGACTACTAAACGCAAAGTAAAGTGGAGCCCGTGTGTTGTAAATAAAGCTTGGTGGACCAGTTGGGCTCAAGAAATGGAGGAGGCAGGTGCAGTAGGCAGTTATGACAGGCTTTTTCAGCTGATCCGCATCACTGGTCCCAGGAAACCAGGTGTCCGTGAGACGGACAGCGCGGTTGCATTGATTCACAATAAGGAGCACCGTACGGCTCGTTGGACGGAACAGTTTCAAAAGCAGCTCAGTTAGCCCTTACTTCCAGACCCCTTCCTACTCAGGTGATGCGGAATTTGACATGGTCAGTTAGTTAACAGGCTGAAGTCTGAAACGCGATCACAGCCCTCAACTGTATTCGTGCTGCTGGCCCGAATGCCCTCTCAGTTACGCCAGTTAAGGATGATGAGGTCTTTCGCAGAGCACTGATCGAGCTATTTGGAGTGAATCGGCTATAGTGGTAATATACAAGGGCAGTCGCATCGATTGTGATAACCACAGGAGTAGTAGCTTAAAGTCAGTTGGGACAAAATTACTGGCCTTGATTCTTGTTCATCGCCTCAATGTAGAACGGGAATCTCGGATTAGGGAATAATAAATAGCCTTTCGCCCAGGACAGGGTTGTTCAGATTTTGTTCTGTTCTCCGAGCTGAACAGTTTCGTTGCAGACGTTTCATCACCAGTCGTGGTGACTTCCTCAGTGCGTTAAGTAAACTGATTTGTTTTGTCGATTCTTACCGGTGAGCGAGTGACATTTGAACCTGCTCAGTTCGATTCAGGTCCCGTGATCATTGTTTGTTCCCAGTGTGGGCGCCGCCTCTTCCGATTCACTTGCCAGATGATGCACGTGAAATCTTTTCTCGCTGCTGCCTGTATATCGGATCTAAATCGATGCGTTGGTTTATTGAACTGACTGTAGAAAACCAGGCTTCAAGGAATTCTCTTCCCTTTTTGGTCTCTCCTTGCGCTAGTACCTCTGTTTTCTCCCAATCAAATGCGTGCCCTTCTTCATCAACGTGTGTCGAGACCAAGGATGATGGGTAATGGTTTCGACAGGCTCGCTTGTGTTCTTGCAGTCTTGTAGACAATTTCCTTCCCGTTTGGCCCACATAGTTCTTATCACAATTTTTACACTGTATCTTGTAAATGACGTTCCGGCGTTCGTGTGTACTCGTCTTCCCTTTCGGTCTAGATAGGGTTCCTTTCAGCGTGTTGGTGGGTATGTGAGCCAATAACAGATGGTGTGGCTTGAGGAGTCTAGCAGTCAGTTCCGATACGTTCTTGATGTATGGTAAAGCGATCCGTTTGGTTGTTGTTGGTTCAGGTGTGGTGTTTGTACTCTTCTGGTTCATGTATCTTCGGATGAAGCTGCGTGGATATCCGTTGCGCATGAAGGATGTAAACAAATGATTTTCTTCCTCGCGTTTTGCTTCAGCAGTATTACAATGTGATTCTATCCTACGGAACAAGGTGCGGATGCAGCTGATTTTGTGACATTTTGGGTGGTTGCTGTTGAAATTTAATATTTGATCTGTATGCGTATCTTTCCTGTAAACTGATGTTTGTAGTTCTCCGTCCGTTGTTCTAGTAACTAATACATCTAAGAAAGGTAGTTTGTTCTCCATTTCTGGTTCCATAGTAAAGTGAATACCGTCCATCGCATCGTTCAGCAGGCTTTGTGCGGTCTGCAACTGGCTGCGTTTGAGTATGACAAACGTGTCGTCAACATATCTGACCCACAATTTCGGATTCACGACTGGTAGTAGATTTTCTTCTAACGTTGCATGACAACCACTCTGCGGCAGGTACTAGAGCAAGGACCCACATTGCAGATCGACAACAGAGATGTTACTCGACACGAAAAGTGCGTTCGATTTAGTCGATCGATCCATTCTGTTCGAAATACTTCCGCGGAAATCTCTCCACATGAAATATATAACATCTTACGTGCTCAATACACTACAGGCCGCATCAGGATCTACAGTGACCTGTCGAATAGGTTTCCAACAACAAGTAGTGTTCGTTAGAGTTGTGTGATTTTCCCATTTTTGTACAATTTCGTTGTGGACTTTGTCATGGAGTGTTACGGAGCCTCATGCGTTGAGGTGCTGCTTGGTGAAAGGCTAGATGATGTTGATTATGCGGACATCGTTTTGTTAGTTAACAATGTTGCGGCGGCCCAGCCAACCCTGAATAACCTCTGTAGAGTGGTCCCATTATTTGTTAGGCGCTTCGCTCCTTCAAAGTGTAGTGTTGTTGCAAAACCACCAGTCACTTGATGACCCGTTGACCATTGAAAGCGAGGTAGTTGACCAATTCACTTACCTTGGCAGCTGCATCAGCAACGATGGGCACATGGAAACAAATCAGTTCATTTATCGCAAAAGTGAGAAGCACCTTCTTGAAGCTGCGGCATCTTTGGCGACAGAAGGGAGTTTCTCTCCGTCTGAAAAATGAGGGCTGTCCTGCTATATGGGAGTGAAACTTGACACCAGTCTGAAGATCTGAGACACCTTCAAGTCTTTGATCATCTTTGTCTGCGAAGCATTGCTGAGGTCGGATGGCACCAGCGTGTCTGCAACGATGATGTGCGCAGGCGAGTACTAGGCAGTTGTAAACTAGCTAGTTCCTTAGAACAACAGATAACACTGAATAAGTTGCGTTGGCTTGGGTACATGCTACGTATGCCTGGTCATCGCTTATCGAAATGGGCGTTGTTTTGTTTGCAAGATGTAGGATTGTGCAAGGTGGGAAAGTATTACGGGCTGAACTCCACGCGATTCGCCTTGTGCTTGGCTTGTGACTTTACAGGACATGGCTCGGAGCCGACATCAGTGGCGCGTCTGCTGCCGTCTTTTAGTCGGATTGCCTGTTTAAAGTGCGTTAGCTGCGGAGTAATGGCTGATTATGACGCGAGGTAGTGAAAGCCGCAAGGAAGCTGTCTCGCTTGCACGACAGTCAGCTGTTTGTAACGGCAGGTTGTTAACATAAGGTGTAGGCGCCTTGCCCTTGAATGTCTGCTTAGAGCAGGGGCCACCAAGCTTTGTTCACGGCGGGTCGCATAACGTACAAAATGACGACTGCCGGCCGGATTAACTTTCTGCACAACACTCGAAAATTAAAACGACGGCTCTCAGCAAATAAAAAACGAATTTAAGCATTTCATGTTAAACATGGATAAGTGGAAGGCAATCAAAAAAATCAAATTCGAGTATCGTTGGTGAGCCGGATACGGCACGCGGGCCCTGGTTTAGAGCATTAAGTTTTGACGGTAAGTCCCCTTCTCTCCCACTTATTCGTCTTCGTTTCGGAGGTCATTTTGGTTGTTTCCCAGCGAAGCATCAGTTCAAATGGCCGATGGACTGCTGTCGATGATGATGTAGCGCATGGTGGAAGGGGCGTTGACGGAAAGGATTTATCCCTGGGGAGGCCGTTAACCTCAGAGATTTAAGTTTTGCCAAAACCTTTGCAGTGAACTGAACAGCTGTCAGGGACGTTAAGATTGAGATCGGAGAAGACACCGTCGCTGTAGAAACTTTATTTAGTGTTTTACTCAACATACTCAGGCAATCCGGGGGGAATCTCCAGACTACTACACCACTTATGGAAGGCTGTTGATGCGACTATACAAGGCTTAGAGGTTGGATGAGAATTTGCGTACAAGTTGACGTTGTTGCTCACTCATATCTACGCGTATAAGCTGGACGGAGGATGCGGTGATCGCAGATTCGCAGAGGGGCATCATATCCGATGTGGTCAACTATGTTCTTCGTTGATGAGAATTAGATCCAACAGGGATGGTCGTTGGATCGGAATTCGATTGGCTCGTATGTGCCGTTGTACATCGAGGCCATGTGAAGATCAGCTTTCACCTGCACCCGTGCTCACTCTCCAAGGTGCACAACTTGAACAGGTAGATAGTTTCGTCTACCTTGGGAGCTGTGTTTCCGCTGACGGCACAATCAACAAAGAAGTTTCGCTTCGTATCGCTAAAGCTCGATCAGCATTTGTCAATCTGAGGCACTTGTGGCGTCGTCGCGACGTCTCATTCTCTCTAAAGGGCCGAGTTTACAGCGCGTCCGTTCGCTCAGTATTGTTGTACGGGAGCGAGTCCTGGCCGATTCGCGTGGAAGACATGCGTCGTCTTTCTGCGTTCGATAACGGTTGCTTAAGGAGGATCGCTCGTGTTCGGTGGCAACATCGAGTTATCAGTAATGACGTTCGACGTCGCGTCTTGGGAAATGCAAGTATTTCCTTCAACAAACTGGTTTTGTTGCGTCAATTAAGATGGCTCGGTCATGTCCTATGCATGGCACCTGAGCGTCTACCACGTCGCGCTCCATTCGCTCGTCAAGGACCTGGCTGGAAGCGACCGCGTAGTGGTCAGTCTTCCACTTGCCGGTGGCATATGAAATCGCTGACGTCGTGTCTAGCCGCTGTTGGACCCGTACGTCTTCCAGGATGGGGACCCAAAGATGGCGAGTGCCAATGGCTTAGGACACTTGAAGACATGGCCCGCAACCGGAATCAATGGAAGAATTGTGTACAGTGTTGTGTTGATTCACATGTTTAATTCTACAAAAATTGAAAATGACAAAAAAGAGAAAAAGCGGCGTGTGAAAAACAAACTAAAAATGTTTTGTTCTGTATTTTTGTCAAAATATTCCATTTTCTTGCGGCATATTAGCTGAAGTGTGTTGCCCACCTTCAGCTAGCATGCCATGACGATTATGACGCAATGACTGTCTCTTATACACTGATTTCCATGGTTTTCTTGGCTCTATGTCTAGTTACTAGACTGTTGAGATTACATGTGAAGATCAATGACGCCTGACGCAAACGAGTTAGGAGCCAGAACGGAGTGAAATCGAAGAAAAGGTTGAAGTACTTTGTGACAAGGTGTGTGTGTGGGGGGGGGGATAGAATAAAGTGGATGTCGCGCGAGTTATGCGGCCTTCTCGGATGAGCTGGTAGGAGGGTGATTAGTATGACTCCACACCACATGGTGTCAGGAGACCGTAAAGCAGTGTCTGTTACAAGGGTGCCATGGACAGCCTATGGTGCGCTGAGGCTGGTGGTGCCTAGATCCTGACAGATGGTCTACCCGCTGCTGCTACTGTCGCGCCATAGTCTCATGTCCTGGGCGCCTCCACGTGGCGACCGCTGGGTGGGAGTTGGGTTTCGCCCTTCTCCCTGCTAAGATCCAGGACACCAATCCGCATGAGTCAGTTAACTGACCATGTGCTAGACCCGCTGCCTTTCGGGTGTATACTTAATCGAAGGCTTTGGCTGAGGACCCGAGTCGTTCTCCTGTCAGGTGTGGGCGCCCTGGCAGTATCCTAGTCCATCCTTTTCGGAGGTTAGGAAGTGGTCGATGGCCCACTTCCCGTAAAACCTAGCCATGGGAGACAACAGGTCTACGGGTTATAAGCTCACAGCTCAATTGGCGTAGAGCACGAGCGCCACGCATTGTCTCTGACGGTGGGAGGACACCTCCGGTGTTCAATGGTTTGCTACTGCCCGCCTCAAGCCAGGCAGCCCCTGGTCAAATTGGTGCAAACTCGTCAAAACCCTTTTGCGTCTGGCCGTGGTCGCAGGTGCGTATCCTACTACGGTCGCAAAACATATAATAATTGTTCCAGTACCTCAAAGGCTGCGTGTGACGGCCGTCAAGCAGATCCCCATCTGTCTCTGCAATCACATTCCAGAGCTGGATCTGCTCCCCACTGCCTTGTGGGTCAGGCTATTGAGCCAAAGGCTCCGGGCGGAGTCCCTCAAGCAAACCTCCGAAGCACAACGACCACCTCGCGTGCGATTGCCCACCAATGCAATCGTATGCCTGCGCGTAAAGCACTCAGCATCGGATGCTGGAACGTGCGCACACTACTGGACCGGAACTCCAGCGAACGCCCGGAGCGACGCACTGCACTGGTCGCGATGGAGCTGGCGCGCTACAACATCGATATTGCGGCGCTCAGTGAAACCCGGCTCGCTGAGCAAGGTAAGTTGCATGAAGCAGGTGCTGGCTACACATTCTACTGGGTGGGCAACGCCGCCTCAGCTCCACGTGAACATGGGGTCGGATTTGCAATATCCGATCGCCTAAATGGCCAGCTGGTGGGTGAACCAACAGGCATCAGCGCGCGACTGATGACCGTTCGCCTACGACTCGGAAGAGGTAAGTTTGCTACTTTTATAAGCACGTACGGTCCGACCATGTGTTATCCTGATGACACGCGTGATCAATTCTACACTGAGCTATCCTCCGTGATACGGTCTGTGCCGAGGAGCGACCGACTATTTCTGCTGGGTGATTTCAACGCGCGCGTTGGGCGTGATACATCGATGTGGACAGATGTTATCGGTTCGCATGGCATTGGCTCAGCGAATGCGAACGGTGACAGGCTGCTCTCACTGTGTGCCACTCACGGCCTGACGATCACGAACACTCGGTTTGCACTGAGTGCGAGTGATATAGCAACCTGGACGCACCCACGGAGTGGTCACGCTCACCTGCTCGACTATGTCATCGTACGTCAGCGTGATATGCGTGAAGTGCGCATGACACGTGTACTGCATGGAGCTGAGTGTGGCACTGATCACAAGTTGGTGCGGACCAAACTGTACATATATTTTCGTAAATCTATGTATTGCACTCCTGCCGTGAATCGGCGTAAATTTAACATTCTCTCCCTCGGTACTGTGACGAAACGTACTGAGCTGGAGAAGGCGATGGCTGCACGCCTGTGTGTGATGTGGACTGCATAGCCACAGTGGGCGACCTGTGGCACCACATTCGCGACCAGGTGACAGCTGCTGCCGAGGAGACCATCGGGCGCGCAAACTGTAAGCGGCCTGATTGGTTGATGAGAACAATGCGACGATCGGCGCATTGGTGTCGGAGAAGAATGCAGCATTTGCTGCACATGTTGCAGATCCCAGTGACTTGGAGAAGAAGAGTCAGTTTCGCAAACTTCGACGGCGACTGATCCGAGAGCTCCGTCACATTAAAAATGCATGGTGGACGGAGAAGGCGAAGCAGATGGAATGCTACGCCGAACGCCGCCAACACAAGGAATTCTTTGACTCCTTGAAGGCGGTGTATGGACCGAGATTGGAGCCGCTGAGGACACTGATCGATGGTAGTTCAGGCGCTACCTGCACACAGACTGCAGATATAATGCGGATCTGGCGGAAACACTTTGACTGTCTCTTGAACAACCGTTCAGAGATCGACTGGCCTACATTGAACGGCCTGAAGCAGCACGATGTGAAGGCGAATCTGGCGGATACGCCGACACTGGATGAGACGCAGAGAGCACTTGCTCAGCTGCGAAACGGCAAGTGTGCCGGGGCCGACGGGATCCCGCCTGAAGTATTGAAACACGGCGGACCCGCGTTGGTGACTGCGCTGCACCACTTGGTGCAACGTGTATGGATTGAGGAGGAGGTGCCTCCTGAGCTGAAGGATGCCCTTGTGCTACCACTGTACAAGGGCAAATGGAGCAAGCAATGTTGCATGAATTATCGTGGCATCAACTTGCTGAGTTGTGTGGGCAAGGTGATTGTCCGAATCCTGCTCAACCGCCTCGTCAGTCAGGTTGTGGAACCTAACGTGGCGGAAGAGCAGTGTGGATTCCGTTCAGGTCGCAGCACTATAGATTTGGTGTTTGCGGCTCGTCAGTTGCAAGAGAAGTGCAGAGAACGACACCAGCCATTGTACTCGCTTTTGTTGATTTCACCAAAGCATTTGATACGGTGAACCGCGAGGCATTGTGGCTGGTGTTGGGTAAGTTTGGTTGCCCGCGTAGGTTTGTAAGTTTAATTGAATGTCTGCACAGTGGTATGCGAGCGAGGGTGCAGCTGAGTGGAGAGACCTCGGATGATTTTGCAATTGTCTCTGGTGTGAAGCAAGGCTGTGTCTTAGCTCCTACCCTGTTTAATATATATCTTCATGCAATGATGTCTTGTGCTTTTGATGCCGCTTGTGCTTACGGTGTTCGTGTGGAGCACCGTAATGATGGTGGGTTGCTGAACATCCGTTTTGGTGCGAGAACTCTAGTCTGTGAGACAACTATCCGTATGTTGCTGTTTGCTGACGACTGTGCGTTGTTTGCACACAGCGCGGATGAGTTGCAGCACATGATTAGTGCACTGGCTTCGACAGCGGCAAAATTTGGGCTCACCATCAACACAAGCAAAACTGTCTGTCTCTTTCAGACTTCACCGGAGGTGCAATCTTCAATATTGCCGCGAATCAGCATTGGTGCTGAAGTATTGGAAACCACCTCCCGCTTCTGCTACCTTGGGAGTGTGATGTCGACTGATCAGCAGCTACACGTTGAGTTGCGTATTCGCGTGTCGAAGGCAGCAGCGGCATTCGGGAAGCTTGAGTACCGAGTGTGGAACAACCATCAGCTTGGCATTGGCACAAAGCTGATGGTGTACAAATTCATGGTACTGTCCGTTCTTCTATACGGTAGTGAAACGTGGACGATGTGCCGGCGGGATGTGCGATATCTCGAGCGGTTCCATCAGCAGTGTTTGCGACAAATTTTGCGCATCGGTTGGGGCGCCAGAGTTGCAGACACGGAGGTGTTGCGCCGAAGTGGTAGGTATGCAGTGGACTGCATACTTTTACTGCGACACCTGAGATGGCTCGGTCATGTGTGGCGTATGGATTCGACTCGGATACCGAAACAACTTTTATACGGTCAGCTGAGTATTGGGAAGCGGCACGTGGGGAAACCAAAGTTACGTTACCAGGACATGATTAAAGTGAGCCTCACACGTTCTAATCTTGATTGCAAGTCATGGGAATCGAAAGCGGTTGATCGGCGAGTATGGCGCGATCTCATCACGAAGGCAGTTGCTGAAGTGCGGAGAAAGACCTCATGCATGCAGAGAAAAATCGGCAAGTGCGGAAGCGGCAAGCACCGATGGATTGTACTCCATCGACATCGAGTGCATGGTGCTGTAGCACATGTGGTCGCGAGTGCCTGAGTCAGGCAGGCCTAGTGAGCCATGAGCGAGGCCACTCGGGACTACTACCGAAGCGCCGACGGGTTCTGCAGAGAAAGTAGGTAGAACCGGCGCAGCGTTTGTAGGTACGCTGCATTCGATTTACTAACCGCGTGCTTGCATGCTAAGTCTATTTATTTCAGGTGGTGGGTTTCAATTTTCTCTAATGTTTTTCTTTCCCATATAAATGCCAAGTTATACTCTTTTCTATACATTTGCACACGTCGCTTAAGCCACTTGTAGTTATTTCGATAACATTTTTGTGTTGGTAGCATTTCGGTAAAATAAACTTCCTGACCTCGTGAACTTACCTCGTGTTCTTTTGTAAACGTATTCTTTTGTAAACAACTTATTTCATATGCTCACTAATTTAAGATTTATATCACCGTTTGCTTGCGTGCTATGTCTGTTTATTTCAGGTGGTGAGTTTTCAATTTTGTCCTAATGCTTTGCTTTCTCATATAAATGTCTACCTGTACTCTCTTCTATAAACTTGCACACGTCACTTAATCCAATTCTAGTCCTTTTCGAAAACATTTTTGTGTTCGTGGAATTTCCGTAAAGTATACTTTCTGACCTCGTGAACTTATCTCGGATTCTTCTGTAGACAATTTACTTCAGATGCTCATTACTTTTAGATATATGTCACCCTTTCCTTATGCATTACTCGATTTATTTTCTTTTTTATCTTTCTCTCAAGTGATTGACTGTTGCTTGATATCCCCGGTGAGACTGCGCTTGATGTGCATATTGACAAGGTGCCTACCTGTCTATTACCCACTACTTTGTCCATACTGGCTCCAGGAGACAGTTGGTCGTTGCTGGAGGGGACAGGGTGCACGGTCTTTGTGGCCGTGTTAGGATCAAAGAGTGGTTCCATGCAGTCAGTGTGGAGCGGACTACGGTCCAGCCACCACTTTGTGTGCGATTGATTCCCAAAATACAGGGTGCTTGTGTTTGCCTGTGAAGGAGTGTGGGCCGGCTCCGTTGATGAAACGTGGCTCCCATTCACATGCCTCCCAGTCTTATTCCTTCAGGTTTACACTGGATATGGGGTGTGGTTGGAGCTGTGGGTGGTGCAGCGCAAGCTACCCATGGTCCCTCTGTAGGCGAAGGCGTCCTGTGGCTGGCCACAGTGACAGGCAAATTCGAAACCGGATGCCGCCAACCATGGGGGGGTGCATTTTTGTTTGTTGAACAACTATGATCCCAATACCGAAGTGCGGTGAATCCAGTTTCCGCGACTCATAACGAAGCGCAACAAGAAATGACAACCGCAAAGTAGTGGGGTTAAAGGTAAATAGAAAGAAAATGGAAGAAGCGTACCAATCAGAACAGAACTAAAAATAACAACCAGATGCAAGAAACCGAATGCAGGAGTACCACTGACTGTGTGACTGCGCCATGTATGATACGGTCTCCAGCTATTGGTGCAGATCATAAAGAGGCCCCCATCCACGAAGATGGCATGCACCAACCTAACCAAGTCTCTCGGACAATTTCTTCAGGGCTCTATGCCACGTCATAGACTGACCACCTCGCGGTTTCACCCAATTTGGTGCAGCCACGATACACAATGAACTTCGAGGGAGCCGGTCAACGGGCACACGGCTCAGCCAACTCAAGCGATTAACATTAAGCAAACATCCGAATAAGGCGGACCCCAGAATCGCACACTCGGTTTTCCTCATCGGACGCCAGCAATACTTTGCAGGCACCAGTGGTCAAACACGGCCAAGCGTTTAAAATCTTCGCTGCGAACTGGGCGAGTATGTGATTCATAAAGTAAAACCGGCCTTACCACTGTATTATACACCCTACCATTCACAGACAGTCTGATATCCCGCCGTCACCATGGATGGTTGAGTCTCTGGAAAGCCACAAAGGCCTTGCTGATACGCGAACTGCTGTGTTTCCGCTGACAGTACGGATAACCGATGCAGCCATACTGGTCACGCTACAGCCGTTTCCTAAAGCAGAAGACAAAGGTCTCCGGCGGAACTTGTATGGAGCACTCAGAAGACAGAATGTACAGCCAAAACACGGGGTCAGAAAAAGTTCATGAAAGAAAAGACCTAATTAAAAGCACTTGATTATAGCAAATACCAAATGCGCAAAAACTCGCTTGTTGGTTGTTCAAGTAGTGCGCTTACTGGATGGCTCCAAGACAGATCATTCTGATTGGTCCACTTCAAGGTCAAAAGCTGTCACTGGCTTACTCTTGTTGGCTAGCCAATCAGCTATAGGCGGCCTACGACCAATCATCTCCGGGCTGACAGCTGGCTTCGAAGGCTGCTACGGACGGCCTCCTGTAACACCCCACTCGCGAAAAGTGGTCACCAGGCAAGGCTCAATAGATCGCTTCTGAGTTCCAGGGTGTATGTTGAAAGTGTCCAGCAGGATATCCAGTGGCAACGATCGTTCACTTACTTATTTTCATGCTGGCTTGCGTGTTTGATCCGAATCATATAACCTACTTGAACTTGTCCAAGTCTGCAATTAATCGAGCCTGTGGTCCACCATGGTCTTCCAGGGCGATAGCCTCCGAGTAAAACAGTCCTGGGTGAAATAGAGGTACTTGCATCATGTGCCGCTGACTGAAGTACTTGTCCTTTCTCGCATTCCTCTCTTGGGGAGCGATACGCTTCAGAAGCAACAACTCAGAGTATGAGGTTTTCTACCCATCAGCGTTTCGGCTAGGGACAGCTGATTTGGCACCTGGGGGTCGGAGTTGGTCTGAACAGTAGAAGAGAAGCATATAATATCTCCTGGGTAGTTCCTTTCTTCCTCATGTTTAGCAGCGTCCGTTTAAAGGTATCAAGAAAGCGCTCCGCTTGCGCATTGGACTGCGTGTGGAACGGCGGTGAGCTTAGGTGTGTGATATCATCCTGCGTACAGTATTCGGCAAACTGCGAAGATGTAAACTGAGGGCCATTGTCAGTAACGGGTCTCTGGTATTCCACGCTAAGCGAAGTCTTCTCAGTATGCCAATTGTTACGCCACCTGTTGTGCGTTCCAAGCAGAACACTTCGGCCACTTGCTAAAGGAATCAACAACGATGAAATACTGTTGTCCACTCACGGCATCAAAGGAATCCGCGTGTACTCGCTCCCATGGTTTTGTTGACAAGAGGACAATTTTGCTTTCCTAGGCGCCCTGCTGACAAGTGCCTATTTCGGACACCATTTTGCTAGCTGTTACAGCTCCGAGTAGATATTCGGCCAGTAAATGCAACTCCGAGCAATAATTTTCATTATGTTAATGTCAGGGTTTCAACGATGAAACTACCGTAGAATTCTTTGGCGAAGCTCCCTTGGAATAGCATATCATTCCGTCAAAAGTAAACATCCGTTGACGATGGATGATTCGTCTTTTCTCCGGGACAAATCTTGCAATTCCCCAAGTAAGTTGTCCTACGGCCACAGTGTAATTTGAAATCCGACTGCTTGTTGTAGGACAGGATCCCGATTGATGCATCACGTATCATTGCAAAAGTTACCGGAAGCTCTCTGAGCGTTTCCAACAATACCTGATATACTTTCGACTCCAGAGAAATCGCTACAATGATAGATTCCTTTCTGGCGCTGCTGGCTTTCCAACAGCCCGGAAGTGCATCAGCTTGGCCAATGCCTTGTGCAGAAATGTGCTTCGCCGTAAAGTCGTAGCCGAGTAATGCAGTAGCCTACCACAGCAACGTTTGCCGTATAGACATGGATGCCAGACTGATCTGAAAATTGCCAACAGCAGCTTATGGTCAGTAAGAAGTGCAAACTTTCTTCCAAACAGCATCTTGTGAAACTTCTTTACAGCGAAGACTATCGCCAAGGCTTTTTTTATCTGCGTCAGACAGCGACCGGGATTCATGTGCAACTGCCTTTTCTGAACCATCTGCGAACTTGCGAACTATGACTGCACCAATGCCATAGTTCGAGGTGTCTGCGGCCACCACCATCTCTAAAGTAGGGTCGTAATGTGTTAGCAGGTCGGCACATAGTAACATTTTACCTCGTCAAATGAGCCCTAGCATTCTGCGGACCAGTTCCAGCATTTATCCTTGATCAGGTAATTGAGTGAACCACGCAAGCGATGCATGTGCGGTAGGAACGGGCTTGTAATGGCTTATGACTCCTAGGAAGGACCTTAGCGTTGCAACATCCTTGGGCGGCGGCATCTTCTTGATTGGCACGATGTTCGCTGGGACTGGACGCCTGCCGTTTCTGTCGAGTATAAAATCGAGAAACGTAATTGAGTCCATAAAGAAGGCATACTATTCCGATCGGAGTCTGAATCCATATTCCTCAACACGGTCAAGAACTCGATCCAACTTTTCGAATAGATCATCACCACTGCCTCCGACAACAAAGATGTCATCCAGGTATGCGGCTGCCCCATCAACATCCGTCATCATCATCAACAGCAGTACATCAGGCATTTGAACTGATGCTTTGCTGCCATACAACCATGAGGACCTATGACATAAAGAATAGGAAGAGGGAGAGAAGGACTTACCTGAAAACCTTAATGCCCTAAGCAAACATTCAGGGTCAAGGCACCTACACCTTGTGTAGACAATATACCGTCACAAACAGCTGGCCATCGTCAGTATTGTGTCTATGACCTGCTGGAATATGGCTGGTGCGTATTGATGGTAATTCTCGTGAAGTTTCGTGTACCTCGATCTGCAGGTATGCATCAGAGATCCAGCTTTGCGAAACATTTACCACCATCAAATTTTGCGAACAAATCATCGGGGAGCGGTAAAGGGTACTGAGTAACGCTCAATGCAGCATTTAGACCCGTCGAGAAATCGGCGCATATTCGAATCTGACCATTTGGTTTATTGACCACAACAATGGGTGGTGCCCAAACGAGTAGTTCACCGGATGGATAACCCCTGCTCACTCTAAGCGATCCAGCTCCTGGTCAACCATTGGCGTTGCCGCGAACGGTACAGTGCGTCTCGTAGGAAACAGTGGAACAGCATCGGGCTTAAGGGATAGTGAAGTTTTAATTTGGTGCACTTATCGAGGCCTTCTCGAAAGACTGCTGCATATTTCTCCCGTAGGCGCTTGATGGTTGGAGCAGTTTTCTTGTGTATCTGGACACTAGCATAAATCTGGTTCATCGGAACATCAAGTAAGTTGAAACGCTCGATCCAGTCTAAACTCAGAAGATTCAAATTCTGGTGTCTTGTGACGAAAATCGTTCCCCACGTGGTACGGTTGGTATAACGACACTCACAGTCTACTTGAACAAGCAATTTCAACTCTGAAGCTGATGCACTTTTCGCCTGCTGACTGGTAGGTTTGATTTCTGATGACCCGACCATTCTCGACAGCTTTGCTGGTATGACGGTAAGGTCCGGAGCCGTATCGATCTGCGAACGCCCCTGTCTTCCATTGATGTTGATGTACTTTCTACGATCTCTGACATCGTCAGTAAAATTGGCGTTCACTCACTTCGCGAAACGACCGTAGGTTTTTATTCGTGCATCATGAACCAGAATGAAAGATGTCTTGGACATGCAATGAGTTTCTCTGTGCTCACGTCTACGACATTTCTGATAGATATGTTTGTTGAATGGATACCATCTAACAAAATGCTAGACTCCGCATTGTCAAGATGCTGATGGTGGTTTACCTTGAGGGGTCTACTTGCAATCAGTGGTCGGAAACTTGTTCTTCGAAATCTGTTGACTGTGAAATCATTTGAATGCGCCTTCGTATCCTCAACCACAGCTGTGTCGTGTTTTAAAATGATGATTATCTGGGCCTCTGCAATCACAGCTTACAGGTGGACATCCGGGTCTCACTCGAACAACCCGAGTACTTTGGTTCGGATCTCGGCATCCTTGGGAGATTGCAGGCTGCATAGCAGTATCAGACACTCAAACTGGTCTTCAGTAAGTGATTTCAGCTTGAACTTGTGGCACTCTCGCTGCACTGCTACTGCATGGGCAATGAGATCATCGCTGTTCCCTTGCACAGCTTCAGACAATAGTATCAATTGTTGAAAAGCGATGCTTGATCACCGAACAACCACGTAAGTCGGAAAATTATTTCATCAAAGCAGAAATCTTGAACACATTTGGGCAAAATAAAATTGAGGTATCTGTTGGGCTTGATAGTCCCGAGTTTACGTAGTAGGAGCAAGAATCTTTAAAATCAGCAAGATTTGCCAGCTCCATCTTGAAAATATCTTCGTAACGCTTGAACCATGGATCGAAAATCAGTCCTGAAGCGGGATCAAAAATGAACTTACTGTTGATTACGGCATCAACTGAAGGTTTTTCAGCGTTGTGGACTGATGTAGACTGGAGCGATAGTGTTCGAGTGAAAGTCTCGATTATACGCAAACGTGCCGCCTCGAATTGCTGCTGCTGTTGAAACAAAATAGCTTTCAGATCTTCCGCAGAGATTGACAACTTGAATAAGCGCTCCCCGTCGCCAAAAACGGTTGTCTTCAGTGACAGTACGGAGAAGCGATGCAGCGACTTCCTAAATCACAAGACAAAGGCCTCTGGCAGAACATGTATGGAGCACTTGGAAAACAGAGTGTACAGCCAACATATGGGATCAAAATAAATAGTTCGGGAGAGAAAAGACCTAGATGAAAGTTTCTGACTATATCAAATACCAGATGTGAAAAAACTTGCTGGTTGGTTGTTCAAGTAGTGCGCTTACTGGAGGGCTTCAAGAAAGGTCATTCTGACTGGTCCACTTCAAGGTCAAAAGGTGTAATTGGCTTACCAACATTAGCTAGCCAATCAGCTATACGCGGCATACGACCAATCTTCTCCGGGCTCCTTCAGACGGACAGCTGGTACGGCCACCTGTAACACGAACTAACTTCATCAGTGATGTGACCACAATAGGGACATAGTTACCAAGGTAAGTGATCCGATAGGTAGAACCGGTTGTTGTGTCGATGCACTCCTGCAGCAAGATTTTGCACTTTGAAGGTGCAAAGCACATGCCGAGGCATGCAGCGCTACGCGTCAGTCTATCCAGCAGTGTTTGCATAGTCACTGCATCAGACTCAAAAGGAGCTATGTCGTCCGCATACTCCAGATTTGTCAGTGGCTCAGGTGGTAGAACTACCACTCCGTTACTCTTCGGTCACAGTTGAAAAGAGATATAGGACAACCATGGTGAACCGCATTTGACGTGGGGAACTCAGGAGTTTGGATTCATTCATGTTCTCTATGATGCTCAATACCTAAGTGCGTTCCCACGTTGAATACGCAATCCAGGCTTGGCACCCTCGGCAAAAGAGTGATATTGCAGTGTTCGAAACTCCCCATGGTCGAGCAACAAAACTTGTCAAGAGATAATAATGTGTCAGCTGTACGCCGTAACGGCGCTTCGCTGCCGCGCGACCACCACCAGTCGCGCGCGGGCTGAGTATACCGCGAGGACGCCCACCCCTACGCGGATTCGAACCGGTGACCTTATGGTTGCAAAGCGAACGTGCAGACCACTCGGCCACCGGCCGAGGTGAGGACACCCGGAGTGTTCAGTGGACGTTACACGTGGCTACGTGAAGACCGCATATTAGTCTGCCAGATACTGAACGGCCCCAAACACGTAGGCCGCCACCTACTGGAACCCATTCCGAACACCAACCTCAGAGGAAATAGCCAGAAACTGAGTTAACAACGCACGGCTTTTCATTAAGGCTGGACAAACCTCAGCTCATAGAGACCCAGTGATTCCGCTACAAGTAGCCATCGAATGTTTCGGCGCCTACGCTGTTAATGTTCTCAACGACAGCCTGGACGTTAAGAATTCTATCCGACCGGACGCATTATTAGCACGATTTGCCAGTGGACCGACTTAGTCGTTAACACGTTTGTGAAAGAGGATAAGTATATTAACAGAAATGAGTTGGAACGATCATATATGCTAGTGAAAGATATGTTCAAAATGTCCGCCGGTGTTCTGCTTGCAGTGCAGAAACCGCTTGGATGCAGTTGGCAAGCACTTTCTTCAATGTACCTCTCGTGATCGCGCGATATTCGTTCACAATATTTTCTTTCAATTGGTCCAATGCACGCGGCTTTGTTTTGTACACTCGCCGCTTCAGATAGCCAAAGAGAAAAATCCATGGGGTTCAAATCTGGTGAGCGAGCAGACCACTCCATTGGTTCACCGCGTCCGATTCAATGGTGACCAAATGTGTCGGTGAGATAAGCACGCACTGTTTTAGCAGAATGTGCAGGTGCAACATATTGCTGCCACCAAACGGTACTGCATGCCCCTTCGGCCTCTAGCTGTGGAAGCATGTCTGCAGCATTACCAAGTACGATGCTAGCAAAAGATGAGGTCATATTTCCGGAAAAGAAATATGGACCCAGGATTTTCTGGCTTGTTAATTCAGCCCAAACCATCAATTTTACACTGTGGTGCATACATGATGCGGTATATTTTCATGGGTTGCTAGTAATTCAAGAATACTCTTTCATTGTTCCATGCAGATGAAACAGTGCCTCAACTGTAGAGATGATAAAACGAATATCCTCTTGATTCAGAAACTAGCGGCAAAATTCATGCCGCCTCTCCGGATAGCAGAGGTTCAAAACCGGCAGTTGAAGTGCACGGAATCTCCAAAATTTTCTTTCTTGTAACATCCGGTGTATCGCGTATCGGCTCGTGTCAGTGCTGTGTGATCTGATGAATAGTGATACTTCACTGACTACAGCGCAAGCTGAACAGTCGTCCGTTGTGATGCGAGGCGGTCCCATTCTCTTAATGTCACACACTCCCAGTGTGCTCGAATTCTTCACTACTGTAAGCAAGTGTCGGGCGGTGACGGGACGCATTCCTGCGTTCATTGCACTGTATCTTCGTGAAGTTGAAACGGCGTTTAAACCGCATTCACCACACAGACGAGTAAACGGCGCGCGCTGATTAACAGGTACGTTACGTGATCACGACTGCAGTGTCTGTTCGTGCTCCATTACCTGAGGTAGTGATTCAATGACAGTGACACGACTTACACTGTCTAATATCGCCCTCACCTAGTCCAAAACACCCGGTTCGCTGATACCAATAAGTGCGCACATTCAAGCCGCAGTTTTGGTTGCGCGCTTTAGCTTGCCTACGCCGACTTGGCTAGGTAGCTGGCTGTTTCACATAGGCCAGCGCGATACACAGATAATGATCGATCGCTCCAACGCCTACGGTTAACCATGACCTTCAGCACTCAGCGCGAAGTTGGCTGACAGCCAACCACCGTCGGGAACACGTAGCTGTCTGTACTCATCTCGCTCGATGACCAAAACAGGCTGTGGCTTGTTGGTTCGTCCTTCACCAGTTTAGACTTGCACTAAGCTGATCCCTGCACTAAACCACTAGTCTACCGAGAATTCCATACATCTTCACCACTAAAGTGAGAAATTCATGTTTCTGCACGCGCGCACCACAGGCAGTACGCATTTTACAAAATTCGCTAAACATTGGATGGCTATTGGATGGTGGGGACAACAAGCGTAAATGAACGGAATTTACCATAAGCGAGCTATTGTGGGTCCAAGAACTGCGCTTCCCAATCTGGAACGCGGTCATCGGCCTTCTTCCACCAGACTAACTGTATTTCCAGGTGGATCGGAGACGATCATGCTTCTCGAACCCTTACGCCAACCGAGAAGTATTATGCTCAAATCAAAGAGGATTTGGCACTAGTGTTTGCCGTGAGAAAGTTCCACAAGATGGTCTATGGTGGCCACATCAGCTTACTGAGCGATCATAAGCCGTTCCTCGCTGTTTTCGGTTCTAAGACGGGTATGCCGACATATTTCGCCAGCAGATTGCAGCGATGGGTAACCTTTCTATTGAACTACGATTTCGATATATGTTACCATCAAACGCAAGATTCAGCCAGGCCGACGCCTTGACCCGGTTTGTCAATGCAAAATAACAGGAGCAGGGAGATACCAATATTGCAGCAGTCGCCATGGAATCCGATGTTCGTTCGCACCTGGATTACCATGTTCGTGTGTTTATGGAAACTCCGTGACATTAAAAGAGAAAGGAGCATAGATCCTGTTCACCGTTAAGCAATTAAATGTGTTCGCAACCGATGGCCCACGAGAGCGCCACTGGAGACCTACGACAGTTTTAGCTCCATCGAGCAAGATTGGCAGGGACCCACCTTTGCGCTACCCCTTGGGAGTGAGCAACTAGAAGTCGTTCAGGAATTCAAGTACCTGGGCAGCTATATTAGCGCCCATGGGATAAAAGTTGAGATTACAAACCGTATAGCAAAACCTCGAGGAGTTTTGCCAGTCTCCACCACCTGTGGCGCAGACGCGACATCACTCTCCCTGGACGGTAGTGTATAATGCATCCGTCCGTTCAGCCCTGTTATACGGTTAGAAAACCTGGCCCATCAACTCGACAACATAAAGAGGCTGGTCACGTTCGATCATGGCTGCCATTGCAGCTTAGCTCATGTTTGGTGGGAGCATCGCGTTAGCAATGAGCTTGTTCGGCGTCGCGTATTTGATGCAGGAAGAGCGAGTGAACCGCTCAGCACAATTATATCACGCACCAGGCTCTGATGGCCGGGCCACGTGTTGCGCATGCCAGCACACCGACTCCCGCGAGGTGCATTGTCTGTGGGGATGTGGTTGGAAGGGGAAGAGAGGCCAAACGATGACTTGATCGAGAGGAATGAGAACCCTCACTTCGAAACCGGCGTCGGTTAGTGCATCCCGACTGTCTGGCTGGGGTTTTAAGGACGATGAACACATTTGGTTGGACATACTCGCTGAGATGGCGAAGAGCCGGCCCAATGGCGTTTGTATTGAGAGTTCCTTGGTTCATCTCTCTTAATTTAGGTTCTCACTCCAATCTTGATTTCATGCGAAACGCATAGTATAATATTTATCATATGTGCTGTATTTTAAGTTGAACGGTAACTTTTTAGTTTAATGTTGCTGTATTGCGGCACATGAGTTGAAGTGTTTCTCATCCTCAGCTAACGTGTGCTGATGGTGAGCGATGGAGCCGCAAGCTCTCCAGACAAGCCATTTACGTAGACAACGAACAGTGGCGACCCAGAAGAGACCTGCGCGACGCCGTTAAGGACAGGTTGTCGAAAGACGATTGCTTCCTACAAGTATAGAGAGATCCCCTCCATCCAGAAAAGCTGACATTCATGGAAGTGCGCGATCAGATATCCTATGGGATCTTAAATTTCGTGAGTCGCGAACGGGACTGCAACAAAGGCCTTGAGGAAGCCAATGAACAGCAGTCCAGTCTATGCCTTCAGCCCAGTTCCCACGAGCTACCATTAAATTCGACATACACAAAAATAATTTGTGAAATGCACGCTGCGCAACCGTATGCAGGTTAAATGTATTCAACTGGTCCTCCATTAAATCCCCACTAAACTTCAGGTAATTTAATTACCAAGAAAGTCAGGCTGATAGCCCAGTAGGCCTTTGTAATCGTACCAGAAAACCACGTAGAACACAGCCCACTTCCATTAGGGAGGCATAACAACAGTACATCAGCCATTTGAACTGATGTTTCGTTGTCATACAAGCATGATGACCCATGAAATAAAGAATAACAAGACGGAGAGAAGTGAAACTTACAGGAAAACCTTAATGCCCTAAGTAAACATTCAGAGTCAAGGCGTCTACACCGTGTGATAGCAACCTACAGTCTCAAACAGCTGGCTATCGTGCAAACATAAGGCGGCATCAGCGAGACCGCTTCCTTGCGGCTTTCACTGCCCCACGTCATGATCAGCCATTACGTCCCCGATAACTTAGCACCAAACACACTTTAAACAGGCAACCCGACTAAAAGACGGCAGCAGACGCGCTACTGGTGTCGGCTCCGAGCCATGTCCTATAAACTCACAAGGCGAGTCACGTGGAGTTCAACTCGGAAGGCCAGACGGATCGACGGCACCCGTTTTGATCGTCAGTAACTTCATTTTCCGCTGCCAAGTCACATTATGTTCACCTCGAGCCTTGCGCCACCCTACACTTGGCAGACTAAACAACGCCCTCCTAGGTAGGCGATGACCAGGCATACGTAGCATGTACCCAAGCCAACGCAACTTATTCAGTTCTATCTGTTGTTCTAAGGAGCTAGCATGATTATCACAACCTAGCACTCGTCTGCGCACGCCATCGTTGCGGACACGCTGGTGCCATCCGACATCAGTAATGCTTCGCAGACAACGATGATCAAAGTACTGAAGGCGCCTCAGATCTTCAGACCGAAAGGGCCAAGTTTCACTCACACAGAGCAGGATGGCCCTCACTGTGGCCTTGTATACACGGCTTCTCAGACGGAGAGAAACTCCCTTCTGTCGCCAAAGATGCCGCAGGTTCAAGAAGGCAGTCTTGGCTTTTCGAAATGAGGGAACTGACTTCAGTTTTTATGCGCCCATCGTTAATGATGCATCTGCCAAAGTGTGTCAGCTTATACGCCGTAACGGCGCTTCGCTGCCGCGCGACCACCACCAGTCGCGCGCGGGCTGAGTATACCGCGAGAACGCCCACCCCTACGCGGATTCGAACCGGTGACCTTATGGTTGGAAAGCAAACGTGCCGACCACTCGGCCACCGGCCGACACCACCGGCTGCCAAAGTAAGTGAATTGATCAACCACCTCGAGTTCCTCGTTGGTAAGGGTCAAGGGGTCGTCAAGTGGCTGGTGGCGTTGCAGCAACACTGCACTTTGAAGGTGCGAAGCCCACACCAAATAATGGGACCACTCTAGACAGGCTATTCAGGATTGATTGTGCCGCCGCAACATCGTCGAAAAGCAAGAGGATATCGTCCGCATAATCAGGATCAACTAAGCTTTCACCAGACAAGACCTCAACAACTACGTCGTGAGATTGCGTAAGCGAACACTGCATGATGGAATCCCCAACGGAATTGAACAAAAATGGGGAAATCAGACAACCCTGATGAACGTCACTTGTGGCCGGGAAGCTATCCGACGGATCACTGTAGACCCTGACGCAGCCTGTAGTGTTCGAGTATAGAACACACATTTAGAACACGCATTTCGTGGGAAAAATCTACCCGCCCAAGTATTTCGAACAGAATGGATTAATCGACTGAATCGAACGCACTCTTGAAATCGAGGAACACATCTACTATCGGTATGCGGTATGCGTGGCGCTGCTTTAGCACCTACCGCAGAGAATATGTGGTCTATACAGCCACGTCCTGTGCGGAAACCGGTCTGTTCTTCCCTAATCCGAGATTCCCGTTCCACATTGAGGCGACGAACGAGAATTGAGGCCAGTAATTTAGTCACAACTGGCATTAGGCTAATACTCCTGTCTGCGACTGTCCTTGTATATTGCCACTATAATCGATTTGCTCCGGTTAGTCGGGATACTTCCAGATACGTTCGAATAGGGAAGTCAGTACTTCGCAGAGGACCTCACTTTCATCTTTAAATAGTGCACGTGGGAGGGAATCCGGGCCAGCAACACGAAAACACTTGAGGGCTGCGATCGCGTCGAGGATCTCGGCCTCAGATAGAGGCTCTAAACTAACCGTCCATGACTCGTCCTGCATCACCTGAGTAGGAAGAGGTCCGGGAGCAGGGCATCAGCTAAACTCATCTCGAGTGTTCCGTCCAACAACAATACGGCGCTCCCTATTGTGCATCAGTGCCCCGCGCTGTCTGATTGTCTTATGGACGCCTGGTTTCCTGGGACCGGTGGTGCGCACCAGCTGGAAGAGCTTGCGGTAATTTCCTACTGCTTCTAGCTCCTTTATTTCTTGAGCCCTACTGGTCCACCAGGCTTGCTTGTCAGCACACAGGCTCCGCTTTAGTTCGTGCCTAATAGTCCGTCTGGTCACATTGTGCACAGAGCCAGCCGGGAGGTTTCTTCTGGATTCCATCAGGTTCACCGACCTCGGATATTTAGTGACTCGTGCGGTGACGATTGATAATGCCACAAGCAGATGCTCCTGCCTCATGCATGGCGGCTGAGATCCGATTCCACTGAAGCTCAGTGTCATTAGAAGAGAGCGAAAGTTCGGTACACAGTGCGTCTTGATAGGTTTGCCTGACCGAGGGCTGAGACAATTTCTCAGTTGCCAATCGGAGGAGACGCTTGCTGCTCCTGCCGGCAAATTTCAAGGAGAAATGGCAGCATACTAAGACATGATCAGAGTCGACGCATGTATTTCAGTACGAGCGGCAATCCAGCATGGAACCACGCCACCTGTAAGTTATGGCAATGTAGTCAATTTGAGTCCATCGCTGACCAGCTTCAGGTGGACGCCAACTGGCACTTAGGCGCCCACTGTCTGAAAGCAGTGCTGCTAAGAAACAACTGGTGCTTCGAAGGCAGTTGCAGCAGACGCTCGCCGTTGTCAGTCCGTTCGGAGTTAAGCCCACATTTACCAAGCAGCTGAGCTTCTGAAGAGCCCATACGCCCTACTTGTGTGTTCATATCCCCTGCAATTACTATATCTGAACTAGTAGCACTGCGTAGTAGCGCGTTTAGTTTGCGACAGGATGTCTTTTGAAGCATCGGAACTGCATTCCGTGGGAGCATAAG
>OX104068.1:72471668-72515656 GCA_944474145.2 Dicrocoelium dendriticum | reverse complement strand
TACGCCATCGTTTTATAACTTCATTGCACAATGTAACCTAGCATCGGTTCAGTGAAGACTATTTTGTTAGCAGATAGCTAATCCCCACTCTGCTCTGTGTCAAGTGAGTTGTTGGAGAATACATCTCATCTCCAAATGCTTTTCTGTCAGCCAAACAATCCACCTCGTTTATGCAGTTATGCTTTACGTGTTACTTCAGCATACTCCGTTTTTAGTACAAATACTTAACAACATTACTTGCATTTTTCAGCGTGGTTTAAAACAGGGTAATTTCCTTTGACCTGCACCTTCTTTCAGTATATGCAATCGTACTACATTGTGAATGTACAGTTAGCGTTACTGATTTGCCGCCTCACTTCACTAACCTTTGAATAGTTATCGAAAGAAAAGTCAAGTTGGCCACCTTCGAGCTGACATGCTTCCACAGTTTTCTCCATGTGCATTCGGCACTTGGTACCATCCCCATTTCCCGTTCGTGAAGAGCAGCGGGATATGGGTTGAACTTTTCTCCTTGTCCACTTACTTTCTCTTTACACCATTCACACAAAAGGTTCCCTAGTCATTTAATGCAATTGTTGTCTGACAATCATTAGTGCCTAACCAGCAAGGGCATAACACCCTTATCCTCCCCCTTCCTTACTCTTTGTTCTTACCGCTCCCTTGACTTGGCTTTTGCACCTGCTTTTCTCTTTAAGCCCCTTCTGTTTATGTTCTGCCTTGATTAGCTATGCACTCTCACCATCTATGCACATAGCCGAATCTTCAACGGGCTGTTCTAAGTTGACCGGTTTGGTCACAAGTGACCTACAGCTACGATTACAAGGGATGCTCGGTCTACATGAACTTGAAAGCATCAACGCAGACAAGCAAACCGTGCTACCACAGATAACAGCCTAACTTCGTCTTTGTGCACCAGCATTTTTTCATTCCAAGTCGACCCTCTTCACTGTCGCGTAGAAAGCACCGTTTTGGTTTCAATCAGTTTACCAAACACAAATTGTCTGCCAACTCCTTCATGCTTCATCACGAGTGAAGGGGAGATGTACTGCAGATTGCTGGAAACGTCATGCGAGTGTTTGGTATGTGAGTGGAACAGACCTGTCTGAATCTCTTCTTTTTCTACCTTTACCCTTAGGCCGATGTATCCACTGCTAGTGGTAACTTGGCCGCTGAGTGGGTCAAGGATGAGCAGTCAACAATGTGCGCTGAGTGCTGTGCGGAATTCACCGTCCTTAATCGAAGACACCACTGTCGGGCCTGTGGGAAGGTACGCAACTGGTTTTTCGATGATGTGCATCTGGCCCTTTTGTTTGTCCAGTCATTTCTTGGTTTTATCTTCATGCACTAACAGAACCCTATTTCGGGTGCAGTTTGTATGAACCATTGCCGAATTCTGGAGTGAACCGGAAGCTATGTCACACTAAAGTCAAGTCTTCGATGACCATATTTGCGTATCAGCTGCTAAGAGTTTAACAGAGAAAAGTTTTAGCAACAAAATCCTAAAAGCATCACTACTAAACTCCCAGTGCTACAGCCAGTGTTGCCAATTGTAAACTCGGTTTTCATAACTCTAGCACACATTTTCTTTGTCTCGTTGTACAACTCTCGAAGTGGAATATTTTACAATTCAGATCGGTGCGTCTCGGTTTGAAAAAGCTAGGGTTTCTCATTCATAACGACTAGTGCTCTTTCATCTACCCGTTAGAATCTACTGCCACCGAAATTTGGTACAGTCGAACTCCTTAAATGGCCAGCGTCCTTACGACCTCGCTCGAAGCCGTACGCTACCGTTTGAAGCCACATACTCACCTGTTACCAATTTATTTAGATGACTTCTTACAGTATATATGTAGACAGTGTTTTATATATTCTCGGTTGGCCGCGTACAGTGGTAGGATTGGTGAATATCAGGTACAGGCAATCAATAAAGGATCCCGTGTCTATCGAGGTCCTCACCTCCAGTGACCGAACACAGGCCCTACTAGGACTAGGCTAAGCATGCCACGGGAGCAGGTCGTTTGCACGGGTTTGATTTCGGCCGCCAGTTGGCGACAGCCTCAACAAAACCGGGCAGGATTGGAGCGCATTTTCTGTTCTACCCATTGCAGTTGAGCAAGTTCCGAGCACTCGAACTGGTAGGCACCTGAGGCACGCTTATCGCTACGGGTTGTTTACAAATGCGTGCTTCGCAATGCACGTGTTTCTTCTTTCTGTCCTGAATTTGCACATTTGTGGCTTGTGTGGATCCAAGTCACTACAACTTACATCAAGTATTGCACTTGTGGACAACGGTGAAACCGCCCTGCTCATTTGTTTTCTCTGTGGGCTTTGGCTGTTTGTTATCTCCTGTTTTGCTGTCTACTGAACTTCGGGACTGCTCAAGAGTAGCTGACGCTCTTCCAGAAGGGATCGTGTGTTTGATACAGCGCCTTCTGATGTATCCTGTTTGCTGCACCCAGTACGCCACTACAGGTTAACCGCAGTAGAGTAGCGCCAATGTTCAATGATACATTGAACCTTGCTGCTGTCTATCGAACTGCGTTACGCAGTCGCATATCATACATGAAGCCCCACAGATATACAAAGGTGATGCGTCACCTCTGCTCACCATTATCGGTACGGCGTGTATTTGTGTCAATAGTTAACAACACAGGAGGGTTTGGCGTGTAGTAGAGTAGTACATTTTCAATGTATACCTCTCCGGGCGGATCTTCGCTTACAATACCCTCGATAGCCAATGGCTATGTATGGTTATTGAAAGGAACTTAATTAAGCGCTAAATGCTTTATATGGTTTTGTTGAGAAGACAATAATAAGCAGAATAGTTGCCTGCTGTTTTTTCTTGGGACACGCCTGTTTTGGTTTGGCGCATCTGATTCCATGATCAGTACTGACATGTCTGTCATGTGGCACAAATCTTTCCAAATGAGTTACTAACCTACCTGGGTTTATTTTTATCATTATCGTCATCATCGTTATACATGTTGGCTAGAGGTGAGAAACACCACAGCTATTGTGCCGCAATACACGAGAAAATAGCGCAACCGAGGCACCCCAGTTAAACCACCAGTAGCGGATGGGCATCGTTTCGGAGAGCCACCAGCCGGCTATTGTACCGCCACGAACTTATGTGTCAGCAATGAGATCGTGGTTGGAGAGGGAAGGACAAAGAAACTCACAGCACAAAAACCATTGTGGCCACTTCCCAGTAATGTCAATAGGTGTATCCAGCCAGGCGTGTTCATCGTCTTTCGGACCCAAACCAAAGTCAAATTTAAGCTAAGAACCTCCTTGACTAAGTCATCGCTTGGCCACCCCACTTCTTCTCCCATCCGCATCCCCGGTGCGCAAACGGCCTAGGTTGCCTTAGCCCGTGGGCTGGCATGCGTAACACGTGGCCCAGTCATCGAAGACTGGTGCGGGAAATAACGGTACTGAGCGTTTCGCTTCTTCTTCCTGTGCCATAAACAAGGCGCCCAGCATGCTCGTTGCTCACGTAGTGTTTCCACCAGATATGAGACAAACTGCGAAGGCATCGGTGGTCATATGTAACTATCATCTTTATGTCTGCCGATCTGACGGGCTATGTTTCACAACCGTACATTAGGGTCGAACGTACGACTGCACTGTACACTCTACCCTTCTGGGATAGAGTGATGTCGCGTTGGCGTCGTAAATATCGAAGGTTAGCAAAAGCGCCTCGTGCGCTTGCTATGCGGTTCGATACCTCGTTTTCGACTCCAAAACCGATACTACAGCTGTCTAGGTAGTTGAATTTCTGAACGAATTCTTGCTGATCCCCACCAAGGGTCAGCGCAGGAGGCCATCCATACCAATCTTGGAGGAAAGCTTTGTACTTAAGCGAGGCTGGAAACGGATGACAATCAGTGCTGATTATCACGTTCATGAGCTGTCACAGAGAGGGTAGTGTCATTAGCATACTCTAAATCAAGAAGTCGTTCACGAGGAAGCAGCTTCACACCGTTTAACGCGAATTCCATGGCTTCGTCAGTAGCGGAATAGAAGAGGAAAGGTGACAGCGTACACTGCTTTCTTACACCGCTGGAGATACTGTAGGGCGGCGACAGCTTGCCGTAAGCCCTCACTCTGTCCGAGCTACGCACGTAAACCGCATAGATAATATTTACATTTTGCTCGGACATACGTTTCCCTAGCAGACAGTCCCAAAGGATGCATCTAATCATCCAGTCGAAGACACCTTTGATGTCGAGGAACACTAGAACAGTGGGCCGCCAATATATGTGACGGTGCTACAAAAATTGACACAAAGTAAATATGTGATGGATGCAGCCTTGATCTTCACGAAACCCAGCTTACTCCTCTCGAATCTGCGTTTTACGAGTGCCAGTCAGTCTGTGAGAGATGACAGAGGCAAGCAATTTGGAGGCGATAGAGATCAGACTGATTCCTCATTGGTAACCGCGTGCCAAACGTGGGCTTCCCTGGAAGATCCGGTCAATAACGTACCGGCTCTAGTCGGCTGAGACAGTTTCCTGCTCTCATTGTTTCACTACTAACTCATGTAAATCATCCACAAAAGCTGGTCCCCCGAATTTGATGAGGGCTAGATGAAGATCATTTACACCCGCATCCTTATTCAACTGCAGCAGTCCGATCTCACATTCGATTTCTGGGCAGAAGAGCGGATCCAAAGGGACAGCCCACGGAGCAGGAAAAGAAACCTGACAGTTCGGGCCGATTAAATTGCCTTTCGAAGTACTCATCCCAACTCTCCAAACGTTTTGACAAGTTGTGGATATGCTGTCCGCTCTCGTCACACATAGTTCCACTAACACCAGGTCTCCTGCTACTAGTTTCCATTATCGCACGGAATAACGCACTATTGTTGCCAAGGTCAGCGACCACATCCATCTCCTACGCATGACGAGACCACCAGTATTCGTAGTCTCTCTTCAGTCTAGCACGGAATCTTAAAGTAGTCCCGTTTTTAGTGAGTATTAAGAGGATTTGTGTGTTCGCTTCTAGCCGAAATGTCCCAGCGAGCATCCATAAATTCCAGAGATGCCTAGAGACCCGATCTCCAGATTGGCCATTAATAATCTGCAAAAGACCGCCCATAAAATAATGGGCTTCAGTCTTCAATAGTTATTTCTTCTACGACACATTGTGCCCTGCACAATTGCAAGTAAAATGCATTGGAGTTCTTCATGATTCTCATTAGTACGCTAACTGGACAACCTTGGTTCCATTCTACGATTATGTTTCATTAACCGACTAACTCTACCATAGCGTTTGCACCCGCATGTACTCCTCATCGAAAAAGTTGTCCAGCGTCACCCTTCTGATGAAAAAAATTGGTGAAAACCCACTGAGATTGAGAATCAAAGGTTTCACTGTGGCTAGATTTGAAAGTTCACAGGAAACTTGCTCTCAGCGACGCGATACTGCTCGCTTGGTGATTAACAGAAGCTTGGATCAACCAACATAGAACTGCTCCAAACTAAAGCTGCAGTCACCTATTTCGTTGTTCTGAGATCGCAGACTTACCATAATGACAGCGACGTCTTTATCATATGTGAAGAACCCAGCGCATTCTTAACTATATTCTAATCTCATGAAAACTGCATTCTACAGCACACTGGCGGAATTAGCGTCGGATAATTTGAAGGGCATGTATTTAGTAACGAGAATCTAGTACGCAACGCCTTTTTGAACTCATTGGCAGCTCCGAAGTTTGAGGTCGTAGTCAAATCTGATTTTCTATCAAATTCAAGACTAGCAGATTCTCATTCACTGGGAGTGTCCCACAACTATCCTGAGTCAGAGCAGCGACCAGAAATATAAGCTAAACAATTACTGCCCCATAACTTATACCTCGATATATTTTAAAACCTTTGTACCAGAGCAGTCGTTCGACTGACCACAACCCAGGTTTTTAAGTGGCCGTTAGCATGCAATCCACTGGTTTCATTTTTTGAATGAGTACTGTTACGAATACTTCGGGTCATTACGCACTTGCCCGTTTATGTGCAGTACATTCAGCTACGTACTCAGTCAAAGGTTAGTCCCCAGGATCACGTTTTTATTGTGCTGACATCCTGCACAAATGTAGCTCCTGTTAACTGGATGCAAGTGCCCAAATAGTAAAAGCAACTTCCTAGCACTTTAACCTGCAGTCCATTACCTAATATATATATATATATATATATATATATATATATATATATATATATAATGACGACTGTCTGTACAATAGACTTAGAGCGAGCCAAAACCATGGAATGACTGTCCATAATAAATGCAATGATAACAGATGTCCTCAAGAGTCTCCAACCAGCTGTATTGTTCATCTTTTAGTCCCCAGCCCGGTGTACGTACGGCGCCAACAACAGCTAAACTGGAAGTCAGCATCTTGATGTTTTGTCGCCCTGCGACAGCTTGGTCACCACGTGATTTTTTCCAGTGCGTGCTTGTGCGAGCGAATAGAGCGGACCGTGGTAAACTCTCACACGGTATGCGTGGAACGTAACTTAGCCACCTCAGTTGGTTCAGCTTCTCGATAGTGAGGCTGGTATCACCTAGGAGACAACGTCTAATACCGTCGTTGCAAACGTGGTGTTCCCACGCACACGAGCGATCCTCCGCAGACAACCGTTGTCAAAGGCCGAAATCCGACGCAAGTCGTTTACACCGATCGGCCAGGACTCACTTCCGTACAACAGCGCCACGCGAGCACGGGCATCGTAGACCCTGTCCTTTATCGAGAGTGAAATGGCACACCGACGCCACGGATGCCTCAGGTCACGGAAAAGTGATCGGACTTTGGCAATACGGAGATAAATCTCTCTTTAAATGGTGCCATCAGCAGAAACATGGCTCCCAGGGTAGATGAAGCTATCAACTTGTCCAAGCTGCACACCTTCAAGAATCAGCATTCAGGCAGGTGGATGCCAATCCTGGAGTGGGACTTTACCTTTCGATGAGGCGAAGGTCATGCCGTGCTTGGTATCTTCAAGCACCAAGTGATTAATTATGGCCTTCGTAATCTGTGGGTCGTCATCGAGCAAGGAAATATCATCAGCATGGTCCAAATCAATCGCGCGGTTGCCTGGAAGAAACTCAATGCCAAAACCCTGGAGATCTTCGAACGCGCTTAATAGGACATCCTCAGTTGCAAACTTGTAGGGGAACACAGACAACGGGGCGTCGTTGTCGTACACCACTAGTGGCGGCAAAAGGGAAAGAGAGCTTAAAGTAAGCCGAGACTCTGTCAGAGACATAATCGTATAAATCCCGAAGGATGGCGGTATACTTTTGGTGTACCCTATTCTTTTGCAGTCAATGTAATAAAACAGGCCGATCGACCGAATCGAACGCTACTAGGATGTCCAAAATTGACACGATGGTAGGATGGCGGTAAAGATGGCGCCCTTCAAATACTTAGCGGGGCGTAAAAATCTGTGCACATACTCTCGACCGGGGCGGAAACAAGCCTGTTCCTCACGGGAGTGTAGTTCTCGAATCTGTGTTAGCCTGCGGAGTAGAATGGATGTTAGCCATTTAGAAGCGACTGATGTTAGAACTGATTCCTCTGTGGTTGGCGCATGAGGTACAGACATATTTTGGAAGATCAGTCCGGTGCTTGACACGCCCAAAGAGGATGGCACTTATCCTTTACACTAAATCTTTGAGAACAGAACTGTTAACTAGCTGACATTTGCCTCGCCACCGTACTTTGACAAGATCCGGAGGATGTTCATCTGAGCCATCAGTTTTGAATCACTTCAAGTGACGAAGCTCAATGCTGACCTCTGCTTCGGTGCGTGGTTCTTGTGAAACGTTTCACAACGCGTAATTAGTATACTCATTAGACAACCGAAAAGAGCAAGGCAACTGTAATGATTGTGGAAGTGCTCAGTTCAGCGGTCCATATGCCTACGAAAATCAATGATTGGTGGTCCATCAACCTCGCAAATAGACTCACTGCCACCAGGTCTTCTGTGGCCAGTGGTCCGAATGATCTGGAAAAGCTCGCGAAAATTTCCAGAGAGAGAGAGAGACGTTGTCTCCATCACTAAGTGTGCCACAACCACCAAGTTTCTACATCGATACGCAAGTTTTGTTTCCGTTCTTGGCTGAGGTTGCGGCGGATTTCGACCCTACCTGAATCAGCTGGGATAGCTCAGCTACAGTGAAACGATTCCAAAAAGCGAGCAGAGAAACAGTCTTTCAGCGGGCGCCGAGCGATTCTGCAGCATGACTGACCGGAACAAAACAATGCCTTCTTCAGGAAATTTCAGTGATGTTCGACATCTGTAGTTGGTGCACCAGCGAACGCATTTGATGATGAGCATTAATACACCAACTGAATGGTGGGGTTATCTAGCCTGTTGGTATTCAGTGTACGATGCTTTGGTCTCGAGGACCCTCCAAAGTGCATTTAGATGTCCGCGCAGGCCGCAGCGTGATCTGTGTCGAGGTAGGTGAACCAAATCGATCTGAAATTGTCTTCACTGCCTCTCCATCTGAAGCTGATTGCAACATTGTAAGCTTGTGACTATGCTCGTGTTGGTGAATGGGGACTCCAAGTGGCGTCGCGTCTCCTCGAATGCTTAAAGTTCGTGCTCAATAGAAAGAGCCGACTGTTCTCACATAACGTGAGAAGTCTATTTTAGTTATCAGAGCGATTTTCATCAAGGACATGTGTTACCGACAAATCGGTCGTAGAACTTCAGCAACATTTAGCACCTGGGCCAATCTAAAAGGCAAAGCCGGAAGAGCTACGGTGCTAGTTACAAATGGTTAGACAATAATTTAGTAACAAACTTCAAACCATATTCAGACCAAATATACACAGTAATTTGGCTCTCAAAGCAACATGCTCTCAAGCCTGGCGAAACAACAGCAACGGTCAATCGATAAGCAAACTGAAGCGAAACATTTCCAGTGTCATTCGGAGTGGATTACAACGAAGTGATCAATTGTCAGTCGATCAGCCAATGAACAATGCACATGGAACATGGGTGGTTAGGTGGTGAGTCTGGCCTACTCACTCAGACAATGACATGTGTCTGGGAACGAGCATATGATGGAAGGGTAGAACAGTTGAGGGATAATCGCTAGGGTGTGTGAACGAGGGAAATCTGAAGGTCTGGATGAGAGTTCGGCCAGGAAAACATTGGAATTAGGACGGGATCTGTGGCATGATGATGCAGCTGAAAGTTTGTAACTGAGCCCTAGAATCGGCTGGACTATCGATAATTCACCCATCAGGTACTTGAGGACGTGCAAAACTGTGGGTGGGCACAACGAGTCTGAGTAATCATAGTAGGCTAAATGAAGACATTTGCGTATTGGGGGGATACAATAGGGATGTGGCATCCGACAGACTGAACTACTTTCTTTGACCGTTACAATACAACTGTCACCAATATGACGTTCACGTGACAGCAGGCGACCGACTCTAGGTTTGAAGTCTCTGTCATCTTATTTTTCGGCCTTACTCAAAGGCTGTTGAAGTCCGTGATAAAAGTCATGCTCAAATGATGGACAACCGCGGTCGGTTGGAGCGTAGACGGAAATCACAAACGAATCGCATCTCTCTGTATGATGCCTATTGATCCTGCATGAACCTTGCAGTCGAACCGCACACAATCCACTGCCAATCGCGAACCAATGGAGCAGAGAGTTCTAAGTTTTTTAATCAATGCGATGCCAACGCCATCGATGCCAGCTGCAGCAGCTTCTATATCAGTGGAAAAATGTGGGGAATATTTGGTCTCGAGGTCAGCAAGGGAAGTCAAGTTAACTACAATACTGGAGTCCTGTAATCGGGTCTCAGAAAGGCAACAGACATCGATAGCGATGGATTCAAGAGTGCGCGTTTAGAGGGCCGGTTGTCCGAGCTGTATAAAGTGTTCTATCTTTGAATCCTGCCATTTGAAAAGGAGATCGTGGTCGAAGGAGGACCACTGCTCAAACTCTTTGGCAATGGGTGAAATTATTATCAAAGGTAAATTCAAAGAATATTGGCGATACGTTTTGCATGTTTTGGAGGTGCATAAGCAGTGAGAAGCGCAGTAGCGGAAAGCACGACGTAGTAGTTGCATTAGTAGCAGTAGCACTAGTAGCAGTAGTTGCAAAATACATGGTTCTGTCAGCAAGCGAGATACTACCCGGTTTCCCATGCCGAGGTAGGCAGTTATTTTACGGGACACCATCCCGGAGCGAATTCATGGAATCGCGCCCATTGGGAGTCGGTGCTCGTTTATTCAGTTCATACGCCTTTCGTTTGGTTTGTTAACAAACAGGGTCCAATTCACCCCCATTTTCAGCATCGGATTGCTGGGATACAACGCTTTACCGAAGTGAAGCAAGAAGCATTGACTTTCTTTAGTGGCAAGTCATATGCGCTACATCGCTGGGTCGTTACACAAGCCTATGTGGCTTCTTCTATGTGGAACGCTTGCCAGCCGAAACCTCACCACGTCATGGAACAATGCCGCCGAAGTATTGGTTGGAATGGGATAATCCCGAACCACCCAGCCGGCACTTTCTTGTAACACTTGCCCTGCCACTGCTCTCGCGCCGTAAACCAAGTCGGGGACAAAAACAAAACACGGAAGTCTGCCAGACCGAAGGTTGTTAGAGCATGGCTAGTTTATAGGTCACATGCACTCACTTCGACTGTCCGTCACTGAGGTGATTCACATCACTTGGCTAGACAGACTTAACCCTGGCAGTGGCCTTCACTGTCTGAGTGTAGTTACGAGTACGTCCGCACTATAGCAACCCGTGCGACGATGGTGAACTGGCTCCGTCAACTGCTCGGGATTGCGCGGCAACCTGTGTCCTGAATTGCTAACTGGGTAAATCATCTGACCGCGAGATTTGCGTGGGCGTAAGTCTTGTCCCGAAGGCGTGCCGCGCCGTCCAACCGTTGCGTTCTCCCTAATACGTCACAAGGATGTTATTTGGCAAGATAGTCGATTACCATCGTATGTTTCCAGGGCACCGTACTGGGCGTTCTGCTATGATTCCTACAATTGCCGGCATCTTTGACCGCATTAATCATCATGACTCCTCACTCATATCTGCCGAATAATTTAAGCAGTGTGGTTCTCTCTCAGGGATGATGACCCACGCAGTTCCATCAAACCCACTCTGTAATATCCAAACTCCCTAAAACAATGTGGTAGCCAGTGGCAGATGGACTTTTTACTGTAATATCTCCATTCAATACGTGCATTCCTTGATTGTACGAGAGGCTGTTCCCGGACCAGGAAGAGGTCACAGCTCATGCTCATGCGTGAGTCTGCTATGTATTCATTAGCAAATGGGTCATTACATGTGTGTGTTGCGTTTTATGCAGCGGCTTTTCCCACTGGCTATATATTCTTTGATCCATCCTGGAAGAATTCATTTGATGATTTTCTCGACGAAAACATAGCCATTCTCGGGTTTTTGTCTATATTTTTCCAAGTGTAATGTGGAATGTTCTTGCATTTGCACAATGTCCGTTAGCGCCTGGTAGCCACTTCCACGGAACAGCATGTCTGAGGAGGAAGAAGTTGGATCGAATATCCGTCTTGGTTCTTGGTGCAATTAGTTTACAAATTTTGTTGCAAAGCCACCGGATGAACTTATGTTGTAATTCTAATGTGCACCTACTGAAGTAAGTCTTTTGGTTTATGAGGTTATGCGTGAGCATAAGGTCATGTTTCAGTCGTCTCAACCGGAGACACGAAGTGACACTTCTGGCAACGGTCTTGATAGCTCAAGGTGAACTATTCGCTGAACAAGCGTTTAATGAAAGATCTTTTCAGGTTTTCCAGAGCATGTTTTCATACATGACGCTGCTGCACCAAAGGATGAGAAGGGTTGGGATTTTAAAAGTTCGGTCTTGCTTAGGATTGTATGAATTATATGAGAAAAGGCTAGCCATAGACCGTTTGGTCCGCGCTGTTTGATATTCGGCCTGTTCTGAGAAATTGAAATTTGAAGGGTATCGTACTTCTAGATCACAGTTAGTTTCACACAGATGCGTTCATTATTCCATCTGTTATAACAGATATTCCGCTGCGTTCTACCACACATTTTATATACCGATTGCGTAGGAAATTGCAATATGAGGATTATTCTAACTTATTGTATATCTTTAAGTGGTCAAGGCAAATGGGACAATGGCAACCTAGATCTACACACTTCCTTGCCTTTACGCTTGCTACTAACTGAAGCAACGCAGGTTGGGCACACGTCCACTTCTGGAAGACTGCAGGTCTATCCATACAAATTTGCACAAATACTACATGCAAAATACAAATACAACATACATCGGAAGCTTCCAAAGACCTTCCGCGGAGTAACTGATCGGTCTCCTGTCCACTTTACCTGTCTAGACTGACTTGTTCAACTACCTTCTTGTCTTCAGTGGCTTCACTATCTGAGCATTCGCGTCAAACCTTTGCTTCATATAACGCACTTGGGAGTAGAGAGAAATTTGGATAGTTTACAAATAACTATCATGCCAGCTTCATACTATTACGGACAACACAAAACATGCCGTTGCGAAAAGGTCAGGAGCACATTGTTATCCCTATTATACATTCTTTATGGACAGCGGACGCAATCTATCTCCTGCAGCACGATTGCATCAGAATCCTGATCAATACCGTAATCGAGTAAAGCTTCTAAATACCGCGAACTTCATGGGAGCCACTAAAAAGCCTGACATCACGTAGGAAAGAAGTTCCAGGGATGGACGGCGTACTAACGCTGCACTAGGGATTGGAACTACGAACGTAGATTAACACGATCTGTCAAGGTATACTGACCACCCAATCTACATCATTCACTAGTCATGGATCAGACCACATAGTTGGACTGTGCCTCGCACCGCAGGGGAATATACCATTAGTTTATATATTTAAAACACTAGCTGATCATACATTACTGCAAATTGATCTCGATAAAGTATGCAAGTGAGTAACCCAGAACAGGATCCAAGCTAATGCAGCCAAGCACAAAGTATCGGAACTCTCACAAATAGCTTCTCGGTGAACAGTTTATGCAGCGCGTCATTCATGAGAGCTAGACAGTAAAGATATAAAGCCCATCGGCACTTCATTCGCTTGTAAAAGGCGCCCGATCAATTCAACCCGACAAACTTCAGCCAATTACTGAAGCCATGCATGAGACTCCACATAGTAGATATCGCCCGATAGCTTTGGCAGAACAGTGACTTGACTCCCACTGAGCTTCCTCGGTGGAGAGTGGCTAAAAAAGCACAAGGTTTGCACCATTCTTCGAACAACAAAATGCCAAACGCACTAAACCTATCCAATTACGGGCATACTGCTAATACCTTCTTCGTGTATTTGAGAATTTCTCAGAGTTTGAAAATCAGATTTTGTACAATCGACAAATGGTAGACAAATCAAGAAATCCTCTGACATGCGTACCCAGGTGTGAACGGGGGCTGATGTAGTTCGAAGAACATTTTCCGTTCGATGTGAAATGTCTGAAGTCAGCCGACCACTGCTCTCTCAAGCGTAATGATTGCCTTCGATCCGCACACTTAGCTGCTCACTTCGGTTTATCAGTCAGTCTTGACTCGCTTGCTCCTTTGACCCCGCCCAGAATTCTCACGGTGGTTGCTACGCTCACCTTTCACACGTGCGCTTCTCTCGCTGGTTTTCGAAATCATATCGTCTCCTGTACGCCTGTTCGGCTCAACTCACATCTAACCACGTGATCACGAGTGATCAACTCTTTAGGTTACCGGACCCGCGTTGTCAGTAGAAGAACTTGGTTTAATCTACTGTGGCACGGGACCAGTATCAGCTGAATGCGCGTGTAGGTGGATGGTCATGGTGAGATATGAATAATGATTATTACATGACGAAGCGAATACCACACCTGTCCCTCAGTTGATACAACAACGGGAGCGAAACATTCACATTGGATAGGGGTGCTTGTTCAGTAGTGAGAAATTTTGGGTTTTTTGAAAATAAGTAGATTCGAAAATTTGCTTCACTTACTTTGTAGCAATAACAGTTTAGATGAGCTGATATCCGTACTTAGCTGTTTAACAACTCTCTTCCTGTAGTGACGTATCATAAGCGATATATTTGAGGCTACTTGGGTGCCATCATCGCGCAACAATAGTGTTAGATTCAAAAGAAACCGTTCTCCCGGATCGATGACCGATGTAGACCCGTGCTTCACAACCAGGTGAAGAGACTGGCAGTTAAATAAATTCCATCAATATAAAATTGAGTGCGTTACGTGTCCTCTTTGAATTCTAGCCATCAGAAAATGATTATCATGGCCAACAACAAGACCCTTGTACGAAGAAAATTCCTGTGTTCAACCGCCAACCAAGGGTTTTGGATAGAGGGCTCTCCATCGCGTTTCTTGCACAAGTGCCAGACATTGTCGTGCAACCGATACGTTTCTGTTGCGCAAGTTATGTTTGCTCTCCGCTATTGACATTAAGCGAGAAATTACGCGCCTATCAACCAGTAAACCGGCGGGTGGATCTTGAAACTTGGCCCGAACACTTCAGCGATAGACTGGGGATTCTAAAGCATGCAACTTGACGTGTGCCACTAAATGGACCTGAGTGTACGAAGTTGTGTTAGCATGAAACACACAGCACAGCCCCTTTCCAAAGTGGACATTAGAGGGCAACACACGACCGCCACAAACAATATATCGCCACATCCTTGGTGCAGATGGCACCAAGCAAGTCAACCACTTGAACTTTCTGGTCTCCAACGAGGTTGGAGTGTGTGCCACCACGATGAGACACAAATGGCCCATCGACCTCACTAGGTCGATCGCTACTCGGGATGGACATGGTGGGTATGGTAATTTCGACAGTAGGGCTCACATCATTCTTCGTCTATATTATCATGATCTGATCCCCTAGCTTTGGGAGCTAACGAACTCGACTACTCTCGGTGTCCAAGAAGTATTGGTTCGCTGTTATGTGAACAGGCCACTGTTTCGTATATTACAAGTGCACAAGAGTAAGGTTCGGGCACTGGATTGATATCATGAACTAACGAATAGAATTACTACCCTAAAGATATGTAGTGGTGCATACCTAGCTGCGACCCTATATGTGAGGCGCCAACAGGCAAATTTCCTCCTTTCCAGACAATGCGTTCCAACACTCCCGTTATCCGTGACCCAGATGTTTGACCTGCCCTAGACTTCTCGGCCGCAATGTTGTTGCTCGACGGATCAGAAATAGTGGGTTAGATAAACGCTGGGATGGGTAACAGATGATAGGCTGATGGAAAGCCGAAGAGCAGAATGTCGGCGACATTATCCAAAAGCAGTAAAGTGGAATTGGCTGTTAGAGAGATGCTCGCTGTAACACCGGTGTAACTTGAGGTGAGTGAGCTATTCGTGTTTAGCTGACAACACGTTCTGATTGGTCAGGACGGAATAATATCGGGGACAGATTGCTTAGTCAGAGCAACTTTTGCTTTGTTAGAAAATCACTTTCCTGCCGGTGTTTCATAAATCTGGTTGAAGATAGATGAATTCTCACCTGTTGATTGTTTTTACGAGCTTGATTAAGAAATCGCATACGTTTCACCACCATGCGAGGTGGCATCTTCAGTGCAGTAATAGGCAGTGTGTATTGCTGCTAAGCAGCAATTTGAAGACTTCTATTCTGCTGTGTGTTTATTTCCACTGGTTAACTGACACCGACTCTCCACCCCCCGCAAATTGGTTGCGAACATGCACTCAGTCTCCTGCATGCTTTTTTAAATATGTACATCAGCCAAGTTGTCTGTCTAATGAGTATCATGTAACCACATGTGCAGTTGGTGCAACTCTTAGTCCTATTCGATGCCTCACTATCGTAAATTGTATTCCAATATGTAATAGAGCCATGAACCCCTTTTCACTCATACCTTACATGTGTCTGGTCGCATTTCGTGTCCCAAATGGTACTCAACTTCGCATTTTCGCTTCCCCAATTCGCAGGTGTTTTGTGGCTCTTGCTCTGACTACCGTGCACCAATCGCGTTTCTCGGTGGTAAACTGCAAAGAGTATGCACCGTGGATTATTATCTCATTAACAATGAACTGAAGCCACCGACCCCGGCGATCATGGAAGGAATGCTACGACGCTCTCAAAAGGTCAGTCCATTTAATTCCATGGAACACGATTAGCATCTGTTCTGCACCATGGTCAAACAAGACTGCTACACGCTTTGACTGCGGCCTAGGCTCGCCAACTCGTTGTCGCAACCAGAGGTGAATCCAATGCATAGCTAGTCAGCTACGACTGCACAGCCCAGTGTCCGGCCAGCAGACAGAATGACCGACACACTGGTCAATATGTTGTCCTGTGGACGCTGTTTACATCTACATGTGTTAATCGATTGTTCCATCTGTTATCATGGGGTGTTTACAGTGATTAGGTATGATAGCAGACAAAGTTCGTTGTTGCCGAATAGTGTTGAGCCTTGCATCCTTTCACTGAGGGTTTTCGGGCTGCTTGTTGAGAGTGTACCAAAATTGTGGCACCTTTCAAAGGACCGAGTGTTGGTACAATTTGATACTAAGATTTGTCGAATATATTTTCTGATTTCGGTTTTCGAAACCAATCTTGTACATTTGAGAACTATTAGCTAGTCACACTGAATGGGCGGTATTAAGTAGGCTTAATCGTAATGTGATTCCGGATTTTTGTCCCTCAGTGCATATCTTAGAACCTTCTACACTTCTAACAGCACCTGACCAGTAGCTATTTTTAGGCACTTCGGAGATGTCAGCCGACTGAAAAAATAACCACCAAGTACACTATCCTACCGCCGAGTAAGAACTGACCTTATTATGACCCATCGAGTACTACACTTGAATCATTTCCCCATTCTGCGACCAATCTTTCACCTTCGGGGACCCGTGTAACTCCCGAGGACACTGGTACAAACTCAGCGTCCCCTGCATGAACAAAGTATCACAGCTTTGCATAGGACGTAGAATCGTAAACTTATGGAATGCACTATTAGAAGGATTAATAGAGGCAGATTCTGTGAAGTGTTTTAAAACACATATCGACGATTAGTTCGGAAACTTGTGCTTTTGTGAAGCGATGCACATACAATGCTGCAAGAAGACATCGTATGCCCGGAAATAAAGACACCAATACAAATTCCTAACCGAACAAGGGTAAACGATTAACTGACCAGGCACAACCGCTGACGATTCACAACTAAATGCTGTTGGTTTTTCATAATTCCATATAGTTGTACAGAAACCTTTCTACTTGTTTTTAAATACAGTCTCAGTAAACCCGCACCAGCTATTTGACGAATTTCACACATTTTAACGGAATCCGCAGCCAGGTTTGTAGTACACATGTCACCGGCACGAAAAATAACCAGACAACATTGCGACTCCCTCGTGCTGTATCCGCAATATGCACTCCGTTCGAACACTCATTAGGCCATCGGGCCCTTAATGCTCTTTTATATTGCAACACTCATACCACTGGGTGCTACAAGAATCGCTACCAACCGACGGCATTGCTCAACTGGTGGTGTATCGCTGCCCGTCTTCCATCGGCCCCCACGCCACTGTCGTGCAGAAGACATGAATTTGACCATCAGGCGCACGGATTCTCGTCGCTGAGTCATCAATCCTTTCGAAGTAATTTTGGCTTGCTCAACGCGCTGGTTCCTCAATCCAGCTGACAAGTGTCCTCTCCAGGACCCCGGTGGCAGTATGCACTTTTCTGGGCCAGTGGTGTCTGTCTGATAGGTCGCAGCACTGAAAGACAGTACTTCTTGAGAACTACCAAATCTCTGAGAGCGCTAAACTGTTTTTCGAATAAGAAGCCAGCAGTTTAATAACGCATTATAATAATACAACAGACTTAATGAGATCATTTGGCCAGAGTATCATTCGTAAGTGGCACATGGGTAACGATTGCTCCTTAATGTCTACACATTGTTATATCCCTGGTCAAAAGTAGGTTTTTTCAAACTAACATTCCTGGGACAGACATATCTGCGTTAGGTCTTTTGTTTTCATCTCTTTTGTCATTGCTACCGAAGAAGCGTGAGCATCACTGCTACGCCGCCAGTTTTTTTGCATCTTGTTTTTTCATTTTTTCACACCGTCTTATTTTTATTATTTTTGTCTGTTTAATGTTTGCGATATAAATCAAGAAAATCAATACCAACCTTTTCACCCATTTTCCATTGGGCCCGATGCAGTATTCTTCCCATACAGCAGCCCGTTCGAGCACAGGCCTTGTAGACCCTATCCTTTAGCAATAGCGAAACGTCACGGCGTCGCCACAGATGCCTCAAGTTGGCGAATGCCGAACGGGCGTTGGTAATGCGGAGGAATATCTCTTTTCAAATGCTACCGTCAGCAGAAACACAGCTTCCCAGGTAAACCAATTTGTCTACTTCTTCAAGCTGCGTACCTTGAAGAGTGAGCACTGGAGCAGGTGGCTGCCAATCCAGGACCAGGACTTTGCATTTCGTAGGGGCAAAGGTCATTCCATATTATGGTGCTTCAATCGCCAAGCGGTTTAGAACGGCTTAGGTGCTTTGTGGGTCATCACCAAGTGAGACAGTATCATCAGTATAATCAAAATCGGTCACGCGGTTGTCAGAAAGAAGCTCTACATCAAAAACCTGAAAGCTGTCGAGAGTGTTTAAAAGAACATCCTCAATCGTTCCATTCCATTGTAAGGAACACCATAAAGCTGGCCGGTCGACGTATTCGAAAGCGGCTCGGATGTCCAGAAAAACAACGATAGTGGCCTGGCGGTAAGAATGTCGCGTTTCAATAAGTTGACGGAGCGTAAACAAGTTGTCTATACACCCTCGACCGGGGAGGAAACCAACCTGTTCTTCACAGGAGCGCAATTCTCGAATCGGGGTTAGTCTGTGGAGGAGAATGGATGTTAACAGCTTAGGGGCAACGGATCTTAGACTAATTCTTCGGTGGTTAGCGCATAGGGTATAGGTACCTTTCTTGAAGATCGCGACGATAATTGACGCGCTCCAAGCGGATGGAACTGTTTCTTCACACCAGATCTCAGAGAACAAAGCTGTTAACTGGTTGACAGGTGCTTCGCTCCCGAAGTTGAACAGGTCTAGAGGAAGTCCATCTGGACCAACAGACTTGAATCGCTTCAAGTGTCGAAGCTCAAGACAGACCTCAGCTTCAGTGGGTGGTTTCAATGAGACGTTCCAAGGCGCGCAACTAGGTATACACAATAGGCTTGCCGGCGGAGGAGGCCAGTTGGATTAAGTGCGGAAGTGTTCAGCCCGGCGGTCTGTACGCCTGTGTAATTTGCTTATCGGCGTTCCGTCAACCTCACAAATAATCTCACCGACACCAGGTCTTTTGTGACTAGTGGCCCATGACCTGGAAGAGCTTACGGACGTTTCCAGAGAGGGCTACCGTTTCCATCTCTGAGGCGCGCTGGTACCACCAAATTTCGCGATCAGCACGCAGACTTTGTTTAACTTGTTGGCTGAGAATGCAACGTAATGCAATGCTATTTGAATCGGCCGGGATACCTCTACGACGATCAAACAATTCCAGTGAGTGTGCGGAAATCAAGCCCCTCAGAGGGTGCCTTGTGATTCCGCAGATTGAATGCATGGAAGTTAACATCGCTTCACGCAGGAAACTTCAATGATTTTCCTTGTCTCGAGATGGAGCACGAATGACTGCGTGCGATAAGGAAGCTTGATAAGTTGATCGAGTAGAGAGGTTAGCTAACTTGTTGGTGTCGAGCGTAACGACATTTCGTTTTGAGGAGCTGCCGAAGCGCATACATATGTCCGCGCGGACCAAAGCATAGTCCGAATCGAGGTACCTAGAAAAAGTCGATCTGCAACCCCCGGACGCTGCCTCGCCATCTAAAGCTGATTGCAATGTGATCTATTTGTGAACACGCTAGTGTTCATGAAGGAGGACGCCAAGTGGCTGGGCGTCTTCTGGTATGTCTAAAGTTTGTACTTGAAAGAAACAGATGGTGGTCTTTGTATAACGTAGGAAGTCTATAACCGTTGTCAGAACGGCTCTCATCAAGCGCGTGCCTGCCATCAAGATGACGTTCGTGCGGAAGCAGGCGACCTACTCGTTCATTGAGATCTCCGACAAGGACGATGACATCTGACTTTTCGGCGTTGTTCAAAAGGTTGTGGAGACTACGATAAAAGTCATCCTTAGCTGATACACAGCTGCAGTTGGTTGGATCATAGACAGAAACGAAAAACCAATTGCGCTTCTCTTCACAATGTCTGTTGATTCTACATGAGCCTTGAAGCTGAACCGCACACAGCCGGCTGTCGATTGGAAACCAGTCGAGTAATGCAGCCTCTGCTTTGTCACTCAATATGATACCGACACCAGCTAAACCGGCTGTTGTTGCTTCCATGTCACTAGACAGACCTGGGTAATATGTGGTCTCAAGAGCAGCTGGGGACGACAATTTAACCATGGTGCTGGGATCATGTAGTCGAGTCTCTGAATGGCAACAAACATCGATAGCGAAGGACTCTAGATTGCGCGCCAGACCAGCCTATTGTCCAATCTGTAGGAGGGTCCGAACATTGAACGCTGCCAGACGGAATGAATTGCGGGGTCGAAGGATGGCTGATGGTCGGTTGAGTTGGATACCATCGAGAAGGGCATTGGAAGTAGAATCAACAGATTGTACATTATCAACAAGAGCAAAGTTGGCGTGTGATGGAGAAGCACGAGTAACAGCGAAAGTAGCAGCAGAAGTAAGCGACGTAAGTGTGAAATCCATGGTTTTCACAGAGGGCACGATACTACCCGGTTGTTCAGGCCGAAGTCTTTGGCTCAATAGCCCATCCGCAAGGCAGCGGAGCGAAGTCAGAGATTCGCACCCATTGCGAGGCGATGACTGCTTGCTCAGTTCATACGTTTTTCGTTTGCTGATTAGCCAAACATGAGCCCAATCTTCCCCACAACTTCAGCAGAAATATGCCGGGATACAATGATTCACGAAAGTGAAACAAGGGATGGTGACTTTATTTAGTGGCGAGTCACATCTGCTACATTGTAGGGTTGTTAAACAGACACATGTGGCTTTTTAAAGGGAGAACGCTTGCCAGGCGAAAACCCACTACCTCCTAGAACCCTGCTGCCAAACCATTCGCTCTACTGAGATAATCCCGGACCACCCAGTTGGCACCACGATGTGGTTGTTCATCAGGCCAGCTTTCAGAACAAGTTCTTGCCAGCAATTATCACTTCTATCCAAATAGCCATAAAATATGAATTCAAAATAACGTACAGTCTGACGGTGTCTTAATACCCGATGCTTTATGTAACACGGGAAACAAGTTGGCTTTACCAACCGAAAATCGCGGAACATGGCTGTGAGGCAATTGTCCGTGTCCCCAGTAATGTGCACGGAGGAGTGGGTTTCATGCGTGTTGCTCATATAAATGTTCCAGCGATGTAAGGTCACTGATCTTATGGTTTTATGACATTAATGTAACAACAACGATCTGGCTCATCATGGTGTCCAAAGCGCATAAAGTCACTGGCAACTCGAAATGCCGTGTCCGACGTTAGTTGTATTACGTCCTGTGCTCCATACGCCAAATGAAGCAAATTTGAGCACATTCAGCATGTCGATTTAACTGACCGCGCGGGCTGGGTCCGACGGTAGTTTGGTGACCGACGGTTTGGCAGAACCAAGGTTAAGAACACGATTGATTACTGGCGTGCAGGTAAACTCTGTTCAGACCAAATGTGAAATTAGCCGCACTTGTTTGGGACCGATATATATTCAGTTCAACTTCACGATGAACATTCTTTTCGTTGACTTGCTTTTAGTATGTACCACATGTCTCAGCCTTTTGACTTCCCATAAAAACTAATCCGATGTGTCAACAGAGCAAATAATAAGTGAATGTTCGTTCGCAGTCATATTACCATCGTCTGCCCAGGTTCCCACGAAACTGTCAAGATCCATACTGAGCAGTTACCTAGCGCCTACTTGTTAGCACGCAAGATGGAAGAGGTAATGACAAAGTTCGGTACTCTGTGCAAATTCCGCCTGATGCGTCAACTGCCACAGTTCAGGTTGGCTGATACCGACCCTGGCGACGTCTAGACAATGAAGTTTGATGAAAACGAGGATTGGTATGTACTGAAACGCCTTGACCAATGATTTCTCTGAGTGCTCTAGGCTATTGGCTGCTATTCTCAACTTGTGGCTTGGCAAATGAAACTACTCGATACTTTAACGCAGTGACTTAACATGGAACCTCAAAACAGTACTTCAGAACTCTATTGATCTCTTCGCGAATCGATTACCAAATTCCTTTAGAATTCGAGATTATGATACATATTTGAAGCGTGGTTCAAACAGTGGCAAGCCTTGTTCAAGACAGGAAGAATCCTGGATGGTGTGACCCTTTCTCCCAAAACAGAGTGCCAGTGAGCGATCCAGAATCCAACACCATTTTTTCCTAAACATCTCGAAAACCTAACGTTTGACAAAACGGTATCCCGACTTTCTGCGATGTTCGGTAAGTTGGCATCTTTACTCAGCTACAGATTGTCAGAACGCTGCCGGATAAAACCATTTCTGTGAAGTGACTACTGGTTGAATAATGCTACTGACGTATTCACAACGGCAGATTGTCCACATGAAGAAAGGTAGGGGAAGTTGAACATATTCTGTTACGTTAGGTTCCCACTTTACGTTGTCACTTTTTACGACCTCCTGTCTTACCACCGTCTTCCTTCTGCAAGCTGTTGACCACGTACGATGCTTACAATTTGTGTAACACGCATTCCCTTTGTAGTCAGGTTTCGGTCAGAGTTAGCTTCTTTTTAACGTATCTTCATCATCATATTTGAGTGGTGCAAACACTACGAAATATTCAAATGAACTAGGGGATGGACCAGTGTCGACAACATGCGATCTACTCTCAGGTGTCTATTCTATTTGTTTTAGCACCGCTATTCGTTTTGATATCCGGAACCAGCGAACAAGACTATTGGCCTAATAAACCCTAGCCGAGCTTTGGTTTGTAGTTCAATCGACTTTGTTTTTATCGCTACCCGCTGTATCAGCAGTGTCAGAAACCAATGGAATGATATTGGTCTTCCAATGAGGGGCGTAGCCACTTGAAAACTTATCCCATGCGTTTAACTTCATTTGAGAATGACAGTATGCTCCAGGCCTGATGTGCATCGGTCACAAGCCTATCCCATAAGTGCTGGGATTATCTGAATTAGGGCGCAACAGTGTCTATTAAATGACCAAGATGTAAGAAGTGGAGTGTGCCTGGCCTCCGTTGGGCGCAGCCGGTTGCCGCGTTTTCCATGTAAAGTTAACCAGTACTCACATCTCCTGTAACATTTGAAAACATCAATCTGAGCGACTTCCACTTTATGTGGGATCATAGCTTATCACAGTCAACGCTTTACTGGCATTCACGCTAGGTGAATCCTACACCATCTTAGAGGAGTAGGTAGTCGGCGCATTTCCGCAACACATTCACCATCGTCTACCTCTTGTCACCTTTAGGGGAGCGTGGGGGGGGGGGTCGATGATGTGCCACATCTAAGCCGTTATATGCAACTGCAGCCGCGAGAAAATCTATGACGAATGGCTCCTGGTGTATGGAATCGTGTGCCCGGACAAAATCAAGTCTGGTGATGCATCCCGTGAGATCTCGTTTTGCACTTTGATCACTCGAAGCAATTAAATGATTGATATGTAATCAAAGCCTGCTGCAGCTTTGACATACTAACTGTGTTCCTAGGTGGAAACTCACGGTTATATTAGCTTCACTATTTTGCTGACGTATCAGCACTGCTTTTTACGGATCCGTGGCAGCAGGTTCGTTTTAACATCCTCCGTTTTCAAGGTTGACAGCCAATGCCGCAATATAACAGTGATGGTCTGTAGATTTGTTAGGCTTTTGTATTCTACATCAGGTGCTGTGAACCGCCAAGTTCACGAGTGGTGTATCAGTTTGTGCCTACTAATTCCAATTGTCTTGTGCTCTTTGTAATTAATCAATATCCATTAGCAGCATTTACCGTGCTCGATAAGCTGTACCATTCAATTTGGCATGATTGAATTCTTAACCTCATCAACTCATTGGGAGGGTAGCATCACGTGACTAGCGAGATACATAAACTAACCGTTAACTACCGCTGGCATTTGCTCTGCCGGTAGAGCACTTTCATCTAGATAATTTGTCGTCTTAAACGGTCACACTCGGAGTGACTATTGTCAATTCTAACATTAGTACTTTTTACTCCCTGACACCAAGACTAGAGGAATCACTAAGGTCAACACGCTAGATCATCCACCGTAGTCTACTTTATCCGGCTGCGTCTATCGGTGCCCGAAGTGATTCGCATGTGTGAATAGTCGGTGGTTGTTATTGTAATCGACAACACGCTGTCTGTAGCGGCCTGACGATTCCCCCGTTCGCAAGAGGTATGATGGCATAATTCGTCCATAATACTCAGTTTTACCACCGGTGATCGAACGGAACTAGCCTCTTTATGTCTGTCGCTCTGATAGGTCAGGTTTCACAACACTACGGTAGGACTGAATGGACGACCACCTTGTAAGCTCTACCCTTCGCATTGTGTCGGTAGTGTCCAACAACCACTCTAAGCTTTCGGCTGACCTCAAGCTACCGGGTGCTAACGCATGGTGGATGCAGTCACATTGTTTCCGGACGAGCTTCAGTCACCAAAGTAAATAGAATCTCCAGTTTCACCGGCCTGTCTTTATTCTTTGAGTTACACATGAAGTTACAGTCAATGGAAGAACATAGCCATGTTCCATCATCTACTCTCGAGTGCTGAAGTGGTCTTGTTTATCTCGATTCAGGGTCATTGGATCAATCGATGTATATAATGGGCAAGTGGCGTTAAATACGTTTGAAACAATTCTTCTTGTTTCTGATCACACTACTGGGTCCTCCGCTCGGCAGGAATAGTTTGCAACCAACGGCAGACTGACATTTGTAAATCACTCAAGCGGAGGCTTTCTTGAAATATTATGACCTAACAAAAGCTGAACTACTTAGAATATCTTGCGTTCACACATCATGTAGGAATATCCTCGTGCGTCAGCTGGTCATGTTAAAGCCAAAACCTTGATGAACTGTTTGTTCACATACTACTGGAGAGGTGGTGGAGACGACTCGCGATCGCCTCAGCCAGTGCCAGAATTCGACAGCTGATAAGCTTGGAATGCGCATTCCTCACACAGTAGATTGGGCGAAAGGCTTTAGAGATAACTATAGGATGATTCTCTTGAGCAAGGTGAGCGATTGTCGCGGTGGTGCACGTCTTATCAATCCTCTGCATAGCCACGCTGGGTGATGCTCGCGGACGCGTTCAGACAAACGTCTCCTGGTGCGACCTTTGTAACTTGTCTCACAGGAACTGGGAACTTGGTACACTGTTGTAACTGTTGTCTCCCTTGAACGGCAACTGTAAGTAGACGGGCTTCTTTCTTACTATAGGTGTTTTGGTCATCACAAAGTCAATTTACATATTCGTATCAATAAAGACCTGGGGATGGCCGTTATTATTACGGCGCGCTCTGCTTCTAATGTGTCCTCGGAGCATATTTTCATCACTCTCCCTATAAGACACCATACTATATTTTGTTTTTGTCCAGTTGACACGTTGCTATCGATGTGCGTATAATGACCCGTACACGTCGCTCCCCTGTGGTTTCTACGCTGCAGTGAGCCATCTGGTCGACGTGATATTTGTACTCCAACAAAACCAGACCTTCAATTGACTTACGTTGCATGCAAAACTGAATGTTCCTGTTTGTTCGATTGCATTTCTGTAATAATTCAACTTGGTCTATGAAGCCGTCAACTATGTACATCACGTCATCAACATAGCGTTTACAGAGTTGCAGCTGCTCAGTCCACTTCATTCAACAGACCCTTCTCTAATTTGGTTATTAATACGTCAGCGAATAAGGGACCCAGTGGTATAACTGTCCGGCAAATCGGAATTGCGCGTTGTGGGTACACTGAGGAAGCAACGTCTTCAGTGCTTCCACTGGTAAACAAATTTGCTTACCTGTGCGCTCGATATATTCAGTAAGTTAATCAATAGTTCTTTTGATGGGGATAGTAGTAAACAATGATGTCACATCGAGAGAAAATATTTGCTTGTTGTTTTGACTTCTAATGCTGTCGACGAACTCGAATGTATCACGCAAACTATAAGTCACCAATTCCCCTCTTGGTGTTTCCGGCAGCTCGGCCAACCAATTTGCCAACGTATTATAAGGGGGAATTACTCATCTCTTGTATGGGTTGTAAAGGAGCCTCCACTTTAGTTATCTTGGGCATTCCATACAATCTGGGAAATATGATGCCGACGGGACGAATTCTGTTAAATGCCAGCGAATCGATTAAACCGTTTTGTTTCATTTGCCTGAGGGATTTGGATATGAAATTTTTAATCCTTGAGGTTTTCTCCTTCTCAGTGAACGTTTTCACGAACTTAGATGGATCCTTAAATAATACACTCATCTTATGGTGGTACTCAGTTTTGTCCATAATAACAAAACCATCGCCTTTGTCTGGACGCGATAGTTTAATTTCATCGTTTTCCCACATTCTTTCTAGCTTGTATAAGTACTCTCATATCAGCAAGCTCCTGGCTGTCATTGCGTAAGTCAAATACTGGTATCAGGGTTGAACTAAGGTAGCTTTAGACTTTCAACATTTAATTCGCTTCGAGGCACCAATCCAGCCACCTGTGCGTAAAAATGTTCAAACTGCACTTCCGGATCTAGCTGTTTGTGTCTTGACTTGGAGCGACAACATTTTGGACATAAGGACATTTCAGGGATAGTTCTATCCAACTGCAATGTTGAAAGGTTGTGAAGGTACCGCTCAGGCTCCTTCAGGATTTCCACCCTGAACTTGACCCTGCTGACCAGCTTGTTAAGTTTTAGCTCCTTTTCCTGCTGCCATTCGGTGCAATCCGCAACGCGCACGACCCAAATGATGCCTTTTCCTCATCGGTTAGTTGATGCAGCCCTAGAGATGCACCGTGTTGGTTTCCTTGCAAATTACTTAGTTTCGCCATCCACGTATCCCTCTCGTTTAAGGCTAGAGGACGTAGTGCCTCCCTGATGGCGTTTACTTGATTTCGTTGGTGCATAGTGCGATAAAGCTTCGCAATATTCCTCAAAGCCCGATGCAGTTGGTTAGAAATCAGCTGCCATGCGCGCTGTAATAAGAAACCTGATCTTTAAGAACGGCCATCACCAGACCTTTATTGATAGGAATATGCGAATTGACTGTGTAATGGTCAAAACACCCACAGTAGAAAAGAAGCCCGTCTACTTTCAGTTGCGTTCAAAGGAGATAACAGCTTCGAAAACTTTAGCACTGGCGGAGGCGATCGCGATTCATGTCAATAGCCCCCTGTCATGTATTCACAAACAGTTCGTCAAAGCTTTGGCTTCATGGTAATCTGTCGTCCGGGTAGCTTCCATGTGTGAGCAAACCACACCCACTTTGGACATTTAGACACCTTCATTTTCCAATGACTCAACCCATCCCTTCTTAACTTAACTATTTACATGTAATGTAGTTGGCCTGAATCATCGAACACGAGCCTGTTTTCTAATCCGTCTTTTCATGACTGAAACGGGAATTATTCACCATTTGATATATCCTCGCATCTTTAGGATATTTATACTGTGTGTATGTGAAATGGGACGAAAGGCGTAAAACGGAAATGGGCCACCTACAGCGTTCTGTGGGCAATAACAAAAAAGACCTTTCAGTCTGAAACACCTAAATATAAGAAGGCGAGGGTGGATTTCAACCCCTCTCAAGTGCACATATTTGGGGCGAAATGAAGATGCTAGTTTTAGATTACACTGGGGGCAGTAGCACTATCAAATGGTGTATGAAATTTGACCACTTGTCCCTCCTGGTAGTATGATGTAACAGATAATTAACTCAAGCGGGATCGACCATCATCCACAAAGGTCACGCGCTCGGTTGAGGTTTATGTTTCCCAACAACGTCACGAATTCAGACACATATTATATCAGTGAAATCAACACTCCCCTCCCAACTGAATGCAATAATCTTGGTTGCTGGCTCAGTGAAGCAAACATTTAAGGTGGTTACTTCACTCCTCTTATTAGTTCTAATTGACAATGTTTAGCGCCACCGTTCACAATCTTCCATAATGAAGGCCCGAAGGCTGCTACCATGATAGCATTGTCATTGTCCTCACAGATACAGGTTAATAGGCTTATCGAGGTCTATACACAAGTTGCAGACGACCTCAATACATGCATGCCTGCGGCAAACAGAATTTGGTGGTTTCCGACAAATATATTTCTGAAGCAAGGTTTATGCTGATCTGTACCTTGAATCTTCGTTACGTGTCATTAGACAGCTCAGCTTTTTCTACCCAAACACATTAGGTTCGTTGTAATATTACTGTATCATTTTGCTGATGCCACAAGTCCCCATCAGAACTGCATTTACGAATCGATTGGTGAGTGGTATCTGATGGATTTTCTACAGTAGTTCATCTCCAAAACTTTACGCCTGATACGGATCTGTTATGCACTCTTACACCCATTCCTCTATAGTGCTTACGTAATCCTCAATGGGACGACTGTTTGTTTGGCCGTGAGTGATGACAATGGCAACTCATGGCGTGTAACTTTTACAACGCTAGCTGAAATGCTTATAATAATAATAAAACGTATATTTCTCTTGATGCGAGAAACTGTGTCTATAGCGGCACAGATCAATTTGTGCAGAAGTATCCATGCTCTTACATGGGTGACATGCATAGGTGGAACATTGGGGTATGTGTTTCATGTAGTAATGTTCTCTCGATGGTTGAGACCAAAGTCTAGTTTTGAAAACATTGGTGTTTAAATGTTTTTGGGCCCATCTTGGAATAGCTCACTGAGGGAGTTTCCCATATTAACATAGAGATTATGGTATTTATGTAGAGGTAACAGGAGAGTCTGCTTGCATGCCACTGTACATCCAAACGGCCAAACAATTTTGCTTCGCATTCACCCTTTGAATCAGCATGCGTTTGCTTCGATTGTCTTTGACCGTCGGTTGTCTCATAAGGCAGCTGGCCGGAAACTTGTGAACATACCCAGTAGGCATCACTCAGACTTTTCCGCCTCAATTAATTTTGCGGCCCAATGTTCTCTATCAGTTAATAAAGGGAATTGACGGAAGCGTGAAAGGGTGGTTAGCTTTACATGGCATATTGAGCTGAAATGGAGAGTGTATCACCTATACCTTCACATGCAGGCCGAATGAAATTCAGTGCCTGGACACACCAGATAACACTAACCTGTAAATTCGGTATTAGAGATGGTTCGATGTCTCTCCTTTTCAGCCGCTTGGTCGGGGAGCGCTGTAGGTTACAGCCTCAGGTAGATTACCGTAGAACATGTGTGACAACTGAAGTACATATTTTTTATTCCCAGGGATGCCACACTTTAACTTGAAACTAGTAGCCTCTACTATGCGGGTGCCGAACACGTAATGTCGTCGAAAACATATAAACTGAACACCTCTCTGGAAACTGTGGAACCACACCTTCGAGCTACACATGCTTCATATTGACTAGAAGTTCAAGTTTTAGCTAAAACATTGAGGTGGAGACGACCAAAACATTTCATCTTTTGTTATGGTCGTAAAGAGATTCCATCACTAGCGTTTCCGGTTTTTCCTTTGTCTCATCATTCACAAATATCTTCTCATTCAGATACCCGGTAGGATACACCCAACTTCGTCTCTCATGCTGTCGTTTACACTATACCATTTCCCGGCCAAGTTGTCCTCTTGGGCAACAGAAATAATCTGAGAGGGCATTCAACATGAGTCTACTCATATTTCAGTGGCCATGCCAGGTGTCAACTCGTCCTATTGCTCTATCATCGCCTAATACGAAGTACATCCATTCGGCCGTGCATGTGCTCCCCGGTCGCCATATGGAATTCGAATGAGTTGGTGTGACAAAACTGTCCACAACCAACTGGACGAGGCAAGTTACGGACTTTGGTATCCGATGACAACAACCTGCGTTATGCACAGGAAACACTGATAAGTGTCGCGAAATCCTGTGATATGTTGCAAGGGTATTGTGTGACTGACGTAACACGGAAACAGCAAATTCCTCATCCTTGCTACTTGGAGATGTCTGTATTTTTGGATGCGTCCTCTTGTTACAACGCGATGGCACAGTATCACCATCCTACTAGGTGGTTGTCCAACCGCCTACGAAATATCTCTTTCGCCTTTCAGCCGTCTCGGTTTATTGCGACCCACGACACGAAAGCCATCGGAACCCTCGACCGGACGCACACTACAGCCCCTACTTACACGGAAATGGTTAATATCGGCATGAGCATATCGGGGCACAGTGGTTGTTTGTGTTTGTGCACTTGGTTCGTGATTTCCAGTCGGTCAGTATATTTCTGCATGTTCTTACCCTTGCTTAATGCAATATGGCTGATTCAGTTTAAGGCTGGCACCAAACTGACATCAGATGTAAACAAATTAGAGTCTTGAGAATGATCAAGAGCCTTAGGGTTATAGCGTTGGTAAAAAAAACTACCAATTCCCGTGGTTTTGTAAGTTTGCGTCACACACCCCTGTTCATTCCGCCGTCTTTTGTGATTCCCCGCATACGTGCTTCTGTTTGCCTCACATTTCGCTTGTTCGTGAGGCACCGTATGGATCCTTCGCTTTGAACTGACCAGCCTTGATTGATAGAATGTCAGCCTTTTCTGCATAGCTTGTGTATACGCCCTGATTTGAACTATTCGGTTGATTTGTACTCACGGACTCTTGGATGCCGGTTTGGCTTGCAGCGAGTAACATTGTATTGTACACCGATTGCCGTTCGTGTTCTCACTATCGTTAGTAGGCGGAAGCAGTCGTGGAGCCGACACAACACTTGGAAGATGGCATACATCTCTTAAACAAAGATCAGCACCACTGAGGACACGGTTTTCTTTCTGCTTCCTTTAGACCACAAGAGCAGGGACAGTTGATGCGAAGATGGATTAGCGAAGGCCCTCTAAGTCCATGGACTCGGGTACTGATATGGTCAACCGTAGTACATTATCATAACACGCTAGTCGCTGTGCGTAGATCGGACGTTCGCAATCTGTAAGTGACCTGTGGTTGCAATTTCTCTAAATGATGCTAGGGAGGATGATGAAATTCGCAACTATCTCTACTCAGTGCTACTAGTCCAATACGATTGCTGTATAACACTGTTTTGTGCTGAAATTCCGTGCTTCTCCTGCACGTTTCCCTGTTTATCCTCTGATCATATTCGTGACGTCCCAGCTTCGTAACCTGTTAGTATTGAGATGTCTCTGGATGGACCTAGTTGCACGCACGGTGCTACGAGAAATAATAAAAGACACATGACACAATGTTTCCAATGGTTCTGCCACTCTAACAATAATGGTTGTCTTCGCGCCTAGAGACTGACCAGGTCAACTCGACGGTGTCCATTTCCCGACATGTCCTTAATTAGCGAAAACGTGAAAATTTTGTGGCTCTCTGCAGCTTTTCCTAAGACATTACAACTCGTGTTCTGCCATGGCGTTGCTTAAAACTATAACGGTTTATCGTCCGTTCACCGCCTCTGAACGCATGCAACACTTTGGATTAGGGGTTTATGCAACCATCCAACTGCTGACACAGGCATGCGGTCCGTTCCGCGCTGACATGCACGCTAGACTTGCCCTCGAGACCCAGCACGTTTCAAAGGCATTTGGCATGGCTTATTCACGCCAGCTGTTAGTGCGCTGCTTGCTAGAAGCACGATCGCTTATTCCGTTGCGATACTGCAGTTGGAGCACCGTTTTAGTGCGTGATTTAGTGTAGGTCAAGGTGATCTCCACGTGTGCCAGCTTTACCGCCAGAAGCCGTGACTTTGGTCTCATCGTGAATGTTATACAACTCTTCAGGGTTTTCATAGGCAAACAAAAAGACCAACGTGAAGCTTCGCTTTTTAACCTACCTGCGAAAGTTTACTGTTCTCCGCGTACTCGTCACACAACGACGATTCTCCCTTTGAGATGTGTGGTAAGGAGACGAAAACTGGTAGATGCATAAATTTCGTGTTGTCTCCTCAGTACACGTATGTATCAGCTACGGGTGCGACCGAAAAGTTCGAGATGCAACTTGAATGACAGAAGTCCCAGCCTATGTCCATGGTATCTAAGCTGAAAAATAATGGTTTCGGGCACATTAAACTGGCTTCTTTGTTCGCATATGTAATCAGCCACCTGGTTTAGCCTAGTTATGCCACGTCCAAAGAACACATGATCTTATCGGACACGTTAATATTATCCATGCCATTGGTAATTGGGTATGTATCGTCAGGACTTTTGTGATTAGCCACTTGTTACATCCGCAGAAGGATCTTCACTAGCCAGGGAGTCAGTTTAGTGTGCAGCGCATCCATCATGATGGAGTTGGCTTAAGTGGCATCGTTCTCGTGCGTTTTCTTTGACCAATACAGCTTCGGAGTAGTGCTGCCACTAAGTCAGGAAACGGAGTTTGTGCCGAGTCGAAACGCCTCCTATCCACATATTCCTCAACACGGCGAAACCTATACAGTATAAAACTTGCCTTAGTCAGCGTTTGTAACAGAATACATTGGCTGGACGGTCTACTAATTAAAACCGGGAGTTCCTTAACAGTCACCTTCCAAAATTTGTTCATTTAGGTCCTAGTTAAGGCAATTCCAACCTCCTTTTGAGCCAAGTACTTTGATCAAATTTTCACTTTCCGACAACCAGTGGCGGTCACCAGGCTCGCCAATTTTCCCCAGTTTCGCGCAACTTCGTCGCAGACTCCATCAAGGAGTGTTCCCATCTGGAAACTCACAATGCGGGCGCTGATTTGCTGTATGTTGGAAAATCATTTGACCTGGATTATGCGGACGGTATCGTCCAGCTGCTTGACAAACCCGAGACAGCACGGTCATTTCTGGATAATTCTTTTGGAGCTGTGCATTCACTGGCATTTGGCTCACGCCTTCAAAGTGTAGACTGTTGTTGTATGACCACCAGCCTTTCGATAACTCTTCGACTGTTGACAATAGGAAATTAAAAGTAGGCGAGTAGGCGTAAAGCATTCCCAGCTTGTCTCACATTGCCCTGCAGCAAGTTGTTGAAGTAGTCATCTTTGAATAGCTATCAAATCTGAGGACCCGAGAAAACACCCTTTTAATTTTTGCGTCGCTGATTCGTGGGAAGCTTTTATGCAGTGCTCCGAACGCTGGCGAAGTCCGGTCCATGGCCTTCTCGAAGTTCTTCATCAAACCGAGTTTGATGTGTAGGGGTGGTAGAATGATTTTGTGAGCCTTGACCAGACCTGGGTGATAGATATTCTTCTCTCTAGCTGTTCAAATCTGTCTACTAGTCCCCTTCTTTTGCAAGTAGTTCAAGTCACTCTGCTCGACTATCCCACTCGCACGAGAAACCTCAGTATTTTATATATCTCCGTTGCAGTTCCATTAAAATGGCAAATTTCTCCAAGTCACTACGGAGATATCAGCTGTAGTTGTTATGCTAAATGGAATTCAACCACTGCTTTATCACATTCCTCTTTCATTGAAACAACATATGCTACTGGAATAAATGGAAGGTGGCTCCCATTATGCAACAGCATCGCCTTAAGTTTACGTTTGGAAGCGTTTACTACTAGGCTCCATTGTTGTGGGTTATGCGTTATTTCTTAGGTATTCATGAGGCCACCAATCTCGGAACACATTATCTTCCTTTCTGAAGAAGGGCCACAACTGCTGGTAGTGCTTTCCATATGAAGTAATTCTAACACCTATAAGAAGATTTCATTGTTGAGCTTGTACCTAGAACTTCTGCCTTGTTCTTGGATAAGTCTAAATCACGAACAAGGTAATTTAACTCTTCCAGTGTGACTCTGTGTTGGGTTGATAATGCATGGTGACGAAAATTTGGATCACTGCATGCTGATGAGCAACGCGATGAACTGACCGGCTCTCCCTTGTTCTCACCAGATGAGCCCGGAGGATATTCTGGTTTTATACAGCACAATGCTGACGTCAGAATACCACACCAGCAGCATGGCAGTAGCACTGCGATGCATCAGAGCGTCATGCTATAAACGCTGCATGACATATGCATGATGGCATCATGGAATGTGATGCTGTTTGGTTGTGGCTGGGATACTAGTCCGTAATCTATGACACCTTAGAGCCGTGTCAACTACGAGACAGTATAGAACTTGGAGGCGACTGAACCCAACGTGTATTGTGCAAGCTACAAAAATAGGAAGCGAATCAACCAGAGCGAGAAACGGTGCAGCAAGGTGCACACCAAAACAATTTTTGTCGACGGAAGTATCGTCAGTGAAACAAGTGGACGTTTTGAAGGTTAAAACAACGGTAAAATCAAATGTTGCGAAGTACTGAAAGGACGTGTTTCCCGGTACACTACAAGGGCCTCCCCCTTGAAAGCTGAAGGATGGAAGCCTTCCATGGACGCGTCAGTGTGGGAAAACAGAAAGTGAGGATGGGTGCGACTAGGTGCATTGGCTTGAACAAGGGCTTCCAAGATGGGGTGTGTAGCAGAGTTCGTTGCGTCCAGTCTTTTGTTATAAATTATTTATGATGATCTTGTGGACCAGAGTGCATCATCGTTGGGTCGTCGGGGCGGGCTGGTCGGACGGCAAAAAAACTGGTTAGTCCAGAGAAAAGGCTGACAGGACATTTCCTCCGCCGCAGACCCGACGGTACGTTTGGGAGGTATCACTCCCCCAACTGCACTCCAGTCCACGGTCGTCGTCCCACGAAGAAATCCAGCCTCCTCATCGGCAACGCCTAGCTAGGCTTTTACGGACCAACCCGTTCGTGGCCGTCCGCGGCCGTCCGCGGCCGGGGGGGACTGATTGTTCCTTGGGTCAGGAAGGGGGCCTTGGGTCTGCTGTCGAGTCACTTCGGGGTTGCGTTGAGCCGGTTGGTGACTCACTCGAAGATTGCCTTGGCAGTTCCGGTGGTTGAGTTTCTGGAAGGTAGAACTCAGTGGGGGTGGGCAAGGGTCCGAGGAATTGGCTTGACACCGGAGAGGGAACATGGCATGCATGATCAAAGCAAATACGCTTTATAGGCTTTTAAAATGTTTCAGACTTTTTGTCCAGTTTGCAAAACGTTCATGGATGAGACGCACGATTACCACTAAAGACGAAAAGGGTATGTTAATGGAAATAGCAAACGTTTACAAAACCTGAAAAAGGGACCGGACTTTTGACCCGTCTACCGCCTCGGTCGGTTGTCTGGGGTTGAGGCGGTATAAGTTGGGAGTCAAGGGGAACGGAGGGTTTCGGGATATCCGGTGCTCGAGAAGTCACCGCAGGTACCGGTGCTTGTGTGATAGCGTCAGGACGGGTTGCAAGTGGTTCGTTAAAGAAAGCCATTATGAGGCGGTCGATGGACACGGTTGCATCGGTGGCCATTCTGGTCTAAAATGAAATGTTTCGGAGTCCGCTGCAAAACTCTGCAAACGCCACTGTACGGAGGCTGGAGATGGCGCCGCACTGCGTCGGTGCGGAGGAAGACGTGAGTACATGTAGAGAGTCCCCCTGTGCATTCGCACATCTTTAGTCGGCTAACAAGGAGGACTCGGGCGTAGTGAACGCATGCTTTGAGCTAAGGAAGACGCAAAGTTAGGCGGAGGCATACCCGACGATGCGGGAGGCGAAACAAATTCTCCTGCCAACTTTAGCGTTGTGCTGTAAACCAGCTCTGCTGGTGCACATTGCAACTCAGCATTGATGCTGCTGTGAATGCCTAAGAATACGATCATAACCTTTTCGCTCCAGCTAGGCTCGGAGGAGGCGCAGAGCGACGATCCTAGCTGTCTTGGGAAGCGTTCAACTAACCCGTTGGCTGCTGGGTGATACGCTGTGGTACGAATGGGACGACAGCCTAAAAAGTTGCAGAACTTATCGAATTATGCAGATTCAAAAGGCGTTTCTCGGTTCATCACAATGAGGCTGGACCTTACCGTGGTGCGATGGTTTGTGTGCCTCAGCGATCCATTGAGCTATGCTGCGTGGTGCTTTTGCACCTTCAGAGTCACTCATACCAGATTGGTCAATGGTTAGAGGCCAGACAAACTCAGCCTCCTGGTCCTCCAGGTTGGGGCTTGGAATGAGGGTGGCACCTTATTCCTTAAAGCGGACTCATTGCAACCCAACACCAAACCCGCTGCCTTGCGGTCAGGTTTTTGAACCAAAGGCTTTGGTTGAGAACCCTAATCGTTCTTTTGTCTAGGCCTGGACAGCTTGACAGCATCCTGCCCACGCAATACCATGAATCTTACCTCAAACAAATTGCTGATGCTCTGGCCACCGCAGAGGATAATCAACAGTGCCCTATCTGCTGCATCGAGCAGGGTGGATAGGGGTTTGGATGCTACTGCTCAAGCCTTCCCGTCTTCTTATTCCCCATCTTACGCTTTTTCACTCTTACCGTCCCATTCCAACTTCACTTATATCCCCCCCAGTTTGCAACCCCCCGATTCTTGGCCCTCCCCCAACATGCTTTGCTGGGCGTTTATCTTCCAATTTCAACTCACATGTGAACGCGCAGCGTCACTCCTCTCCTGTCGACAAGCCCATGTCCAACCAAGCGGTCCATTCCAGTTCATCGGCTTCCATTTGGAATGCTCGATCCTCCTTCAGATTGGCATGCCTTAATGTACGCACACTACTACAGATCGGTCAACAGGCAGCACTTGCCCGAACATTGGAGACCCTCTCGCTCGATACATGCTGCTTATCAGAGACCCGCTTGCAAGACTCGAGCTCTGTGCTCACTCTGCGATCCCCTTCAGGTGACGCAAGCAGTATTTTCTCAGTACGCTTATCCAATGACGATGCAACTTCGAGCACTGGCCAAGCTGGTGTTGGCATTGCCCTGAGTCCCCGGGCTGAAGCTGCTCTGGTTGATTGGATTCCAATCGGTAGCCGGATGTGTGCGGTCCGATTGGCTCGCTCTATTAAAGCTTCAAAGACTCGCGGGACTAATAGGTGTCTATTCATCATCGCTGCCTACGCGCCCACAAACTGTAGCGATGATTCGGTAAAGAACGACTTCTACCGCCAACTGACTCAGCTCCTTCGCCACAGAAGAAGCACGGACACTGTTGTGCTGGCGGGGGATATGAACGCACAAGTTGGAAAGTTGTCCACTGATGAAATGCATCTGGGCGGTCAGCACGGTGTAGGCTCCCGTAATGATAACGGTGAGCGGTTACTTCATTTGTGTGAAGATGCTCGCTTATTACTTGCGAGCACTAATTTCCGACACAGCACCCGCCGGAGGGTGACTTAGCGCCCACCAGCCTCGAACCATCCTTGGACGCAGATCGATCACATTGCTATCAGTTACCACTGCAGAGGCTGCATCCAGAATGGTCGCTCGGTTTGGAGCACATGTGTGGACACCGATCATGCACTTGTATGTGCTGACATACGGATGCGCTTTGGCGGGCGCCCACGACGATGCTGTGAGCGTATTGACACCAGCCAACTGTTCTGAATGCCCATAAAAGTACGCTGACATGCGAGTTGAGTAATCGCTCACTGGAGACAATTGTTGGTCACTGGTCACATGTTCGCCAGACCTTACTAGCAGCGGGCAAATCCTCATGTGGTATGTCTAAAAGCCAACATGGACATTGGGTCTCTTCTCGGTCTCTGGAACTTATCGACGCTCGCCGGCATATACCGGCTGGAATCGAGCACAATGAAACTCGCAAAGAGCTCCGGGCAAAACTCCGCCGTAGCCTGAAGTGAGACCGGGAATCTTGGTGGTCTCATCATGCGTCAGAGATGGAAGTGGCCGCTGCCCTTGGCAACCATCGTAAGTTATTCCGTATGATACGGGAAACGGACAGCAGGAGACCTGGTGTTAGTGAAACAATTTGTGATGAGAGTGGACAGCCTATCCACAATTTGTCAAAACGTTTGGAGCGTTGGGCTGAGCATTTTGAAAAGCAATTTAATCGGCTAGAATTATTCGATTCTTCGCCGGCGAGTGATCGCCCTGCTCCGTGGGCTGTCCCTTTGGATCCACCCTCTCGCTCAAAAGTCGGACGTGAGATCGGACTGTTGAAGTTGAACAAAGCCGCGCGACCAGATGATCTTCCTCCAGCCCTCTTCAAATTCGGAGGCTGTGTTCTTGTTGACGCGTTACATGAATTACTAGTGAAACTGTGGGAGCAGGAGACTGTCCCAACCGACTGGAGCCGCTCCGTTATTGTTCCCATCTTTAAAGGCGGCTCGCGCTCGGAATGCGGCAACCATAGAGGAATCAGTCTGATCTCCATCGCCTCCAAATTACTCGCCTCCATAATTCTTCACAGACTGACTGGCGCTCGTGAAAGCCAGCTTCGTGAGGAGCAAGCCGGGTTTCGTCGTGGTCGTGGCTGCATCGACCACATCTTCACCTTGCGTCAGTTGTTGGAGCACCGCCACACATATTGGCGGCCCACCGTTGTCGTGTTCCTCGACATCAAAGGTGCCTTCGATTCGGTTGATTGATGTGCCCTTTGGAATTGTTTACTCAGGAAAGGTGTGCCCGAGAAATATGTAAATATTATCCAAGCATTACATGCGCGTAGCTCGGGCAGAGTGAGGGCTTACGGCAAGCTGTCGCCACCCTTTAATATCTCCAGCGGTGTGAGACAGGGATGCCCGCTGTCACCTTTCCTATTCAACTTCGCTATTGACGAGGTCATGGAGATTGCATTTACAGGACATGACTTGGAAGGTGTGGAGCTACTCCCAGGAGAACCAATTCTTGACTTGGACTATGCAGACAATAGTGCCCTCATCTGCGACAGCTCCCAGACGTGCCAAGCGGCGCTGGACAGATTAGCACTGGCTGTCGTCCGCTTCGGGCTTTGCTTTGCACCATCAAAGTGCAAAGCGTTCCTCCAAGATTGGCACTGATCGCCTCCTGCGCTGACCCTTGGTGGGGATCAGCTAGAAGTCGTTCAGAAATTCAATTACCTGGGAAGTTGTATCAGCGCCCTTGGGATCGAAGACCAGATCACGAACCGTATAGCGAAAGCTCGAAGTGCTTTTGCTAACCTTCGCCACCTATGGCGGTGGCGCGACATCAATCTTGCCCTGAAGTGTAGAGTGTACAATGCAGCGGTACGTTCGACCTTACTGTACGGTTGCGAAACCTGGCCCCTAAGGTCGCCGGACATGAAAAGGCTAGCTACGTTCGACCATCGGTGCCTTCGCAGTTTGGCTCACATCTGATGGGAACACCGCGTGAGTAACGAGCGTGTTCGACGCATTGTTTACGGCCCAGGAAAAGGATCTGAACCGCTCAGCACCGTTATTTCACTTACCAGGCTCCGATGGCTGGGCCACGTGTTGCGCATGCCAGCCCACCGACTCCCTCAACGTACGTTGTTTGCTCACCGGGGATGTGGATGGAAGAAGATGAGAGGTGGCCAAGCGATGACTTGGTCCAGGGGAATGAAGTCCCTCACTTCGGAGCTAGCCTCGGTCGGAGCGTCACGGCTCCCTGGTTGGGATCCAAAAGACGGTGGACATGTTTGGTTGGATACACTTGCTAACATGGCAAGGAGCCGACCTCAGTGGCGTTTGTGCTGTGAGTTTCTTTGTCCCTCCCCATCCCTTTTAGCCTCCCCCTCCATCTACTATCTCATTTCCTAGGGTAAAACATAATAAGAAAACTTTTCTTTTTGCCTAGTAGCTGGCTGGAAGTTTACCGGAACGATGCCTATCCGTTGCTTGTAGCTCAGCTGGCATGCAACTGTTGTACTTAATTTTCCTTTGTGTATTGTATTATATGTATGTATATATGTACTTATCGCGTGTTCACATTTAACCAATTTCTTCCATATGCTCATTTAGCGAGTATTTATGTCGTCATATGCGTTTACTTTATTCGATATCGGCATTTCGAATGATCGGCTGTTGTTTGACATCCTAGGTGTGGCTGCGCCTGATGTGCATGTTTACAAGGTGCCTACCTGTCTATTACCCACTATCTCGTCCATCTGGCTCCAGGAGACAGTTGGTCCTTGCTGGAGGGGACGGGGTGCACGGTGCTTGTGGTCGTGCTAGGCTCGAAGAGTGGTTCCATGCACTCAGTGTGGAGCGGACTACGGTCCAGCCACCGCCTTGTGTGCGCTTGATTTCCCAAATACAGCGTGTTTGTGTTTGCCTGTGAAGGAGTGTGGGCCGGCTCCGTTGATGAAACGTGGCTCCCATCCGCATGCCTTCCGGTCTTATTTCTTCGGGTTTACACTGGATATGGGGTGTGGATGGAGCTGTGGGTGGCGCAGCGCAAGCCATCCATGGTCCCTCTGTAGGCGCAGGCGTCCTGTGGCTGGCCACAGTGACAGGCAAATCCGATATCGGATGCCGTCAACCATGTATGTATGTATGTATTTCCTTCATGTATTGCGGAACAATAGTGGAGATGTTTTCCCACCTCTAGCTGATGTGTATAATGATGATGATGATGATGCTCGGTCAGTTTTAATGGTGGATGGGTGCTCGTAGTGCGAGACCCACTGATCTAAGAAGGCCCGGATAACAGTCTCAACTGTACAGTCTGTTACGGGAATGGCTTCTGGCCATCTAGTGAAGCGGTCGACACGTGTAAGCATGTGTACGAATTCTCGGGAAGGAGGCAAGATACCTAACAGGTTTAAGTCTACATGCGAAAACCGTGAGTCCGGGGCGGGAAATGACCCAAGAGGACTGCGGGTGTGACGATGTAGTTTGGAGCGCTGGCATTGAAGGCAGGCACGAGCCCAGGTGCGAACATCTTTGTTTACGCGTGGCCAAACGAAACGTTCGGCTATCAGTTTCAAAGATGTACGGATACCGGGATGTGATAGTGAGTGCACTGCGTCCGACTGTGCGTCTGAAGGAGACGACACGAGGGGTCTTGGATAACCTGTGGAAGTGTCACAGAGAATGGTTCCTTCCGTGGTTTGGAGAGGAACAGATTGCACACGCAGCGAAATGGACTGCACAGTGCGCTGTATGTCTTCATCTTCAATCTGGGTCGATGCCATGGGGGCAAGGTTGACGATAAATCAAAGACTGGAGGGGGAAGTTGACGCGTGAGAGAGCCTCGGCGAGGGGATTGTCAACACCTGAGACATGGCGTATGTCAGCAGTGAACTACGTGGCAAATTCTAGGTGTCTTATTTTCCGTGGTGAATATTTGTCGCAAGCAGAGTTGAAGGGGAACATGAGGGGCTTGTGGTCAGTGTAGACCGTGAAAGCCCGACCTTCGAGTGTGTGCCGGAAGCGACGAATGGCTAGGTAAATAGGGAGCAGTTCTCTGCCAAACGTGCTGTATCGGGATTCCTCTGGCTGCAGGTGCTTGGAGAAGAACCCAAGGGGTTGTCATTGCTCACCAGTGGGTTGTTAGAGGACGGCTCCTACCGCGACGTCTGAGACATCGGTCGTAATGGAAAGGGGTGCCGTCGATTCGGAATGAGCGAGGAGGGCTATTTTGGAGATAGCATTCTTGAGCTCGCCGAAGGCTGTATGTGCTGTGCCAGGGAAATCGAACTTACGTTCATTCCCTCTGAGTTGATCTGTCTGAGGCTGCATGAGCTGAGCGCAGCGCGGAATGAAGCACCGATAGTAGTTGACCAAACCACAAACTCGACGGAGATGCTTGAACGAAGTCGGAGCTTGGAACTCCTTGATGGCGTGGATCTTCTCATGAAGGATTTCGATACCAGACGATGAAACGAGGTGGACTAGGAATTCTATCGTTGATTTGCTGAGTTCGCAGTTAGTCGGGTTGACTGTGCTACCGTGTTGGGTCAAGCGCTGGAAGAGAGTTCGAAGATGCTCGAGGTGCTCTTGTTCCGATGAACTGACTACTAAAATATCATCGAGGTAGGAATAAGCGAAGTCTAGGCCACGAGTGACATCGTGGACGAAGCGTTAGAAGGTTTGTGCGGCGTTGCGCAGTCCAAATGGCATTCTTAAAATCCAAGTAAACCGAAAGGAGTGATAACGGCTGTTCTAGAAATGTCATTTTCTTCTACAGGTGTCTGGCGATAGGCACGTACCAGATCTATTTTGCTGAAGATCCTTTTACCTGTTAGACGTGTGGTAAGGTCCTGCATATGAACAATGAACAATGAACAATGATTTATCACGAGATAAAAGCAAGTGCTTGACATGTCCCGTAGGATGGTAGCGGTGAATATGATGCAATTAAAATATGTGTGGGTCATCTATCGAACGTCTGCCGAGATGAATACTTTGATAATTAACATCAGTGTAAAAGGAAAAAGAAATATCGTGCGTAAACATTCAGAAAGACAGTGGGGCGCTGTGATAGTTGAGGTAAGGAGTGAGAAAATAAAATATGGTCGCTCACTTAGGTCCATTTGATACATTAGTCCTGTTGAAAACATGCTTGGCGTAATCCACAACGATGTCGTACCTATCTAGGACGGTTAGCCGATTGAGTGCGCGGTAATCACCGCAAGGGCGACGTCACCAGATTTCTTGGGGACCATCTGCATGGGCGAGAACCAAGGGCTGTCGGTAGGGCGGATTATTCCAAGTTAAAGCATGTGCTCAAACTCCGCCCTAGCTACCTTAAGTTTCTAGGGTGATAGTCGGCATGGACGGCATGACACGGGTATGCCATTCGTACGTATGTGGTGCGTGACTTGAGATATCATTGGCAAAGCTGCTAAACGCAGCTTGGAATACTAGGAAAAGAGGTTGGCGAGGTCTGAGGAAAGGCGTAGACCGGTGTTATAGATGCGATCTCGGTGGCGGTGCCACGTACACTGAGTTTCGTTGCGGTATCGACTATCGTCTGTCGTTTCGCATCGACCAACTGGTCGAAATGCCTCCGAAAGTAAATGCCGATGATGGCAAAGTGGAGTGAAGCGACGGTGAATACCCAGCGCAACCTGCGCCGAAGACCTAGGTCTAAGGTAAGCGACCGATGGCCGTAGGTGGCTATTGTTATACCATTGGTGGCACTTAGGCTAGTCGACAAAGAAGCGGTAGGCTCACCTGGCATAGGGAGAAGGACCCTGACTTCCGCCCCGTAATCAATTAAGAACTGGGTCTCGGAATCATAATCTCTACTGTATAGGAGACGACTATGGGCTTTGCCGACGTCGTTCGTGGCCATTACTGGCCGGCGTGGCGTATCATCTGCAGCGGAGTAGCGACATGGCTGTACGCACTTACAGGTTTTATTGCCAAAACGCTAGTGATAAAAGCAGTAACCTTGGGCTTCAGGTTTTATGTGACGGAGCGATGATCCACGGTGCTTGGGGTGCTTACGATTTAAGGTGAACACCTCGAACTGGCGCTGAAACGACGCTATCTGCGATGATAATGTGTCTATTGCCAATGACTGGCTAGTCGCGGGTGTCGGTGTTGTTACGCCAGTACGAAGCTGCTTAGGTGGTTTGGTTTTAGTCTCTGACTGATGCCGTCCGATGACGCGGTCTGCTAAATCTGCAATTGCTCTGAGTGGCAGGCCACTTGCTACTGCAATGATAGCCTGAGTGCTTTCAGAAAGGTGTTGCATCCACAGCTCGCACAGAATCCCTACGTCCATGTTGGACGTGCCGATGAGTTGTTGCATTTTGCACAACAAGGCTGAGGGCATCCTATCTCCTAGTTGCAGATCACTAAATAGTTGCTACAGACGGACCTTGTCAAAAGGCGTGATTCGCTGAATAATCGCCTTTTTAGAGTCTCGTGTTTCATTACAAGAGGGCGCAAAATATGATGTCTCTCACCTGCAAGGATATACACTGAGGAAGGCGAGATATTAGCTGATTATACATGGAGAAATCAGAAAAAATCTTTCGAATGTAAAGTGGGATTCTAGGT